>OY757018.1:99183176-100383176 GCA_963580285.1 Lucinisca nassula
GAGGCCCATGGGCCACTATGCTAACCAGAGCTCAGGTGGGCACTGCCCAATTGCAGCCATGTATTTTAACATGATATCATTTTAATCTGCCAAATGAACCCCCATATCCAAATGAGCACCCATGTGGACTCAGTATATGAAACATTAGGCCTTTTATGAAGTAGAGGGGGTGGGGCATGGACCCAATGGAGCCCTGGTGGTGTCACTAAATGTGTCTTATCACAAAGAACAAGAATATATAGGGTTTAGCAGTGGGGATCTGCATGGCTGGAGATATAAGTGGAGGGGTTGGAGCATGCCCTGTCGTTCCCAGGAAAGCCCAAGATTGTTGTCCCTAAATGTGTCTTATCATAAGGACCAAGTATATATATGGTTTAGGGGTGGGAGTCTGAACGGTATCCAAGATATCCTTTCATGAAGTGGAAAGGAGAGGACTGGCCCCTGCGGACACCGCTAATAATAAGGAACAAGAACATATATGAATATGGGGTGGGGATTTGAATGGTTTCTGAAATATATGGCCTTTTATGAAGTGGAAGGGCGGGGCACATTGCCTCAGCACAAAGAGACCCCCAAGTTGGTGTGACTGAATGAGTCTTATCATAAGGAACAATAATATATATGGTTTAGGGGTGGGGATCTGAACTATTTCTGAGATATGTGGCTTTTAATGAAGTCAAGCGGTGGAGCAAGGCCCGGGCATGCCCCGGGGACTCACAAGCTGGTGTTAATGAATGTGCCTTATCATAAGGAAGATGAATATATATGGTTTAGGGGGGGGGGGGGGGGGGCTCTGAACAGTTTCTGAGATAAAAGGCATTTTGTTTAGTGCAGGGGTGGGGCAAGGCCCAGGGAGACCCCCAGGTTGGTATCAATGAATGTGTCTTATCATAAGGTACAAGAATATATATGGTTTAGGGGTGGAGATCTGTAAGGTTTCCGAGATATTGTGATATTATGAAATGGAGGGGGTGGGGCATGGCCCCAGCACATCCCTGGGGACCCCTAGGTTGGTGTCACTGAATGTGTCTCATCATAATGAACAAGAACATATATGGTTTAGGGGTAGGGATCTGAACAGTTTCTGAGATATATGGCCTTTTGTGAAGTGAAGGGGTGGGGCATGGCTCCGGCGCACCCCGGAAGACCCCCAATTTGGGGTCAATGAATGTGTCTTATCATTAGAAGCAAGAATATATATGGTTTAGGGGTGGGGATCTGTAAGGTTTCCGAGATATTGGGCCTTTTATGAAATGGAGGGGCGGGGCATGGCCCCGGCGCATCCCGGGGGACCCCCAGTTTGATGTCACTGAATGGGTCTTATCATAAGGAACAAGAGTATATAGGGTTCAGGGGTGGGGATCTGAATGGTTTCCGAGATATTGGGCCTTTTATGAAGTGGAGGGGGTGGGGCATGGCCTCGGCGCATCCCGGAGGACCTCCAGGTTGGTGTCAATGAATGCGTCTTATCAATAGAAACAAGAATATATATGGTTTAGGGGTGGGGATCTGTAAGGTTTCTGAGATATAAGGCATTTTATGAAGTACTGGGGGGCGGCGCATGGCCCCGGCACAACCTACTGGACTCCCAGGTTGACATGAAAGCATATGGCTGAGAGAAGTTTGCTAAAGGAACATTTCTATGAAAGTTTTGTCAAAATATCTGCAAAGGCTTTGTAGTTAATGCCATTTTTCAATTTTCCCCATTATAAGTCTATGGAAAATCTAAGTTGCCATAGCAACCAAACTAAAGAGCCGAATTTCATAAAAAACACAAAACCTGTAAAGGCAAATATGGTGAATATTTCCATAAACTCTCAGCCTCATAGAGCATACGGTTTCTGAGGAGATGATTTTTTAAGTATTTTTTTTTCTATTTTTTTCATTTTGGTTTCCATGGCAACCAATACAAATGAGCAGTAGGCCTAAAATTATATGGCAGATAGTAGATTGCCTAAGGAATATTTCTTTGAAAGTTTTGTCAAAATATCTGCAGCGGCTTAGCAGTAAATGTCATTTTTCAATTTTCCCCATTATAAGTCTATGGGAGCTCTATGTTGCTATAGCAACCAAACTATTGGGCCAATTTTCATAAAAAACACAACCTTTTAATCCCCCAACCCAAGCATGCTACAGATAAAATTTGGGCCCAATCGACCCAGTGGTTTCAGAGGAGATGTCGTTTGAAAGTGTTGACGACGCAGCCGACGACGACGGACAACTGCCTATCCTAAAAGCTCCCCCGGAGCCTTCGGCTCTGGTGAGCTAAAAACTTAAGAGGAATGGGAACACCTTCAGGGGAGGCAACACCTGCAAAAGCATTTTGTCTCCCGTGTCAATATGAGTCAACTCTTAAAGAAAATAATTTTCTCATGAGGAGCAAATTCTTTCCTTTTAAGAGTTGACCTTTTTTCCGTGGGACAGAGCTAATATAAAAGCGTACAGGAAGTCTCGAAAGTTGTCTCCCTTTGAATTATGGCGGACAAATCTGAAAGGTGTTCCCGTTCCCCTTAAATAAAGCCTGAGGCACTTGTTCTACAGAGACCAACGCAGTAGAACCCACCGGCCTTGAAAGCTACACAGCACCTTCACACCAACCCCCCCCCCCCCCCCCCCGATTGTGTAAGAAATCATGCAACTAGCCCAGTAGGTGTCAGCGCACGCGCATTTGAACATCATTAATAGGAAATTACCACTGGTCCCTTTTGCCATGCGTGGGCTCCCATTATCTATTTGACTGATGCTTCCGATAGAAATTATGCTTATTCTTTCTTAATTCTTTCTACGAGACTTAATACTGGCACTTACAGAAACTTTAACCCATATATGAAAATGGAATATTCCACCTAGTTACTTTGGAGTGGTCCATTTCCAATTATAGGGGTGTCAGGTTTGGTTTTCTTTGTGGCAAATTTTACAAAAACGAATGTTCCTTAAGCAAACAGTGTAGATCCAGATCAGACGCCGCGTTCTGCGGCGTCTGATCTGGATCTACACTGTTTGCCAATGTCCCAGAAAAGGGCCGCTAGGCATATATGGGTTAAAATTAACCCATTTTGTCCCGGAAACCCCCAAAACGGTAACCTTGACAAACAGTGCAGGCCCATATGAGACGCCGCAGAACTTCACGGACTTTTGCATGTGATTTAACTTGTATACATATATTGTGGGGACGCGAAAGAACCGCCCCGACGAGGCTGTTCTATCGGGTACCCAAAATCTATGCTTTTAAGCAGATATAAGGGAAATACTGTTTACCCCTGTAAACCCCAGTTTTACTATATAAAAGTGGGGCTCATAGGGGTCAAAATTATATAGGCGTGTTTTCGTATATAGACCGTTTCATTTCCACTTTTAGGGGTGTCAGGGTTGTTATTTTTGTGGCAAATTAAAACAAAATGCCAGTATTATAAATAAGCAGACTTTACACATGGCGGTATGATCTGGGACTACACTGTTTGCCAATGTTCCCTAATTGGGACTTCATGCAAATATGCATTATAGTGAAAAGTTTGTTCAAGGGTCGTCATACGCTTACGCTGAACAGTTACATGTACTTCGAAAGTAGGTTATCGCCTCGGTGGTACAGTCGGACGCGCGTCTGGCCGTTGATCAAGAGGTGGCGAGCTCGATTTCCACCGGGTCGGTAACATTCTTTTTTTGGTTGATTATGAAATCTCTCTCTGGTCCGCTGATTCAGTATATGTTGTTAAATATGCACTCTACTGGCTGAACGCTTATGAATAGATCTGTTCAGGAATATGTGACTTAAATAGTGTTGACGGAGCCGTGTAACTCCCATGGAAATAACACAAAAAAACAAAAAAAAAAAAACACACACAAACAAACAAGGTTCTTGACATTGAACTGAAATTTATTTGGCACGAGTGCCAGTCTACATGTAACATACGGTCTTCATTGTAACATTTATATGAGTATAAATGCACTGGTGATAATAGTTCGTCTGCCATTACTGACAATGACAAGTTTGAGAAATATTATTGTTTGTGTGTTCTAAGATGGCTGTTGAGACCGATTCTAGCTCTGAACTCTCTGTTGCAGATAGAGCAACAGAGGCTAGAGGAGGACAGCTCTGTTGATGATGCCTTAGCTCTAACTTTGCGATGTCAGCTTCACTGATTTTTTTCCGCACCTAATGATACAGACTAAAGGTGTGAGAAGGCAATGATTGTTTATTGACCGCTGTGTCTCCTGGGGGAATATTGAATAGGCAATGTACGTAAAACATAAAAATCTCGTACCAACTAATGGCAATGTTTAGAATAATGTTATGGACACTGTCAAACCGATCTACATAAAGGCACGACCACGCTATCAGAGACTGGACAGTCTTACTCATGCGTAAATGTATCAGATGTATATGGCTCGAAACGTAAATGGTATCTATTAGACCAATGTACCCATTTCGTACCGGAAAGGTAGGGATACTTGGCAAACAGTGCAGGCTCAGATCAAACGCCGCAGAACGCGGCGTCTGATCAGGGCCTCCACTGTTTGCTTAAAGTTCAGTCATTTTCCAAATAAATTTTGATGAAAACAAAGCCTGACACCCCTAAATTTTGAAATAGACTCACGCTATATTTAAGGGGGAAGATTCCATTTGGTACAAAAAGGGTTAAAGTAGCTTTCTTGTGAAAGTATGGTGAAACGATTACCAGAGGCATTCCGAAACACTTTTTCTTACAAAGTCGTCCTGACAGCAATAAACCGTTTTAACGACCGTTTTGCTATATTATTTATGGGATTTTCTCGTACAAAATGGTTGACTTTTTTTCTATTAATGAGCCAGCACAAGGGAAAGATGCCAATTTGCGTGTTTGGCCAGTGAAGACTCTGATCAGCTAGCACACTGGCCGGTTAACAATTTTGCTGCAAATGTAGTGACGTTAGGTACCAACAGCCAGAAGAAACATTACGAAAACACACCTATACAAATTCAATGCAAACTTTACCGCCGAAAAAACGAAAATTTTAAAATGAAAAATTGTGATATTTTTTCTTATATCTGCTCAAAACATAGACTGTGGATACTCGTTAGAACCGCCTCGTTGAGGCGGTTCTAACGAGTACCCACAGTCTATATTTTAAGACAGAAATAAGAAAAAATAAGGTATACCCCCCCGGAAACGCCAGTTTTACTATATAAAAGTGGGGTTCAAGGGGGTCAAAATTATATAGGCGTGTTTTCGTGATGGAGGCACAAATAATCTTCGCAACGGTATAAAATGCCGTGATATCCGACATTTCCACTTAGAATAAACATTAAGGATAAGACAGATTCAGTTTGTGTGAAAAGATGGAAAGCAAGAGGGCCATCATGGCCCTGTATCGTTCACCTGAGAAAATTGAATAAGTGCAGCTTCTGCTGCATATAAAATTTCATCTCTAATTTGACCTAGTTACATACATTTGTTTTGATCCGAGCTGGCCCATATTCAAATTCGACCTACAAACCATCTGAACAATTTTCATGAAGATCCTATTCAAAATGCAGCATATATCCACTGCAATTGCTTTTTGTATGATTTGACCTAGTGTTTATTCACAGATGCCCACACACCCTAGACTTCATCACCGTCACAACAGACATTAAGTTTTCTCTTGACAGTAGTCTCAGAAATATTAACTGGGGTGGATTCATTCAATTTTACCGCCAGGTCTTTCAATTTTGTCGTCTATTTCTTTACACGGAATGGTAGCTCTGGATACACCTGTCAGTTCAACAATTTTGCGGCAACTAAAATTTGGAATGTAATTTTACAATCATCTGCTTTTGCCTACCATTCAATTCACTTCCAGCGGTGCCATTTAAATGACGTCAATGATTACATTCTATTTTTAGATTGTCAAGGACACTATAGTGTCAAAATACGATATAGACGCTAAAAATTCAACCATGGACTACTCATTCAAGTTTCATAAACTACTGCAAAGATAATCTTGTATTTTTCTGTCATAAATGGCTTCTTACTTATGACCCGCTAGGGTAGGAGCTAGAGCGTTGACAAAATATTAACAGGTCATTTTGGAGGCGTCTCTTCCAATTTTGTGGGACGTCTATCCGACATTGAGATGAAATGACATCTCAAATCCTGTCGCCCATTGAAACAAATAGGGTTTATATTATGCATGGACGGTTCCAACTTGCAACACTTTGCATGGGCAGGCTTAGCGGTTTACCAGTACTCATGTGTGGTTGGTTTTAGCTCTGCGATTGGCGGGGGCCCGGCCAATTCATTGTGCAAGGATATAATAAAGTCTCTATTGAATATACAATATTACATTATGATTAAACCCAGTGACATAGTTCTTGATCGATCCCAAATGTCCCAGATTCAAACTTGACCAAATTCAATCAAAGCAAACATTCTGACTATGATTAATATAAATCCAATGCAAAATGCAGCAAATATTGCACATGAAATGTTTTAATATGATTTGAGCTGGTGACCTAGTTTTTCGACCTTAGATGACCCATTTTCAAATGTGACCTAGTTGTCATTCAGACAAATATCCTGACCGACTTTCGCAAAGATTCAATAAAACATGCAACCTGATTCTATTGCATCCACAAGTGTTTCATATAATTTGGCGTAGTGATCTAGTTTGTAAACCAAATGACCCAAGTTCTCCATCTCATCCTCTAGGAGCAGTCAGATCTGGATCGACACTGTCTGCCTGTATGAAAAACTATTTCTAAATAGTTTACAAGAAGATTCAGCAGACGAATAAGCAGACGGCATTATCAAATGCAGTTTTTCTCGGCAGCTTACCATCACGTGAACAAGTCCGTGAAATGAACACCCCTCTAAACCCCACTTTATTGAGAGAAAACTGGGGTTTTCGGGGGTTTACAGTATTTTTGTTATTTTTGCTCCAAGACATAGGTTGTGGGTACTCGTTAGAACCGCCTCAATGAGGCGGTTCTAACGAGCACTCACAACCTATGTTTGGAGTAAAAATAAGAAAAATACCACAATTTTTCATGAGAAATTTAACCATTTTGGAGATATGAAAGAATGCATTATTTCGCACGGATGTGTTATCGTAATGTTTTGTATTCCAGGCCTTGGGAAATAATATATATACGAGGATAACTTATGAGGTCTAATTAGCTAGCCTGAGCCAGAAACATTGATCCATCACGAAAACGTGCCTATATTAGTTGGCCCACCCCCACTTAAACTCAGGTTTTATATGGTAAAACCGGGGTTTGCGGGGTATACATTATTTTTCTTGTGAAAAGTATCGGACTTTTTTTTAATCTGAAATTTTTCATTTTTTTGTGACAAATTTTTAGTATATATGAACAGGCATGTTTTCGTAATGCTTGGTTTTCCTTCCGTTGTTTCAAAATTGCAACTTTGTGGCTTTATGTTTTCAATAATCAGGAAAATTTAGCGCTCTTTATAGATATTTCATTAATGGGGATAAACAAATGTCATTTTCAACAGGTTTATGTGGTTTACAAAAAAATAGTTCCGGTCAGGAATGAGTCAAAGATACCCCTTATTCAGGAAGACGCACGTCTGCAGTTCCCAAATTCAATATAAATTAGATCAAGTCCATTATTGAGATAGATGCGCATTTCACTGACAGACAGGCACTTTGTTTAGCATCTGTCCACTTCATCCTGAAGAAAATTTTTAAGGTTACGGAGACAATTACTCGCTTGATCCCCCATTTGCTTACCGATGAACAGAAACGTACCAGGGTGGACATGGCACACTATTACTGTTGAAGAAGTACCCCAAAACCAGGAAGTCTCATAACTGATGACGGGACATGTGCCCAAGAGAAAAGATAATATCAGGATATGGACTCTGAAACATGGCATTCCTGTTCGAATACTGACAGCAAAATTGATTTACGCTGTTTTCGTCAGAAATTCTTGGCAACTCATGCATTTTTTTTTTTGTTTTAGGGCCCTTTCAAGATTATTGATTTTCACTCATATAGAGCCGATCGTTAATCAGAGGTGGGCGAAAACTGGAGTACCTGGAGGAAAATTACCGCACCTTCCGTTGCAAAACTTGGCGTCCCACATGTGACCAGAGCCAGGCTCGAACCACAGCGGTGAGAGACCTAAATGTAATGGATAAGAGTCAGTGCTCTTATCCACTAGGCTAGGGAGGCCCCCACTTATTCAAATTGCTATTCCAAAAGGTAGGCTTTTCTCTGGCAGCTTCTATAAGAATGTGGTTCTGAAAAAAAATGCGAACAAAAATGAGAAAAATACGCATACAAACTGGTCTCCATTTGCAACGTGTATATACATGACAATGATCTAAACTGTAGCACAGTTTTGGGGGTCTGAAAAAGGTCAATGTGTTGTCGCACCTTCCCTACTGCCCAGAACTGGCCCCATGCGATTATCTGGAAGGAGACATAGGTCCAGAAGTGCATTGAGGCCTTCAGTTCACCAGTTTCTTATACGTGTTCCAAAAGATGAATATCGGATTTTTTTATCTCTGCAAAAATGGATTAACACATTTTTACGATGTATTCTTCCTAGGGTAATTTGACAAAAATATCAACCTTTAATTAATATCTCACGGAAAAAGTGTCATTAGCAAAAGTTTTCGAACATCCCTCGTTACCATTGTAACTCATTACATTTGTTACTCATTGTAAGTTTTCTTTTAACTCCCACATCTGTCAAAAAACCTGAGAAAACACGCCTATATACTTTTAACCCTCTTAAACCACACTTTTATACAGTAAAGCTGGGGTTTACATAGGGATTCATTAAGTTTTTTCTATTTCTGCACAAAAACAAAGATTGTGGGTACTCGTTGGAATCGGAGTTCTCACAATCTATGTTTTGAGCATATATACAAATATTAAAATTTTTAATCTGCAAATTTTCATTTTGGTGGTTAAATTTTCAATATATTGAAATAGGCGTGTTTTCGGAATGATAGTTACAAGGTCTTTGTTAACGTCATCAAGAAAACACGCCTATATAATTTTGACCGCCTCGAACCCCACTTTTATACAGTAAAACTGGGGTTTACAGGGGTAAACCTTATTTTTCTTATTTCAGCTCTAAAATATAGATTGTGGGTACTCGTTAGAGGCAGTTCTAACGAGTGCCCGCAATCTATATTTTGAGCAGAGATAAGAAAAATATCACAATTTTTCATCTTAAAACTTTTCGGCGATAAAGGTGGCAATGTATTTGTATAGACATATTTGCGTAATGGTGATGTGTACTGTCAGGAATCGTGTACTGACGACCGTTTTCCTATTATCTATGGGATTTCCTCGTACCAAATGATAGCTTTTTTCCCTATTAAATTATTTTAACGCAAAATAACAGACTTTCTCGATAATCAAGCGAATTCAGCAGGGAAAATCCAACAGTATCTTTTTCCTTATTACCACACAAATGGCAACCTGTTCTATTTAGTCTTCATAGCTTATATACTGTCTTTCAGTAATTTGTTTCCATCAACATCCCACTTATTGATAGATAAACAGGCTTAGAAATAGATTGAAAAGATAAGTACTTCCCCATTTGGCTTGAGTCACGAAAAAACATGATATAAAACACAGGCGACCGGTGAAACATGCGTACTGGCGGCTCGGCACTGGATTTTACCTCCGCGTGCTCGAGGATCTTCTTGTGGGCGGCGTAAATGCTGACCAGACTGTTAGGAAACTCCGCCTAAAATGAGTATTCGCAGGCTGCGCATGGAGTAAGAAAGGTTTTGTCATGGCGATAGTAAAGTATGGTCATATGGTATTACTACTGTACACCTATTATTTTCTTGACATTTGTTCTTTGATGTCGGTCGTTGAGTACCTATAAAAGTATCTGAGCAAACCCAACATACCTTGACACAGCCGGAACTGGCTGTATACTAGTATCTGCACCCAGCGAAGACTCAGTTCAGACTGATCAGAGTCTTCGCTGGACGCTTTATGGATGTTTGGTGGCCCTTAGCTTCTTCGTGTAGATCAGGGAGGCTGCATTGTGAATGAGTACGCAGGCCGATTCGAGCCTTCACACAGCACACATACTGTAAAACTTGCCACAAACAAAACACGCATGACACCCCTATTATTGGAAATGGACCACTACGAACTTAAATAGCAGGAAGATTCCATTGTCATATGCGATTTATAAGTGATAGTTTAGTTATAAATTGAAAAAAAGTGTTGTTGTTTTTTTTCTATGGCACTCCGGCCGGGTCTCGTTTTCCTCTGACACATTTTAAGCGATCGCCAGATTTAACTCAAATATTCTTCAAAGGGCCATTCTATCTCTAATGGAAATGCATAACTACAGTCGAACTTCAATGTCTGCACAGGAGAATCTGTTCCACACAGGGGTAGTTCGATCCACTGAGGTTTACTGCCAGCAGGCATAACGGGATTAATTTTGGGACATCTTTTCGATGTTCTATAATAAAGATGTATACTATGTGTACTCATTAGAATCGCCTCATAGAGGCGAGTCTAATAAGTACACACAGCATACATTGGCAAGATAAATGTTGAGAAACCTCCTTAATTATCCCATACTATTTCTTATGAAGAGGAATTCCGTAGGGAGCAAAGAACGAACTCGAGACAGGCATGGTATACGAGCCATCGGTGTTCGAGCCATCGAAGCTCTGCTTAACTTTGTATTGATTGCAGCATTCCACGGGTAACTCTATAATAGAGTGTACCACTTTTGTACCAGTTTTCAACCTAAAACAGCTGTGAATGGCCCCGCTGCGATAAAAATTAGTTCCGAAAAACGGTAATAACATGTTCGATTTTACGCGTCCTGAGACTCCACAGACATAACTTCCATTTAGTTATTTGAAATAATTCCACTCGAGGATTCGCAGTATGGCAAAAACAGAAGCGATATTTTTTCCGAGTCAATATATATGCCGGCTCACGCAAAATTGCACTTATCTGTCAGTTAAGATCATTCTCTGCAAATTGGTGATTACAAAAACACATCCATACTGCATAATGGCGTCTTTCATGGCTAGCATTTTTTTCCGGATGAAAAATTGTGATTTATTTCTATTTCTTTTTTCTGATGTTGTTGCAAACAAAGACGGTGGGTCCTCGTTAAATCCACATTAATAAGGTGGTTCCATTATGATAACCAGACCGTGCGACACAGTCCTGACCCTGCGACACATTTGTTCACACCACAAAATGCATCACGAAAACACGCCTATAATATTTTGACCCCCTTGAACCCCGATTTTATGTAGTAAAACTGGGGGTTACAGGTGTAAATCCCATTTTTTCTTATTTCTGCTCTAAAATAATGATTGTGGGTACTCGTTAGAACCGCCTCGGTGAGGCGGTTCTAGCGTGTACCCACAATCTATATTTTGAGCAGAAATAAGAAAAATTTCACATTTTTTTATCTTAAAATGTTCGAGTTTTCGGCGGTAAAAGTTACCATGTATTTGTATAGGCGTGTTTTCGTAATGGCTACTTTTCTGATGATGCCTTAACATAGGCTGTGTGTGCTCGTTAGCACCGCCTCTTTTAGGCGGTTCTAACGTGTATCCACAACCTATGTCTTGGAGTAAAATAAGAAAAAATAGTGAATACCCAGGTATTTCCCTATATAAAGTGGGGTTTAGAGGGGTGTTCATTTCACGGACTTTTTCAAATGATGCTAACGGCCATTCATCATTTAGATGGACCTTCAATCATTCAATCACCCTTGAGACCAGGAAAATTTGTTTGAGGCAAGGATAGTTCGAATCTGTGCGGGTTTCTCAGCGCAAGCCCAGAGGCATAATTTGAATAATTTAGGGTCATCTTGAAGTTCCGATCTTCTATAAAGTATGGGTATGTTGTGTGTACTCATTAGAATCGCCTCATCGAGGCGATTCTAATGAGTCCATACGACATACATTTTCATGATTAAATAGAATAATATCCCTAAATGATCGCCAAGTATTTGTTATCTGGAAGGCCCCCGCCCATTGGGATTTGGAGAAATAGATTGGGCTGCATGATGATGCCATGTAGAGCTGAAACCGACCGCACAGGAGTATATACTGGTAAACCGCTGAGCGGGTCTAAGTGGTGTGAGTTGAACAGTCCCTACACAATATATGTAATTTATAAATCATTCTGGTTTGTTTAGGTGTTGGGCCTTGAGATGTCATTTCATCCCAATGTTGGGTAAATGTCCCACAAAATTGGAAGTAACGTCTCCAAAATGACCTAAATAGTGTGGACGGGGATGTAACACCTCAATCCAAGCCATCACGATAGCAAGTCCATGAACTGAAGACCCTTCAAAACCCACTTTATATAGAGAAAAATGGGGTTAACAGGGGTAAGCAGTATCTATCCTGTTTTTGCTCAAAAACATAAATTGTGGGTACCCGTTAGAACCGCCTCATTGAGGCGGTTCTAACGAGCACCCAAATCTATGCTGAAGCAAAAATAAGGAAGATATTACAATTTTTATTTTATATAAGTCGAACTTCGATGGCTCGAACTCGCCGGGACCGCCGAAAAAAGTTCGAGCCATCGGTAGTTCGAGGCATTGGAGTCCAACTCGGCAAGATCCATCTTTGTGTCCTATGATTTTTATCCCCCGACCGAATAGGTTCGGGGGATATAGCGATCAGCCTGGCGTCCGTCCGTTTGTCCGTCCGTCCGTCTGTCCGTCCGTCTGTCTCTCCGCACTAACAAATGTATAGTTAGGTGGCTATGTAAATGGACAGAATCAATGTAAGTCAATGGGATTTATTCCGTTAGACACCGAAAATACTTCTTTTCTGTGGCTAAAAGTAGCCACTTAAGTACCGATCCTGCCAAAAATAGCCACATAAGTATACATCCGTGAGAACGTCCGTCCGTCCGTCCGTAGACGCAACCTTGTGATGGCCATAACTCCTATACCCTTTGAGATTCATTGATATTTCTTGGCACAATTGTTCACAAGGCTGAGACGGCGTGTCATGCGCAAGAACCAGAACTCTGGATGCCATATTTTTTAGTTATCTCTCCTTTTAATAAAATAGAATGACTACTTTGTGATGGCCATAACTCCAATACCCTTTGAGATATATTGATGGTACCTGGCACAGTTGTTCACAAGGCTGAGACAGCGTGTCATGCACAAGAACCACAATTCCGTGTACATGTGTATGTCATTTCTGAAACCATATTGGACGCCATTACATGTGTTTCACATGGACATGTTTTCCTAATGAAACAAATTTGTTACCTAGAGCTATCGGAAAGAACTCGAGAACACGTTTGAATCAGCCATGATAAACGAGCCATCAGATGTCCGAGCCTTTGAAGTTCTACCATGCGTTTCTGACCAGGGCCCAGTTGTTCAAATCATCTTTATCTTAACGAGCTCGTTAGTGGTCATATTGTTAACTGTTCTAGCAAGTTCAATATCTAAAATTTTGTTATTTTTGCTGAAAAAAATGTGAGCAGCTTTTGCATTTGCAAAAACTGCTCACATTTTTTCAACAAAAATACTGGCATATTTGCCATATTAAATGATCAAAATTTGAACGATACGTTAACTAAAGACGTCGTTAGTTTTGAACAACTGGCCCCAGAACTTTAACGAATAAAAGACCGCAGGCCAACGGTCCCCCGACGTTTGAAAGAATGTGTCTGTAACATGTATATATGTCCTTAATAATGTTGTGAGATTTTACAACCCTTTCAATAGACTAATTTTTTTAATTTTCCTAAATGCTGTAAGGAACAAGTTAGGGAAAATAATTGGCTCAAAAACAGTTACTGTAAATGATGATTATTTAAGGTGAATGAGAAGTTGCAGAGATAACAATTTCTGTTGGCAACATGACTAAAACTAACGAGGGTTTCTTTTTGTCGAGTATCAAGTATCGAGTTGTAAAAGTCGAGAATCGAGTCATGATTGTCGAGTATCGAGTCAAAATTGTCGAGTATCGAGTCAAAATTGTCGTGTATCGGGTGAAAAATTTCGAGTATCGAGTAAAAATTGTCGAGTATCGAGTTAAAAAAGTCGACATTTTTGACTCGATAATCAACAATTTCTACTCGATACTCAACATTTTTGACTCGATACTCGACAATTTCCACCCGATACTCGACATTTTTGACTCGATACTCGACAATTTCAACTCGATACTCGACATTTTTGACTCGATACTCGCAACTTTTTACAACCGTGAAACTCAAAACTAACTAGAACTGTCAGTGAAACTGACTAGGGCCCCGGCAGTGCCATCAGAGGAGTTGGATTTTTTTTCAAAGGGCTATTACTCTTAGAGTATTGTAGCTAGAGTTACGTCGGTTGCCATGTAATTGTGTAATGATATTGTGACCATATATCTTAAGTTTGAAGTTGATGCATTTGACTGTTTGTAAGTTATGAATTAAAAACAAAAGGGTATTACTATATGGCAACTGTCAATAACTTCAGCTTCAGTTTGTAAACATGAAAAATGTTGATGGATAGACGGGCAGATGGACAGCGGACGGACGGACGGACAGACGGACAGACAGGGCATTACTATACGGCACACTGTCACATTATGGTTAATATTTCTGCTAAGTAATATTTAAATCCATCCAGGTATAAGAAAGTTATAGATTGGACACAATAAAAAAGACGCTTTTTTGACCTTTTATCTCTAAGTATGACCTTGACCTTTGAGGTACGGCTGTGGGTCTTGCGTGTGACACTTCGTCACATTATGGTTAACATTTCTGCCAAGTAATATTTAAATCCATCCAGGAATAATAACAAAGTTATTAATTGGACACAGGAAAGACCCTTTTTTGACCTTTAACCTCTAAGTATGACCTTGACCTTTGAGGTACGGACCTGAGTCTTGCGCGCAACACTCCATCACATTATGGTTAACATTTCTGCCAAGTAATATTTAAATCCATCCAGGAATAAGAAAGTTATGGAGGATAAAAAAAATTGTGGATGGACATACGGACAGACGGACAGACAGACAGACAGACAGACAGACAGACAGACAGACGGACGGACAGAGTGATTACTATAGGGCACCATCACTTTCAGTGGAATAAGAAAGTTATGGAGGATAAAAAAAATTGTGGACGGACAGACGGACAGACGGACGGACGTTCTCACAAATGGATACTTATGTGGCTATTTTGAGCAAGATTGATACTTAGGTGGCTAATTTTAACCACATAACAGACCTTTTATGTGTCTAACGGAATAAATCGCACTTTCTCTCATTGACTTACATTGATTCTGTCCAAGTTCATAGCCACCTATCTATCCATTTGTGTGTACGGACAGACAGACAGACGGACGGACAGAGTGATTACTATAGGGCACCCACACTTTCAGTGCGGGGCCCTAACAAAGTAAAAAGTAGTCATGATATGATCCTCTTCAGGTCATGATGCGCAGACTGCCAATACTTCATATAGAAAAAAATAATAACAAAACCAGTTAAGCATGACCTTGATAAAATATGATCATCAACAGGTCATGACGACAATAACTGGCAAGTTTCATCAAAATCCTTTGAAAACTGTAGGAGCAGTTGCGGAGACACGATGATGGACCGACCGATGGACTGACAAACACGCAAATCTTAGTAAAAATCATCAACTTCAGATAATGAAACGATACTTGGAAACCCATGAGAAACCTAGGAGGAGTTGCGGAGATGTGAATTTCTGTTAATAAAATGGCTAAAACTGAAAAGGGCCGTAAGTCTGGAAAAAAGAAGTCTAGTGTGACCTCGGTATAAAATGATCCTCTTAATGTCATGGGAACAATGACTGGAAGGTTTCACTAAAACCCACTGGAAACGGCAAGAGGAGTTGCCGAGATAAGACTTACTGTTGATAAAATGACAAAGAAACCGACAAAGGGCCATAACTCTGGCATAACTCAATGGGCATGACCTCGATAAAATATGATCATCTGCTGGTCATGGGAACTATCAAAAATGTAGGAGTTGCGGAGACAAGAACTTCTGTTGGTAAAATGGCAAAAAACTGACAAAGGGCCAAAACCCTGGTAAAATCAGTCAAGCATGACTTCGATAAAATTTGATCATCTTTAGGTCATGGGGACAATAACTGGAAAGTTTAATCAAAATCCCTTCAGAAATGTAGGAGTTGCGGAGGCAAAAAGTTCTACTGATAAAATGGCAAAAACTGACAAAGGGCCATAACTGTAATAAAAATCAGTCGAGCATGACCTCGATAGAATATGATCATCGTAAGGTCAAAGGACAATAAATGGAAAGTTTCATTAAAACCCCTTGAAACCTGTAGGAGGAATTGCAGAGATAAGATTGTGCCTTCGGACGGACTGACGGACGGAAGGACGAACGAACGGACAAATCCATTTACTATAGACCCCTTCGATTAACGTCGGGGGACAATAACCGATGCCGTCGTAAAGCCCATTTATAGTAGTCACAATGATAGGACTGCCTGGGCGGCATAGTTCAGGTGTTATCAATATACATTCCATATTCGTTGTCCACAGGAGCGATTTTGTGCATATCACAAATGAAACTTTTTTTTTTCCATTGGCTAGAAACCTATCACGTGCAAGTCGCTAATATGCAATAGATGCACAGCGGGAAATATTACATTTGAATAGTCCAAGTCCAGTGTGATAGTGTCCGCTACGGAGATAACCGGATTTTTTTTTCAGACAATTGCGATTAATTTACTTGATTTTATTTCCGGTTGTCGCTCCATCGAATTGCAGGAATCCAGTGTCCTTCATTGAGGAAATTATAAAATGTCAGTTTTGTTCTTTCGTTGGCATTATGCCCTATACATGCTATAGCAACACACAGCAGATTTCATTGTAAAAATCCTAATATTGGGACTGAATGGTCTGGACAATCAGTGCTAGCTCCCATCACGTGAACAAGTCCGTGAAACAAAGACCCCCCCCCCCCTAAACCCCACTTTATATAGAGAAAACTGGGGTTTACGGGGGTGAACATTATTTTCCTTATTTCTGCTCTAAGACATAGGTTGTGGGTACTCGTTAGAACCGCCTCATTGAGGCGGTTCTAACGAGTACACAAAACCTATGTTTGGCGTGTTAAAAAGAGCATTATCACAAATTTTCATCAAAAAATGACCGTTTTGGAGGTATGAAAAAAAATGTACTTTGACACACGGATGTGTTATCGTAATGAATTGTCAGATGTCAACAAATGTTTAATATAAAAAAACTTGTTCAATGCACTAAAAGCAATAGAAACCAAAGCTTCGGACACTATTAAGGTTCATTGACTGCCCGAGGGCCAGGGCATGGACCGCCGGGTTGATATAGCCAGAGGCGCAGACGAGGGCCGTATCAAACCGGCGGTCCAGGCCCTGGCCCGAAGGCAGTCCATAAACCTTAATAGTGCCCTCAGCTTAGGGTTACTATTGTTCAAATGGTGGCATTCGCATGCTTTTTGCAAGCGGACCAAATAGCTTTATTTGTGTCGCAGCTGAATTTACATAATTGTGGACTCTACTATCGGATGAGTCTTTAAACCATTACGAAAACACGCCTATACAAATACATTGTAAATTTTACCACCGAAAAATGAAAATTATCTTAGGAAAAATTTCAATATTTTTCTTATGTCTGCTCAAAACATTGATTGTGGATACTCGTTAGAACCGCCTCGACGAGGCGGTTCTAACGAGTACCCACAATCTATGGTTTTGAGCGGAAATAAGAAAAGTTATGTATTCCCCTGCAAACCCCAGTTTTACTTTATAAAAGTGGAGTTCGAGGGGGTCAAAATCATATAGGCGTGTTTTCGTGATGCCGAGGTTCTAGGACGTAAAAACTGAAACACGCACGTAATAACATTGTCAGCCTCGATAGCGCAGTGGTTAACGCGTTCGACTTATGATCGAGAGGTTGTGCGTTCGAAATGGCCACCGTTATCGAGGTGTGTCCTTGGGCAAGACACGTAATGACACTGCTCCACTCCACCCAGGTGTAAATGGGTAGCAGTGATGTAAAAAGCCACTGCCTCTCTCTCGCGCGCATGAAAACACCCGGAATGAGTGTTCGAGAGCGATTCGATAAGCTTGGAGCTTTCATCGCAATCGAACTAAAATAATATAGTATAAACTAAACTAATAACATTGTAGTAAAGCAAGTGCAAACGATAGTTCCGTCTTGCCAAACTTAAATCTGCTACTACTATAGCCCTATATGCAACGTTCTGCAACGGAAGGTCGGGTGGGTTCTCTCCGGGTACTTCCGTTTCGCCCATCACTGATGACGATCTTCTCGAAATAAGTAAAATGATATTGAAAAGGCCATAAAGCCAAAAAAGGCATATACATTATACCCACCTTTACTAAGCAATAATCTACCTTTAGCATTTCAAATATCCATTAGGTGCTTGCTTAATACAGGTTGGACTGTGTTTAGTCACTCATTTACTTGGTGGGTCATTGGTTCTGCGTACACACGGCTGCTCAAGTTTTGTTTGTTTAGTTTGTTTGATTTGAGGTTTAACGTCCCCGTCAACACTGTAAAGGTCATTGTGGAGACATTGCTTCCAATTTTGGGGTACTTTTACCCGCCATTGAGATGAAATGACATCTCAAGCCCTGTCGCCCAATGCAACTAATAGAGTTTATATGCATGGACGGTCCGACTCGCACCGATTTGCCTGGGCAGGCCTAGATCCTCTAAGCGGTACACCAGTACACGTGTGCGGTCGGTTTCAGCTCTGCGTGGAAGCATCATGCAGCCCATCTATTTCTTCAAGCCCTAATGGGCGGGGCCGTTTGTTTGTTTGTTTAGAGTTTAACGGCCCAGTCAACGCTATTTAGGTCATATCCAACGGGTCAGTTTTCCTAACCACACATGCTAACTAGTAAATGCAAATTCTCTCGCCAGTAATTAACAACTGCCCTTCTTGAATCAGCAGATGGGTGTGAATGACAGTAGAAAAACATTATGACTAACCACCAAGAAAGACTGTTACGGACCTGGCAGATTCCCTGTCAGTGATATTCTCTCTTCCGCTGATTCAAGAAGGGCAGTTGTCAGTTTCTGGTGAAAGAATACGCACTGTACTGGTTAACCGCTTACGTATAAGCCTGCCCAGGAAAAGTGTGGATAGGTAAACTGACCGGCTCAAAAATGGCTTAAATAGTGTTGACTGGGCCGTTAAACTCCAATTCAAACAAAACCGTCAGTGATATGTTTAAGCGAACACCAAAATGGCAAACGTTCAGAGCCAAAAAAAAAAAAAAAAATCGAAAAAGTTCTTCTGCAAAAATGCCCTTTTTAAAACGAATGATATGCAAGAGAATCTATGTTTGGAGAAAAACGGAGAACATAACCGGGAACTTTCTTCTGACCATTACGATAATACACCATTGCGACAAAGTGCATTTTTTTAAATCTCCACAATGGCTACCTTTCTGATAATAATCCGTGATATTTTTCTCATGTATACTACAAACATAGGTTGTGGGTGCTCGTTAGAACCGCCTCATTGAGGCGGTTCTAACGAGTACCCACAACCTATGTCTCGGAACAAAAATAAGAAAGATAACGTATACCCCTATATAAAGAGGGGTTATGGGGATATTTTATCTCACGGACTTGTAACAGCAATGTAGGTCGATTTTCTCTGTGCCTAGGCAAGGAAACTGGAGACTTAGACAGTATCGCCTAACCCAGTATTCGTGCATTTGATGCATTTAGTGCAGCTTGATCAACACTACGTTCTTCGACATCTAATCCGGGGATACAGTGAGCCAAGTCTATCACGTGAAAAAGTCTCTGAAATGAATATCCCTCTAATCCCCATTTCATCTAGAGAGGGGTATACATTATTTTTGTTGTTTCTGCTCCAAGACATAGCTTGTTGGTACTCGTTAGAACCGCCTCAATAAGCACCCACAACCTATATTGAGGAGGTTCTAACGAGCACTCACAACCTATGTTTGCAGTATAACGGATTTTCATCAGAAAAGTAGCCATTTTGGAGGTGAGAAAAAATGCACTTTGTCGCACGGGTGTGTTATCGTAATATTTTAACCCTCTTAACACAGCACGCTGACGTCACAGGGACAAAAATGGCGCGGTTATATATATCCGTCACCAGGATTTCACAGGGAAGCTTCTAGATAGTCACTTCGGGTCGATCGACATACAATGCGCCCAAAAAGAACGCACAACCCTTCCCAAAGAACAAATACATGCACATGGAAACGACTTAACTTACAAACGGAATGATTAATTATTAATGGGGTACAATGCACATGTACAGATATTACGCAATATGTAAAAAAAGGTGCATAAAAGATGCCAACGTATCAATGATTAATGCTTCGGACATTATATAAGCCGCTAGCGAAGACGCGGCTCAGCCTAGTCTGACCTACCCAATGGATAAAATCAACATTTATGGAAGGCACATAGAGGCAGCGCACATCATGAAAATATGTCCGTGTGAAATAATGGCGTCCAACAGGGTGTCAGAAATGACAAATTGTAGGTAAAATGATAACATCTTTCTTATTTCTGCTTTCAACATACATGTAGATTATGGGTGCTCGTTAGAACCGCCTCGATGAGGCGGTTCTAACGAGTACCCACAATCTATTTTTGAACAAAAATAAGGCAGATAATAAATACCCCTGTAAACCCAAAGTTTCTCTATATACATTTGGGTTTAGAGGGTCTTTATTTCACGGACTTGTTATCCTAATGGAGTAGAATCCGAGTCAACGCTGCACGCATAGCTGAGCCCTGTTGTTCAAAGCATTGTGAGCCTAATGAGCTCGTTAGTGGTCAAAACGGTAACTGTTCCGTTAAGCAAATACCTAAAAACATTGGTATTTTTGCTGAAAAAAATCTGAGCAGCTTTTGCATTTGCAGAAGCTGCTCACATTTTTAAGCAAAAATACTAGTATATCTGCCATATTAAATGATAGAAGTTTTAACGATACGTTAACCAACGGCATCGTTAATTTTGAACAACCGGCTCCTGGTCTTGTAGGATATGCTGTGTCCCAGCTCAGTGGATGATCTCATTGATGGACAATTAATGACACATCTAATGAGCACGCTAATGTGCTGTATATGACACATGGTGTGTAAGAGGTGCCTGAGTCAATAACAGTATAATGGTGCTTGCAATTCTGCAACTAATCATTTAATTGGGTAATCGAAAATCTCTCTCTCTCTCTCTCTCTCTCTCTATCTCTCTCTCTCTCTCTCTCTCTCTCTCTCTCTCTCTCTCTCTCTCTCTCCGTGTGCGTGTGTATTTGTGTCTGCGCTATAATCACTTAGAGGGGCAGACAAACGTTAATAAATAAATGCTAGATAGACAGATAGACAGTGTAGTTAAAAGTGCCTTTCTTTCGGGACACAAACGATTAAAATCCGAGAAAACGAAAATAAATTTCCAAATACGGCAGCATTAAAACGGTTCGATTGATGCATGAAGGTTACGAGGCAGGCTTTAGTTAATGTTGCATGATTCAGTATCCCAATTAGTTCCTTTCCTTTGTTTTTCAGTGTTAAACGGATTTCTGGTACAGTGGCGATAACGTTCGACCTACCCGTTTTTGCGTTTGGGGTCCGTTTTGAAACCGTTGCAAAACGTTTGCGTTTCGACAACGGTTCGAGCGTTTCATATCGTTTTGACCAATCAAAAGTCAAGGCGAATCGTTTCGGACAAACGGTAAATTTGCGCATGCGCTCTGAAAAGATCAAAACGCTATTGAAAACGCTTTCCCGTTTTGGCCAATAGTATGACCGTTTGAAACCGTTTTATGACTGAGCCAATCAAATTTAAGCATTTAGCGCGCATGTGCAATCGCTTTAGTTGACTTAAATACATGTGCATGTTTATTTACGATTATCTTCAACAGCTTAACATATATATACACTACAATCGCGTCATTTAAAATTAAAGTTCTATTTGAGAAAAAAATGAATATTCTGTAAGTACATTTATGCCATTGCTTAAGAAATGACATGATCATTGACTTTAAATACGGAGTACAAAGAACAACCTTAAATAAACTATACATATATAAAGAACAATCGAGCATGACATGGATAATACCTCAGCTTAATGCATGATAAATTTTCAGACGTTCATCCTAAAAATCTTTATGGATTTTTTTTTTCTAAAAAAAAAAAAAACAAGAAAGAAAGAAAAACAAATAAGTGTATCGAAGATTTAACCCATATATGCCTAGCGGCCCTTTTGTCTGACATTGGAAAATAGTGCAGACCCAGATCAGACGCCACAAAACGCGACGGATGACCTGGTTTTACACTGTTTGCTGAAAGTACAAACATTGTTGCAAAATGTGTCGCTAATAAAACAAACCTGGCAGCCCAATAATTGGAAATGGACCAATCCAAACTTACTAGGTGGGAGATTCCATCTTTGTCAAATACGGGTTAAGAAAATGCATAAGCTGAGAAATGTTCTTTTTTTTGTTTAAATGTTAAGGAAATATTTGTGCCACACTGAGGCCAAAATTATGAGAATCCCTGTATATTCTGGCAATTACAGATGACCGTATTTCCCAAGACATTAGGGTCATATAATAGTATTTGCGAGATTTGTCACTGACCACACTACACTTACGTTGCCATGCAACGCCAGGTAATGTGTTTACACGCGTGTGTAATATTTGCCTTCCGGAAACTGTTATACATTAGTCGATATTTGTTATATGTTAATTCAGAATTTCTAAATTATTCATCATCACCTCAACAAAAAGTCCGTTAAATAAAAACTCCAACATGTCCAACTAGATTCCACATTATCTCAAGAGCATTGAATGAGGGTTTTTGTTTGAACCGATTTGCTGAAGCGGTTTAAACAAGCACCTACAGCTCATGCATCAAGATAACAAGTCCGTGAATAGAAGGCCCCTCTAATCCCCACAGTATATAATGCACATTGGGTTTACGAGGTATTCCTTTTTTTTTATTATTTTTGCTCCAAAACATAGATTACGGGTACTCCTTAAAACTGTCTGGACAGGGCGGTTCTAATGAGCATTTTTTTTTAGAAAATGGGATTTACGGGGAATTCATTATTTATTTTTTTTTTTTGTTCTATAACATAGATTGTGGGTACTCGTTAAAACCGTATTACCAAGGTGGTTCTAATCAGCAGTCATAATCTATAAATATAGCAGAATAAAAAAAACACATTTTCATCTGAGAAACGTTAGTTTTAGAGACATTTAGCGCACGGGAGCGTAATCATAATGGTTTGATGCAGATATAAGCGCGAATGATAATTATTTTTTTTATTTTTATTTTTCGTCTGAATATTATGGAAGAATGCAGCTTGTCTCGTGCCTCTATTTTCCTAAAGCGAATTATGAAATAGAACGCGTTAATCAGTATTTGTTAAATAATACCCCTGCAACCCAACTTTTTTTGAAAAACAAAGTACACAGCGGTTATAACGAGCTTTGTTGAATCTATGTTCCGGGCATAAAAATGATAAGTTTTCACTCAAAACTAAGAATAACTATTTTGGAGATGTCATCTTCAACTGAACTTTACGAAAACACGCCTATTCAAATATATTGAAAGTTTTGTCACCAAAAATTGAAAATTTTCTGACAAAATATCCGATATTTTGCATTTTTCTGCTATAAACATGGATTGCTGATCTTTACCTAACGTGAACCTAAACATAGATTGCTGGTCCTCGTTAGAACCGCTTCGAACAGAAATAGGAAACCGTTAACCCCAGATGTACTTTATGAAAATGGGGTTCAAGGGGGTCAACATTATTTATGCACTTTTCATGATGATCTTAAGAAAATAATCTGACATTGGCGATTTATCCAAATCGCGGCTGCTAACCTGTGTGCGCCCGCGCGCGCGCGCGTGTGTGTGTGTTTAAAAAAACGGTGGCGGATATTCATGACTATAAACCCAAATTTTAAGCTTAAGGAAGGTTTACGTGAGTGTTTGTTGCATGAAGTAATATAACAGACTAAAATATCCCTTATGGTCATGCCCATGACATACATGAGAAGATAAAAAGGAAAGAAACATAACCATCAGGTTAACAAGTCCGTGAAATGAAGATCCCCACTAGACCCCACTTTATCAAGAAAAAACTGGGGTTGACGGGGGAATTCATTATTATTATTATTATTGTCTGCTGACATGCCAGCAGACCTTTTCCAAAATCTTAGCAACCACAGAAGTCACATACCTGTATCGTAGATGACCTAGCGTCCATACGACGTCTAGTCCAGCCCCGTCCATTGGGGCTTGAAGAAATAGATGGCTGCATGATGCTTCCACGCAGAGCTGAAACCAACCCCACGTGAGTACTAAGCGTGCCCAGGAAAAGTGGTGCGAGTTGGACCGTCCATGTAATAAACCATATTGGATTTATTAGGTGGCAGGGCTTGAGATGTCATATCTCATTGTCGGGTATAAGTCCCACAATATCGGAACAACGTCTCCAAAATGACCTACACAGTGTTAACGGGGACGTAAAACACCAAATCAAACAAACAAATAAACGGCGTCTAGTCGGCGTCGCATGGGCGTCGATGCAACATCTTGTTTTGACGCTCGTGCGACGTTAACTTGCTGGGATTTGGTAGCTTCTAACAGGTATGTCGCCTACATGTAGCCTGAGAACTTGTATGCCCCATCCAGTAATTCACTTTTATGCTATTCTTCACTTATTTGTCGGTCTATATATGTTTTATCATGATGAACTGCATAAGCTTAAGCGAATAAAATTTGATTGATTGATTGATTGATTGATTGATTGAATGATTGGTTGATTGATTATCTTTCTTATTTCTGTTCAAAGACGACGGTACGGCCCCGCCCATCGGGGCTTGAAGAAATATATGGGCTGCATGATGCTTCCACGAGGAGCTGAATCCGACCCACACAGGAGTACTGGTAAACTGCTTAGAGGATCTAAGCCTGCCCAGGCAAAGCGGTGTGAGTGTCGGACCGTCCATGCTTATAAACCCGACTGGTTTCATTGGGCGACAGGGCTTGAGAAGTCATTTCATCTCAATGTCGGGTAAAAGTCCCACAAAATTGGAAGCAACGTCTTCAAAATGACCTTTACAGTGTTGATGGGGACGTTAAACCTCAAATAAAACAAACAAATCAAAGACGTCGGTCGTGGGTGCACATTGGCACCGCCTCAATGAACCAGTTCGGACGAGCACCATCAGCATATCGTTTGAATATTGATCGATTGATTGTCTTTCTTATTTCTGTTCAAAGACATCGGTCGTGGGTACTCATTAGCACCGCCTCAATGAACCGGTTCGAACGAGCACCATCAGCCTATCTTTTGAATATGCATAAGAATAGTATCACAGATGTTCATTAGTAAACATGCTAAAAATGCCCTATGTCACACAGATGTTTGATCGTAATGAAAGATGAAGACAAATGATTTTATTTGCTTCTTATGCAACTACCGGGTGAAAAAGTAACAAGTGTGTTTTATGGAAATAACAAAACTCTTTATATATACAATTTTCTGGGTTAACAGTTATATACATTGCTATAATATTTTTCCTAAAAAGCGTGGATTGTGGGTACTCATTAGATCCGCCTCCATTGAATGGTTGTAACGAGCACAGACATTATATGTTCGGTCCCATTATTGTAATATTTGTGAGTATTATCGATTTCATGCTCAGCATAGTTGAGCATGAAACATTTTTATTACTTAGGGGCCGGATTACATGAAAGAAGCAATTTCATCCCACGAGTGTGTTTGGTAAGTGTATCCAAATTAGCAATAAATAAATTAATACCACGGAAAAGTAAACTCTCAGTTTTTCGAAATAGAAGAAAGAATCAAAGTAACGACGTTGGTTCGTTTGTTTGTTTGTTTGATTTGAGGTTTAACGTCCCCGTCAACACTGTAAAGGTCATTTTGGAGACGTTGCTTCCAATTTTGTGGGACTTTTACCCGACATTGAGATGAAATGACATCTCAAGCCCTGTCGCCCAATGAAACCAATAGGGTTTATTAGCATGGACGGTCCGCCTCGCACCGCGGTTCCTGGACAGGCTTAGATCCTCTAAGCGGTTTACCAGTACTAGTGTGCGGGCCGGATTCAGCTCTGCGTGGAAGCATCATGCAGCCCATATATTTCTTCATGCCCCTATGCGCGGGGACTTTGGTTCGTTATACTGTGACGCGGCAAAGTACGTAGTTCGACTCTTCATTCTGTGTACATGTCAATTCGCTCTATGCATGAAGAAATAAATGGGCTGCATGATGCTTCCACGCAGGGCTGAATCCAGCCCGCATACTAGTACTGGTAAACCGCTTAGAGGATCTAAGCCTGTCCAGGAACCGCAGTGCGAGGCGGACCGTCCATGCTAATAAACGCTATTGGTTTCATTCGGCGACAGGGCTTGAGATGTCATTCCATCTCAATGTCGGGTAAAAAACCCACACGATTGGAAGCAACGTCTCCAAAATGACCTTTACAGTGTTGACGGGGACGTTAAACCTCAAATCAAACAAACAAACAATGCACATCTTACGTAATCCGGTTTCAAAGACTATTCTAGTCCAAGCTGTTAAGCTATTTTCGATTTTTGCCCTCAATCAACGTTTTAGAAAATATAACGCTGGAAATACGCTATATAACGTAAGGCATTCCCGATTATGTTTTCTGTCGGATTCAGTAATAATAATAATAATAATAATAATAATAATAATAATAATAATAATAAAAATAATAATAATAACAATAATAATAATAATAATGACACTCATCATCATCCAACGCTGGTGTGGATGTACATGTATATGGAAATAGTGTAGACCCTAATTGGATGAAATAGTGACAAGTGTAGATAATAAAAAAAAGCATGTAAGGAAATAATACACACACGCGGTCGCGCACTTTATATAGTAAATTGGAATTCACAGAAATATACATTATTTTTTTCATTTTTCTGCCCATAAACGTTGTTTGTGGCCACTCGTTAGATCTGTCTCACTGGGGCGGTTGTAACGAACACCTACAATCTAAATTTGGATTGAGATGAAAACATTACTTTTCATCTGAAAACTACGTTCTAATGATGTGACAGTTGAAATTTTAGCACTCGGGTGACAATAAATTTGCCGCGACAAATAAATAAATATAAATAAATAAAACATTTAGTACAACGGAAAAAACACTTTATCGAAATCGGAAAACACAAATACCGACATTTCCTTATAGGTTTCTTTTGCCGTGACGCGTCTCAGTATGTACCTGTCATTCCGCTGCTAACCTAATTGCTCTGCAGGTAACCGCACATCTTCGTGTAATCCGATATCAAAGAAAGCTGCCATAATCAATATACATGTTCCCCATCAATACGTGTGTGGGAAAAATAAGCAGGAAATAACCACAGTAACGTTGTTGAGTTAAATAATAATGTATTATAAAATCAAAATGCACCATGTTTTATAATATTTTTAAACTACACAACAACCCACGCGTGTTTTTTTTTTTTTTTTTTTGGGGGGGGGGGTTGGGGGGTGGGGGTGGGGAGGGTGTTAAATCATTCGCATATGCAACTCGCAGTGGTAAACATATATGACGTACGTATCATCATCATCATCATCATCATCATCATGTGTGACCACCGTCATCATCATCATCATCATCATCATCTATGACGTACGTATCATCATCATCATCATCATCATCATCATGCAGGGAACCATTGGTTACACATGTGGTCGGTCTCGGTGACCCGGTCTGATGATCACAGAGCAGTGGGTTCTATCCCCGATGGGCCCAGTAAACTTCTTTCGTAGTGATTGATCCTGAAATATCCCTCGCTTCCACCGATTCTAAAGTGCAAGATGCAACTTTCTGGTGACATAATTTGTAATGTGCTGATCAAATGGTGTTGGTCCAGGAAACAATAAGTGGCTTAGAACTTGTGACTGACTGGCCGGCTCGATATGACCTTAATATAGCTGACTGGACGGTAACAGCGAAGCATGCGAAAGCTTAGGAATACGCAATCTGATATTAGTTTTCCCTAAAACAAACTGGAACACTTGCTTTATGCAGGCCTCGGTAGCATAGTCTGATGCGCGTCTGACTGGTGATCAGGGGTTGCGAGTTCGGTACCTGTCGGCCGGGCAACATTAATTCTTGGTTCTGTAGCAGTCTGAAGCGCGTCTGACTGGTGATCAGGTTGCGAGTTCGGTACCTGCCGGCCGGGCAACATTAATTCGTGGGTCTGTAGCAGTCTGATGCGCGTCTGACTGGTGATCTCAGGTTGCGAGTTCAGTACCTGCCGGCCGGGCAACATTAATTCGTGGGTCTGTAGCACAGTCTGGTGCGTGTCTGACTGGTAATCTCAGGTTGCGAGTTCGGTACCTGCCGGCCGGGCAACATTAATTCGTGGGTCTGTAGCAGTCTGGTGCGTGTCTGACTGGTGATCTCAGGTTGCGGGTCCGGTACCTGCCGGCCGGGCAACATTAATTCGTGGGTCTGTAGCAGTCTGACTGGTGATCAGGGGTTGCGAGTTCGGTACATGCCGGCCGGGCAACATTAATTCGTGGGTCTGTAGCACAGTCTGGTGCGCATCTGACTGGTGATCACAGGTTGCGAGTTCGGTACCTGCCGGCCGGGCAACATTTATTCGTGGGTCTGTAGCACAGTCTGGTGCGCATCTGACTGGTGATCAGATGTCGAGGGTTCGGTACCTGCCGGTCGGGCAACATTAATTCGTGGATCTGTCGCGCAGTCTGGTGTGCGTCTTGCTGGTGATCAGGAGTCGCGGGTTGGTACCTGCCGGTCGGACAACGTTAATTCGGGGACCTGTAGTACAGTCTGATGTACGTCTGACTGCTGATCAGGTGTCGCGGGTTCGGTAGCTGCCGGTCGGACAACGTTAATTCGGGGACCTGTAGTACAGTCTGATGTACGTCTGACTGTTGATCAGGGGTTGCGGGTTCGGTAGCTGCCGGTCGGGCGACATTAATTCGAGGATCTGTAGCTCAGTCTGATGCGCGTCTAGCTGGTGATCAGGGGTCGCAAGTTCTGCCAGCCGGGCAACATTCTTACTCCTTTTCCAAAAACATAGATTGTGGGCACTCGTTAGAACCGTCTGACTGATACAGTTTTACCAGAACCTGCAATCTCTGGAAAATGTGACAATTTTGCATCCTAAAAATGTTAGTGGACATAATGGTATCAGACCGGTTGACATAGTGAATGAAACAACCAAAAAAAAAAAACAAAAAAAAAACCGGACAGTTTTCCGACGATAAAAAACAATGATATTTGTTTGATATTTTGTCAAACATTGTGTTTCGTGTTCGGTAACAAGTACCCACAATGTATGTTTTAATTTCTAAATTAGCAAAAATAAAGAAAATATTATAGATCCCTGTAGCCCCAAACTTTATCTCAACGATGCAGGATGCTAAGGAGCACTCATAATCTGTGTTTCGAGCAAAAAAGATGATTATTAAGGCAATGTTATCGACTTTACACAATTCATGAATTCCACAAAAACAACGCACAAACCGTATTGAGGCTCCACGTTAGATCCGCCTATATAATGTGTGCGGGGGGGGGGGGGGGGGGGGGTTAGAGAGTAGTTGATGACAATTTAGGATAAACGTCTTCATTTCTCCGAAAAATGTTGTGGATATTAATAGGTTTTGCCTCACCGAGGCAATTCAAATCACTACCCCTCAATCTCACATTTAACTAGAGTTCTGCATGTCGGAATGCAATATATGTATAGAGAGGATATAAATGAGTTCTGAATATTTGAATCCTTTGGAAGCGAAGAATACTCGAAATAAACGAAAATAGCAGACTCGGTTTTACTGAGTCTGTTCGTGACCAGTACTGATTTGTTTGTTTGATTTGAGGTTTAACGTCCCCGTCAACACTGTAAAGGTCATTTTTGAGACGTTGCTTCCAATTTTGTGGGACTTTTACCCGACATTGAGATGAAATGACATCTCAAGCCCTGTCGCCCAATGAACCCAACAGGGTTTATTAGCACGGGCGATCCGCCTCGCACCGTGGTTCCTGGACAGGCTTAGATCCTCTAAGTGGTTTACCAGTACTAGTGTGCGGGCCGGATTCAGCTCGGCGTGGAAGCATCATGCAGCCCATATATTTCTTCAATGACAGGTACTGAAATGTAAAAAACCGCTTACAGGATCTATGCCTGACCAGCCAAAGTGGTGCGAGGCTGGCCGTCCCTACATATAAACCATTTTTGTTTGTTTGGGCGACAGAGCTTGAGATGTCATTTCATCTCAATGTATGGTAAAAAAAAACCACACACACAATTGGAATCAATGCCTCAAAAATAAAATAGTGTTTAAGGTGGCGTAAATTCAAAATATCAGAATTTTCACGAGTGCGAAGCGTGAGTGAAAATTCTGATGTTTTAGACAAAATTTGTTTGGCATTTATGAAAAAAGAATATTGAAAAGTAGTCCGGGCTGCCACTGTGAAGATATCGCGATCATATTTATTGTTCACAATTTGAACATACCGTGTTTTCACGAAATCATGAAAACAAGCCTATATTTTTTAGCCCTTTAACCAAACCTTTATAAAATATAACTGGAATTTACATTGGTGTACATCATCGCGTGAAAAAGTCCGTGAAATGAACACCCCCTTAAACCTCACTTTATATCGAGAAAATGGGGGTGAACGGGGGTATACATTATTTTTTCTTATTTCTGCCCCAAAACATAGGTTGTGGGTACTCGTTAAAACCTTCGCATTGAGGCGGTTCTAACGAGCACCCACAACCTAAATTTGCAGCATAAATGAAAAGTATCACGGTTTTTCATTAGAAAAGTAGCCATTTAGGAGATCTGAAAAAAAAAAAAATCCACTATGTCGCACGGGTGTGTTATTGTGATATTTCTTCTTAATTCTGCTTATAACATAGATGATGGTTACTCGTTAGGACCGCCTCACCGAGGCGACTCTAACGAGTTCTCGCAATCTATGCTTTGAGCAGAAATATAAAAATATAATACTTTTCTTAGATTTTTGGTAACATTTTCAAAATACAAAAGTGCGTGTTTTTGTAATGAGGTGAAGCGAGGATTTTTATTTGTTTCAGATATAAATTGATTTCGCGGCTTAGTATATGATCAAATTATAAATGAAATATTTTCCCCGCCGAAATATAAAAAAGAAAATATATTAACGTGTGTCTGATTCTGACAGTTCAAATGCAATTTATTTTTGTTCCATTACGAAAACAAGCCTAATAAAATAAATTGAAAACTTCTACTCTACAACAAAATTGTAAATTTTGGGATAAAAGTTCTGATATTTGTGTCCAAATTTCTACTAAAAACATAGATCGTGGGTACTCGTTAGAACCGCCTTGGCGATGCGGGTTTAACGCTTACCCACAGTCTATATTTGAGTAGAAATAATGTAAAATAATTAACCCTGTCAAGCCAAGTTTTTCAATACAAAAGTGGTTTTAAGAGAGTCAAATTTATAAAGACGTGTTTGATTGAAGAAGACATCTGTCATCGAATGTTAATTTGATGACGGATAATTATTGAGATCACATATACTGAAAAATCATGTTAAATGTCAAATTCATTGTATAACTTTGTTATTTTTTTTTTTTTCCTAAAATATAGCGGCCGTACGTAATGGGTGAGAACAACAAATTCCCTCACAAAAAGCATTCGAAAACTATAGAAAGCAGAGTCTTCTCGGTTAATGTTTTGTCCATGTATGAAAGGTTCTTATGTAGTTTATTTTTCATTTTTCACCGGCAAGCATTGAACCCGCGAATCTGGATCAACAGTTAAACGCGCATCCGACTGAGCTACAGAATCCGGAAACATTTTCTTTCTGTCAAACACAATTTCCTGTTTATTGCAGGAGATCCTCTTCACCTTAAAATCATTTCGCTATTATTTTATCTATTTTCTGTTTCATAATGAAAATAATCAAAATAATAATAAATAATAATAATCATTATTATTATTTTTTTTTTTTTTTATTCATTATTATTAATTATTATTATTATTATTATTATTATTAAAGTGAGTCTGCGGGATTTTATTGGTTAACCTAAAAAAACATATGAAACCAGAAACGGTTTCCATGACAGCGTTTTCCGAACGCTAATGTGATTGGTTGATATTCGAAACGCTTGAAACGTTTGAGAAACGATGATCTGATTGGCTGAAAATGTAAACGATCGTTTAAGCGTGGTCTAAACGCTGCGTTTTCAAATCGTTGCAAAGAGTTTTGCATCCGTTTCCGTGGACAACAAAAACTCAATCGCCACTGTAGTAGCACTACTCAACGTATTTCCAATCCAGTGAAAAATAATGACTGTCTGCACGAAAAACACACACAAACAAAATAATTGTTTGTTTCTAAACGTCCCCGTCAATGCTATTTAGGTTATTATGGAGACGTTGCTTCCACGCGGAGCTGAAATGGACCGCAAACCATTTAGATTATCTAAGCTTGCCCTGGCAAAGTGGTTCGAGTCGAGCCGTCCATGCATATTATCTGTATTGGTTTGATTGGGCGGCAGGGATTGAAAAGTCATTTCATCGCAGTCCCGGGTAAAAGTCCCATGAAACTGGAAGCAATGTCTCCAATGACCTAAATAGTGTTGACAGGGACGTTAAAACTAAAATCAAACAAACAAAAAGTCGGATTTCTAAAGCTTACATGACGTGAACAAGTCCGTGAAATGAACACCCCTCTTAAATGTTCTGAAAAAAGGGGTAATCGTTTGGAAGCAAGGACTACAGCCATGAAGTAGAAAAATGGGGTTTACGGTGATATACGTTATTTTCTAATTTCTTCTTTAAGTTATAGGTTGTGGGTACTCGTTAGCGAGCACCCACAAAACCTATGTTTGCACAATCGATAAGAAAAATATCACGGATTTTCGTCAGAAAAAAATTCATTTTTGAGATGTGAAAAACATGCACTATGTCGCACGGGTGTATTATTTTAATGAGTATACTTGTGACCCTGGAAATATGTTCGTGATAGGGGTAGTTCGAATTACTTTGAGTTATTCATAGCGCCAGGCCATAAGACACAATTATTGGATAAGTGTATTGTGGCTGTAAATCAGTGGTTTTACGGTCGGAAATTTCGTGCCACGGCGACGCGTCAGCGGAGCCGTAAAACAGAATTTGCGACAGCAAAACCGACGATTTACCTCCCCAAATGATACTTTTTAATACACGTATCCCCATTCTAATGCATCAGTTTACTCGTTTCGTTTAAAAATATTCGTTTTGCCCAAAATTTCAAGCACAATGAGCTGCCGCGTAAAACCAAATGCACACCAATCAAAGACTAGTGAGACGTCAAATGTGCAGAGCTTGTCATCTGCCAGATTAGACAGCTATCTTTTTTACGAAGCCTGGTCTATAAGGTTGCAATTAAGTAAGATTGTATATTTATCCCAGTTTCCTGTTCCCAATCAACAACTGACAAAAGGCTTCATTGGGTTCTGCATTCGTATATGAGAAGTGTTCTATTAGAGCATCACAAATCAATATCCTTATAGAAGTATGTGTCTATGTCACTTAGATTTTCGATTCGTCGCATACAGATGAATGTGGACCAGCACACGCAAAAATGGCCCTAATCATCCAGGCGACCAGCAAATGCTCAGTCGAGCCTGCCAGAGCATTTGCTATTCGCAAACCTTAAACGAGTTTCATGCAGCCAGCTCTATACGACTATTAGTTCCCTGCGCGGCGCGCTCGAGTAGTACCCTAAGCAGACATGACTGAACTTTGGCTCGTCTTTATGCGACAGGTGCCGTTTCATGATGCGCGGGGTCATTTGGGCCCCGTCAAGCGATTTTGGTACTTATCACCTATGCGAGCAGCGAAGGTTCAGGCGAGCCTGCGCATCCGCGCAGTCTCGCCAGAACCTTCGCTGCTCGCTCATACAAGCAGTGAATCAAGAAGAACCTTCAGACAGAAAGCAATATCCCTGGCCCCTCTGAATGGCTGGGCATGCGCAGTAAAATTTGTCATAACGGAATGCTCGAAGACACAAATTCGCTTGGCGGGGCTCGTTTAGTTTATACCAAAATTAGTCTTTGTTGAAGCTCTAGACAATTACCGCGTCTGCGGAAACTTTCAATAGAGCTTTTCTTCGGTGCGTCGTTATAAAGCAAGTTCGGTCTAATGGAAGTCATAATTGCGTTTTCCAAGCATTTTATGAGCAACAAAAAAGTTGAACGTAAATATGAAACGAAGTCTGTTTAAGCAGCGTAGATCCATAGAAGATGTCCTTTAATCCCTGTCCTTCATCATAGTGTAGATTATATCTTCTTGTCCATTAAGATCATTGATTATATTGTGGCATCATGAACATAATTTAGGGTCACTGATGATGCCTAATTGGTGGAAACTAGCAATTCTGGCCCAGAAAACATGCACACTCCAAACGTTCCAGTTCGCTGGTGTATTCTTTGCTTCCAAAGAATAACCCTTTTATAGATCATATTTAATGAGCCACTTTGTCAGGAGCTTTACGAACTTTGGACTGAAATTCTCCGTTTTAAGTAATGGGTGTGTCTAAATTGACAACAACCGCAGGTAGACATCCATGTACGAGCGCACGCACGCACGCATTAACATCATATAAAATATCGGTGCAATTAATAGCTTTGTTAACCCTATTTTTTACAGAGAAAAATTGGGCTTCACAATGGTATAGATTATATCCTTTGGTCTTACTCAAAAACATATACTGTGTGTACCCAGAAAGAATCGCCTCACTGAGACGGTTCCATTGAGTAACAACATTCTAGTTTAGAAAAAGGCGTAAAGAAACTGTATATTATAAAATCATGGCCCGTTTTGCAGCCACGAACATATAAGAATCGTTCACGGGTAGGCATCTCGAACCCTATGGTTGAACCGAAGCTATTGCCTACATATCGAAACCATAGGAATAAAAGTTTTTTTTCTTACATACATGTACCACAACTTTCTTTTCGAGTGAATATTTAAGAAATAGACCAGCTATAACAGTGAATTAATGGCTAATAAATCAGTTTGGGGGTTAGGTGTAATGTAGATCAAATCACGAGAGCGTAGCGCGAGTGGTTTGTCTACTTACAACTGACCGACAAATTGTGATTTATACGCACTTAACATCGGCAATAATTTTGTTGTTTTCTTCAAATTTTCACAACCTTTCGCCATTGGTAGAAGAAATCCCGCCAATTTTATTGGCTGTATTACACACATTTATGTCTTTTTTGACATGTTTTTGATGCGAGAAAATAACATTTCACCGTCTAACGTCAAAGAAGCTACCTGTGACGGCATGAAACGATGGCTTTTCATGACATCACTCGTCACGCTCTTCTGCCCAGTGATTTGTTGCAGATTTAATCACTGTATCTTTCTATTCATCACCAAAACACACCTATATAAGTTGGACCCCTCTTAAATCCCAATGCTATATGATAAAACTGGGGTTTACGGGGTTATTTATTATTGTGCTTGTTTCTGTTGGAAAGACAACCGTCCATCAGTATTCCAACCAAGGTCGTCAAACATTCTTGTTACACTTTCAATTTATATTTCGTCCACCTAGCTGCTCGTCACTGTGTCATTCCTATTTTACTTATATTTCATTAGGTGAAGGGACACACACTAAGGAAGCGAATTCGACTGAGGGTCTACAATTGTTTTATAAGCCAGCTCTTCTACAGATTAATTTCTAGTGTTTATGATTCTTTTGACAAATCCCAGTATTTCGTTATTTTATTGCAGTGATGTTGTACCGAGATTTTTGGCATCGTCTTCTGTCTCGAGAACTTGATCGTGACGGGTGTACTGAGACTGAAGTGGGTTCATTGACCTTTTTGTTCAGAGCACCGGACATTTCCCGGTTCGAGGATCATTTCGTCAAGGTCAGCCTGGAGAGTATTTACGTATTCATCTGAGCTAAATGGAAGTCATCGGCTGTGACTGGATATCTTGTGGTAAGTCATTGATATAAATCAGAAAGAGGGGAGGACCTAAGACAAAAGCGTGTGGCACTCCAGAGGTCACAGGTACCACTGAGGATCTCTCCCAATCCGTCACTACAGCCTGGGTTCGACCAACTAGAAAACCTTTATCCAGTTAAGGGTTTTACCTTTCACGCCATGCTGTGAGGGTTTGAAATGGAATTTTATGCGGTTAACCTTGCCAAAAACTTTGTTGAAATCTAGCAGAACCAAGTAAGTTTGCTTAATTTGACAAGTTGCCGGCTCAGATCTTCAATAAGCTGGATTAGCGCGGTCAAACAGGACCTTTTCTCACGAAACCTGTGTTGGAGATCATATAGAATATAATGCTTATTGAGGTGTCGGGTGAGGTTTTATGCGATTAGATGTTCCATCACCTTACATAGTAAAAAGGTAAGGGAAATGGACTTAAATCTCTTCTGCAACAAGGTCTATCGGAACCCGAATTTTATGGTGACTTAGTATATAAATTCAGAAAAATATATAACCGCAATGACTTCAGCATCAAATTTCGTAAAATCAATCTTCGATATAAAAGATTCTGATTACTTTTTTTTTTTGTTTATAGAAACGACTGACGTTGGCTTTGATCCAGTCTGAGGGTAATTCACCAGTAACAAGGAATTGTTCGAATATCATTTGGACGATGGACAAGATCTTTCTGTAACAGGGATTGTATGTCATCTGGGACAGCTGCTTTTTATCCGTTTTATGATTTGACAAATCGTTAGGAACCCATTCAGATCAGTCTTGATCTCTGGCATTGCAGGGAAGCTGCTTTTGAATGGGTCAGCAATATATTGACCAAATTACTTTGCAAGTTTCGCAAATTCGGAGTGGGAATAGTTGGGAACATACTGACTTGGACTGTCTTTTTTTTAGTAAATTGGTTTTTGCCTTGTTATCGGAAGAAGAAGTAGTCTTACTACTTGAATACTTAAGAGGCGAGACACCCTGTGCATCCATTCTAGCATTCACGATTATGGAAAAGAATTTTGTTTGGAGCAAAACCTGTTTCATTGCTATCGCTTATCCCCTCTAACCCCAGTATGTCCTGAAAATAGTTATTGTTGACAAGTTTATTTTGGTTTGCACAAGGTGTTTCATCTGTTTAAAGTGGTGCCTGACATGCGTTCTTCCTTTCTTCGGCTTTTGGTACAGACTATCCCTCTTTTTGATTAATCTATTAACAGTAGAAGTTATCCATGGTAAGCTTATCTTTACTCCGTTTCTTTGTATTCGAACACATTTTGAAATAAACTTCATGAATAGTCGGGGATTTGAAATTCGTAGCACACGTATTTAAGGAGTTTAATGCACCTTACTTTCTCACACTTAACTATGATACGAATTTATTTAGAGGTCTCTCAGGATCTTGAAAATGGAGTTAGAAAATCAAAAAAGTGGGGAAAAATACATAAAAAGGGGAGATAAATGTTCCTACCCTCTTTTCTCATTTAAGCATCCAAACAATTCCAAACGACATCTCCTCTGAAACTACAAGGCCAACTGGAACCAAATTACATGTGAAGCCGCCATGGGGTGGAAGAACAAACATATATTCTGAATATCTGGGTCACATGAACAAAATGTCCGCCATGCCCATATATGGTAAAAACCTTTGAAAATCGCCTTCTCAGGAACCAATCAACCGATGACCTTGAAACTTGGTATACAATATATGGAACCCAGGCCCTATCGAATTTATTAAAATGATAACATTTCTTTGACCTTGACCTTTCTTACGTCAAGGTCACATTCGGTCACTTTGGATTTTGTATGGAAAAGACAGTGTTTTCTGGTTCTGTTGCAGCTTATGACATCATAGTTGATATTTGCAATCAGCTTAATGATCCTGGGGCCATAAGATTAAATAGTGTTTAATTTTTCTAAAACTACTGGGCTAACTGATACCAAATTACATATACTGCATCAGTGTGGTCGAGAAATCCAAGTTTGTTAGAGGGATCTGTGTGGTAGTCACACCAATAAACGGCCAAAAGTGATTTTAAATTCTGCATCTCAAGAAATACAAGACCTTGGTATGCAGCATTTTGGACTCTAGCCCTAAGATGGTTCAAAGCTGACTATAATGTATGCGACGGTAACAAAAGAAAACAATGGTTGATTTCAAAATAATTTGACATCAATGGTCCTGGATTGACCTCTACTAGACCATTATGGTCTGTTAAAATAAATGGCCTCCACGGGTGTGTGTGTGTGTGGGGGGGGGATTTATACCCACTTGAGCTCTGGTGAGCATAGGTTCCCATCGGCCGCTTGTTTACAATTTTGTGTTCAGGGAAAAGTCGCGCAAACTTGATGGCAAGTGTAAACCATATCTAATTGGCGTTGTCATGATACAGCAGCCACAGTTTTCTGCTGTACTGATTGCGCTTGTTTGGTTATCTTTTGTTGCTAAACTTCATAAACAATTAATTGGTGACCAGTGGTAGTTTGGTATGAAGTTACGATGACAGCAATACCTCTGAAAGACGACAATGTTCAGTGAAGATAACAGCGCGGCCCTTTTTCAGTTTTGTTTTTTCAAAGGGTTGGCAGATTTTTGTTCAGTATTTCATAATTGAAGGCAAGTCGTGTTTTAATGAGTTTATGCCTCTGAACAATCAAGCCTCCTTTTGACTGAAGGTGTGCGAAATTTTACTGTGAACAAAAAAGAAACATTATACAGTATTTGGTGGCCCTATTTTACTTAAATGTTTTAGAGGTTTATTGTTTTGTGTTTTTTTTTTTACATTAATTTGCTGCAAAAAAAGCAATTAAATTTAAATATCGGCATCTAATTCTCCAGCTGCGGATTTGATATACTCCAGCTTATTTGCTGATTGAATGACTCTGGTTTTGGTCGATCTTTTGGCAAACATGCGCAAATTGAGGTCACCAAGTTACATGAAGATGCAGAAAAGTTCAGTCGAGGGTCGGTGTTGAACCCTATGTTCCCACCCTTCTTGACAAAGGTGAAGAGAAGAAGCTTGATTTACGTAGGAATCGTAACATTTATTATGCCAAACATCGTCCCTGTTCACTGTTCAATATATCTGACATATTAGGTTTCAACCTCAAGTAAATTAACCTACCCGCCTAGTTCCTTTCTTATGTACGAGCGCATTTCCGCCAGAACGCCTGAATGTAGGTGTCTGATGCTCTGTCTCTGGTGGGGTTAACAGGAGCCTAATTGTTTGGTTTCCTTTGCTGCAGAGTTCTAGCTATTTCATGCTCTCGATTCCTCATCGTTGTTTCATCATTTTAGTCGTTTGATTTTCTGTTCTCGGAGATGTTGCACTGATGAGCTAGAACTCCATCATGTAGAGTAAACAATGTATCGGTTTTAACCACGACAATCAAGGGCGAGTAGTGTGGCCATATAAAATCTATTAAAGTGTCAAACCCCACCCCGCCCCCGTAAAACTTTTTACTGACCCCGTCGTCGATCCTATTTCGTGGTTTATTATTTTCATAGTTAGTCCTTAAGATGTATGTATTGCTAATTCCTTTTTATTTTGGATAGCCGTTCGGTCATGTGGGGAGATAACTGTCATTCTGGCTTTCCATCCATGACGTTTTCATTTTGTTGTTTTGAATGGGAGGTGCGAGATATTTTGTATAGATTCCTGATCATTGCATACACTCTGTTTTTCAAACGTGATAACTCCTGATGGCTTGTCATAGAAGGCCGTTTTGGCCAATCTATATGGGACAATTTGGGTGGTTGGGTGAGGCAAAGGTGACGTGTATCTTGCGTCAATAGGGCGTCCAGCTGATAGTGGCTTACAGCTGGACAAGGCCTGCTGTTCTTCCAGCAGTTATGGGTAGAGGGGGGAAACAGTTATTTCTTCTGTTTCTGCTTTTCCATTTTCCCATTTCTCCTCTGCCCCTTACTTTCATTTGCTCAACTATCTCTTCTGTCGCTTTTCTCCCTTCTCTGGAGAGAGGACAAAAATGACCAACAAGGGGTGACGTGCATTTAAACCCAACCAGTCAAACTCCCCGCCCGACGAGGTCTTCAGAGCGGATCGCCAGCCGCCGCGAGGGCGGGCCGACTTCGTGCCAGAACTGAGGGACTTGCGCCCCGCTCTCCGCTTCACTGGCTTTTAAACCCAAAACAATCAATATATGGGACAAATGTCAATAAAAGGAAGTAGTAATAAAGGAGACGAAGAACAGATTAATCAGTGTGTGACAAGGGAAACAGGATGATTAAGAGCTAATGGTGAATAGAGGGACAAGGCTATCGTAGGCAGGTCGCCCATCAAAATGGTAGAAAGTAAGTGCAGGTGACATCTTAAGATGCACGTTTACAGGTTATACCACAACTCTGGGAAAAGGGAAGATAGAAGAATGTTTAAGGGATGGCTTTACGTAACATTAAACCTCGGGTATAATTTATTTTAAGTCGTGCGACTTAACAGAAAATAAGGTACCAAGTAAGATTTCAATTGGCCAGTAACATTTACGTGTTTAAAATATAATAATGTCGATGTTACTTGGGGAGCCTTCAGCACAAACCGGAAACTTTGGATAATGATTCTTGAAATGTACAATGTATTCATTAAATGTTGATTGTTTCAAGTCACCAGTTTAGAGAATCACTTGCCAATTCACCCGCTGACAAATATGCTTGGTGATGTATATTCCCCTCACTAAATATAAACCGGAAGGAAATGGCCATCAGTAACTTTTCAAAAATATATCTATCGGTCCCTGTTATGATACATCTATGACCAGCCAGTAAAATAATTTAGTTTATGTTGGTTTTAATATAATTTTTATCACGATCTGTGACACAACAGGAAAAAGTGATACAATGGTCCATAGGTATCGGAATCTGTTGTTCATGCCCTGATTGAAACAGTCATTAAATTTCACATGCACGTGCAAAAATAACCGTCCTTCATACTGACGAATAAGAAATTGTTTCAAAAAGTACTAAAAATTATTTAGCGCGAAAATAGTGTTAAATTTATCAAATTTTTGGGGTCAAATTTCAATGGTCAAAATTTATGGTAACACCGGATGTAATAACGTCATATCATGAATTTTGGTGTCTTCGAGTATTGACAAATATTTTGGCTGATGCAATAAATCAACATTCATATGTAATCGAAAGCTACACATAACTAAACTCAATCCAACTATACCATCCGCATGGGGGTGGGTGTAAACTCATAGAATTTTCAACCCCTTTTCCCCACTTTATTTGCTAAATAATCACATGTCATATAGGTTAGGCTCCTATCTCAATGAAAAGACACAAATAAAGCGTGAGAATTTTGGGTGCATTAAATTTTTCAAAATCTGGTCTCAAATCCCGGACTAGAAAGGCAGGTTTAAAGGAGGTCGTCACAAACGGATGCGCCATCGTAAACAGATATGCAACTCAGATAGTCAAGAGTTAACTGTGGATTTGAATGTAACAAATGTATGTATGATACGGTCATACATACATACATACATACATACATACATACATACATACATACATACATACATACATACATACATACATTGTCATACATAGATACATACATACATTGTGTACATACATACATACATACATACATACATACATACATACATACATACATACATACATACATACATACATTGTATGTATGTATGACAATGTATGTATGTATGTATGTATGTATGTATGTATGTATGTATGTATGTATGTATGTATGTATGTATGTATGTATGTGTGTGTGTATGTATGTATGTATGTATGTATGTATGTATGTATGTATGTATGTATGTATGTATGTATGTATGCATGATTGTATGTATGTATGTATGTATGTATGTATGTATGTATGTATGTATGTATGTATGTATGTATGTATGTATCTGGCCGTACATGTTACACAAAGTTAACAAGTCAGTACAATGTATAGAATAGTTTCATGGTACAAAGTAAGGGAAATGAAAATAAAAACAACTCACGTGACACCATTGAAAACGTTAGATTGATGGGAAGAAGCTTTTAGTGCAAGCATTATTTTAATGTCTTTAATCATCTTTTACGAGCCGGCATACTTCATATTGTAGAATCGGTTTTTTGGAATTAGATTTTGGAAGATATTATGGTGAAAAGATACACATCAAATGCATATTAACCCGTTATGTACTTGAAACCCCTAAAGGGGTAATCGGCAAACAGTGCAGGCCAAGATCAGACGCCGCAGAAGGCGGCGTCTGATCAGGGCCTACACTGTTTTAAAAACGTTGAGCCATTTTTCATACAAATTTTGAAGAAAACACAACGGGTTTTTCATTTCGTTTGTAAAAGAGCCCAGCAGACTGCAGCAATTAAAAGAGAACCAGATAGTACCCCTAAGAACCATTGTACAAGAAATCTCGTTGAAAGTGTTTTTATCTTTAAAATATACAATTTCAATTTTGCCGGTTTTGTCCCCAAAAGCCATTTGCTTAACAGACTGTATCAGTTTAAAGATAACCAAAACGTAACCCTATTAAAATATTTTAAAGACGTTTAAAGCCACTATGACATCACAGACTATTGCATTGTGGGATAAAATCAAAGAACATTCAAGGGAGGATACTCTTAGAAGAAAATAGATATGTTTCAAATATTAATGAGTATAGCTTTAGAACGAATTGGATTTTTTTTCATGCGGTTTTCAATAAAAAGACCCTATTTGTGTTTGCTTTCACCCTGCTACCCTAAAGTTAAACCTCGGACGACGCACGCCCGCATAAAAACCCACCCGCACGCCCGACCGGAAATCGCCATTTTAAAGATGAAAAAAAAAAAAAAAAATTGCACTTGACTTTTTTTTCGCTTGGGTTCCTTTCACAGTTGATAGCTTCTGATTGAATAATAATTCCACCGTGGCGAGTTTCATAAATTTCATAAGAAATGACCGCAAGTGTAAGATTCTGTTTATCATCTGACCACTTTAAATTGGATTTGATCGCCTTAAGTTTGACAATTTATTTTCCTAAACTAATGCAAGGTTGACATGGGCGTCCTCATTACGTTACTTAATCCCGCCAAAGTGTAATTATATGTGTGGTCATACGAATTTTATTACACGACGATATCCACTGCTTATAAACGACGTCACATCATATTATATTTTCTTATTTCTTCAAGACATGGGTCGTGGGAACTCTTTAGAAATGCCTCAATGAGGCTGATCTGACGAGAACCAACATCGAAATATAAATAAGAAAAATATATCACAGGCCCCCACCCATCGGGGCAAGGGCTAATAGATTAGGCTGCATGGTGCTTCCACGCAGAGATGAATCGGCCGCACATGAGTACTGGTAATGCGCCTAGAAGGTCTAATGTAATGCAAGTCGGACCGCCCATGAATATAATCCCTTTTGGTTTCATTGGATGGTAGGGCTTGAGGTGTCATTTCATCTTAATTTCACACAAAATCAGAAGCAAAGTTTCCTAAACGGATAAATAGTGTTCAAAGTGGCGGGGACGTTAAACCTGATTAAAACAAACCAGAAAACTCCTATAGTAAAACTTCTATAATAAGACCATCTTTGGGACTGTTCAAGAGTGGTCTTTAAGACCACTTCTGAACAATCCGAAAGGTGGTCTCTTTCTAGAAGACACTGAGTGCAGAAAACACAGAGACAGAATGACTGGAACTTATTAAATATGCTTTTAAAGGAGAATTAGTCTGAATTTTAGGTGGTCTTAAAAGCGGAATTTTACTGTGTATCGCACATTCTCATAGACAAACAATAAGCGCCTTCGAGATTAGAAAGAATGCATTGTGTCACATGAACGTGGTTTCGTAATGTGTCACAATATGATCACCTTTGGAGGAGTTTTGATTGCTTCTAGCTATTGTACAGAAGTTTCCTGGGAAATGACATCGATGATCACAATCCAAATTTATCTAAAACAGGTTAAATGCAATGCCAACTTTAACAGGTTAGATAAAAAAATCCAATTCTATTATATGGCTCTCTTCACAAACGTGGAACACTTAAGAATAACAAAGCCATGTGAGCGTGGTGAGATACGAGCGGTCATTTCATGTAAAATTTATAGTTTATAATTTATTGCAGTGCAATTGTGATGAGAGCTCCAAGCATATTGAATCGCTCTCTAGCACTCATGCCGGATTTTATCACGCGCGCGAGAGAGACGCAGCGAATTTTACACCACTGCTAGCCATTTTCGACTTGGTAATTGGGGAATTGTCATAGAGTGTCTTGCCCAAGGACAAACCTCGCCTCCGACCCACAACCTCTTGATCATAAGTCGAACTCGCTAACCACGGAGCTGTAAAATTTATGAAGCGAGCCTTTGGCGAGTTGAGTAGATTCCATATAAAATGACAGTAAAATTTCATATAAAATTTTAAATCGGATTTTTCAGTAGAAAACACAGGGTTGTCACGGACGGCGTTATAGTCATCATGTGTAACTAACTACATGTGTGATGAAATGACGTTATCCTTTAAACACGTGATACTGCTTTTTTGTCTTCGAGAATGATACTTTTCCTGACGAATTCTAATGACTTCCAGCATTATTCTTAAAGACTGTGGATGCTCGTTGAAACTATAATAATACTAATACTACTAATAATAATAATAAAACATTTACTGAAGTCTAGGAATAAAACTTTAGTTTGTGATAGTACTTAAAAGTTGAATATGTTTTCTTACATAAAACTGAAAACACAAATGTTGTACTACGTTGATAAGAACTGTTATAATGCATATGATAAAATATGTCTGAAATAAGTGCTTAAAATCTGAAGCCTACTCGTATGACAGCGATGGTAAAAGGCTCATTATGATGATTAAGATATAAAAGAAAGTATAAATAGCAGATTTACAGGGTCCCCTTTTCATCGTTCGTATACGCCCTGCACCGCAAGACACCCGACACAGCATGGAGCAGGGGGTGTGTGGCGGAAACCAATGTCCAAACAGCATACGCCCCACAACAGCGACGAGAGCATCCGCGGTGCATGCCATGTACAGCACAAAGTATTTCATATTGCCATAGACCTAGGAACATATCTTTGGCGAAAGGCCTCAAAGATAAATAGCGAATTTATAGGGTCCCCTCTCCGCCGTTAGTATACGACATGTACCGCACGATGGCCGTCACAGCATGGAGCTGGGAGTATGTGGCGGAAACCGATGTCCAACCAGCATACGCCCCACAAAAGCGACGAGAGCATACGCGATGCATGCCATGTACAGCACATAGTATTAGCCTATAGTATGGACACTCCGTCGTCCGTCCTTCCGCCAGTCCGTCCGTCGTCCGTCAGTCTGTCACCACGTTTGACCAATTATATCTCTGCAGCTTGCAGGCTGATCTCAGTCATTTCTCATCTGTAGCATGTCTACGGTGGTGGTGGTGGTGGTGGTGATGGTGGTGGTGGTGGTGGTGTGTGTGTATGTGGGGGGGGGGGGGTCGATGACATAAGCTTTTTATCAAAATCGATAGTCTTACAATCGGGAAATGGTTTTCATTCTTGTGTGCACCCTAGAGGCCATAGTTTAAGTCCAAATATTACCAAACTTGGTCAGAAAGATCGTCATGACAATATCTGGGTCAAGTTCGAATATATGTCATATCTGGTCAAAAAGTAGGTTAAATTATAGAAAAAAATCTTGCGAATAGCCTAGAGGCCACAGTTTAGGTTCAAACATAATCAATCTTGGCCAGAGTGAGCGAGTGAGTGTTTGTGTTTTACGTCTCACCAACAGGTAAAGTCATACGGAGACGGGACCTCGGTTTAAAGATCATCCGCAGGTCTGGAGAAGCCCGAGATCCATTCTGCGACCCCTGGTTTACAAGGCGAGTAGCATAGCCACTACAACACGGAAGCTTCCGTCTTGGCCAGAATAATCATCATGAGAATGTCTGGGTCAAGCTCGAATATGGGTCATCTCGGGCCAAAAGGAAGTTAGTAGGTTAAATCCTAGAAAGCTTAGAGGATCTAAGCCTGCCAAGGCAAGCGGTGCGAGTCGGACCATCCATGCTTATAAACCAAATTGGTTTCATTGGGCGACAGGGCTTGAGAAGTCATTTCATCTCGATGTCGGATGAATGTCCCACAAAATTGGAAGCCACGTTTCCAAAATGACCTGTACAGTGTTGACGGGGAGATTAAATCTCAAATAATAATATAAAAACATTGTGGGCATTCCAGAGGCCAAAGTTTTGTTCCAATCATCATCAAACTTGGTCACAATGATCGTCCGGACAATATCTGGGTCCAGTTGGAATTTTGGTCTTGTCGGGTCGAAAATAGATCAAAAGGCCAAATCATAGATAAAAACTGTACGCAATCTAGAGAGTAGTAAGCGGGCCACTTTGGAGTCATGGACTGCGCATGCGCAGCATTTGTATCACTTCCGGTGAAACGTAAGGGAAACGATTAGATGACGAAACTACCCTAAATATCGGACGAGTGTTCGAATGACGTAACTCGCGGTAATTACGCCGTAAGTATCCTAAATTTTGAGGCGAAAGATGTTCCCGCGGATTGGCGCAGTTCGCCGTCCCCGATCTGGTCGGGGTGATCGGGGTCTACCCCGTTCGCTCGAGCGATCCTATCCCAATATTTAGGGAGATACTACCCGGTATAGTATTGATGAAATTAAGTCTCTCACCCGCAAACCAATTATCGCCTCGAAAACCGGGAAACAATGGAAGGTGTTGGAAGAGCTCGACTCGATGCGAGAAACTAGTAATGGACCGCGTCCCGGAAAAAAAAAGTTTGGTTCGTTCGATTTGAGGTTTAACGTCCCCGTCAACGCCGTATAGGTCATTTTGGGGGGGGGGGGGGCGTTGCTTCCAGTTGTGCGAGACCTTTACCGGACATATCTACAATATTTATATCTCGGAAAATCCCGGGAAAAGAAAGTTTTGTTTGTTCGATTTGAGGTTTCACGTCCCCGTCAACGCCGTATAGATCATTTTGGGGGGCGTTGCTTCCAGTTGTGCGAGACCTTTACCGGACATATCTACAATATTTATATCTCGGAAAATCCCGGGAAAAAAAAGTTTTGTTTGTTCGATTTGAGGTTTCACGTCCCCGTCAACGCCGTATAGATCATTTTGGGGACGTTGCTTCCAGTTGTGCGAGACCTTTACCGGACATATCTACAACATTTGTATCTCGGAGAATCTTTCTCGGCTATGGAATTTATACGGATATCGTGGGGGCGTAGCCAGAGCAAAAATACTTTAACGCGAAACGAGGTCGAGGCGAAACTCTTGATACGGAAAGAATTTGCTCCGCTTCTGTCGCTATTATAAATTCGTAAAATCATCGCGAAAACGCGCCCATATAATTTCGACTCCCTTAAACCTAGCTTTTAAACCGTAAACTTTGGGTATGCAGTGGGGTAAACCTTATTTTCCTTATTACTGATCCAAGACATAGGTTGTGGGTACTCGTTAGAACCGCCTCATCGAGGCGATTCTAACATATTTAAACCCAACTTTTATACAGTAAAATTTGGCTTTGCAGGGGTAAACATTATTTTCCTTATTACTGCTCCAAGACATAGTTGTGGGTACTCGTGAGAACCGCCTCGGCAAGGCTACTCTAACATATATCTATAACATTTGTATCTCGGAGAATTTTTCTTGGCTATGTAATTTATACACGCATTTCCTATCAAGCTGATCAGATCAATGCTTAGTTTTGAGGATTTCTACCGTTTAAATTATCGTTATAACGAGTGTGCCGTTATAACGAATGTCTGTATAAAGAGGGTTGACTGAGGACATAGCGGAGACGGAGCGATAGATGCGCTCGATCAGGGTTAGCTCCGTTTGGTCAGGGGCAGTCGGTCAGTCGTTAACGCAAATTATTGGGCTTGTTAAACGAAACGACGTTGTTGTAACGTTGCACGACAGCAGCAGTCTTCCATCCCAACATTTAGGATATTATAACTGTCAGGCGCTGGTGCGGTGTCATGATCAGCCGACTAAGAGGCGAAATGTTTATTGCCTTTAAACGAACAACGAAACACGCTGGTAGAGAGCGTTCTGAAGGCTGCGGTTATTGATCCAATTTTTATGCTCCCCGAAGGGAGGGCGTGTAATCGCCGCTTCGTCCGTCCATCCGTCCGTCCGACACACTTTTTATCTCTAAAAGTGTAAAAGGTAATTAAGCGAAACTCGATATACTGATATAGGGGGGCTATGAGGGGAATCGGAGAATACAAGAACCATAACCCTGCCAACAGTATTTACGGAGTTACTTCCCTTCTAAAATAGGACCCCGCACAGTATTTTGGGTGGCCTATAGTAATCACCTTGTCATTCAGTTTGTCATATCTAAACCAAAATTCTTAACCGGTCATTACTTTAAAAGTGTTATCCATACTCGTTACACTCCTACTAACAAACACAAGACCTACATTCTGACAAAAGGCCAGAACTGAATTGCTTTTGTCCATGTGTTTGTCACGCATTAACCAAAAAAACTTAACCTCGGTCATAATTAAAAAGTATTTGCCCTACGCCCATGAAACTTCACATACATATTAACTTAACCTCGGTCAAAACTTCAAAAGTATTTGCCCTACGCTCACGAAACGTCACATACATACCACCACAAGACCTACATTCTGACAAAGGGCCAGAACTATATTGCATTTGGGTGTTTGTCTGTTAGGTCAGAAATAAACAACTTGAACTCGGTAAACAATTAAAAGTATTTGCCCTGCTCTCACACACATACATACCATCACAAGACCTACATTCTGACGACAAAGGGTCGTAATTACTTATTTTCACTGAATTATCGCCCCTGTTTCAAAATAAATATCTCCTGTTGTTTCATAACCATGGGTAATAAGGCTTTCATCACACGCGTAATCCTTATGACAGTCTGCATTGAAAATCGCTTTCTATTTACAGGCCCTTGCAGGGAAGGGATCTTACATTTCTCCTTATTTCTCCTACGGTAAAGCACTACTGGAAACGGCTAAAGCGAAAGCTAAGGAGTGGTCAGTGTTATTTCTTCCCACCCGCGAGAACTCCACCGACGGATAGCGGCGACACCCCCATCAGATATAAGCTGAGTACGGGAGAGATGTATTCGATACCTAAGTCCGACTACAACCACAGACACCACTACAGTCACCACCACTACAACCACAGACACCACCACCCACCATCACAGCCACAACAACAGACACCACAACCATCACCACAGCCACCATCACAGCCACCACCACCCACCAACCACCACCACAGACACCACCACCACAGCCACCACCACCACCACAGCCACCACCACCCACCACCACAGCCACCACCACCACCACCACAGATACCATCACAGCCACCTCCACCAATACCCGGTGTCTCTCCTCTTAACTCGTTCGAGAATACAACTGGTCCCAAATGTTCGATTAGCGAAAATCGCTTTCTTTTTTCCACATTATTTCTAATCGGATACGGCTAAGCTAGAAGCCCCTGTGGCACAGTGGTTATGCTACTCGCCTTGTAAACCAGGGATCGCAGGATCGATCCCGAGCTTCTCCAGACTTTCGGATGAGTCTTTAAACCGAGGTCCCGTCTCCGTATGACCTTAGTTGTTGGTGGGACGTAAAACTAAAACTCACTCACTCGCTAAGCTAAGTGTTTCATCTCTCAGATATTCTGTTACAAAAGCGAGTAAGTCTTTAAACCACTTTTCGTAAAACTCAATATCTTTCAAATGCATGGGACTTTTCTCTCCGGGCCTGTCCAGGAACCGCGGTGCGAGGCGTACCGTCCACGCTGATAAACCCTATTGGTTTCATTAGGCGGCAGGGATTGAGATGTCATTTCATCCCAATGTCCGAAAAAGGTCTCGCACAACTGGAAGCAACGTCCCCCAAAATGATCTATACGGCGTTGACGGGGACGTGAAACCTCAAATCGAACAAACAAAACTTTTTTTCCCGGAACGCCGTATAAAGACTTACTCGCTTTTGTAACAGAATATCTGAGAGATGAAACACTTAGCTTAGCGAGTGAGTGAGTTTTAGTTTTACGTCCCACCAACAACTAAGGTCATACGGAGACGGGACCTCGGTTTAAAGACTCATCCGAAAGTCTGGAGAAGCTCGGGATCGATCCTGCGATCCCTGGTTTACAAGGCGAGTAGCATAACCACTGCGCCACAGGGGCTTCTAGCTTAGCCGTATCCGATTAGAAATAATGTGGAAAAAAGAAAGCGATTTTCGCTAATCGAACATTTGGGACCAGTTGTATTCTCGAACGAGTTAAGAGGAGAGACACCGGGTATTGGTGGAGGTGGCTGTGATGGTATCTGTGGTGGTGGTGGTGGTGGCTGTGATGGTGGGTGGTGGTGGCTGTGGTGGTGGTGGTGGCTGTGGTGGTGGTGTCTGTGGTGGTGGTTGGTGGGTGGTGGTGGCTGTGATGGTGGCTGTGGTGATGGTTGTGGTGTCTGTTGTTGTGGCTGTGATGGTGGGTGGTGGTGTCTGTGGTTGTAGTGGTGGTGACTGTAGTGGTGTCTGTGGTTGTAGTCGGACTTAGGTATCGAATACATCTCTCCCGTACTCAGCTTATATCTGATGGGGGTGTCGCCGCTATCCGTCGGTGGAGTTCTCGCGGGTGGGAAGAAATAACATTGACCACTCCTTAGCTTTCGCTTTAGCCGTTTCCAGTAGTGCTTTACCGTAGGAGAAATAAGGAGAAATGTAAGATCCCTTCCCTGCAAGGGCCTGTAAATAGAAAGCGATTTTCAATGCAGACTGTCGTAAGGATTACGCGTGTGATGAAAGCCTTATTACCCATGGTTATGAAACAACAGGAGATATTTATTTTGAAACAGGGGCGATAATTCAGTGAAAATAAGTAATTACGACCCTTTGTCGTCAGAATGTAGGTCTTGTGATGGTATGTATGTGTGTGAGAGCAGGGCAAATACTTTTAATTGTTTACCGAGTTCAAGTTGTTTATTTCTGACCTAACAGACAAACACCCAAATGCAATATAGTTCTGGCCCTTTGTCAGAATGTAGGTCTTGTGGTGGTATGTATGTGACGTTTCGTGAGCGTAGGGCAAATACTTTTGAAGTTTTGACCGAGGTTAAGTTAATATGTATGTGAAGTTTCATGGGCGTAGGGCAAATACTTTTTAATTATGACCGAGGTTAAGTTTTTTTGGTTAATGCGTGACAAACACATGGACAAAAGCAATTCAGTTCTGGCCTTTTGTCAGAATGTAGGTCTTGTGTTTGTTAGTAGGAGTGTAACGAGTATGGATAACACTTTTAAAGTAATGACCGGTTAAGAATTTTGGTTTAGATATGACAAACTGAATGACAAGGTGATTACTATAGGCCACCCAAAATACTGTGCGGGGTCCTATTTTAGAAGGGAAGTAACTCCGTAAATACTGTTGGCAGGGTTATGGTTCTTGTATTCTCCGATTCCCCTCATAGCCCCCCTATATCAGTATATCGAGTTTCGCTTAATTACCTTTTACACTTTTAGAGATAAAAAGTGTGTCGGACGGACGGATGGACGGACGAAGCGGCGATTACACGCCCTCCCTTCGGGGAGCATAAAAATTGGATCAATAACCGCAGCCTTCAGAACGCTCTCTACCAGCGTGTTTCGTTGTTCGTTTAAAGGCAATAAACATTTCGCCTCTTAGTCGGCTGATCATGACACCGCACCAGCGCCTGACAGTTATAATATCCTAAATGTTGGGATGGAAGACTGCTGCTGTCGTGCAACGTTACAACAACGTCGTTTCGTTTAACAAGCCCAATAATTTGCGTTAACGACTGACCGACTGCCCCTGACCAAACGGAGCTAACCCTGATCGAGCGCATCTATCGCTCCGTCTCCGCTATGTCCTCAGTCAACCCTCTTTATACAGACATTCGTTATAACGGCACACTCGTTATAACGATAATTTAAACGGTAGAAATCCTCAAAACTAAGCATTGATCTGATCAGCTTGATAGGAAATGCGTGTATAAATTACATAGCCAAGAAAAATTCTCCGAGATACAAATGTTATAGATATATGTTAGAGTAGCCTTGCCGAGGCGGTTCTCACGAGTACCCACAACTATGTCTTGGAGCAGTAATAAGGAAAATAATGTTTACCCCTGCAAAGCCAAATTTTACTGTATAAAAGTTGGGTTTAAATATGTTAGAATCGCCTCGATGAGGCGGTTCTAACGAGTACCCACAACCTATGTCTTGGATCAGTAATAAGGAAAATAAGGTTTACCCCACTGCATACCCAAAGTTTACGGTTTAAAAGCTAGGTTTAAGGGAGTCGAAATTATATGGGCGCGTTTTCGCGATGATTTTACGAATTTATAATAGCGACAGAAGCGGAGCAAATTCTTTCCGTATCAAGAGTTTCGCCTCGACCTCGTTTCGCGTTAAAGTATTTTTGCTCTGGCTACGCCCCCACGATATCCGTATAAATTCCATAGCCGAGAAAGATTCTCCGAGATACAAATGTTGTAGATATGTCCGGTAAAGGTCTCGCACAACTGGAAGCAACGTCCCCAAAATGATCTATACGGCGTTGACGGGGACGTGAAACCTCAAATCGAACAAACAAAACTTTTTTTTCCCGGGATTTTCCGAGATATAAATATTGTAGATATGTCCGGTAAAGGTCTCGCACAACTGGAAGCAACGCCCCCCCAAAATGACCTATACGGCGTTGACGGGGACGTTAAACCTCAAATCGAACGAACCAAACTTTTTTTTTCCGGGACGCGGTCCATTACTAGTTTCTCGCATCGAGTCGAGCTCTTCCAACACCTTCCATTGTTTCCCGGTTTTCGAGGCGATAATTGGTTTGCGGGTGAGAGACTTAATTTCATCAATACTATACAGGGTAGTATCTCCCTAAATATCGGGATAGGATCGCTCGAGCGAACGGGGTAGACCCCGATCACCCCCGACCAGATCGGGGACGGCGAACTGCGCCAATCCGCGGGAACATCTTTCGCCTCAAAATTTAGGATACTTACGGCGTAATTACCGCGAGTTACGTCATTCGAACACTCGTCCGATATTTAGGGTAGTTTCGTCATCTAATCGTTTTCCTTACGTTTCACCGGAAGTGATACAAATGCTGCGCATGCGCAGTCCATGACTCCAAAGTGGCCCGCTTACTACTGTCACCTTTTTTGGTCAGTCATCATCAAACTCAATCAGAATAATCATTTTAACAATATCTGGGTCCAACGGGTCAACTAATAGAAAAAAAATCTTGAGAGCACTCCATAGGCTACAGTTTTGGTACAGTCATCGTCAAAATGCGTAAGAATGGTCATCTTGACAATATCTAGGTCAGGTTCGAATATGGGTCATGTCGATCATGTCGATCAAAAGGTCGGTCAGTAGGATAAATCATACAAAAATCATTGCGAGCATTCTAGAGGCTATAGATTTATGAGCATTATGGAAGCCATAGTTTTGTTTCAATCATCATCAAACTTGGTCATAATGTCGGGTCAAAAAGAAAGTCAGTAGGTCAAAGCATACTAAAACCTCTTGAAAACTCTAGAGGCAAGTATTTGGTCCAATTATCATCAAACATACTCGGGGTGATCATCTTGACAATATCTGGGTGACGTTTGATAATGAGTTATGTCGGGTAAAAAGTAGGCCATTTGGTAAAATCAAAGAAAAGCATGTGAACACTCTACAAGCCACAGTTTGGTCCAATCATCTAACTTTGTCAAAATGATCATCTTGACAATAACTGGGTCAAAATAGAAGTGAAAGCAATTACCAGGAATCGATACGATTAACACACAGCTCCTATCAGTGACACCAAAGTAAAAGCAACACAAACATGAAACAACAGACACTAATGTAAACATCAATAGCGGAAAGCCAAAAGGACTGTTACTTTCCCACAAAATGGCCAATTGACTATCCAAAACAGAATAATATAAGAGATACAAACACCCAAATTCGTACAAACCATAACAAAAACAAACCGCGACAGAAGAACCGCCTTAGAACGGTCAGTAAAACGAATTCCACTGGGGGGTTTCAATCAAGTTCGAATATGGGTCATGCAGAGTCAAAAGTAGGTCAGTGGGTCAAAAGGCAAACATATGAAAACTTTAGGGGCCACAGTTTTGATCCAGAAAAATCCTCTTGACAAAATATCGGTCAAATTCGAATATAGGTCATGTTGGGTTTAAAAGTAGGTCGTAGCATAGAAAACCTTATGAACACACTTAGGGCCACAGTGTTGGTCCAATTACCATCAAACTTGGTCCGAATGATCATCTTGACAATATATCTTGGCAGGTCGGGTATTTTATTAATAAAATGGTATCCTTTTTATGCCCCTGGTAGTGAAAGAGAAGACGGATTGTTTTGCCTTGTCTGTCTGTGAGTTTGTTGGACAACCTTAACATTGGTCATATCTTTTGAACCGTTTGAGATAGCAGGTTTGTGTTCTCGGACTGGTGAGTTAGGAGGCCTTCATGCGGACTAAACAAATCGTGACGGAAGGAAGGGCGAGGATTGGGGTCGCGTAAATCGATTTAAGCCCCCCCCCCCCCCCCCGCCGACCCCAACCCCCAGTGGAATTCGTTTCACTGACCATTCCAAGGCGGTTCTTCTGTCGCGGTTTTTTTTTATTTTGTTTGTCTTTGAGTATGTGTATCGCTTGTATTTTTGTATAGGCAATTGACAATTTTGTGAGAAAGAAACTGTCCTTTTAGCTTTCCGCCACTGATGTTTCCATTAGTGTCTAGTTGTTACATGTTTGTATTTCTTTCCCTTTGTTGTCTCTGATGGGATCTGTGGGTTAATTGTATCGATTCCTGACCATTGCCTTCATTTTTTTTTGTTGTGACAGTTCTGACAAGGGCTTCCTATTCATACAAAAATTTTGATCTGTGACCTTGACCTGGATTTGTGACCTAGTTTATCTTAACGAACCATTTACGATAGAGCCTTCGCATTTGATCTGCGAACTTGACCTTGATCTGTGACCTTTTTATCATTACTTTTAAACAATTTGTGATAGAACCTTTGATTTGGCCTGTATGTTCCTAGTGACAAAGCTTCCCACTTATACACAATTTTGACTTGTGACTTTGACCTCGATCTGTGACGAATTGTAAAGAAAAATGACCTCAACCCGGAGACATGGACGTACTTCACAAACATATTGTGTTGCATAAGAAGTCTGTAAAGAGTATAGAGGGGTCCTCAGTCGACTTATTAATGGGTAAATGTGGTTTGAAAATCAGTACTAGAAACCACCCTTTGTCACCACGAGGCATTGTTAGATGGACTGAGCTGGTTCGTCTTTTCCGGTGCAAAAGCACCTGAGCCACAATGTCCTAAGGGTACCCAGGTCAGCTCAGTATTGTCAAAGAGAACCACTGACTCATAAGTCTAGCTTCAGACACCAACTCCGCCCCCTTTGCCACCACGAGGCATTGACAGTTACACTAGGCGGGTTCATCTCCGTGTGGTACACTAGGAACTGACCCTTAATGTCAACAAGGTGCCCAGATAGTGACATGCAAGTCAGCTCTGTATTGTCGATGGGAACTTTTCAAACACTCCATCCTCAAAAGGAAAATAATTTCGAAGGAATGTTCTATGGGTGACCCTATGACAAAATTGTTCAAAATCATTTCGCTCCACTGAACATGGTAGTCACCAGAACTAAAAATATACAACACTTAAAACGACTTCAACTCCTAAATTGCTAGACTGATTTTGAAATAAATGCTTCTTGGGTCACTATCAACCAGTATTGCTCAAAACATCTACTCCACCTTATATTACATACCATTTTATCTGTCCAATAAGGCTCTGGTGAGCAACCCAGGGCCATCATGGCCCCCTGTTTTTATTTTGTTGTTTTTCTTTGGAATTACATGTACCCCTGAATCGTACCAGAAGTGTTTGGAAACGCTTTATAGTAAATCGAAGATAAATTTGACAAGGTGGAGCTATCGTTTGCAACTGCCTTCGGAATTTTCTATCCAAGTCGCCCGGTTATGTGAATTCAACTGTAACACAAACAAAGCTATGGTCTATACGGCCATTTGGTCCGCTGGCAAGGCCCTCTACCGGTTTTCCGACTTTTGGTCGAAAGAAAAATCATCGAAACCTCAAAACACAGAAAGGTCAAAACATCTAGTGCGACAGGGTGTAAGGAAATATTGAATGAAACATCAGATCAAAATGAAATGAAGCTCATCCAAGTTTGAACGGATTTGTGTCCAAAAAAAAAAAAAAAAAAAAAAAAAAAAAAAACAACAACAAAAAACGAATTCGACTTAACATCGAAAGACACAACTTAAAAAAAAAAAAACAACAACAAAAAAAAAAAAAACAAAAAAAAAACGACAAATCATCGTAATTTCAACTTATCAAGTACGTACGGAACCCGGGAAGTACGGAACCCGGGAAGGGACATGATTTTTTATTTTTATTATGTTGTGCGAACAAGATAATATCTTGAGCGGACAAGATATTATATTGTTCGGACAACATATTATCTTGTGCGGACAAGATATTATCTTGTGCGGACAAGATATTATCTTGTTCGCACAACATATTATCTTGTGCGAACAAGATAATATCTTGTCCGCACAAGATAATATCTTGTCCGCACAACATATTATCTTGTTTGCACAACATAGATCTTGGGAAGTTGTGCGAACAAGATATTATCTTGTGTGGACAAGATATTATCTTGTTCGGACAACATATTATCTTGTGCGAACAAGATATTATCTTGTGCGGACAAGATACTATGTTGTCCGAACAAGATCTATGTTGTGCAGACAAGATATTATCTTGTGCGGACAAGATAATATCTTGTTCGCACAACTTAATATCTTGTGCGGACAAGATAATATGTTGTCTGCACAAGATAATATGTTGTCCGCACAAGATAATATCTTGTGCGCACAAGATAATATGTTGTCCGAACAAGATAATATCTTGTGCGCACAAGATAATATCTTGTCCGAACAAGATAATATCTTGTCCGCACAAGATATTATCTTGTGCGCACAACTTATAAAATAAAAAAAAATCATGTCCCTTCCCGGGTTCCGTAGGGAAGGGACATGATTTTTTATTTTTATTATGTTGTGCGAACAAGATAATATCTTGAGCGGACAAGATATTATCTTGTTCGGACAAGATATTATCTTGTGCGGACAAGATATTATCTTGTGCGGACAAGATATTATCTTGTTTGCACAACATATTATCTTGTGCGAACAAGATAATATCTTGTCCACACAAGATAATATCTTGTCCGCACAACATATTATCTTGTTTGCACAACATAGATCTTGGGAAGTTGTGCGAACAAGATATTATCTTGTGCGGACAAGATATTATCTTGTTCGGACAACATATTATCTTGTGCGCACAAGATATTATCTTGTGCGGACAAGATAATATCTTGTTCGCACAAGATAATAAGTTGTGCGAACAAGATAATATCTTGTCTGCACAAGATCTATCTTGTGCAGACAAGATATTATCTTGTGCGGACAAGATAATATCTTGTTCGCACAACTTAATATCTTGTGCGGACAAGATAATATCGTGTCTGCACAAGATAATATGTTGTCCGCACAAGATAATATCTTGTGCGCACAAGATAATATGTTGTCCGAACAAGATATTATCTTGTCCGCACAAGATATTATCTTGTGCGCACAACTTATAAAATAAAAAAAAATCATGTCCCTTCCCGGGTTCCGTAAGTACGACAAAAGATAGAATTCTCTAATTTCAATTTGGTTGTCATTATTGTGTTATTAAAGTTTCTTGTATCTTGTTTCTCACACAATTGACAGATGAGCAAGCCAAACTCTACCGAATCATCTTGTGGACTCAGCGAACAACATATATTGACAACACATTCACTGCCCCGCCATGTCAAAAATAGTAGTCGCAGATAAGACTGACAGGGCGAGGCAGTTAAAATGCTGTCAATAGTTGTCAGTCGCTGGGTCCACAAGACGATTCAGTAGAGGGCATTTCGCATGCTTTTTTGTAAGCGGTCAAAATGGTCATAACTTTGTTTGTTTTACGAGTACAGTTGAGTTCACATTATCAGGTTACATGGTTTACCTTTTTGCTATTAGGAGTGCGACAGTAAGCTCCGCCCTGTTAATATCACGAGAACAAGTGAGTGAAATGAACACCCCATCCCCACCCCTGCCCCACGGTATATTGAGAAAACGAATGTCTACGTGGGGGAGGGAATATGTTATTTTTCTTATTCCTGTTTCAAGGCATAGGATGTGGGTACTCGTTAGAACCGCCACAGTGAGGCGGTTCTAACAAGTACCCCAACCTCTATTTAGAGTATAAATAACAAAAATATCAGAAAATGACCAGTTTGGAAATATGAAAGAATGCAAAATGTCACACGGGTATGTTATCGTACTGGATAACACATCCATGTGACACAGAGCATGCTTTCAAATCTCGTAAGCGGTTAATATCGCTAATAAAAATCTTCTGCTCCAAACATAGGCTTCGGGTGCTCGTTTTAACCACCTCATTGAGGCGGCTCTAATGAGTACACAGAACCTACATGTATGTCTTGGAGCAGAAATAAGACAAATAATGTATACCATTACCAACCCCAATTGTCTCCATATAAATTTGGGGTTAGAGGGGTGTTCATTTCATCGACTTGTTAACATGTTGTGATTGAAATCAAATTTTCTCTAAAGCAGGTTAAATGAAGTGACAGTTTAACACGTTTGATAAAATTCCAATTTGCCGATAAAACAGCTTACAGAGTGAGAATAACCAGGATCCATTGTGGTCATAGAGTGTCACAGATGATTGTCTGATCTGATTCAGCGGATGACAGTTGCTGATGTAATCTGAACGCCGACAGCACTGGTGGCTCCACATCACGAAAACACGCCTATCCAACTTTGACCCCCTTGAACCCCACTTTTATATAGTAAAACTGGGGTTTACAGGGGTATACCTTATTTTTCTTATTTCTGCTCTAAAATATAGATTGTGGGTACTCGTAAGAACCGCCTCGATGAGGCGGTTCTAACGAGTACCCACAATTTATATTTTGAGCAGAAATAAGGAAAATGTCACAATTTTTCATCTCAAAATTTTCATTTTTTCGGCGGTTAAGTTCACAATGTACTTGTATAGGCGTGTTTTTACGTAATGATTTCTCTGAGTACCGTAAATAAGCCTACCTTGAGAGGACTTTCTGTAATTCTCCTCAATTTTTAACAAATTTGTTTCATGATCCAGCTATGAGTTCCAAATGTGCAGATGGAGTCGCAAAGAGTTTAGGAGCAGTCTGATCTGGGTCTTCACTGTTTGCTTAGGCCTCTCTGTACCAATACTTGCGACCATTACGGTATACACTTGGAAAATGGTCATTTGACTACAATTTTTTTGTATTTTATGCGAACAGTGTAGACTCTGATCGGAAGCCGCATTCTACACTGTTTCCAATGTCCAAGCACATTAGTCGAGACAAGTTTGCTTTACACAGCAACACCGCCATCGGGGCCTGGAGAAATAGTTTGGGCTGCATGGTGCTTCCGCGCAGAGCTGAAAACGACCGAACTGTTGAATATAGGTCTTAGCCAATGCGAGCGGACCGTACCTTAAACCCTACCGGTTTCTTTGAACAGTAGGGCTTGAGATGTCATCTCCTTTCTGGGTTAAATTTCTTCCCAATAGGAAGCAAGTCTTCAAAAACACCTAAACAATATTGACGGGGAATTAAACCTCACATAATCAACTTTTCTTTCAATGTTAATGAAACACCTGATAAAACAAAGGTTTGTCCTTTTCAAAACGGAGATTTCCTTTGGGGGAAAAACTCGTTTCCTGGCAGCTGAGTTCCTATTCAAACGAAGGTGTCCCTTAAACAGAAGCAAACCACGGTCGCAATTTCTTTCCTTTAAGAGCTAACCCTATGGTTCTGGTAGATAAAACTATTTTTTTTTTATTTGTCTTTTTCCCCCCAAATTTTCAGGGTTAAACGGACACTCTTTTCCCAAATTTGAGAGGGTCACCCTTCTTCCTCAAGTTAAATTGGCACACTTTACAGAGAGTGTTCATCTTACTCTGAAAGGGAGGGAAGACACTCGATATTTGGAAAAAAAGTTAAAGAAAGCTAGAAAATTGTGTTTCAGCATTCCCTTACGGAAAGAAATCTGCAATTTTGAAAGTGATTCATCTGTTGCAAAGCGAAAACACGCCTATTCAAATACCCACACAAAAAAAGAAGAACATTTTCAGAAAATATAAATCTGATATTTTTCATATTTCTGCTCAAATCATATATTGTGGAAAATCGTTAGAACCGCCTCCGACGAGGCGGCTCTAACGAGTACCCACAATATATTTTTTTGAGTAGAAATAACAAAAATTAATAGATACATGTACCCCCGTAAACCCCAATTTTACTGTATATAAGTGGTGTTTAATTAAGGGGATCAAAATTATACAGGCGTATTTCACGATGAAGGTGGGTCCATTCACCTTACAACTACAGCACGAACCCTGTATACGGGATTATGAGTGCTGTCTGTTATATGGTTTTGATAGAATTTACGATGTTTAAGCAATCTGCAAGATTACCAAATGATATAAACAGTCTTATAAATGCAATAAAGAAAAGCGGAAAAATACATAAAAATATAACTCAGCCACACCATGCAATATTAAATCTTTAGCAGCATGTTTCAGTTATGTAAAAATCTTGTGTTTAGAGGTGTGTATGTAAAGACATGTTGATGCATTACCCAAGGCTAATGAGTACATAAGTTAGGATTACTAGTTTATATTACGATAACACACCCGTGCGACATAGTGCATGTTTCTCATCTCCAGAATGGTTACTTTTCTGATGAAAATCCCTGATATTTTTCTTATAAATACTGCAAACATAGGTCGTGGGTGCTCGTTAGAACCGCCTCAATGAGGCGGTTCTAACGAGTATCCACAACCTATGTCTTGGAGTAAAAATAAGAAAAAATAATGTATACCCCGTAAACCCCCGTTTTCTATATATAAAGTGGAGTATAGGGGGGGGGTCTTCATTTCATGGACTTGTTCACATGATGATAATATTGTTACACGTACATGTAACAGAAAAAAATGAAAGTAAAACTGGAAGCAAATAAATGATATTTGTTTTTGGTTTCTTTGGAAGTCAACGGCCCAGTCAACTTCATTAAGGTCATATCCTGTCAGTCAGTTTACCAAACCATGCATTTCCTGAGCAGGATAATACGAAAGCGGTTTTTCAGTACAGTGCATATTCTTCTCCCAGAAACTTAAATGAGCGTAAAGACTATTTCATGACCGATCTCCAGTATTACAAAACCACGACTACATAGTTTTGACCGCTTCAAAACACACTTTTATAAAGTAAACTTGGGTTTACAGTGGAATATCTATTTTTTTTCTTATTTCTGCTCAAAAAACATACATTGTGTGTACTTGTTAGTTCTAACGAGTACACACAATCTATGTTTAGAGCAGAAATATGAAAAATATCGGAATTTTCCTGGGAAAATTTCATTTTGTTTTGGTGGCAAAATTTTCAATATATTTATATATTTGGAAAGGATATTGCCCACCCCGGCAGGTATCGAACCGTCATCGACTGAGCTACCCAGACCGGCTATAAATGCGATATAACTACATAATTGGAATAGTGTTATTTGCGCATGTCACAAAAAAGAAATAAAGCAACCTCTTGACAATAGTAAGGTAGAGTTCATTGAGTTTCACTAATTTTGCCCACCTTGTTGAAAGATGAAAATGGACTTTAAGACCACTTTTGATAAATCACAGTTGTTATATTGATACATGTACATGTAGTGCTAAATATTTGTTACTGCAATTTCATGGGCCCGTCATTCCACTTGTAGCCTCATACGACGGGGGTTACGGCGTGTGATAAAATTAGATATTGCACACATACATGTCAGGTTTTTGCGCATTTGTGACATAACTTCGCTTAATATGACGTGTCCTTACTACCTTATACGAGTATACTGGTTTTGACGCTAGTTGAATTACACCAACAATAACAGCAGCAGTAGCGGCATCAACAAAAACAGTTACAACAACAAACACAATGACAGCTGCAGTGTAGCGTGTACCGGGTCGTCCACGAAGTCAAGCAACGCGGTCACCCATCCAGGTATTAACCGCGATACCCGTTGCTTAACCCACTCTACCCGCGTCGCTAAAAGAGCCGGCTCCTACAGCAAGGCTGTAGAAGTGGTATTTATCTATAAATGTTACAGCAGCAACAACATCAACAACAACAATGGCGACAATGTGATGATGATGATGGTGGTGGTGATGATGATGATGAGGACTGTGGTGATTGTGATGATAATAATGATTATGATGACGATGATGATGATGATGATGGGTGTTGATGATAATGATGATGATGATGATGATGATTATGATGATGATGTTGTTGTTTTTGATGATGATGATGATGATGATGATGATGATGATGATGATGATGATGATGATGATGGTGGTGCAAATAATACAGAGGGCTCTCGCCAAAGCGACAGTATTTGTCGCTAAAGCTAATAATCCCAATAAGGAATAGAATATATACATGTAATGATAAATGAAGGACATTTTTCCCTTTCTTACTCCAAGAAACGAATGTTGTGGATATTTGTTAGAATCGCCTCACCGAGGCGATTCTAACAAATATTCTAACAAATATTCACAACATTTGTTTCTTGGAGTATTACATAATTGCAATATTCTTGAATATCTCCATTATTCATCTCATCTTCATTACGCAAACACGCCTATACAAATACATTGCACATTTATCGCCGAAAAATGAAAAATTTTATGATAAAAAATTGTGGTATTTTTCTTATTTCTGCTCAAAATATAGATTGTGGGTACTCGTTACAACCGCCTCGATGAGGCGGCTCTAACGAGTACCCACAATCTATATTTTAGAGCAGAAATAAGAAAAATAAGGTATACCCCCGGAAACCCCAGTTTTACTATATACACGTGGGTTTCAAGAGGGTCAAAATTATATAGACGTGTTTTCGTGGTGTGAGCCAAGGATTTTGTTCTATTTGCAAATTGTCGTTATAAGAAGTTTTGTCGTTATATCGAATGTCGGTATAAAGAGGGTTGACTGAAATAAGAGCCCCGCCAAGCGAATCTGTGTCTTCTAGCATTCCGTCATGACAAATTTTAACTGCGCATGCCCAACCATTCAGAGGGGCCAGGGATATGGCTTTCTGTCTGAAGGTTCCTCTTGATTCACTGCTTGTATGAACGAGCAGCGAAGGTTCTGGCGAGACTGCGCGGATGCGCAGGCTCGCCCGAACCTTCGCTGCTCGCATAGGCGATAAGTACCAAAATCGCTTGACGGGGCCCATATAAATAATATACCCTACCTGGATGAAAATGTGCCATCAGAAGAAGAACCACTTGAAGAAGTCGAAAGACTGTAGTTGAAATCCGTCTATATATCTGTCGTAGACTCCTTGGTGCGCTCATGCTTGTAAGAAACTATTCGAAAATCCAAAACAACACATAACTTGCACATAGCGATGAACTCTTTCGTGGTTTACGTATTTTACATGGCCTTAAAGAGCTAACACAAAAACAAACTCATACACTAAAACACCCACGAGAGGCACTATCAAAGCTGTCAGTTGATCAAATATGTGAAACACGTTAAACACACTGTAATAGCACTACAAACACTTTGGTCATAGTGACATGTAAAAACGCACACTGCGAGCTGATAATTTTGAACTCAATAGTTGCTGCGAAATAAGGTTTCCTCCAGGAATCACACAAATAAATTCTGTGAATGTCAAAGAAAATATATAATCTTCTGGCGGAAATGCATTATCTGTCTCCGGCGAAGCACTTCAGAGAAGAGCGCAGACTCGCTGTTGACAAATCTAGTGCCAGTAGTTTGTGATCTGAATTTTAAATGCGCGCTGTGTTCCCTTTGTAATTTATCCCGCTTATATCCAATTCCCACGTGAAACTGTAAATTGGTAAAAGAAGGTGAACACTCCAAATCCATTAAGCAATGATATTACTTGATATTCAAAAGCAGACCCACAACGCAATTCTTGTATTAATGTTCCCAGTCGTCACGGAATCATTTACATCAGCCTAGACAGGAGAAAATACATTTTCTGATACGCATGCGCAGTGAAGGCTCGGATCAACCGCACATGCGCGCAGGATGATCCGAGTTTTCACATCCGCTATGTCGAAAGTTAAAGCCTCTATATTTCCTCAGGTGAACAGCGAAAGCTCTGATCAGACTGCGCGAAATGCGCAGTCTGATCAGAGCCTTCGTTGAAATCACGTGCGCTGAACTACATTCTCTCGCGTTGCATTACATTTTATATCTCTATTGACCAGCGATTCACCGCAGCTTCTCCGAGAGTTAGTATCACTATTCCACTTCAATACAATACCATCATAGCTCGTTCCGCTAGTCTCATAGATCTAGGGCTAAAGGCGAACACTTTGTATCTGCCTGTCATTCACTGTTCCAGACTCCTGCAAAGATCACATACGACAAAGTAATAAAAGCTGTGAAGTCAATACATGGCTTAAAGCAGAGAGATTATTGGCAAATATATTTCTTTCAGAAACAGCGGACTTGTGTAGTGACAGATAAAAAAAAATATCAAGGCTCCTTGAGAACTAAATTAATTGAATTTATAGAATCCTCTAAATAAAGACATTCATTTATTACATGTGGACGTAATGACAAAATACGAAGAAGAAATAGGGAGCCTTGTCCGAGCCATTCTGTACTTAAAAGCAGAATCCCATTAACACGAGATTTGCTTTTAAATCACCCATTAATTGCAAGACAGTCACTGAAATATAACATGTTTAAACAGGCGTACTGTTGGAAGCTGTTTTTCGAAGAATCCATTAAATCCGCCATTTTAGCAACCACGTGGTTGTCTTACTACACTGTGTAATGCATGTACGTCGGTTGCCTGTTTATCAGGTTAACATGTCCGTGAAATGAACACCCCTCTAAACCACACTTTATATTGAGAAAACTGGGGTTTACAGGGGTATTCATTAGTTTGGTTATATTCGCTCGAAGACAAAGGTTGTGCATACTCATTGCACCCGCTTCCATGGGGCGGTTCTAACGAGCACCCGCAACCTATGTTTGGAGTATAAATATGAAAAAAATATTTTCATGCGAAAATTAACCCTTGTTCTGCTGAGCCCGGATATGTATTTTCTTTGAAACAATGTAGATCCAGATCAGATGGCTTCTGAAGAAGCCATCTGATCAGGATCTACATTGTCATTCAGATTGTGAATTTGTTGTAATTATTTGCTACAGGTAATCTGATTGGTTGATAATCGGTAATGGGTGTGGCGTATATGAATATTCAGCAGGACAAGGGTTAATCAGATAATAATTGCAGAGAGGAAAGACTGCACAACCTCACGAATGAGTTATCGTAATGTGTTGTCAATTGCAGCAAAATGCTTGCTACTGATAATATCATTGATTTTGCGTGTGTGTGTTGGAGGTTGGGGGGGGGGGGGGGAAGGTTAAGGCCCTTTCGAGATTATTTCACTTATTTCAATATGTTCTATAAAAGGGTTATCCTTTGGAAGCAAGGAATACACCACAGAACTGAAAAATATGGAGTGTATATGTTTTCTGGGCCAGACTAACTAGTTTCGGCCAATTAGACCTCATCAGTGACCCTCAGATATTTTCAAAATTCCACAGTGGAATCAATGATCCCAAAGGACAAGAAAATATAATCTACACTATGATGTAGGACAGGGAGACGTTTTACCGCCGCCACACATTCCCACACACCAGCTGTAGTGAATTTAAATATGTTCTATAAAAGGGTTATCCTTTGGAAGCAAGGAATACACCACAGAACTGAAAAATATGGAGTGTATATGTTTTCTGGGCCAGACTAGCCGATCGTAACGTTAATTAGAGGCGGGTGAAAAACGGAGCACCCGAAAATAATACACACAAAAAACATGACCTTCCGTTGCAGAACTTGGCAGTTCTAGGATTAAACCTTGTTCTTCCTGTCAGTCACTCTATCAGACATCTCTCAGTTGTCTAAAGCATTTAAAGCATTTATATTACAAAGGAATCTTCCACCTAAACACGTTTGGAAAGGTCCATTTCCGATAATAAGGGTGCAAGGTTTTTTTCTCTTTTTTTATTTTAGTTTTTTTTTGGAAATTTTACAAAATGCATGTGCCATAAGCAAACACTGTAGACCCAGATCAGACGTCGCGGTCGGTAGCGTCTGATCTGGGTCTACACTGTTTGCCAATGTCCTACAAATCTGACGTAAGGCATATGGGCCCCGTCAAGCGATTTTGGTACTTATCGCCTATGCAAGCAGCGAAGGTTCAGGCGAGCCTGCGCATCCGCGCAGTCTCGCCAGAACCTTCGCTGCTCGCTCATACAAGCAGTGAATCAAGATGAACCTTCAGACAGAAAGCCATATCCCTGGTCCCTCTGAATGGCTAGGTATGCGCAGTTAAAATTTGTCATAACGGAATGCTCGAAGACACAAATTCGCTTGGCGGTACTCATATATGGTAGTGGACAAATTGTTAGCTACAGTAAAATTCCTATATTAAGACCACCAAAGGTGGACACTGTATGCAGTAAATTAAAAAATGGATAACTGCAACCCACTAAATAAGCTTTTAAAAGCAGATTTAGTCTAATTTTAGGTGGTTTTAATAGCAGAATTTCATTGTACAGTAAAAGTCCTGTATGTAAGACTGTTCAAATGTTGTCTTTAAGACCACTTTTGAACAGTCTAAAAGGTGGTCTCTTAGTAGAGGTCACTGAGTGTAGAAAACACGAAGACAAACTGCCAAATATGCTTTTAAAGCAGAATAAGACTTGAGTTTAGCGGGTCTTGTATCACGAAAACACACCTTTATAAGTCTGACCCCCTTGAACGCCCCTTTTATGTAGTAAAACTGGGGTTTACAGGGGTAAACCTTATTTCTGCTCGAAAAAAATAGATTGTTGGTACTCGTTAGTTCAAAAGAGTACTCACAATCTATATTTTGAACAGAAATAAGAAAAATATTACAATTTTTCATCTTAAAATTTTCGTGTTTTTTTTTTTTTTGGGGGGGGGGGGGGGGGGGAGGGATAAAGTTAACAATGCATTTATATAGCCGTTTTTTCGTAATGACAGCGGAATGATACTGTACAATACACTCATACTGTAAATCAACTTTTTCACGGTCACTTTGTAATCGCGATTTTAGCGAGAATGTATAGTTCGCGAAAATAAAACGCCGCGTCTATGAGGACCAAAACGAGAAAATAAAAATCCCCGAAAAAAAGTTAATTTACATTATTCTGGCACTATGGCTTGAAAATGTGAGGAGCAAAGGCAAAGCCTACTCACATTTTTCAGCACAAACATTAATCAATAAACAGACTGCTGACAAGTATATTTCTAAAAAAACAGCGAACTTCTCTAAAATCAGAAAACATCGGGATGTTGGGAGCATTAAAATAATTGAATTTGAAGTCATCGATATTGTATAATAACCATTTCACCCGTGTAGACCGGTAAAGATACTTGTTCAAGTAGTTTAGATCAAGTTGAGACGGCTCCTTATGCCTCATCTAGATCAACACTGCTTGCATTTCAAGTTTATACAAAACACAAAATTGCACCACGAAAACACGTCTATATAATTTTGACCCCCTTGAACCCCACTTTTATACAGTAAAACTTGGGTTATCAGGGGTAAACCTTATTTTTATTATTTGTGCTCTAAAATATAGATTGTGGGTACTCGTTAGAACCGCCTCATCGAGGCGGTTCTAACGTGTACCCAAAATATATATTTTGAGCAAAATTAAAAAAAAAAATGTCACAATTTTTCTTCATAAACTCTTCCTTTTTTCGGCGAAAATTCTACGTGTATGTAGAGGCGTGTTTTCGGAATGGCTTTTTTCTGTCGGTAAGTAATGGCGTGGAAATCCATTCAGGTACGATTGTCGTTGTTCACAATGGTCAGTATTCAGCAGAACGAGACTATACCTATGGTGAGTGAGCGAGTGAGTTTTCAGTCCCACCATACGGAGACGGGACATTGGTTTAAAGACTCATCCGAATATAAGGCGAGTAGCGTAACCACTACACCACGGAGGTTCCCCTATACATATGGTAATAGTGAAGCAGTTAACTAACTGCTTCCGCCCACATCACGTTAACAAGTCTGTGTAACGCAAAAACCATGTGACCTCAACTTTATATAACCTCTCGTCAATGGGCAATCGCAGGGATGCTTCCGGATGATTTGCATGTTGGGTGAATTGATAAACAGTCCATCCAAATGACAGATAGAAAAGTCACCAGCTCCCTTTTCCACAGATTATATGATACGAGGGCGAGTCAATAAAAAACAGCCTAACTTATTTCTGGGTGAAATCGATTTCTTTTTTGTTGGGCCGGAAATGTCGTCCACGGATATGCTTATTCAAGTTTGGGAATAGGAAAGTCTGGCGAATAGGCGGGTGCGGTATTAGCTCGTACCCATTCCGCTCAACAGCATCCATTGCAATTTTGCAAGTGTTGACCCTTGTATTGTCCTGCTGGAGCAGAATCCTTTTGTCGCAGTCAATCACGGTCAGTTACATGTATCTTCCCATTGTAAGCGGTCCTAAAGGTCGGATTAACTCGGATATTATCGTTAAACTACTCGGTGTAGATTTGATAAAAATCCATTTCTTTTTATTTCATTATTAAAAGATGTTTTAAGGCATGTCATCCATAGTGCACGTCGTTCGGGAAAATACAGGCAATGTTACAACAGTTACCATATGCATTCGGACAAATGGCTTGAGTAAACAGTGTAACTCCAGATGAGACCTTATCATCAGCACTGATTGTCATCATCCCTTTACAAAAACATGCCCATTTCAAAAAAAAAAAAAAAAAATACACTGTAAATGTTACCGCCGAAAAACAAAGATTTAGAGATGAAAAAAAAAGTTTTTTTTTTTCTTTGCTCAAAATATAAATTGTGGGTACCCGTTAGAACCGCCTCATGGAGGCGGTTCTGACGAGTACCCACAATCTATATTTTAGAGCAGAAGTAAGAAAAATAGGTTTAGCCCTCTAAATCCCAGTTTTACTACACAAAATTAGGGTTCAAGGTCACGGTCACAATTATATTGGCGTGTTTTCGTGATGCAGCTTTGGTTTTTTACACATCCATTCTTAATACATTGTACATGTTCGCATTTTAGAACAAATGAGCTATGGAGTTGAGGAACCCAAAAATTTAAGATAAACAACGTTGTTGAAGTCCATATCCGTTGTTTCTGGTAGCGTGGGAGGTAACTGTCTGCGATTCCCCATTGCATGTCCATATAGCTTCTCGGAGTTTTGTCATAAATATTAATGCTTTCATAAATACCGAACGAAAAGCATCACATTTGTTGATTTAGGGAGAAGTTCGGCTTTCAAATGTTCTTTAAAACATAGTTAATTATTAATAACTCTCTATATTCTGGCTCAGTCTGTCATGAAAACTGTCGCAATCAGAATCCGCATCTGTTTCACTGATGACTATCTCTCCGAGAACCCTTCATTAATTGGCATTCATTGTGTTAATTGCACGGTGAAAATCACTGACCGTGAAATAATTTATAAGGTAAGTATTGAATAGAAAGCTCAATACCAGTCCCTTGGTCGATACGTATGAATATTGTTAATTACGCAAACTGAATTATGAACTCAGATCGACTTGGGAAAAAGGCAACATCATAATGCCGAGGATAATTTAATTTGAACACGATATGTGCCCCGTCAAGCGATTTTGGTACTTATCGCCTATGCGAGCAGCGAAGGTTCAGGCGAGCCTGCGCATCCGCGCAGTCTCGCCAGAACCTTCGCTGCTCGCTCATACAAGCAGTGAATCAAGAGGAACCTTCAGACAGAAAGCCATATCCCTGGCTCCTCTCAATGGCTGGGCATGCGCAGTTAAAATCTGTCATGACGGAATGCTCGAAGACACAAATTCGCTTGGCGGGGCTCATATAATCGAAACGGCAACATTCGTCTATTCAGTAAAATAACGTTCCATATGACGCACCTCGCTCCACATAAAAGAAAAATCGAGCAATTTTTAGTATTGTTATCTATTTTCCAATTCATTACCCCCGCCAGACAAAATGAAATATTCCTCCTACTATTGCCTGTTTTTATTTTATGATTCTTAGCTGATTGTATTTAACACTAAAACTATTATCTATGTTGAAAAAAATCGAAAACTGTAAAATAGGTGCAACAAGGGACCTAAGTTCACTTTTGGGCAAATTCGAGTTAACTATATACCATGCAGAAAACCCAATTCCTCACCGTATTATCTTCCTTTGATCACATATTTGCTGCCGACACTCGAATTAAATATCTTTACATAGGTTTGGGAATGTGTGGCGGCCGTAAAAAGTCTTCTTGCCCTGCATCGTAGTGTAGTTTACATTTTCTTGTCCTTTTGTATCATTGATTCCATTCTGGAATTTTGAAAATATTTGAGGGTCACTGATGAGGCCTAATTGGCCGAAACTAGCTAGTCTTGCCAAGAAAAAAAATGTACACTTCATATTTTCTAGTTCTGTGGTGTATTCCTTGCTTCCAAAGGATAACCCTTTTATAGTACATAATTAACGTCACTACAGCTGGTGTTGGGAATGTGTGGCGGCCGTAAAAAGTCTCCATGCCCTACATCATAGTGTAGTATATATTTTCTTTTCCTTTGGGATCATTGATTCCATTCTGGAATTTTGAAATATTTGAGGGTCACTGATGAGGCCTAATTGGTCGAAACTAGCTAGTATGGCCCAGAAAAAATGTACACTTCATATTTTCTAGTTCTGTGGTGTATTCCTTGCTTCCAAAGGATAACCTTTTTATAGAACATATTAAACGAAATACACAGAGGACCTAACTCCACTTTGGAGGTTTATGCATACGCAGGACCCAACTCCATCATTCCATTAATCGAGGTTATTTCATAGTGTCATGTCTACCAATACATGTATCAGTTCTCATCCTTTAAGTTGAAATGAGCAACCTTTTAAACGAAAGCGTTCATTTCCCGCCCGATAGAGTAATTTCAGAAATTTTAATATGGATTGAAGTTTGCCGATGGAGTTAGGACCTTTGTGTACTTAAAACCGATACAATCACTATTGCTCGCTTAAGAAATAATCTTTGCGCACAAAACCATCTACTTTGCCCTCTCTGGTGTTCTGTCAAATACTTTCTACATGCAGTTTTCAGATTTATAAAATTTGGAGTAGGGCCCCTTGTTGCACGGACAAAATCGCCGATATCAATACGTTTCTACTTTATTTCTTTATAAGCAGAGAAATAATCAGAACATCTCTTAAATTGAAAGTTTCTCAAAGTATCTTGTCATTGGATGCAAGAGAAAACCACTTATTTTGTGTTTCGGAAAAAAAAAAATCTTTTGCATTTTTTCTAGAAATAATGTAAAATGGAATTAGGTCCTTTGTTGCACTGGCCCCTTAAAATGAGGAACGACGAACGAAATGGGGTTTTCAGAAATTTCCACTCCCATTACTGTCATTTATATGCTGTATATCCTCATACAGTCCTCATGATAGTCGCAATGGGCAACTGGATTTGACACCCGTATGGTAAAAGGGCGTCATTCTTATCTATAGAACGCCTATATAACTTTGACCCCCCTTGAATATGTTCTATAAAAGGGTTATCCTTTGGAAGCAAGGAATACACCACAGAAGTGAAAAATATGGAGTGTACATGTTTTCTGGGCCAGACAAGCTAGTTTCGGCCAATTAGGCCTCATCAGTGACTCTCAGATATTTTCAAAATTCCACAATGTAATCAATGATCCCAAAGGACAAGAAAATATAATCTACACTATGATGTAGGGCAGGGAGACGTTTTACCACCGCCACACATTCCCGCACACCAGCTGTAGGGAAGTTAAATATGTTCTATAAAAGGGTTATCATTTGGAAACAAGGAATACACCACAGAACTGAAAAATATGGAGTGTACTGAAACTGGGGTTTCCGGGGGTATACCTTATTTTTCTTATTTCTGCTCTAAAATATAGATTGTGGGTACTCGTTAGAACCGCCTCGATGAGGCGGTTCTAACGAGTGCCCACAATCTATATTTTGAGCAGAAATAAGAAAAATATCACAATTTTTCATCATAAAATTTTCATTTTTTCGGCGATAAAGGTGGCAATGAATTTATATAGGCGTGTTTTCGTAATGTTAGAAAAAAAAAGATTTTTTTTCTGTTTTCTTGTTAAATTGTACCCACAATCTATGTTTCTGAGCAACAATAATGAAAATAATAAATATCCCTGTAAACACCACTTTTCTCTATATAAAGTGAGATTTAGAAGGGCGTTCATTACAGCGCTGTGGTGCAGTGGTTAAGCATCTGTGGTTCAGTTGAGCGCTGTGGTGAAGTGGTACGAGTAAAGCATCGGATTTGAGATAAAGAGGTAGTCGTTTTGATCCCCGTAAGCGCCACACGTTATTTCCTTGAGCAAGAACCTGTATTCACATTGCTTAGTGCTGGTTTTTACCCAGGAAGAGGAAGAAAAAGAGAGACCACATGTACGATTAGTACTAGTACTAAATGTGCTACCCCCTATAAAAAGACGATTAATATTCGTCTTCTTATTTATTTTACATGGACTTAGCATAATGATTCGGAATCGAAGCATAACCAAAGCACTGTTAACACTTGTGTCGTAGGCTGCTAAAATGGTCGTGAACATAGACTTGGGCTATTTCATTTAACCATTTCTGCCGCTGAAACAGTGTATAACCTGATCAGATGTCTTTTTCACAGAATGCTGACGTTAAAGCGACAAGAACTGCAGGGCATTAAATGACCGTTGCCTGGATTTCGTACAAACTCTATAACATAGGCTCCTAAATATAATTTTCGGTCGATTGATAGAAATCGACACAAAAAGTACATTCTTTAATATATCCAAATCTGATATTATTTTACAGAAAACGTGTGATAGTTTCTTTTTATTTCTAGTGTAAACATAGGTTGAAGGTGCTCGCTAGAACCGTCTCAATCTATGTTTTATGAGCATGTTGAGGAAATAAATGTATGATAACTCAACCCACGTCCTGCTGAACATTTTAATCTGCCACACCCACTACCGATTATCAACCAATCAGATAATTTGATGCAAATTATTGCCACAATCCGAATGACAAACAATGTAGATCCTGATCAGATGGCTTCTTCAGAAGCCATCTGATCTGGATCTACATTGTTTGAAAGATAAGACATATCCGGGCTCAGCAGGACAAGGGTTAATATTCCCATTCCTTGGCCTGAGTAGGCATACTGTTACTCTTGTTGAACCCAATACCTTATAAAGACAATTCACAATCTGTATGTCTGAGCAGAAATAAGAATTATTCATTGGCGACGTCCCCCATATTGTGGTGGTCATACTGTGTAGTCACGTTACGTACATTGACGCCAAAAATATAACCACTGCTCGACAAGCACGCGAGAGAGAATTCATGAATGTAGGATAAGGGAAAGAAAATATATTCCGGGGCAAAATACAGGAATTCCATATCTCATTTGTGTACAAGAAATAATCATGTAAAATAGTGCAGACACAGATCAGACGACGCTTACTGTGTCATCTGATCTCTGTCAAAACTGATTGCGTAACCATCACGAAAACATGCCAATATAATTTTGACCCCCTTGAATCTCACTTTTATATAGCAAAACTGGGGTTTACAGGGGTCAACCTTATTTTTCTTATTTCTGCTCTAAAATATAGATTGTGGGTATTCGTTAGAACCGCCTCAATGAGGCGGTTCTAACGAGTACCAATAATCTTTATTTTGAGCAGAAATAAGAAAATTGTCTCATTTTTACAGCTTAAAATGTTCGTGTTTTATTTCCGCGATAAAGTTTACAAAGTATTTGTATAGACGTGTTTTGTAATGCTTAGCACACATTACGCAAACACGCCTATACAAATACATTGCCACCTTTATCGCCGAAAAAATAAAAGTTTTATGATGAAAAATTGTGATATTTTTCTTATTTCTGCTCAAAATATAGATTGTGGGCACTCGTTAGAACCGCCTCATCGAGGCGGTTCTTTCGAGTACCCACAATCTATATTTTAGAGCAGAAATAAGAAAAAATAGGTATACCCCTGGAAACCCTAGTTTTACTATATAAAAGTGGGGTTCAAGGAGGTCAAAATTATATAGGCGTGTTTTCGTGATGATGAGTGCAGTCCATGTTCTGACGTCAATGTCATTACGATAACACACCCGTGCGCCATAGTGCATTTTTTACATCTCCAAAACGGTCAATTTCTTATGAAAATGTGTGATATTATCCTTATATATACTCAAAACATAGGTTGTGGGTGCTTGTTAGAACCGCCTCGGGGAGGCGGTTCTAACGAGTACCCACAACCTATGTCTTGGAACAGAAATAAGAAAAATAATGATTACCCCCGTAAACCCCTGTTTCCTATTTATAAAGGGGGGTTTAGGGGGTCTTTATTTCACGGAGTTGTTCACGTGATGGTGACAAGAAGAGCACGACAATAATTAACCGATACCTGGATTTCTCACGCGGTTCAATTTAATTGGTCAATGATAGTCACGTGTGCAGTGACAATACATTACTCTGATCCGTTATTCACTTTGAATCGATTGACAAGAAATTACCGCCAAAAAGCTGAAAAGCGAGTTCACATGGAACTCCGGAAATTGGGAGCAACCGTATAAAACACGACTGATTTTCACAGAATATTAATGACATTTATGATCTGAGTAAAAAATTAGCGTATTATTTAATCAGTTTTCCAGAAAGTTTTCCTCAAGAACCTGCACCGGTAGTGCTTTCGGGACAATTAGATCTGTAGAAGGTAGAAAAATAAATAAAGTTGTTTAATGAATTGCAGTATGAATGCGCGTATATATTGAAATTTCATGTTACATAATACTAACAAAATTATAGTCAGGCGTGAATTATTTTAACTTGATTAATTTAATATGTCTCAAACACACAAGTCGCAGTGCATTTTTGGTGCATGTATATCCCAGCATGCACTTATCGTTGAATCAACGTTGAAACCACGTTGAAAAGTTGATTTAACGTTGAGTCAACATCGTGTGCCTGCAGGGATGCGAGATAAACAATCAAAGCACTGAGAGTGCCGATGGGGGATTATTCATTAGGAAAACATGTCCGTAAGAAATAATGGCGTCCAGCATGGTGTCAGAAAATGATAAATATTAGGTCAAAAATGATAACATCTTTATTATTTCTGCTTTCAACATAGATTGTGTGTGCTCGTTAGAACCGTCTCAATTAGGCGGTTCTAACGAGTACCCACAATCTATGTTTTGGAGCAAAAATAAGGCAGATAATGTATACCACCTTAAACCCCACTTTTCTCTATATAAAGTGGGGTTTACGGGGGGGGGGGGTCTTTGTCTCACGGACTTGTTATCGTGATGTTGTGAATTTGGACAGTCATTACGAGACTTAGTGCATTTTTTTTCATATCACCAAAACGGTCAGTTTTCTGATAAAAAAATGTGATATATTCATATTTATACTCACAACATAGTTGGTGTGTACTCATTAGAGCCGCTTTATTGAGATGGTTCTAACGAGTACCCACATATGTCTTGGAGCAGAAAAATAATGTATACCACTGTAAACCCCATTTTTATCTAAGTAAAGTTGGGTTTAGAGGATTGCTCTCGTGTACTTTTTACCTGATGGTCAGGCAGATTTTCTGGTTTCCAAAGCATAAACCTTTACAGTAGACATTAACTACAGCTGGTATTAAGAGACTGTTTGGTCACTAAAATTGTTTTCATTGTTGTTGTTCTTCTCATATCCATTACGAAAACATGGTAAACTTTACCGCAGAAAAAACCCGAACATTTTAAGATGAAAGATTGTGATATTTTCCTTATTTTTGCTCAAAATATAGATTGTGGGTACTGGTAAGAACCGTCTCATCGAGGCAGTTTTTACGAGTACCCACGATATATAATTTAGAGCAGAAATAAGAAAAATAAGTTTTACCCCTGTAAACCCCAGTTTTAACGTATAAAAGTGGGGTTCAAGGGGGTCAAAGTTATAAAGGCGTGTTTTCATGATGATTTTCGGTTTTAAAAACAAATATGTAAATTTCTCGCAAGTGTTACAGCTGAATAAATGTGTATGATATCTTTATGTTTACACGAATAAAACTATAATATGAGGATTTAAAAACAAATAATTTAAAGTGGTATCTGTAACAATCTCCGTAATTAACAATGTATTTATAAAATGGTTATCACTTGATTCTCCATTTTCTATCCCCACTTAGAACATATACACAGTAAAATTGCGGGATGAAAACAATTGCATCCAAATAAGAATCGTCCCGGTTTTGAGGCGGTTTGGTGCGAACTGTCTACAGAATGAAACGTCCCGCTACCGCGGTAGTCACGAGTTTTACCCCCACCCGCAATATTATCTAGACTGGTCTCCCCTAGTTTACTTAACTCCTATAGGCGGAGAATCCTACTTGCGCGACTGAGAATACCCGGAAAAGCATATCTTTATCAAAATGTAGTGTGGGGATTCGATCAGTTTTGTGTCGACCGTCAGTGAGATGCGATAAAGGCATTTTCTAAAACCCAATAACACTCCAAGAACATACTCGAACTCAAATACCGTGTGCTTTTAACCCATTTTGTACTGTCGTCCACCTTATACATAGCACACGTCTCTTTCAAAATTTAGGTGTGTGTAGGTGTGTGTGTGTACGTGTGTGTGTACGTGTGTGTGTGTGTTTCAAAATATATTTGGAAAATCACGGGCTGTGCGTTTTGCAAACAGTGTCGGCACTGATCAGCGTCTGAATCTGGGCCTGCACGGTTTTTTGGGTTTCCGGTACAAAATGGGTTAAAAATAACCGCGTCTGTACTGAGCAATAAAATTTAGTGTGGCGAACTAACCTACGATGTGTTTTCATTCATAAATATTGTGCACAGAGATTTATAATTATTGAAAAGTAAAAGCAATATTTTCTCACGGATGGCTCTTCTTCGCGGAAATTAGACAGTTTGCATTAAGCCAAAATTCACTATTCTGATCACTATTTGGCAATCGTTGATAACAGTCGCCTCAGTGAATATAGGATCTCTCTCTCTCTCTCTCTCTCTCTCTCTCTCTCTCTCTCTCTCTCTCTCTCTACTATTCCTAGCTTAATTGTTTAATCCCATTTATCAGATCACGTATTACATGTACTAAACGATTCCGTATATTTTAAACCACCGAAACCCCGTTTATTTGTGGACAAGCGAGGGTTATAAGGGTGTACAGTATTTTCTGCTCAACAACATAACTTGTGCATATGCGTTACAAAGGCCTCAACGAAGCAACAGTATCGAGCATTGACACTCTAAGGAAACCAAATGGCAAATATGCAAATACTCGTAGAAAAAGTTTGAGTACTCAAACATAAATGGCCTTGACCACAGTCTAATTTTCATTAAATTATACAAAACATAACATTAGAGAAACGTTAATATACAGTAAAATTCCTATATTAAGACCACATTTTGGACTGTTCAAAAGTGGTCTTAAAGACCACTTTTGAACAACAGTCCCAAAGATGGTCTCTTACTACGAGACGCACGGCGTGTCGAAAAGACATAATAATTGAAACCTTCTAAATAAGCTTTTAACAGCAGATTTAGTCTTAATTTAGGTGGTCTTAATAGCGGAATTTTAATGTACTTGAAAGACATATCAGATTTAACTGAATCTGAGACATACAACTCTAAACTTTATTGCATTATTTGATATCTACGCTAACAAACATATAATTCTCTCTATAGTTCACATACAATATCATTTAGTAATATCCTGCTTTTACGCGATCGATTGAGCAACTCCAATTTTCAGAATTTAAAACAATTAACTAGAAAACTTAACCATGTAACAAAAATAATTACCACTCCAGCGAACACTTTTAAAGATAACACATCTAATTTCGGAATTAGATCGAACAAAAGAAAGTCAATACCACTAAATAATGTTCTTCCGTAATACTCTGAAATACTGACTGTATCGATAACTTGTTATCGCTGCCGCTTTCAATTCTCTTTCAGCAACATCTAAAAATACCAAGGCAAAAAGTAAATCATACGGTAGTAAATAAGCAAATTGCTTTTTCAACAGCTGTAATATGCGATGATATATGTCTGTTCCACTGACTCAAGGCAGAACAGCAAAGACAGTGGTTCTTTTGAAAAGTCATTCGTCTTTATTCACCAAACAAGGGACCATTATAGCAATTAGACATCGAGAAATAAATAAATAAATATCCTGAAGGCCCAAGTGGGCCAGAAATCGCGCACCTGGATGAGGCTGATCATGAATTATTACATTGCGCTTTAGTGGCCATCTTGTCTGTCAGATCATATTGCCTTTAGCATTCTGAATCTGCATGTTGCCATTATGGATATTGGAATGCAATAATGTTAGCAAAACGTAGTCTCCATGTCACCTAAATGCCTCCCATCAAATGTCAGCGGAATGTAACTGACCATTCGGGAGCAGATGTGGTTTGAAGATTTTCAAGATGGCCTCCCTGGAAGCCACCTGGGATACAGAACAGAATGGGTCTAACAAGTCTGAATCTCTCTGTCGCCCCAATGCCTTCCATCAAGTTTCAACTTAAAATCGACTAGATGTAGTTCGAAGAGGTTCAAAATGTCCACCACGACAGCCATCTTGGATAACGGAAGCAAATAATGCTAGTAATTCTGAATCATCAGTGATTTTGGAGGAGTATTTGGAAAGTACGTAACACGAGCTTATTACATGGGTATTTGCAAATGTTCATGTATGTGGTTTTATGCGCGGAAACTTTGCATGCATCATATTTTTCGGAACTTGAAACGGAAATTGTTCATGGTACAGTATTGGATACTGGCCAAAAATGACCAGGAAAGGACACTTTGCATTTAAAAAGCAGAGGGTATACTGCGAAATATGCACACAGCTCAGTACGTCACCATCTGAGAGAGAAAATAATGGTTACAGTGTTTGGCGATACGACACGAGTTTAGCCTAACTGATGCATCTTCTAGAGACGGGTGGACCGAGGTTAAAGATGTCCCTACCCTGCTAGCATTCTACATAAATCTACAGCGGGCCGTTAGCGGCCCGTCAGTGTAGCTGACGGGCCGCTAACGGCCCGCTGTAGATTTATGTAGAATGCTTACTGGGTAGACCGGACCGGCAGTGTCGGGGAGATACAATGAAATAGTGAAAAAGGCATGTGGGGTACACTGTGGGGTGATAGGCGATCTTTATGGCATTTATTCTTCGGCTGTGTTTCACATTTTAAAAATTAATAGTGCTGAAGCTAATAGGCCTGATGGATTTCTCATCTTAGGGCATCTTAGCAGGGTAAGGCAGAAACTGCGACAAAACCTTCAGCTAAAATGGAATGCGATGCTAGGAGCCTAATGGAAATTGTAACTGTTGAAAAACCGTGGCTGTACATTTTTGAGCCAGGTTGCAAAGAGAACTATACAATTCGGCTCGGATAAAACGGTGAAAGGCATCAAATCGCGAGAAGAAAAAAGACTTCCAAGACTTCTCTTATTTCTGCTCAAACATAGATTATGGGTACTTGTAAGAACCTTCTCGTCGATGCGGTTCTAACGGCTATCCACAATCTACATTTTGAGCAGAAAATGGAAAATATGAAAATTTTTGTATCTGAAAACTTTCAAACTTTGGTGGTTAAATTTTTAATATATTTGAATGGGCATGTTTTCGTAATGAATAGGGCACTGTTCCTGTGTCTAAACAATATACCCCTTAGAGATGCGCTTTTGGACTGGACTCAGACTTGATATTCCCCAGGCGAACGGAAGAATATTAATGTGCAAAAATAATGTACAAAGCCTCGAATGCATTGACACCCAAATATATCAATGAAATGCTTATTTAAGACCTTCCAATAACATTCTTCAGTCTCTAAGTTCCATAGGTGCCATAGATATTTTAATACCAAGTCCACAAGAAGAAATGTTTGAGCAGAGTTTACATTATTCTAGTCCAGTGGTGGGGAACAATGTGCCAGACATACTCAAAATTTATGGTTACTGAAACTGCATTAAATGGATCAAGGGAGCATGGTAATTTCCTTAAAGCTGATATTTTGTATATATTTACATGGTGTGTGTACTCGTATGTGCGTGGTTCCTTTGTAAATTGTATCTTCAAATGTAAAAAGTGTGCATGTTAGAGGGCCTCATGGAAAATTAGCATGTTACTAAATGTACCCTCTAAAAATAAATACGATTGCTATAATAATAATTATTATTATTGTTATTATTATTAATGGACTGGAATAGTCATTTTTACCCAGGTAAGACACAGTTGTGAAAAAGCGACCATGCTAATGCTCCTCGTCGTATATAAGTTGCATAACGTACAAATGAGCCACAATCAATGAAAAACTGGCTTCAGACAAACCGCAAGGACTCAGAGCTGCCTTCGCACCCACTGCGTCAGAACAACTGTATTCAATACATATTTGATGTCTACCACTCGGTGCCCGAGGCTCTGTCTCTGGTTGGGTACACCATTTATTCTTTGCTTGAGCGTCTCAGTTATTTTATATCGTCAAGTCCTCATCTTTGTTTCATCCGTGTTGTATGTTCCTTGAGATGCTGCTTTGAGGAGTTAGAAACCCTATACGTCGACTGAACAAATTATATGTGTTAACCGCGACAGAACAAAGGGCGTAGGTTGTGATCACGAAAATCGATATAAGTTCCCAACAAAATTGTTTTCACTGACCCCTTCCATCTGGAGCGGTGCTTCTGTCGTGGTTTATTGTTATCATTTTGTGGCCTAGTACTTTATTAATTTAGGATAGCCAGGTGGCTTTAGGCCAGAGATTGTCCTTTTGGCTTTCTACTTTGCGTGCCGGTGAGTTGTCAGATATTTGAGTGTGCTGAGCTATAATATAATTTGACCAGGGTACTGAATAGTTCTTTTAGCTGTCAGTACACTGATTGTTAAAAACTTGGAATCAGAATTGTTACTTTCATTCGAAGAGCTTTGTGTTGTCAGCTTGTCAGCGAGTGTGGACTGTCCGTACAGCTGGCAGACGGCTGGAAGATATCTGAGTGTGTATAGCTCTTTATTTTCTATTATTGTTTGACACAAATTTTCTCCGTATTCTAAAATGAAGGTGTCCCTGCTTCCCATGGTCTTGGTTCTTTGGTTCACCATTTGAAAATTAAGTAACAGAACCCACCCGGAAGACGGAAATCAGGAGTGCAGGATTGCAAATGAACAACACTGCGATAGAACTTCTCAGTATTTCGCTGTAACTAGGAAGCTAAGAAACAGAAGATGTTCGGAGGGCTTACGCAACTTCAAGTCCTGAGGTGGAACAAATTTGGTCATTCTATTAATCTAGGCCGGACACATTGAAACTAACCCCGGTCCAAGGTTTAGCTGTGGGCTGTGCAAAAATCATTGAAAAGACTCTCAGATATGGATAGACTGTGAGGATTGCGAAAAGCGTTTTCATTTCTCGTGTTCTGAATTGGATGAAAACAATTGCTAGAACTTGAAACTGGAGTTGGAACTTGGTATTGCAAAGATTGCAAAGCAGACTGCGGCCTATGCAGCGGTGATGTTCTGAATGATCATAAGGCAGTTCAGTGCGACCAGTGTGAAAAGTGGATTCACACGGATTGCGCATGTCTTTCAGATGCCGAGTATGGCAAATTGGTTAATTCCAGCTGTTCATGGATATACCCGACGTGCGAGGTTTTCAATTTTTCTGACTCGTCCTTCAACGAACCTACAGAACTGGAAAAAAGAAAAAAAACATTTAAACATCTGTCAAAGGAAGAAAGAGTTGAATCTCCGACAACTGACCTGAGAAAGCCAAATTTTGTAAAAGGTTTGAAACTTTGCAGTATAAACATTAACGGTTTAAGAGGAAAAATACTTGAACTTTTAGCTTTCCTCGATACTCACCAACCACATATTGCGGCTTTTCAGGAAACAAAGATTGACAGTTCAATTATCACTTCGGAGCTTTTCCTTGAAACTTGTGAATACAGTGTCCACAGAAAAGATAGAACCACTCATGGCGGCGGGGTGATGTTGCTCGTTCACAGAGACATCTCTCATATGCCATTCATGGAACTGGAAAACGACTCAGAATCTGTTTGGGTTGAGGTTTTTGCAAACAAACTTCTCACTTTAAAGCAAGTTGGTATTGACCACCTAAATACTTCCAGTTATTTAAAGATCAGCTTGATCGCATAAAGCTCAGAACAAGGGTAAACAAGAGAACCATGATGGTACTATATTGCTCACCCGAGCTAAAAGATTAAAAGTTTCAGGAAGTTCCTGTCTTTACCGAAGGATTTATGCTGATGACAAGGTCAAAAACAGGTATTTTCAGCATTCAAGGGAACGTAACTCTATGAGAGATAGGCAGACATCACCAGTTTTCAAACTCATCCGAACGTTTATTCCCAACCGACTTACCAGTATATGCTAGTTTCAATCTTTACCGGAGAATTTATGCTAATGACAACGTCATAAACAGGTATTTTCAGCATTCAAGGGAAAGTAACTCTATGAGAGATAGGCAGACATCAGCAGTTTTCAAACACCTCCGAACGTTCATTTCCAACCTACTTATATGCTAGTTTCAGGAAGATTCGATCAAAACTAAAGGACTTATGGTGATGACAAGGTACAAAATATGCATTTTCAGCGAAGAAGGGGACTTAAATCTGTGAGTAATGTGCCAACAATGTTAGTTTGCAAACACATTCAAGCTTTTAACTCTAACTTACAGGAGAGTCCTGTAAGTTTCAGGAAGGTCCGTTCAAAACTTAGGGACTTATGAGTGTCAACAATGGGCATTTTCAGCAGTCAAGGGATGTAACTCTATGATAAATAGGCCGTGGTAAAAAGGCCTGCCTCAACAGTTTTTAAACTCACCCGAGCTTTTATCCCTGACTTACTTACATGTAAGTTTCAAGAAGATACGATCAAAACTGAAGAGACTATGGTGATGACAAGGTCAAAAACAGGCTTTTTCTGCAAACAAAGTGACGTAACTCTAAGATAAATAAGCCGACTTCACTGGCTTTCGAACGTAATCGAGCTTTTATCCCTGACTTGCTTATATGTAAGTTTCAAGAAGATCTGATCTAAACTGAAGGAGCTTCGGTGAGAGCAATCTCAAAAATAAGTATTTTCAGCACAGTAGGGGCCACGACCTTGAAAGTCGAACTTATAAAGATATTGTCAAAAGGAACATTTGTGTGAAGTTATATTGAAATCGGTCAAGAAAAGTAGGCCCTAGAGCGATGACAAAGTTTTTCTAAAAATAACCACAGCGACATTGACCTTGAGGAAACCACTTTGAAAGTCGAGTTCGCTCGAGATATTGTCATAAGGAACATTTGTGTAAGCTATATTTAAATCGGTAAAGAAATATAGGCGCTAGAGCGATGACAGAGTTTTTTTATAAATAGCCACAGTAACCTTGACCTTCAGGCCAAGACCTTGAAAGTCTAACTCGCTCGAGATATTGCCATTTGTAACATTTGTATGAAGTTATATTGAAATCAGTCAAGAAGTGTAGGTGCTAGAGCAATGACAAAGTTCTTTTCTAAAAATAGCCACAGAGACATTGACCTTGAGGTCACGACCTTGAAAGTCGAACTTACTCTAGATATTATCATAAGAAACATTTGTGTGAAGTTATACTGAAATTGGTCAAGATATGTAGGCGCTATAGCAATAACAAAGTTTTTTTTTTTCTAAAAATAGTGATCTTAAACTTGAGGCAACCACCTTGAAAGTCAAACTTGCTCCAGATATTGCCATAAGGAACACTTGTGTGAAGTTATATTGAACTCGGTTAAGAAATATAGGCGCTAGAACGATGACGAATTTTTTTTAAATAGTCACAGTGACCTTGACCTTAAGGCCACGACCTTTAAAGTCCAATTCGCCCGAGATACTGTCATAAGAAATGTTTGTGTGAAGTTATATTGAATCGGTGGAGAAATGTAGGCATTAGAGCGATGACAATGGTTTCCTAAAAATAGACACACTGACCTAGACCTTGAGGTCACACCCATGAAACTCGACCTCGCTCGAGATATTGCCATATGAAACATTTCTGTGAAGTTATATTGAAATCGGTCTAGAAATGTAGGCGCTAGAGCGATGACAAACTTACGTACGATGATGACAAGGTCAAAGTTGGACATTTTCTGTAATCAAGGGGGCATAGCTCTCTGTAATAAAAGGCCAAACTCACGATTTTTGTTTTAACTCAGCCGAGGTTTTATCCCTTACTTACATGAAAGTTTCAAAAAGTTCCTCTGAAAACTGAAGGGGCTATGGTGATGACAAGGTAAAAAATAGTCATTTTCAGTAACCAAGGGGACGTAACTCTATGATAGATAGGCCAACATCGCCAGTTTTCGAACTCATCCGAGCCTTTATCTCTGAACTACTTGTATGTAAGTTTCAAGAAGATCCAATCAAAACTGAAGCGGCTACAGTGATGACAAGGTAAAAAGTAAGCATTTTCAGCAATCTAGGGGACATAACTCCATGGGTAATTGACGGACATCGCTAGTTTTCTAACTCATCCGCTTTTAACCCTGACTTACTTGTTAATAAGTTTCAGAAAGATCCGATCAGAACTGAAGGGGCTACGGTGATGACCAGGTCGAAAATAGGCATTTTCAACTCTCAAGGGGACGTAACTCTATAATTAATAGGCCGATCATGCCAGTTTTCGAACTCATCCGAACTTTCATCCCGAGTCTACTTATATAAAAGTTTTCGAAAGACCCGATCAAAACTAAAGGTGCTACGGTGACGACAAACATTTTCCCATTGTAAGTCTATGGGACATTGTGGTTGCCATAACAACCAAAGTTTTCTTTCGATTTCGATAAAAAGCTAATGTCATCAATGCCCACCCAGAGGCATGCTACAGATAAGAAACGATTGAGATCAGCCTGCAGGATGCAGAGATATAGCTGGTCAAAAGTGTGGACAGACGGGAGACGGACGGACGGTGGACCAGGTGAGCTAAAAACTTCGTAATTATAGCTCAGTGTCTCTGACCTGTGTTCTATGTAAATTGCTTGAACACAGAGTCTCCACAAACATCATGCCTCACTTGGAACATAAACTGCTGTCAGACAGAAACATGCATTTAGGAAAAGGCATAGTTGCGAAACTCAATTGAGCACGGTTATTAATGATGGGGCAAAAATCGTTCACAAAGGTGGGTAGTCGGACACATTTATTCTGGAGTTCGAGAAGGCTTTTGACACCCCACCTCATGAACTACTTAAATCCAAATTATTTGGTTACGGAATTGGGGGGAAGACTCTCGAGTGGATAGATTCCTTCCTTTCATACAGAAAACAACAGCATGTTGTTGTTAATGGTGAATCTTCAGTATGGGCGTAAGTTTTACCTGGGGTCCCACAGGACTGTTCTTGGTCCGCTGCTATTCTCCCTGTACATTAATGATATTTGCAGTGACATTGACTAAGAAATAAGACTGTTCGCAGACGACTGTGTTTGCTATCGGGAAATCAGAGATACAGCGGACTCATTGAAACTTCAGAAGACCATAGATAGATTGGAATATTGGGCACGAAAATGGGGCATGAGATTTCAGCCCGTTAAATGCAATATTATGCAGATAACTAGGAAGAGAACAAATAAAATTGAGGCTTCATACACCTTAGAGGGGACGGTGCTCGAAAATGTGAAACTCATTAAATACCTTGGTGTGACAATCACACACGACTTGAGATAGAATACACACATTAGCAACATGTGTACAAAGGCGAATAGAACACTTGGGTTCCTGAAGCATAATCTTCATCAGTGTCCTCAGGATGTGAAGGAGACAGCATATAAGGGACTTGGTCGCCCAATCTTGGAATATGGTAGCTGCATCTGGGACCCAAGTGGAGTGGTCCTTAATGAACAAAATGAAAAAAAGTTCAGAATAGAGCTGCGAGATTTGTAACAAGCAATTACTGCCTTGAAACTGGGAGCATGACTGGAATTTAGGAAAATAAAGATGGGAGTCTCTCAAGAAAAGGAGGAGAGACAGTAGGCTCATATTCTTATACAAAGGTCTAAAGGGTGTCGCAAGCATTCCAACAGATGACCTTCTTCACCCAGCTAGGCACTGTAGAAGGCACCATTCAATGGTTTTTCAGACCCTTACTGCAAGAACTGACATTTATAAAGAATCTTTCTTCCCCCGAACCATTAGAGGTTGGAATGCTCTTCCCGATTCGATTATTTCGACAGCTGAAGGTACTGTTGATTATGTGGCTTAGTTTACCTCTTTGGTAAGAGCTAGGGACTAACTTCCCATATCACAGGTCCTGATGTATGAATGTCATTTGACGTATCACCAGTAAGAATTCTGATTTTTGTGTGTCCTTTCGTCTTGGTGTTTTGGGCGGAAGGTGTAAGTAAGGTCATAACACGAACAATTCCGTGAAATGAACACCCACTAAACGGAAATTTAGAGTCTACGTAGTATACCTTATTTTTCTTATTTCTTCTCCAAGACTTAGGTTGTAGGTACTCGTTAGAACCGCCTCATGTTTACAGTGTACAAAATAAAAATATCACGGATTTTCATCAGAAAAGTAGCCATTTTGGAGATGTGAAAACACATCTCGAAAACACGCCTACATAATTTTGACCCCCTTGAACCCCACTTTTATATAGTAAAACTGGGGTTTCCGGGAGTATACCTTATTTTTCTTATTTCTGCTCTAAAATATAGATTGTGGGTACTCGTTAGAACCGCCTTGATGAGGCGGTTCTAACGAGTGCCCGCAATGTATATTTGGAGCAGAAATAAGAAAAATATCACAATTTTTCGTCATAAAATTTTCATTTTTTCGGCGATAAAGGTGGCAATGTATTTGTATAGGCGTGTTTGCGTAATGATGCGCTGTGTCACACTGTTGTTATGGTAATGAATTGTATCGATTGCTGATTATTACTTTCCCTTTCAAATTTCAGAAGCTATTCGAACATCGCACAGCGCACTGATCAGACATTACGATAACACACTCGTGCGTCATAGTGCATTTTTGCATCCCTTAAAACGGTCAATTTTCTGAAGAAAATTTGTGATATTTTTCTTATTTCTACTCAAAACATAAACTGTGAGTACTCGTTAGAACCGCCTCATTGAGGCGGTTCTAACGAGTACCCACAACCTATGTCTAGGAGCAGAAATAAGGAAAATAATGTATACCCCCGTAAACCCCAGTTTTCTCTATATAAAGTGGGGTGTTAGGGGGTGTTTATTTCACGGACTTGTTAGCGTGATGAGTGCACAGGTTATCTGCGTCTTCGCTGTTCGCACATGTCCATATTTACATTTTACCTAACACTCCTTATATTGAATGCAATTTAATCTGACTGCTTTATTCCTTGGCGTTTTCTTGACATGAAACGCTCTTTGACTGACAGTTTATGTTACCAGTGGTCGCATAAAAGTAAATCGTTCACAAAATTACATTTGCATTTCATATCGGTTTTGATAGCTGATAAATGCCGTATAAGTAACAGGACTGATGAATCTCATAAGCGAAATTTCAATCCACTTACATGCCAAAAAGTTATTGCAGTGCAAAGTGTAGCTGCATTTACGAATAAAGCATACCACCTTATAATTTTCCAAACTTAATTTCCAATAGTCAAACAGTGGGATTATTACTGAAACTTAGATTAACACATTGAGTACCAGAAACCCCAAAACAGGTACCCAGGCAAACAGTGCAGGCCCAGATCAGATGCCGCAGCACGCGGCATCTGATCAGAGCCTCCACTGTTTGCTAAACTTTCAGTCATTTTCCAAATAACTTTTGATGACAACAGAACCTGACACCCCTAAATTTTGAAATGGACTCCTGCTATATACAAGAAGGAAGTTCCATTTGTTAGAAAAAGTTAACCTGAGTATTATTTACATAGAGTCAATTGCAGTGTCCAATGATTAACATACTGCTATTCATTGATTCGGTCTCAGTGACCTAGTGGGTAAGAACAAATTTGAAAATGCTTGAGGTCCATATCAACAAATCAACACAAATTTACTATAAATTCATGGTGCCTCTTGTAAAAACAACATTAATCTAATGGTTTTGAAAAGAAACGAAAATTGCATGGCCCGTTGAACGTAGGCTTATTAGGCCATTTTCGAAAAGTGCATTATTATGTCCTCCGCCACCATGGACTTATGTTCTCTGTCGCAGAGGAGGCGAACATATTGTTTTGGGTTCGGATTCCATCCCCGTTTTTCTTGTGTTTGTGTCGGCGTTTGCATCGGCGCTGGCATAATTGTATCAGTAGAGTAGGGGAAAACAGTGCTACGAGGGAGGTTCAGTATTTAACTTGCCTTCTCCAGATATTAACCCGTGGTATGTCATTACGAAAAAACGCCTATACAAATGCATTGTTAACTTAATTGCCGAAAAAACGAATATTTTCAGATGAAAAATTGTGATATTTTTCTTATTTCTGCTCAAAATATAGATTGTGGGTGCTCGTTAGAACCGCCTCATCGAGGCGGTTCTAACGAGTACCCACAATCTATACTTTAGAGCAGAAATAAGAAAAATAAGGTTTACCCCTCTAAACCCAAGTTTTACTAAGTGGTGTTCAAGGGGGTCAACATTATATAGGTGTGCTTTCGTGATGGAAAGCTTTTCACATAATATACATCAATTCCTTATACATGGTTACACATTTTATCGTCCATGAGAGGTAAATAACCTGTCAGGGGTCAGTCATGCTGACTTTTCTCCACATACTGAGTACAAAGCAGTGTTTAGATACATGTTTTAAAAAGGAAGACGAACCAGAAAATTTATGAGGAATTGTGAGAAGTTTACGGAACGACTGCTTTTTGTAATCAATTGTTAAAATATGGGTGGCAGATTTTAAACGTGGCCGGGTAACGTTGGAAGAAAAGCACCGAAGTAGAAGACCGGTAAACGCTACTGATGTCGTCACTAGTGAACATCTATGGGAACTAGTAAAGCAGGACAAGCGAATGAAAGTTTCAGAAATGGCTAGGAGATTGGAGATTTCAGACGGTAGCATTTTTACCATTTTACATGAACGGCTAGGCACGAGGAAGCTTTCAGGGCTTTTGGTGACAAAATGCCTTTGTTAACAACATATAGCGGTCCGAGTGTCCCTGTCTGAGTCACTTTTGGAAAGATATTATTCTGATCCGGAAGACTTTCCTGAAAAAATTAGTACCGGGAAAAAACGAAACTTAGATCCATCGCTATGATCCTGAGTCTAAACAGCAGAGTAAACAGTAGACTTGTCACGGTTCACCGCGTCAAAAGAAATTCATGACCCGTCTTTCAGTTGACGTGGTAATGGCAACTGTGTTTTCGGATAGCAAGTTTCCGAACTTGAAGAAAGAATTGCATGATTATCCCGTCCGGTCAGTTGAAGATTAAAGCAGCGATTGGAGGATGGATTCACTCTAAAGACCCAGAATTCTACAAACATGAACTTTATGCCATGGAACATCAATGGAGGAAGTGCTTATTGCTGTGGGTGTCTATGAGGAAAAGCAGAAGTCAAGTGTTTCCCTACTTATTGAACGACCCCCGTAAGGTTTGCTGACATTGGCTTGTCAACGTCAGGCCAAAAATATCACCTCAGTCTCCAATATGATCAAAGAGCTTATGAACCGAAGTGGCACTGGACACAAGGTATTATTGCAACCTACCAAAGTCTAGATTAGATTTTGTTGACGGGTATTTATTTTCAAAGGTATACGAGATCAACGATTGTCAATTAGTGCTTGTCTGCAATCTATCCTCTTAACGAATATGTACGATATTGTCAACCAAGATACTTTAAATATAAGTATATCATTGAAACCGTCCAAGTACGGGAAATGAGGTTGCAAAAATGCGACCAGAACCGCTCTCGAACCGGCAACACCTTGCATAAAAAGACTACATGAAAATCTGGATTTATTTAGTAATACATATTCTCAACAGCAAAATCAAAACTGGTCTGATGTTGTGCTGGCTGAAACATTTAAAATTCCGACCAAATTTGGTGTTATAAATCAATCCAATATGAATAAGACGCGTATATTTCTGCGACCTTGTCATACTTTACAACGTCACCCGAGTCCTATGATTACTCAGTGTTTATTGAGAGTTAACTGGAGGTTATACTCAGCATGCCCTTCGTCCTTTCAATGATTCTGTAATTAATCACAAATGTCATTACATCAAAATACCCTTCGTTAATAAGGGTATGGATTTTATAGATTTACCTAGTATCTTGCTGGACAGTTCGTTGATTTCACCCATTCCTGCTTATTTTCAAAATACTGAAACTCCCATAATTTGCTATAAATACAATAAACCTGTTAGATCTATCAGGGCAGTAGTTGATAATTACATTTGTCATTTAACCACCAAGTTTGCTGTATGTGTTACAGAATGCAAAGACACGCTTCATACGGTATATTGGCTACCTAACCTTCATAAAAGACCATACGAAACACGGTGTTTTGTAAATTCCAGCTTGTTACCACCACTGAACTTGTCAAATTATTAACTTCATGTTTTACTGCTATCAGTAAAAAGGTGATTATAGATTGCGACAAAGGCTTTGAAAGATCAGAGAGAAATCTGTTTTGGTTTATAAAAATTCTGATGAAGTTTAAAGTAAATTGAAATCCAGATGTGTTCGTGCTTCAAGTCTGTCTACTTATGATTTTCCATCCGTTACACTTCACTTCTTCATAATCTTATAAATTAAAACTTAATGATGCAATAGAATGGGCATATAATAGGGCAGATACCCTCTATCTTGCATGTAATGTGAGAAATGCTTTTTCACTTCTGAAGAGCATAAATTTATATTTTATGGTCATGTCAGAAAGTGTGTGAAGCTCTCACTTTTCAACTTGATAATATTTGCATGGGATTTCTTACTAAGTTAATTAGACACTTCTGGGTATTCCGATGGGTACGAATTGCGCACCCCTTGTGCCGATCCGTTCTTGCTTTGTTATGAAACACTCTTCATGATTCCCTTTCCATTCAAAACCAATCTGAAATCATTGAAGTCTTTAGCTCGACTTCTAGATATTTGGATGATTTATTAAAATATTGTTTGTTTGTTTGATTTGAGGTTTAACGTCCCCGTCAACATTAAAAATGCCATTTTGGAGACGTTGCTTCCAATTTTGTGGGACTTTTACCCGACGTTGAGATGGGCAGGGCAGGCTGGGCAGGCTTGGATCCTCTAAGCTGTTTACCAGTACTCGTGTGCTGGTCGGTTTCAGCTCTGTGTGGAAGCATCATGCAGAGCTGAAACCGACCCGCACACGAGTACTGTTCCATGCTTATAATCCCAATTGGTTTTACAATATATATTTCACTGGTTTGTTCAGTCAGAATTACACCCACCATCATAACTTTAGCTAAATGAAGCAAATTCGTCTTATACCGAGGCCCCGTTTCGAGATTTACATCCATCTATTTTAGATGGGTTTGTTTTCTGCAAAATTTGCGATAAACGCGATTATTTTGATTTTGAGATTGTAAAGTTTCCTTTCTTGGATGCTGATATTCCTGTTGCGGCATGTCATGGCGTTTATATTTCGGAATAAATTTGATTTGCCAGAGTGTCTAGTCATGTAACTGACTTCAACTCTCGTAATAATTTTGTAACTGCTGAACTTCTTAAACAGAGTTATCGGTATCATAAACTACGCAAAACCTTTTCAAAATTTTATAGACGTCATGCCGATTTAATTTCAAAATTCAATGTTGGATTTAAATCTCTTTGCAACAAGTTCTATCGGAACTCGAAGTTTATGGTGACTAAGGTTATAAATTCAGAAATATATGTATTTGCAAACTGCAGACTTCAGCATCCAAATTCGTAAAATCATGCTTCGATATATAAAGATTGGGTACAACATACATGTTATATGACAGACTGCGTACATGATAGTTAAACAAATCACGGCTGACACCTTTGCTGCCCTCAGGCCTCCGATTAAGTGACGGTTCTAGCGTAAAGGCTCACTGAGAATTAGAATTAAATTTTATGAATGTTGGCTGGTGCCTGATGTTCTGTCTCTGGTCGGGCCCATCGGAGTCTAACTGTTGTTTTCTTTTGCTCCATCATTTCAGTGGTTCCTTGCCGTTGTTTCATCTCTGTGGTTGTTGGATTTTTGTGTTCTCGGAGATGTTGCACTGATGAGTTAGGAAGTCTTCGTGCGGACTGCACAAACTATTTGTTTAAATCGCGACGGAATCAAAGGCGAGGGTTGCGGCCGCGTAAAATCCATTTAGGCGATTTAGTGGGTGAACAAATTATTCGTCTAAATCGCGACGGAAGTAAGGGCGAGGATTGCGGCCGCGTATAATCAATTTAAGCCCCCATTTCAATTAGTTTCACTGACCGTTCCAAGTCGCGGTATATTTTTGTGATGGTTTGTCTTTGAGTGTGTCTATCGCTTACATTAATATGTTTTAGATAGCCATTTTGCCATTTTATGGGAAAATAACTGTCCCTTTGGCTTTCAGCTATTGATGTTTCCATTTGGGTCTAATAATTTCATGTTTGTGTTCCTTTCCCTAAGGTGTCTCTTATGTGAGCTGTGGGTTAGTTTTATCGTTTCCTGACCATTGCCTGATGCTCCGACTTTGGTCGGACACATCGGAGTCTAACTGTTGATTTTATTTTGCTCCAGCATTTCAGTGGTTTCTTGCTGTCGAGTCCTCACCGTTGTTATGTAGAGTAGAAGTACAACAAAGATCAGGAATCGCTACAATTAACTTACCCGAGGCCCCGTTTTTGGATTTACATCTATCTATTGTAGATGGATTTGTTTCGTGCAAAATTTATGATAAACGCGATGACTTTGATTTTGAGATTGTAAATTTTCCTTTTTTGGATGGTGATGTTCCTCGTGCGCCATCCTATGGCGTTTATATTTCGCAATTAATTCGATTTGCTAGAGTGTGTAGTCATGTAACTGACTTCAACACTCGTAATAAATTATTAACGGCTAAACTTCTTAATCAGGGTTATCGGTACCATAAACTACGCAAAGCCTTTTCAAAATTTTATAGACGCCATTCTGATTTAATTTCAAAATTCAATATTGGACTTAAATCTCTTCTGCAACAAGGTCTATCGGAACCCGAATTTTATGGTGACTTAGTATATAAATTCAGAAAAATATATAACCGCAATGACTTCAGCACCCAATTTCGTAAAATCATTCTTCGATTTAAAAAGATTGGGTACAACATGGATATTATACGACAGACTGCATGCATGGTAGTTAACCCAATCACGGTTGGCAACTTTGCTTCCCTCTTTAATTGCACGCCGGTGGGTCAGGCCTCAGATTCTATGACGGCTCCAACGTAAAGGCTTATTGAAAATTAAAGAGATAATGTTGGTTGGTGCCTGATGCTCTGTCTCTGGTCGGGCTCATCGGAGTCTAACTGTTGGTTTTCTTTTGCTCCAGCATTTCAGTGGTTTCTTGCTGTCGAGTCCTCACCGTTGTCTCACCTCTGTGGTTCTTTGATTTCTGTGTTCACGGAGATGTTGCACTGATGAGTTAGGAGGCCTTCATGCGGACTGAACAAATTATTTGTCTAAATCGCGACGGAAGTAAGGGCGAGGATTGTGGCCACGTAAAATCGATTTAAGCCCCCCAGTGGAAATCTTCCACTGACCGTTCCAAGGCGGCTCTTCTGTGGCGATTTATTTATGTTGTTGTTTGTTACTTACTGTGTGTATCACTTGTGTCTTTTAATTTTGGATGGCCATATGGCCATTTTGTGGGAAAGTAACTGTCCATATGGCCTTCCTTTGTTTAGGTTTCCATTATGGTCTGGTTGCTTAATGTTTGTATTTCTTTCCCTTTGGTGTCTTTTATGGATGGAGTAAGTTAATTGTATCAATTCCTGATCTTTGTTTTACTTCTACTTTACTCCAGCCACCAACGACACCAAAGGGAAAGAAACACAAACATAAAGCGACCAGACCATAATGGAAACCTAAACAAAGGATGGCCATAAGGACAGTTGCTTTCCCATAAAATGGTCAAATGGCCATCCAAAATAAAACGACACAATTGATACACACAGTAAGTAGTAACAAACAACAACATAAATAAACCGCTACAGAAGAACCGCCTTGGAACGGTCAGTGGGAAGAACTCCACTGGGGTGGGTGGGTGGGGGGGGGGGGCTTAAATCGATTTTACATGGCCATAATCCTCGCCCTTACCTCTGTCGCGGTATACACTTATTTTGTTTAGTCCGCATGAAGGCTTCCTAACTCATCAGTGTAACATCTCCGAGAACATACAAATAAAAAACTACAGAGATAAAACAAGGTTGAGGACTCGACAGCATACAACAACAGAATTGCTGGGGCAAAAGAAAACCAACAGTTAGACTCCGAGGGCCCCGACCAAAGACGGAGCATCAGGCGCCAACCAACATAAAGAATACTAAAATAAAATAAAATTCCATTTATGTTTTTACGCTGGAACCGTCATATAATCTTAAGCCCGACCCATCGGTGTGCAATCAAAGAGGGAAGCAAAGTTGCCACCGTGATTGGGTTAACCACCATGCATGCAGTCTGTTTTATAATATTGATGTTGTACCCAATTTTTATATATCGACGAACGATTTTACGAAATTGGGTACTAAAGTCATTACAGGCATGTGTTTTTCTAAATTTATCAGTCACCATAGAATTCGGGTTCCGATAGGCATTGTAGCAGAAGTGTTTAAGTCCAACATTGAATTTTTAAACCAAATCAGAATGACGTCTATAAAACTTAGAAAAGGCTTTACGTAGTTTATGACACCGATACCACTGATTAAGAAGTTTAGCGGTTAATAATTTATTACGCGTGTTGAAGTCGGATACATGACTAGACACTCTGGCGAATCGAATTAACTGCGAAATATAAACCCCGTACGATGTCGCACGAGGAACATCACCGTCCAAAAACGGAAAATGTACAATCTCGAAATCAAAATTATCACGTTTATCATAAATTTTGCAAGAAACAAATCCATCTACAATAGATAAATGTAAATCCAAAAAAGGGGCCTCGGTATCAGAGAAGTTGGAGGGGCATATTGCTTCTGCCCTATCCGTCCGTCAGTCCGTCCGTTACGCTTTAAGTACCAATGTAAACTACAGAATGGCTTGAGCTAAGATCTTGAAATTTCAAATATGGCATGAGCATGAAAAATACGCGGACCCGTATTTTTTTCTTTTCCGTCGGACTTGTCCCTGCAGAGTTATGCCCTTTTTTTGACTTATGCATTGTTGCTATAGGGGAACATTGTGAACAAAATATCTGGAGAACCACTTGAGATAGGCGCACGATATTTTGAATACAGTTTGGGTCTAATGTGTAGAGGACCTGATTAACATTTGACGAAATTCCGGAACAATTTAACGGAGGTATGCCCTTTTTGGACTTATGCATTGTGGCTATAGGGGAAGCTTGTGAACAAAATATCTGGAGAACCGCTTGTGCTAGGCTCATGATATTTGGCGTATAGTTTGGGTCTAATGGGTAAATGACCTGATTAACTTTTGACCAAATTCCGAAAAACAATTATCGGAGTTATGCGCCTTTTTCGACTTCAGCATTGTGGCTATGGGGAAACCTAGTGAACACAATATCTGGAGAACCGCTTGAGCTAGGCTAATGATATTTGGCATACAGTTTGGGTCTAATTTATCGATGACCTGAGTAATCATTGAGGAAATTCCGAAAATAATTTAATGGGGTTATGCCCCTTTTTGGACTTATGCATTGTGGCTATAGCGAAACCTTGTGAACCAAATGTCTGGAGAACCGCTCGAGCTAGGCTCATGATATTTGGCATACAGTTTGGGTCGAATGTGTAGATGACCTGATTAACTCTTGACGAAATTCCGACAATATTTAATGGAGTTATGCCCCTTTTAGGACTTATGCATTGTGGCTATAGGGAAACCTTGTGAACAAAATATCTGGAGAACCGCTTGAGCTAGGCTCATGATCTTTGGTATACAGTTTGGATCTAATGTGTAGATGACCTGATTAACTTTTGATGAAATTCTGAAAGTATTTAATGGAGTTATGCCCCTTTTTGGACTTATACATTTTGGCTTTAGGAAAATCTTGAGAATAAAATAACCGGAGAACCACTTGAGCTAGGCTCATGATATTTGGCAGTCTGTTTGCTACTAAGGCATAGATGACCTGAATAACTTTTGTTTAAAATCGGTTAATATTTGACAGGTTTAGATTTAATGCAAATTATCATGAGGTACTGTTTACTGTCCCATTTATGGGCAAGCATATGGTTGGGGGCATAGTGTTTCACAAACACAATTTCTAGTTTCATCTCTGTGATTGTTTGATTTTTGTGTCCTCGGAGATTTTACACTGGTGAGTTAGAAGGCCTTCATGCGGAATGAACAAACTATTTGTCTAAATCGCTATCGAAGTAAGGGCGAGGTCTGCGGCCGCGTAAAATTAATTTAAGTCCCCAGTGGAATTCGTTTCACTGACCATTCCAAGGCGGTTCTTCTGTCGCGGTTTATTTTTGTGATGGCTTGTCTTTGAGTGTGTGTATCGCTTATAAGTTTTGCTATGGATAGCCAATTTGTCATTTTGTGGAAATGTAACTGTCCTTGTTTCTGCTTTCCACTACTAATGCTTCCATTAGGGTCTTGTTAATTCATGTTTGTGCTTCTTTCCCTTTGGTGTCTCTGATTGGAGCTGTGGGTTAATTGCATCGATTCCTGACCTTTGCCATCACTACTATCTTTCCCTTTTTATTCAATTTGATTTGTTTTAAGTTCGTTCTAATTTGTATTTTTTTGTGATGGTCTGTTGGACCTACCACTTTGTGTGCTGTAGATAATGTAAGAACCTAGAGTGAAGGTTGGGCCTGTAAAATCTATTAAAACTCCCCTGTGTTGTCGCTACTGACCGCCCTAAGGCGTTGGTTCTTATATTTGCTTTTATTTATATGTAGTTTTTGTCGGATTCTCCGACGGGACTATTCTTGTTGTATATGCTTATGTTTATTTATTTATTTTTCATTGATTGTGCCTGTCGCACATTGATCACCTCTTGTGGGGAAAAGGGATCTGGTTGATGTGCTAGTGGTGATTCGTTTCATTACGCAAACACGCCTATACAAATACATTGCCATCTTTATCGCCGAAAAAATGAACATTTTATGCTGAAAAATTGTGATATTTTTCTTATTTCTGCTCCAAATATAGATTGTGGGCACTCGTTAGAACCGCCTCATCGAGGCGGTTCTAACGAGTACCCACACTCTATATCTAAAAGCAGAAATAAGAAAAATAAGGTTTACCCCTACAACCCCCAGTTTTACTATATAAAAGTGGGGTTCGATGGGGTCAAAATTATATAGGCGCGTTTTCGTGATGTTTCCACTTTTTTGTTTTCCTAATTGTTTCTATTCCTCTTGGTGCCATTAGCATGATGTAATCGTTTATTGTGGCTTTTACTAGACATCTATTTCTATATGTTTTGCTTGTGTGCAGCATAACTCTTAAAAGATGAAAGAAATTTTGTCACACATGGTAAGGTATATCATAGTACGTACAAAATAGTTGTTCGGATTTATGTGATCTTGACCCCAATTTAAATTAATTAAGTTTTGGTGATATTTATTCAGACATAGTTTTCTTCTGAAACCACACACAGTTTCCTCGTCTGACATCAATATATCCAAGTTGAGGCAGATTTGCATGCCATTGTGCCGATTGCGTGATCGGAGAATTGCATCTCATTTAAGACATGCCAACGCATTTCCACAACATAAGTTTTGAAGCATTAATAATGTACAAATGCATACCAATATAAAAAATAGAAGTGGAGGCAATGATAATATTACCCTTATTTGTCAGTATATAAAGCGCGATGTACAGCTTTATCCCACACTATTTATCCTAACTAATTTCTCAGTACAAAGCTGCTTATAGCTGCCACAGAAACGGACGGCTGTTCTACGTTTTGCCACAGTGCTACATATATAGAGGATCTTACATGTGTGTTCATGTATTATTGAATTTATTAATCGAGCTGAGAAAACAGAATAAAATACGTGTCTTTGCCGATCATTTTATCCCGTTTTATCTAAAAGATGGTTGACCCAATCAAAGATGTCAATTTTTCGCCATTAGTAAACGCGACGTCGTTAAGGACGTCGTACAAGTAACGTAATGGGGCGTATCTAACTAATTTGCATATATAATCCACGTGTGGATTACCGAATTTATTACATTGTGCTATTACTTTCTCAGACCCGACGTCGCATGATAAAATGATTATTACACGTTATATACGGAAGAAATAAAATATTTAATGACGTAATGAGACGGTTTTGGCGTTAGTCGAACGATAAAAAATAATACATAAATATGTGGTCATGCTTTTTTCTATGGTTCTGTAAAGGATATTTTCAGTGTAACACCGAATATGTTTTCTACGAGTGTGGCTGTTCTCATGAATGCCCATAATAAGTTGAAAAGAAAATCAGGAAGATAATGCATTTAGCAATTACAGGGTTGGTGTCCTCAGTAAAAAAATATAATGGGTGAGCATCAGACATTTCAAGGACGAGTTCCTATAAAGAAAAGGTTCTGCAAAATCAGCAAAAAATGCAGCAAGTTACACAACTTCCAATGCCATGGTATACCACGCGGAATCGCTTGCACGTGACTTGTAGAGTGTAGTGAGGCTCGCATCATTGCATCAAGGAGACTTCAGTGACAACATGGGCCGTCAAAGTTTATCGGTCTTTTATTTTAGCTTTAAACATTTTTCGACGTAGTTTTCCTCCCCCCTTAACATTGCGATTGGTTTAAGATCTAGGACAGTTTTTGAAGGTTTTCTAAAATTCAGCATATAATAAATTCTTTAATCTATTTAACCCAGTTATGTTGGCGAAAGTATAATCCTAATATTTTCGCCGATAATTAGAGCAAGAAAAGCGATGTACATAATAAATTCATGCATGATTTTAACGACTTATGAGTGCGCGTTTGTTTCAAGTTGTTTATTTTTCCTGTAAGTTAATAAAGTAACGATGAACAAATTAAATCAAAAGCTTATCTCAAAATCTGTTTTTTCTTGTTTTAAACGGCTACAATGAACTTAAAACTTTAATGAAACAGCCTTTGAAAACTACCACGTCAAATATAAACAAGTTTGGTGTCCATCAGGAATACTCGCCTTTATAAGTTTGACCCCCTTGAAAAGTAGAAGTAAAACAAAGATCAGGAATTGATACAATTAACTTACTCCACCCATTAAAGACACCCAAAGGAAAGAAATACAAACATTTAGCGACCAGACCATAATGGAAACCTAAACAAAGGAAGGCCATAATGACAGTTACTTTCCCACAAAATGGCCTTTTGGCCATCCAAAATTAAAAGACACAAGTGATACACACAGTAAACAACAAACAACAACATAAATAAATCGCCACAGAAGAGCCGCCTTGGAACGGTCAGTGGAAGATTTCCACCGGGGGGGGGGGGGGGGGGGGGGCTTAAATCGATTTTACGTGGCCACAATCCTCGCCCTTACTTCCGTCGCGATTTAGACAAATAATTTGTTCAGTCCGCATGAAGGCCTCCTAACTCATCAGTGCAACATCTCCGTGAACACAAAAATCAAAGAACCACAGAGGTGAGACAACGGTGAGGACTCGACAGCAAGAAACAACTGAAATGTTGGAGCAAAAGAAAACCAACAGTTAGACTCCGATGAGCCCGACCAGAGACAGAGCATCAGGCACCAACCAACATTATCTCTCTAATTTTCAATAAGCCTTTACGTTGGAGCCGTCATAGAATCTGAGGCCTGACCCACCGGCGTGCAATTAAAGAGGGAAGCAAAATTGCCAACCGGGATTGGGTTAACTACCATGCATGCAGTCTGTCGTATAATATCCATGTTGTACCCAATCTTTTTATATCGAAGAATGATTTTACGAAATTGGGTGCTGAAGTCATTGCGGTTATATATTTTTCTGAATTTATATACTAAGTCACCATAAAATTCGGGTTCCGATAGACCTTGTTGCAGAAGAGATTTAAGTCCAATAGTGAATTTTGAAATTAAATCAGAATGGCGTCTATAAAATTTTGAAAAGGATTTGCGTAGTTTATGGTACCGATAACCCTGATTAAGGAGTTTAGCCGTTAATAATTTATTACGAGTGTTGAAGTCAGTTACATGACTACACACTCTAGAAAATCGAATTAATTGCGAAATATAAACGCCATAGGATGGCGCACGAGGAACATCACCATCCAAAACAGGAAAACCTACACTCTCAAAATCAAAATCATCGCGTTTATCATAAATTTTGCACGAAACAAGTCCATCTACAATAGATAGGTGTAAATCCAAAAGAAGATTTTGCTTTATTTAACTGAAGTTCTAGGGGGTAAATCTGACTGATCAAACCATCAAAATAGGTATTATCAATATTTAATAAATCATCTAAATATCTAGAAGTAGAGCTAAAAGCTTCAATAATTTCAGATTGGTTATCAATGGAAAGCGACAAAATGAAGTCTCTTTCATAACAATACAAGAACAGATCAGCCACAAGAGGTGCGCAATTAGTACCCATCGGAATACCCACAATCTGTCTAAATAACTTAGTACCGAATCTAATATAAATATTGTCAAGTAGAAAGGTGAGGGCATCACACACTTTCTGACATGACCAAAGTGTATAATTCTTATGCTCTTTAGAAGTGAAAAATGCATTTCTGACATTACATGCAAGATAGAGAGAATCTTCTCTGTGAAAAGCCCATTCAATTAAATCATTCAGCTTTTCTTTTATAAGATTATGAGGAAGTGTAGTGTAAAGAGTGGAAAAATCGTAGGTAGACAGACTAGAAGCACGAAACGAAAATGTCTAGATTTCAATTTATTTAAAGTAGAAGTAAAACAAAGATCAGGAATTGATACAATTTACTTACTCCAACCATAAAAGACACCAAATTCGAATTTTTTATAGACCAAAACAGATTTCTTCCTGATCTTTCAAAGACTTTATCACAATATTTAATTACATGCGTTTTAATAGCAGTAAGACAGGAAGTTAATAATTTAGAAAGTTCAGTGGTAGTGCAAGAGCTAGAATTTGCAATAAACCGTGCTTTGTAAGGTTTTTTATGAAGTTTTGGTAACCAGTATAGCGTAGGAAGCTTGTCTTGGCCTTCGTTAACACACACAGCAAACTTGGTGGCTGAAAGACAAACATGTTTATCTACTATAGCTCTCTCTTCAGCTAAAGGCTGAAGTTCATAGGCCTTAGTACCACCAAGCTCCTGCTTAAGCGTGTTAACATAGTGGAGCCGTCACACAACGACGACGTTGTTAGCGGCCTTGTCTGCAGGGGCCAAAACAAACTTCTTATGAAATTCTTGAATACCTAGTTTAAGATGACGTAAAGACGTCTTGGGCTTAGGAGGTAATAAGTTAGTATTTTGAGAATAGAAAGAAATGCGTTTATTCACTAGTTTTAAAATGCTAAGTTTCCAGTCCTTAAGGGCTTTATGCTCAACACACTCTCGCTTACACCATCGATTACCGAATTCATTCAAGGAAGCAGCGATTTCATCTCTACATTTACTGAAATAAATTTCAGAAGGAAACCGATATTTCGGTCCTTTAGAAATTATATTCCTTATCCTAGAATCAGGAATAATTTTCAAATTGCCAGTAATTACATGACCAGCAGCAGGATAGCAATACTTTGAGTTTTTCAATCACATGAATCAGGAGTATTAGTATCAATATCATAATTGACACCTTAAGAGTTAACGTTACACCGATATACAATATATTGTATAAGATATTTCCGGAATAATTAAAAGGACGCCATAAAAAGTAATTTGTAGGTAAACACATTTTGGAAAAATGTTGTCTTCCCAAGTCATGATTGACACCTTAAGAGTTAACACTACACCGATATACAGTATATTGTATAAGATATTCCCTGAATAATTGAAAGGACGTCATAAAAGTTACATAATGTGTAAACACAGATAAGCCTTTTTATTTATTTATGTATTTATTTATTTATTATAAAGGGCATTTCACTCATATTTGAATCGGCTGTAATGTTTGTCCTAAACAATTTTAACTCAATTTCGAAAAATGTTTTTTGTCGAGCTATGGTTGACACTTTAAGAATTCAAGAAAGATCTAAAAGTGCCTTAAAAGTCGGTCACAGAAGGTGATTACAGATACGGCTTATTTATTTATTTATTTATTTATTTATTTATTAAAATGAGGCATGCAATTAATATGTGAATGGGCTGCAATAGTTTTATGATCACATCACAAAAACATCCCATATTACCCACTTTTATGTAGTAAAATATGGATCATTATTTTTCTTATTTCTGCTAAAACATGTATTGTTGTTTGTCGTAAAAACCACCTCGCTGAGGTGGAACTAACGATTCCATCAATTTATGTTTCCAGAAGATATACGAAAAGAAGCAATTTTTTTTTATCTGAATACTTTCATTTTTTGGTGGTAAAATTTTCAAAATTTTTTAATAGACGTGTTTTCGAAATTAATCAACTCAAAACCTGTAAAATGTCATCTGCACTAGTTATGATTTACACTTTAAGAGTTAATAAAACTGTACATAAATCAAGACACCACAAAAATTGTCTATCAAATCAATCATAAAAAGTGAACAATGATGAGACTGTTACTTTATTTATTTATTTATTTATTTAATTTAATTAATCAAATTGTTATCTTCAATATTATGATTGGCACTTTAAGGGTTACACATGATTGACACTTTAAAGAGTAACACATAGTGGAGGACGACGGGCACGCGCCAACTCATTGTTAAATTAAAGCACGTTTGTTAACTTCGTCATCACGATAACACACCTATATAATTCTGACCCACGTATACCCCAATATTATATTGTACAACTGGGGTTTATAGGGGTATACATTATTTATTTGACTGTTACTCTAAAACCTCAAATCAGCTGCAGTGAAGATAAATAAGTTTTATACAGTAAAACTGGGGTTTACAGTAGTATACATTATTTTGTCTTATTTTTGATCAAACCGAAGATTGTGGATACTCGTTAGAACTGCCTCACCGAGGCGGCTCTGACGAGTTCCTATAATCTATTTTTGGAACAGAAGTATGAAAAATAGCAGAATTTTCTATCTAAACATTTTCATTTTTTTTGTGGTAAAATTTGTCAGTATAGGCGTGATTTCGTAATGTGAATTTAGACAATTCCATTTATTGACGGTGGTTAAGTCAAAGTCATCAACCGAATGGCAAACAGTGTAGATCTGGAGAAAAGACGGCTCATCCTGAGCAGTCGCACCATGGCTACACTGTTTGCAAAGTAACTGTGCGGACAGGCAGAGTTGAAACTCATTAACAGAAATTAACAGAGTAGCAAACAGTGTTTTGTTCTGCACAAAACATAGATTGTTGGTGCTCGTTTGAACCCCCTCGATGAGGCGAATGTGCACTGTACTGGTTAACCGCTTACGTATAAGCTTGCTCAGGAAAAGTGTGGACAGGTAAACTGACCGGCTCAAAACTGACCTAAATAGTGTTGATTGGGCCGTTAAACTCCAATACAAACAAACAAACAAAATCAATCACTGGCATAAGACTGCCAATTAACTTTTCATGGTGGTTTTAATCGCCATTTAATCGCCATTTCACAGTTAATGATTTCGACAATTTTTGTCCTTTTTGACATATTTGCCGCCCATACATAATGAATGAAAACATAAATGTAACACAACTGAGACAAAATAAAATAAAGAAATACGAGAAATATAACCACTACATTATCCGCATGTTGTTTATTACTAGTAATTACAAAATTAATACAAAAAAAAAGCTTTACAGGTTTGATACGATTTCTGGTACATATAATGTGGACTTAGCGATTTTCGCACCATGAACTGCAATACTGGAAAACAGCTTATTAACGATTTTTAAGCTCTCGGGGAAGCAATTTATCATTTTTCAGTAGAAAAAAACTTTATGTCATCGTAAACTTTGAACAACAGTCTAACAGTATATAACAGTGACTTAATTCCAAACAAATCATTTCTATTTAATATTGGCAACCAAACATGGAAATCTGAACGTTTTTTTTAAAAATACATTGTCGTCTATGGAGCATATAGGCATGACATTAAATTGCAGATGGAAGCAATAAGAATTAATTATTCATCACTTTGAAATGCACCAAATAAAAACTGAATAATTTTCTTACATGAGGATAACAGTGACTTTTTTCTAGTGTTAAGGATAAATAAGATACGAGGAGTTAAGATTTTTTTCCTTCATAATTTTAATATAAAAAACCTTCAAAATATACAGGTAACGTTAACTGCCGATTTCCTACGGAAATCGATATTCAACTCGGTAATTTCCGGCGAATGAAGGAAAAAGTTCAACATGAGCCCTGTCGCCCAACGAAACCAATAGGGTTTATTAGCATGGACGGTCCGCCTCGCACCGCGGTTCCTGGACAGGCTTAGATCATCTAAGCGGGTTTACCAGTACTAGTGTGCGGGCCGGTTTCAGCTCTGCTAGGAAGCTACATGCAGCGCATATATTTCTTCAAGCCCCTATGGGCGGGGGCCGAGGCTTAAGACGTTTAAACGCGTATAGGAAGAAAAACATTATGTTAATAGGTCTTCGGTTAATTTTGGTAAAATGCTGCTTTTGTTGTTGCTGCTACTCCTGCTGCAGACGTAGGCTTGTGATGGTCTGTTACCTGGCTTTTGTAATATTGGTGCTGCATGCGATTTTAAGAGTGAACATTTCTGTCAAAATTCACCATCGAACTTATTATCCAATAACATGCATGGAATTAAAAGTGCTCATCCCGTCTACATATCCAACTGCATTTTTGGCATGATTTTGTAAAGATGTTCATCATTTCATTAAATCAATTTTAATTGCCCATTATCAAGCGTTTGGTTACAACAATGGCGAATGCTAGACCTTTCGGGCTTTGACAAAGCTAAGTGATGAAGAAAGAGCCCGGGCGCTTGGGCGTTTTGAGGCGGGTGCTCATCCGCAAGATGTTGCTAATCAGTTCAACGTGCATCACAGCACTATCGTCCGCATTCGTCAGTGTCATCAAGCAACGGGGGCTGTTTCCGATCGACCCAGATCCGGACGACCGAGAGTTACCACCCATCGTGAAGACCGATACATTGCGGTAACTGTAGCAAGGCGGCGTTTTGTTGATTGTCCCAGTCTGGAGAGAATGTTGAGACAACAACGGGGGCCTGGCGCCCGTCGAATCTCGTTACAGACAGTCAGGAACAGAGTTCGAGACTCGGGGTTCAAATCCAGAAAACCGGCTAGGAAGCCCCAACTTTCTCAACGGCACAGGGCTCTAAGGCACCAGTTTTGTGCACGACATGGCAGATGGAACCGACGACAGCGGTCGGAAGTTCTTTTTTCCGACGAGTCGAGATTTTGTCTTCGGAAGATTGATGGTCGGATCAGAGTTTGGCGTCGCACAAGTGAGGGGCACCTTGGGCCTAATGTCCTACCAATAACAGCTTACAACGGCGGAAGTGTAATGGTTTGGGCAGGTATCAGTTCTAATGGCAGAATTGTCCTTGTCGTATTGCCCGGAAACTTGAATGGTCGTCGGTACATTGAAGAAATTCTAAGACCTCATGTTGTACCGTATCTCAGACAGATGGCCAGAACTCCATCTTCCAGTACGACAATGCGAGACCACATCGGGCCGGGATTGTCGACGCTTTCCTGCAGCAGAATGGTGTGCAGAGACTTGAGTGGCCACCGATGTCCCCTTACTTGGCGTGCATTGAACATTTGTGGGATATTCTTGGTCGGGCTGTAAACAAACGGGTCAATCAATACACAAGACTTCCAGATTTGCCGAGACTTCTACTCCAAGAATGGGCTGCAACTCCTTAGCATCATATACAGAGACTGGTGAATTCCATGAGGAGGAGACTTGACGAGTGTCGTGTGAATCTTGGTGGCTATACCAATTTACAGTTCAGAAACTGTGTTTTTGTCATTTTTGACAACCTACCCCATGTGCCTTCGGAGAAGCATTTTCCATGACTCAGTACGAGGAAGGGACATTTCTGTTCCAGTATCTAGCAGAACAGAATTTAAAACAATAAAATTACCAGTATCTAGCAGAACAGAATTTAAAACAATAAAATTAGCGTGGAGTGGAAAAAAATGTCGTTTAAACGATATAATATGTCGTTCAAACGACATATTTCTTGTTTTCTTTTCAACTCTGAAAAAGTAGGGTGGAATTTAAAACAATAAAATTAGAATGGAACAGAAAACGAAAATATGTCGTTTTCCATTCCACTCTGAAATAGTAGCGTGGAATTTAAAACAATTAAGATGTCGTTTTATCGACATAATCTTGGCTTTTCATTGGTTAAAGACGTCGTTTTATCAACATAATATGTCGTTAAAACGATATTATCCTATCCTTTCATTTGCGAGTGTGTCGCGCCTGGAAATATCCGCCATGATTACTACGGAACCCGGGAAGGGACATTTCTGTTCCAGTATCTAGCAGAACAGAATTAAAAACGATAAAATTAGCGTGGAGTGGAAAACAAAAAAATGTCGTTTAAACGATTTAATATGTCGTTTAAACGACATATTTCTTGTTTTCCTTTCCACTCTGAAAAAGTAGGGTGGAATTTAAAACAATAAACTTAGAATCGAACAGAAAACGAAAAAATGTCGTTTAAAATACATATTTCTTGTTTTCTGTTCCACTCTGAAAAAGTAGCGTGGAATTTAAAACAATAAAATTAGAATGGAACAGAAAACGAAAACATGTCGTTTTCCATTCCACTCTGAAAAAGTAGCGTGGAATTTAAAACACTAAAGATGTCGTTTTATCGACTTAATCTTGGCATTTTCATTGGTTAAAGATGTCGTTTCATCAACATAATATGTCGTTAAAACGATATAATTCTAGCTTTTCATTGGCGTGTGTGTCGCGCCTGGAAGTATCCGCCATGATTACCGTGTGATATGACCAACCAATGAAAGGCTAGGATTTTATCGTTTTAACGACATATTATGTTGATAAAACGACATCTTTAACCAATGAAAAGGCCAAGATTATGTCGCTAAAACGACATCTTTATTGTTTTAAATTCCACGCTACTTTTTCAGAGTGGAATTGAAAACAAGAAGTATGTCGTTTTAACGACATATTATGTTGATAAAACGACATCTTTAACCAATGAAAAGGTCAAGATTATGTCGCTAAAACGACATCTTTATTGTTTTAAATTCCACGCTACTTTTTCAGAGTGGAATGGAAAACAAGAAATATGTCGTTTAAACGACATATTTTTGTTTTCTGTTCCATTCTAATTTTATTGTTTTAAAGTCCACCCTACTTTTTCAGAGTGGAGAGGAAAACAAGAAATATGTCGTTTAAACGATATAATATGTCGTTTAAACGACATATTTTTTGTTTTCCACTCCACGCTAGTTTTATTGTTTTAAATTCTGTTCTGCTAGATACTGGAACAGAAATGTCCCTTCCCGGGTTCCGTAACTCAGTGATGATATTCTTGTTTTGATTTCTGTTTATTATCAGGATTGAATTAAATTTTCTTGTGGTGTAATTATTTTTTCTGTATATTTATGTTTTAGGCAAACAGGTCGAAAAAACCCCAGTTGTGCAGAACCTTTTTTTGCCGGGTATAGTAAAACTGGGGTTTACAGGGGTAAATTTTATTTTTCCTACTCATGCTCCAAAATATAGATTGTGAGTACTCGTTAGAACCGCCTGAATGAGACAGTTTTAATGAGTACCGACAATCTATGTTATGAGCAGAAATAAGAAAAAAATCAAATTTTTTTTTATCTTAAAATGATCGTTTTTTAGGCGGTAAAGTTTACAATGTATTTGTATAGGCGTGCTTTCGTGATGCAAAATGTTGGAAGTTAAATGTACAGTACAGCCTAAACAACTGTAAGAAGATTTTTTTACTAATGATCGAAAACAATAAATAAAAAATGGATAACTGTAATCTACAGTCTGTTTAATTTTCGACACGAATTAGGGGAAATGGGAACACCTTCATGGGAGGCACTTTCAAAAGTATTTTTGTATCCTATGTCGATAGGGGCAAATTCTTTCCTTTAAGAGTTGACCCCTTTTTCCGCAGGAAAGAGCTTATGGTAAAAGCGAACAGGGAGTACCGAAAGTTGTCTCCTTTTTAAAAATGGCGAAAAAGTTTGCTTGGTGTTCCCAATCCCCTTAGGCGGTCGTTACATGTAACAGGGTATATAGTTACCTGGTGATAGATATGGCTGCATGACGCTTCCACACAGAGCTGAAACAAACCGCACATGAGTACTGGTAAACCGCTTAGAGGTTCTAAGCCTGTCCAAGAAAGTCGTGCGAGTCCATGCATATAAACCCGTTTGGTTTCATTGGGCGACAGGGCTTGAGAAGTCATTTCGTCTCAACGTCGGGTAAAAGCCCCACAATATTGGAAGCAACGTCTCCAAAATGACCTATACAGTGTTGATGGGGACGTTAAACCTAAAATCAAACAAACAAAAAACTTGTTATAGAACAGAATTTGTGTCCTCGTAATATAGCTTGGTTATTTATTCCGTCTGTTTACAGTTTACATTAAAAATCGCCAGCGATTTCAAACTATAAAATCTTTGAGCCGTAAACATAGTATCCTATGCGATAATGATGAATTACATCGAGTATAAGATAATGGGCTTTCCCGGTTTATTTATCGGTTAGTCATTCCATTATTCTTTCTCTCCATATTGGCCAATTTTATATTTTTCGTGAAACTTTAAGATTTTTTTGGGGAAACAAGAAGCCACACTAAACTATGCAATGTTGATGACGGCTCACATCGTGTTAGAGGCAATTGGCTATCTCGGCTTAATTATGCACCTATTCTTTCAAAAATGGAAGAAAAAGGATTTTCGTGGCTCATTTGTTTATCCATTCTTGGCTCATTAGTTTATCCATTCTTTCATTGTTTCAACATTTCTCTATCATAAAATGTGGAATAGTTCTTTTCGTATCTACACCCACGACACTCGATCTTTCATCACGTTACCTAGTCTTAGTAAAGAACACCACCCCATAACACTCAATTAATACAGTGAAAAGACGTAAGATTTACACACTTCCACAAAAATGTGACATTTTTCTGAAAATATGCTAGAAATTGTTGTCAGACTTTAATCTCTAAACCCAACAATGCTGTCAGTAAATGGGCCGCGTCAAGCGATTTTGGTACTTATCGCCTATGCGAGCAGCGAAGGTTCAGGCGAGCCTGCGCATCCGCGCAGTCTCGCCAGAACCTTCGCTGCTCGCTCATACAAGCAGTGAATCAAGAGGAACCTTCAGACAGAAAGCCATATCCCTGGCCCTTCTGAATGGCTGGGCATGCGCAGTTAAAACTTGTCATGACGGAATGCTCGAAGACCCAAATTCGCTTGGCGGGGCTCAAATGATATTTTATAGCCCTATTAAAGAGCCTTGAGCAACATCTGGTACATGTACAGATGATAAACGTAAAACACCTCTTAACCTGCAAAATTCTTGCACAGAGAAATTATTGGTTTTATTTTATTTTCCTGAAAAAAAAAATAGAAACAGGCTTGACATTTCATGTGACTAGTCTGTTGCACCATTCACATCAGGAAAACATGCCTATCTAATTGGACTCCACAAGCCCACTTTTTATAGTAAAACAGGGGTTTACAGGGGTATACATTATTTTCCTCATAGTTGCATTAAACCATAGATTCTGTCATCATTATGGGTACTTATTGGAAAGAGTACCCACAATCAATGTTTCATTTGGGGGCTGCTGCTTCCGATTTTGTGGGACTTTTACCTGACTTTGAGATGAAATGGCATCTCAAGCCCTGCCACCCAATGAAACCAAAATGCTTTTATGTAGTTGAATGGTCTGACTCGCACCACTTTGCCAGGGCAGGCTTAATCCTTCTAGGTGGTTTACCAGTACTCATGTTTATGTAGTTTCAGCTCTGCGTGGAAGCACCATGCAGCTCAATCTATTTCCCCAAAGTCACGATGGGCGAGGCGATCAGGCATCTGGTTCTGTGAGATCTGATATGTGCCTGTACTATTTGCAAGTGATCAGTTTTTCCCTATAAAAACATTTAATAGGTAAACTGGTGAAATGTTTGACTGTTTTTGAGTTTAACAGTCAAGTCGACACTATTTAGGTCATATCGAGCTGGTCAGTTTCCCTGTCCACACTTTTCTGGGGCAGGCTTATACGTAAACAGTTAACCTGTACAGTGCACTTTCTTCTTCCGGCTTTCTTGAATCAGCGGATGGGTGAGAAAGAAGCAGGTGAAAGGTATCTAAGTATAATCTACATCAGGTTAACAAGTCCATGTATACCCCTGTAAATTCCAGCTTTCTATCTATATACAGTAGAACTTCGATGGCTCGAACACCGATGGTTCGTTTACCATGGCTGAGTCGAACCCATTATTGAGCCCCTAGAGAAATCCTGTACATAAGAAATAGTGGGGATAATTTAAGTGATTTTCCCTTTTTTTACTTGCAAATGTATGCTGTGTGTACTCATTAGAATCGCCTCGATGAGGCGATTCTAATGAGTACACACAACATACATTTTCATTATAGAACACAGAAAAGATGTCAAAAAGGATCTATTTATGCCTCCTTGCAGAAACCCTAAGTGGCTCGAACTACCCCTGTCTCGAACAGATTTTCGAGGTCCCAAAGATGTTCGAGCCACTGAAGTTCGACTGTATATAGAAAACTGGAATTTACAGGGGTATTCATGGTATACATTGTATTTTGCTTACTTCTCCTCCAAGGCATAGTTTTAAGGTATTCGTTTGAACCGCCTAAAATTGGCCCCGCCCAGGGGCCCACATGTTTTACATTGCCTGTTATTGGGAAAACCTTTAAAACTCTTCTGGTCTGAAACCATTGATATTTTGTATGTTGCTTCATCTAGTGGACCATTACCAAGATCTAGTGGACCTCCACCAAGGTTGTTCACATTTTGGCTGTGGGGCCAAAAATGGCCCCGTCCAAGGGCCCATGTTTTTAACATAGACTTATATAAGGAAAACCTTCTTGGCCTAGTGTGCGAGAGCCCTGAGTCTTTCCCCCCACAGCTTGGGTCATGTGTGAGAAACCAGATTCTGCCACAGGTCAGGTTTTTTTTATCCAGGTACTCCATTGTTTGCCAACTTCTGATTAACGATTGGCGATAAATAATTGAAATAATCTTGAAAATGCCGTAAAAATCTAAACCAAAACCAACTAAAAAAAAAAAAAAAAAAAAAAAAGGAAAACCCATTTAAACTTTTTGCGCAGGCTCAATGGAAAACTAATAATGGTTTGGCTAATGGTGAAAAATGTTCAACTCAACTACAATCTGGACTTATCATGATAATACTATGGGTTTTCGAGAATTTAATCATCTTATCTGTCTTATGGTCTGATTTAAAGTCTTCCCCTGGGATCTTTTTGTTTTCATAGATATTGTTTGCTGTCGAGCTCAAGAGATCAAAGCTACTCACTCTGAGGAGCTTTTTACCAGAAGTTTGTAGAAGTGTACAAGGGACTATTTATATCTAATGATTTCTTTGTTTTTGCTCAAAGACTAAGGGCGGTAGTACCCGTCAAAACAAGTTTTTGTTTTTGTTTTACGGCCCTTTAAAGATAATTTCACTGATTTCGAGCCGATCGTTAATTAGAAGTGGACGAAAACAGGAGAACACGGAGAAAATCACATGACCTTCTGTTGTTGCAGTATTTGTTGTCCCACAAGTGACCCGAGCGAGGCTCGTGCCACAGCGGTAAGAAACCTAATGATTAAGAGTCAGCGCTCTTACCCACTAGGCCCGGGAGGTTGTTCTAACGGTCACCTAAAAACTAAGTTGGCTGCAGAAATATGAAACATCACCAGATTTGCGATAGGAAATGTCAGTTTTCAGTGGGTGCGTGAATGAATACCCTGCGTCACACGAGAGTTTTATCCTAAGGCTTTCATTTATACCTTTATTAATGACATCAATATGAAATTATCGTCCTCGATGTACAGTATGTGTCAAACTATGGGATATACGCATAGTCTAGATTGTGTAATCTATTTTTGATCTGAGCTGAAACAGAAGTCACGGAAAACTGTCATAGATTGCAATTCACTTACAACACATAATGTATCTTCAAGATTTCGTTTATTTGAAAACGGTAAAAGCAGAAGGATAATCATTAACAAAATAACAGACTGCTGTTTGGCTTGGAATTTTCTTTTCACTTAATTAGTTGTTAATGATTGCCTTGAACAGATACCCAAAGGGAACGACTTTCGTGCCAGACATACATAAGAAAACAAAACTCAATAAATCAATAATGAGAAAGATTTTGCGAAAGAAACAGAAAGTGAGAGAGACAGCTATAATATATTTCATGTATCAATGGATTCACATATTTTATTACGACACAAGGTACATATCACAACTTCGTTCATAGTACTTCTGTGTGTCAAAGATGTTCCGTCTGAAATTACTATGCGAGTATTAATAAAATTCCGTGCAGCAACTAAACGGAATACTGAAGAAGGAGGCGGGGAGGGGAAGTTATACAAAGCGTAAAAGTCCCAGTTCCAATATTATATGCACAGAGCATTTCAGTGAACAAAGCCTTGGGATAGATAGTTTAGACCATTCGCCTTTGAAATACAAAGATATTAAATAAAATCTTGAAATAAAAAAAAAAAAACACCAGTTCAATTTGTGAATTCTTACTTCACGGAATGAAGACATGCATTTTATATATAGAGGATGTCGAAAAATTTCAGTAAACCATTGCACAGACTAAATATTTTCTCGACCACTAGACGTAACGGAAAACTTCATTGGATTATAGTTCTACTTAAATAATTTGAGTACGAAGCCTTATTAAATGCCATCGGAGTTTCTCCTCCTTGAATAACTGGCTGCACGTCGACATTCCAAAAATAAGTCGTTATCGAAAAAACTCGACATTTTATTTGAAACTTCACAGATTTATAGAACAGTAAAGGCAACATACACAGTTCATTGATATATGTACTGTTTTGAATAGTCTAGTTTGAATTCTGGGGAAGGCAATAGACTGTTGACACAAACTGTAACAGTTTTTTTTATTTTATTTTAAATTCTGGCTCTCGCATTTGCAAGATTATTCTATATCACATCAGAACAAAATGACAAAAAGCAAATGTATACAAATTTCTGTTTTACATTGCAATGGTGGGGTATAATGGAATGTTTTCATTCAATAAATATGAACTGTGGATTTGCCTTAGATTCAACAAACTAAGACGGATTTGAAATATCCAACACTTTTTGTTTTAAACCAGAATGATTAAAAATAATACAACAGAGTTTACAAGGATGTCAATTTCGGATATCGCAGCAAGACTTCACTGACCGTTCCAAGGCGGTTCTTCTGTCGTGGTTTTGTTTTTGTTATGGCTTGTCTTTGAGTGTGTGTATTGCTAATTTTATTTTGCTTAGGAGCCAATTGGCCATTTTGTGGGAAAGTAACTGTCCTAGTGATGTTTCCATTAGGGTCAAATTGTTTCATGTTTGCGTTTCTTTCCCTTGGTGTCTCTGATGGGAGTTGTGGGTAAATTGTATCGATTCCTGATCATTGCCTTCACCTCTATTTTTATGTCATTTTTATGTCTTCTTGCACATTTTCGCTTCACACACGTAGCGTTAGATAGGTACAAAAAGTGATTTGTATCCGGGTTCATCAACTGTTGCGAAAGCATTAACAGATGGCATATTCACGTGTTAAAGACTATCAAAATGTCTTCCTTCGAAGGCTAAAATTAACTGTTGTTCAGCATGTTGACATATTTCTAGAAAAAGAACCCATATGTTCCAAATTATATGAATAATCATAAAACATGCATTTTAACATATGTATTTTGTTATTGGATGAAATAAAAATGAGAATTCACTTTGTAAGAAATTAACCTTTCAAAATGGTCCATTTTCCAAATTCAGTTTTTCCATTGCCCTTCCTTAGAAGCAGAACATTTTTTTTTTGCACCAACATATACTTTAGTCCGTATACTAGCGTTTCTTTCTGTCATTTATATATATATATATACAATACTACACACAGTACAATTTCGCAATGGGTTAAAGAAGCGTGGCGATAAAAAGTAACTCTGTCAAATCGTTATTATATCCTTTTGACAAAACAAACACTTTTTCCCACTTGTATATTGTATGCATGATAATATTTACTAAATGATCGGAGGAAAGAAGGAAATCAAGATCTTGACATAGAAGCATTTTATAATAAAGTAGAAGTAAAACAAAGATCAGGAATCGATATAATTAACTTACTCCACCCATCAAAGACACCAAAGCGAAAGAAACACAAACATGAAGCGACCAGACCATAATGGAAACCTTAACAAAGGAAGTCCATAAGGACAGTAACTTTCCCACAAAATGGTCAAATGGCAATCCAAAATAAAAAAGACACAAGTGATACACACAGTAAGTAACAAACAACAACATAAAAAAACCACCACAGAAGAACCGCCTTGGAACGGTAAGTGGAAAGAATTCCACTGGGGAGCTTAAATCGATCCCACATCGCCATAATCCTCGCCCTTACCTCTGTCGCGGTATATACTGATTTTGTTTAGTCCGCATGAAGGCTTCCTAACTCATCAGTGCAACATCTCCGATAACATACAAATAAAAAAACTACAGAGATGAAACAAGGTTGAGGACTCGACAGCATACAACAACAGAATTGCTGGAGCAAAAGAAAACCAACAGTTAGACTCCGTTTAGCAGGATATTTTTACCAATGATTGGCACATTTATACCCACTGTTTTACCTGGAGAAATACCGCCTTCAAAATAATGGCTGTCAGTATGAACGTTAGGTGGTGTTTCGAATAGATGTATACAATGTTGTAATGACAGCTTTTGAGGGAAAAATACTTCTAGTGGTTGTTTGGGTAACCGTGAGTTTTAGCCAAAATGCCGGGTAAACATTTTAATATGCCGTAAGAAGTAATTTTCCGATAGAGTGAAGCTTTTTCTGAAATTTTGTGCCTGATGTCTCTATATTTCATACGAAAGGGACGAAACTTCCATTTTCTGTTAGTAAACATCTAATATAAAAGCAAAGTACATTTAGAAGAGTTTCTACCTCAACCTACCTTGTATAAGTAATTGCATTTGTATTATATTATTATTATCCACAATCGTTGGGTGCTGATGCACATATTATGTTACATGTGGGTTTACGGCGTCCCGCAAACCCCCATGCTGACAAGACAACCGAGCGTGATCTCTGACAAATATCACAAGATTTACAAAATCTAGCGACATCACCGCAAATACCGGGCCAGTAAAACTCAGTTACAACTCTATCCAATGTCTTCCTAATACCCATATGTCCAGACATAAGCGTTTCATGAGCCAGTTTCAACACCTGTCCTCGGAAACTTTGAGGGACCACAAGTTGGAAAGAGACTTTGTTACCCTTGGTGAACTCCCTATATGCCAAACCTTTTTTCTCAATAAACCTAGTTTCACCTCGGTTTAAACCACGACTCACAGTCTTGTTCCCAGATACAACCCTTTTCCTGATGTTTTCCAAAGTTGGATCATCAACCTGAGCTTGCTTGAAAGCCTCCTTGTCATCGTTAATGATCTGATCGGGAACCTTAAGTTTTCTGTAAGGCTTCTCATCCTGCCTAGTTTGAGACCTAGTTACAGCCGCAGCTGAGAAATGAGACATATCAGGAAGTTTTGATCCATCAATGTTACCGATAACCAAATCGTACAACGTATCATCCATACACAAAGCTTCAGTTTTCCCAGTGAAAAAAGGACAATCAATGTCAATCATTGCCAAAGGATACCTTTGTGTGGATTCATCAATCAACGTAACATTTGATTCCTTTCCTATTAACTGACTATCCGAAACCAAACTTCTCCGAACGACACAGCCTGTACACCCAGTATCTCTTAATACAACCACCTTTTTATTATTAACCAAACCTTGTGCCGTCGGTAACCTTGCCTTTAAGAAGTAACAGACACCTTCCCTAGTTTCCTTACTACACTCCTCCCTATCCGAAATCAAAGGATCACCAACCTTATTTTCAAAAATACTTCCAATCTCATCACCTTTCCTAGTTACTTCCGTTTGACAAAAACTAACTTGGTGTGCTGCGCCACGTGGTATGCTATTATTTTTACCGCGTCCGCGAAAAGACCCTCTAAAATTACCACGACCACGTGTATAACCACGACCTACATTCTGCGTATTCTCATTCTTAACCTGAGAACCTTGAGCCTCTACGCGCGTGTTAAAATTTTCTTTAACACCGCTATCCCCCACTCCAGTTGCTCCTACCTCTGCGCTATACAATTGTTTCCTGTCGGGGTTCTTAAAACATTTAATTGTTAAATGCCCCTTACCGCATATGCTACACTTGATATCCGGTCTACCACTCGGTTTGTTCGAGTCAACTTTGTCCTGTTTACCCTGCGCTGCGCCTCTATTATCGCGTTGCCCCTTATTAATGCAACTATATACGCCCCCGCGCGCTTCTGCAAACAAATCTGCCTCCCTAGCCATTTCATCTAAATTACCAAACTGTTTTGGCTTCAGATGTACATACAGTTCTCTATTACATGACTCCAGGAACTGATCCCTTGCCATGAAATCACAGACAGCCGGAAAAGATTTTTCTATCTTTGCCATATTAAGCCATTTTTCTAAATAACTTCTCAGTCTACTACTGAACTGTATGAACGTTTCTGATTTCTCGGGCCTACTATAACGAAACTGTTTCCTAAATCCGCGCTCTGTCATGTCAAAATTCTTTAATAAAGCGTCCTTTAACTTTTCATAATCCGCCGCATCCTCATTTGACAACCGGTCATATACATCAAGTGCGCGCCCTTTGAGCAATGCACTAAAATACGCGGCCCAAACACTCTTATCCCATTTATTAGCCGTAGCATATTTCTCAAACCTAGATAAATAACTATCCATTTTATCTTTACCCTCTTCAAAATAAGGTAACTTAGGATCCCGGGCATGAGCCACCTTCTCAGCTTTTTGCCTTTCAAATTCTAGCTCGAGCTTCGCTCTCTGCATTTCTAACTGATTCCTTAATTCTTGGTGCTGTAGCTCAAACCCATGTTTTATTTGTTCTAAATGGGCCTCACTAATCTCTTTTGCCTCCCTTTCAGTCTTGATGCGTGCTATTTCAAGTTCCTTATTAATATTCAACATAGCTAGTTCATGTGCCCTTTCCTTTTCCTTTTCCTCTAACTTAGCTAGTTCATGTACCCTTTCCTTTTCCTTTTCCTCAGACCTTAACCTTTCTAAATCCCTTTGCTCTTGCCTTTCTGCCCGCTCAATATCTTGCTGCTCTTTAACAAAACCTTGTAACTCCTTCCCCTCATAACCTAAGTCCTTTCCCATTTGCATTAAACGCTCCATTATTGATAACGTAAATCTCACGTTACTATCAAAACCACTATAAACTGATCAGTTATGATCAGTGATGATTGAATGGGCTTAACTAAAACGTTAAGATATGTGTTATACGCGTTAATCTAACTAAAACGTTAGTTATTAAAGCACACGCGATTTGAAATGTCAAATGCTTTCAGCAAAGTATGACCTTGCGTACTGGTAGTCTAATATGACGTCATAAACTGACGACGTTTACAGTAAAATGCTACAATCCGAAGTTTCATCACATTACAAAACTCCGATCATAACAAGTCACCATTAATGTTTCTATTACGTCATACCTAACCTCAAGCCACAGCGTAAATATTAACGCTACCGTTATGTCAACGTCAGTAAATTGTTAACGTCACTACGTCAGAACCATGTGTGGGTAAGATCAATTAGTAGCTCCAATTTAACTTAGTAGAATGTCAGGTAACACAATTAAGTGGGGTCTACTTAAGTTTTCGTTACCAAGAAAAAGTGGGGTTTGCCTTGCCTTCCTGCTCAGAAATTATCGACTTGTCAGTATCCATTCAGTTGAATACATGGGTTTCGCACTTCATCAACGCAGGAAGGAAGATTAAAGTTAATTTCTAAATGTGGCTGTCAATGCATTTTTTTTTTTTTTTAAAGTTGATGATTCAGAGTATCAATGTGCTGTTCCACAGCCGGGAACACCAGCCAGAGATCAAATCCTCACTTCACTGACACCAAATGTTACATGTGGGTTTACGGCGTCCCGCAAACCCCCATGCTGACAAGACAACCGAGCGTGATCTCTGACAGGTGTACGGGCAGCTGTGGGGTAAGGCACAAGAAAGATGTTAAATGAATGACATGAATTATTTACAGTATCTACATACAACACTTACTAACACAAAACATCACAATTTGTTGCTTCTGTAGCCAACTCACGACGTCCGCTCCGAAGGCAAAACACTGTTCTGTGCTCGGAACGGGTGACGTGAATACCTACAGAAGCAAACAACAAAAACAACAACAAAAACAAAAAAAAAGAAACAACACAAGACGCGACTGGCCAGTTTATAACTTAGGGTGAATCCCCCACTCGCGTGACACTTCCTCTCGCGAACTAGTAAAACTAGTCTATCAACATAGTTGATAATCCTAGGTTTGGCGATCACGTTTGCTGATCAGACGTATAGTGATCGTCTAAATAACCTGCAGGTAAGTTGACCTCTTCCATGTCTCACATTTGTTTACAACGAACAATGATTTATATTCTGCTTCTACCCTGGTAGGCGCTGATTACGGCGGTCTGTCCGCCCTTGCTGGACCCTAACGCCTAGCGTCGTACCAGTACCTGCTGCTATGAAGCAGGGAGCAGCAGGTCACACATTGTTATGCCTGCAAATTACGATAACGGGACTAGAAACGAGTCACAAAACATACATGCTATATCATGATCCCCCTCCCGGAGAAGTAAGAATATGTTCATGCATATACCGTTATTGCGCATGCGCCGACCAGACATACAGGCTGATTAGTGCATGCGACAAATAACCGTACAGCAGAACTCAACTTGACTGTGCATCAAATTATCAGCACCCAGCGCTTGACACAATAATACTCAAAGTTCATGTTTCCTTACTGAGCACTACAGAAATCAATTAATGCTCACTACTACTGAGCATAATACTCATCAAATTTGTGCTCACTACATTATCACAAGTAAGAGGCAATTGAACAGACCACGCCTTTGCGCTACCTGGTCAGCTGCCAATTACAGGAAACATAACAATCTCTATTTCATATCCTTCTCCGCGACACGGCTCACAAATATAGCTATTCACAAATTCAATACATTAATAACAGATAGAAACTACAACAGAAGATTTTCATCTATAATCTACAACATTTGTTAGTGTCTCATATGGGTCAACACTGTTTGCCGTAAATTCTCTCTATTTGGTAGGCACCTCGTCACAACCGTCCTCGCGACGCCGATGACGCAGCTGACGTCATCCCCGCCGCTCAGGCCGTTATGACGTGTGGCGACCAAATACTCCCACTTAGCATCATCACGTTCTTTATATGTACATACATGCACAAATTGAGTTATCAGACAAAAACGGCATCATTACAAAATGAACTCGTAATTCTTCTTGAACAAAATTATTTCTAATCAACGTGAACATGCTTGTAAAATAAAATTCATTACGGTTCATCATCACGGATCTTGTAAGAGTTTGCCCTGATGATGAAGATATGGTTAAACCCGTCTTAAGTTTACGTCCCCTCTACACCTAATATCATATTGGGACGGAACCACGGTTTTCTAACCACAGCTAATCAAAAGTCATGGATCAAACAAGTGACCCGGCGTTTATTAATTACATTCTACAAAAGGGGTCTAAAAGCCTAAATGAATCCAGAATGAGCGGGTGTCCCAACTTTACGTCTCACCAACATCTAGGGTCAGCATGAGACAGGACCTCACTTAGAAAGACTCATTCTACTACTGGAGAAGCCTGGGATCAATTCTGCGACGTCTAGCTGGCAAAGCTAGTAGCCTAATCACTACAGGCCACAACAGTGAATTCAGAATAGGCTTCAGAAAGTTGGGGTATACTAGAAGTAAACCCCTCCAAAACCTACAAGCATGTTCATACAAAAATAATACTAAACATAGATTTAACATACCTTTCAATATACTTTCTATTTCCCCGTCACAATGTTGTGTTCACTCTTACAACTTGACCTGCTGCTAAAGTGTCCGCTTTTTTCAGGGTTTATATATCTATGAATACTACCAGAAAATCATGCCTACTCGTATTACCTTGCTCAATTCGTGGCGAGGTGGAGATACCGGCCACAAACAAAGCCAGATAGCAAAAATCGAGTAGATAATGGATTTGCGTTCAAATAGTATATTTCCCATAGGAAAAATTGATGAAACGACCCTATAATCAATGACATGACTCCTGTCAAAACGAACACCCACACAACACGTGACGGGAATAAAAATCATATATGGCACAATTTGGCGGTTGGCGATTTTTAGGCAAATTCTATAGGACTCGGCCTTTTAGCGCCCCCCTGTATTGTAAAAACAGCTCTCTATAAACCACTCATGCATACATCGTATGATATGTGCATGACTTGTTCATGGAGCCGCACAGTTTGCGTACCATATTTCACCTAAAATATTTCACTCGCACCGCCCTACCATATATCTACTAAAATAATTTAGATGTGCATAAGCACCAGAGAGGTTTCCTATTCCATCTCGTAACATATTATATAAGTCGGGCGGGCTGGTCTGAAACACCCTAAATATTGTTATTTTTGTTCTGTTTTTTTCTCTCTCTTATACTTCGCTTTCTACTGTACGGTATATTTATCATTATGTTATTATCACTTATGGGAACAACTGTAAGGACATGGAAATATTATGATTTTTTCATCCGTATAACGGTGGGCAAGAACCTATGTTTGCAAAGGACGGTAATTGCCATGCCAGCAGAAATTATTATTTTTCGGTGATTATTCTCATTGCGTTCTATACTATATTTGCATTATATTCCACTATATTCGTACGCGTCTTGGTCGAGATAAGTTTGTTTGTGCATGTGTACTGCATTTTCCAGTAAGGTATGTTTTAAATAAAAATCAAAAATGAGTTCCTCTAAGAGCAATGAAAATATTCATAAGAAAGAAGATGGGTCATACTACGTAGTTTCGGCTAATAAAGCCTCATCAGTGACCCTGCAATGATCCGGCAACAAAAGTCAGAGGAAGCATACTGCAATGTTGCGAATTTCGAATAGGCAGTCGATTCAAAGACTGATATAAATCAAAATGAGGTCAAAATAATTAAAAACCTGTCTAGAATTTGAGTCTAAACCAATAATTCATTTCTGATTTCTCAGAATATTCACGCTGATCTCAAAGGACATAATGTAAAATATAAACTGCACTATGGTTGATATACGGGGAGACGTTTTACGGCCGCCACACGGCACAACACCAGCTGCAGTGAAGGCAAATAAAAATCAAAAAATGAGTTCCTTTAAGAGCAATGAAAATATTCATAAGAAAGAAGATGGATCATACTACGTAGTTTCTGCTAATAAAGCCTCATCAGTGACCCTGCAATGATCCGGCAACGAAAGCCAGAGGAAGCATACTGCAAGTTTGCGAATTTCGAATAGGCAGTCGATTCAAAGACTGATATAAATCAAAATGAGGTCAAAATAATTAAAAACATGTCTAGAATTTGAGTCTAAACTAATAATTCATTTCTGATTTCTCAGAATATTCACGCTAATCTCAAAGGACCAAAAGTAAAATATAAACTGCACTATATTCATCGGCAGTGTGTATTCGTGCACTCGATGCTTCACCGTTGTTGTTATTTTTGCGTGTTCCTTCAAGTCGCTAAGCACTTTTATCTGAGATGCTTCTAACCTGTGTGGTTGACCATTACGCTATCATCCGTACGACATGGTTAATGTCTTTCTTACAAGGTACTTTGCTACTGATATATGGACTTTTGGTTACATTAGAATTATCAAATTTACTAAAAAATGAAATGATTGTCATTATTTCAGACATACACTGCTGAAAACAATTAAAGGAGCAAACACATATTTACCCATAGCATAAAGATGTTTGTTAATGATGATGAAAAAACGATTCAGAAAGATGAATAACTTTATCTGCAGCATGTTAATGGCAAACATTGGAAACCAGTTCACCAGTTTGCCTGTAAACTGTTAAGGAAGAATTTGCATAAATGTTTGGGAAATCGTCATATTTACGTCAGATTATTTCAAATGTCATAGACATGCGCGAATCCGTCACTTTTTCCTGTCAGTATTGTGTATGACCACCTCTAGCAGCACAACACTCCTGGCATCGCCGAGGCATGCTACGAACCAAATTTTGAACAGTTTGTAAACTCATGTCTAAGGATGTTTGTGAGTTCTTGAATAGTCATTGGTGGATAATCCCCCTGTGAGTTACGTCCGTAAAGAATGCATTGGGTTTAGATCAGGAGAACGTGCCGGCCAGTCCATTACTTCAATAATCTCACGATTAAGGAAATCCGTGCACACTCTAGCAGTATTGGGGCGCGCATTATCCTGCATCAGAATGAAATTGTCATCGATTGCCCCAGCGAAAGGCCTCACAATAGGAACTAGAATTTCATCTCGATGCCGTAATGCAGTCATTGCACCTCCGTTTATCATGTACAAGTCCGTTCGGCCTTCATAAGAAATTCAACCCCATACCATCACTGACCCCCTCCATATCTGTCTGTTTCCACAATGTTGCAGTCCTCGTATCGTTCTCCGGGTCGTCTCTAGACTCTTAACACGTCGATCACATGTACTCAGGTGAAATCTGCTTTCATCCGTGAACAGAACTGTACGCCAGCCTTGCAATCGCAAGTTCTGATGTTCTTGGGAAAACTCATATGGTCGTGCATGATGTTGCCTGGTGAGAATAGGCTCTCTTGCCAGACGTCTGACCCTCAGATCATCTTCAAGCGACCTGTTACGTATTGTTTGATGGGTTATCCTTTGACCAATTGTATGCTGGAAATCGATTTGTAGCCTTCTGGCCGTGTACTCCCGATTTCGTAGCGCAAGATGTCGAAGATATTGTTCTTTCTTTAGTGACATCATGCGCAGTCGGCCTTTGCCCTTCTCGTCTAGTAAACTCGCCCGTCTCCTGGTAGCGTCTTCATAGCCTTGCAACAACACTTCTCGATACATCAAAGCATTCAGCAACGATCCTTTGGGTGTACCCACTTTCAAGCAAAGGGACAGCTTGAGCGACCTCAACTTCTTCCAAGAACCGCCTTACACCATATGAAGTCACTATGAAGCCCAAAATAACGCATAACCGAAGGATTGCCATGTTTATGACCCAAACTCAAATTTTGAACAGATCGCCCCACACCGAATTTCAGCCGTTTTATAGGGGTATCCATGCTGAAGCACACATTCTTGCTTTGCACTTCAATCCCTGCTTCTTGACGTCTGCATGAACATTGTTAAGAGATGTCACTTTAAAATAGTGCCTTTCCTTGAGTTTGAAAATTGCCAAGCGGTGATGTTACGAGTATAGGCTTAAAATACTGCTCCTTTAATTGTTTTGAGCAGTGTATATGCTTTAAATATGTCAAAAATAATGTGGTTCTTTTATCCATTGATTGAGATTTGGAACTCTCGGTCTCTATTGTATAATCTCATCTAAGATGTACGACAAAAGGGATGATTTCGACTTTAATATTGCAAATGTTCCGTTCTTAGACGGGGATGTACTCCGTTCTCCATCCTTCCCAACTTATTCCCTTCGCCAGAGCTTCATCGCAAGTTGACGATTTTAATCATGGGAATCATCTACTTACTTCTAAGCTTCTAAGCTTCTTAAATAGGGCTATCTGTATCATAAACTTAGGGAAGCATTTAAATTTTATCGATGGCACTCTGAACTAGTTGGCAAAATACAAAGCTAAATAAAAAGACACTTCTGCATGGTATTTCAGAACCAGAGGTTTATGGAGATTTTGTTTATAAGTAGAAGTAAAACAAAGATCAGGAAATGATACAATTAACTTACTCCACCCATAAAAGACACCAAAGGGAAAGAAATACAAACATTAAGCGACCAGACCATAATGGAAACCTAAACTATAAACTTCGAAAAAGTATGAAGAAATCGGATTTTCAGAACTAATTAAAAATAAAATTAAACGACATAAAAGAATTGGGTACAATATAAGTGCTATGCGACAGACAGCTTGCCTAGTTTTTTAGCCTTTCATGGTTGATGACTATGCTCCCCTCTTTCATAGCACGACGGGGGATCATGAGTCTGACTCAAGTTAAAACTTTATTTAAGAAATAGATCAGCTCTAACTGTGATTTGTTGTGTAATAAATCACAGTTTGGAGGTCAGTTGTAAGTAGACAAATCACGCGCGCTACAGTTTGGAGGTCAGTTGTAAAGTAGACCAATCACGAGCGCGTAGCGCGCGTGATTTGTCTACTTACAACTGACCTCCAAACTGTGATTTATTACACAACAAATCACTGGCTAGAGCTGATCTATTTCGAATCTAACACGCTGAAAATCGGCAATAATGCTGTTCTTCCCTTCAAAATCTCACAACTTTTCGCCATTGTTAGAAGAAATCCCGCTATAGATTTCGACTGAAACACATGCATTTCTATCCTTTTCTAATGTTTTTGATGCGAGAAAATGACGTTACACCGTCTAACGTCAAGTAAATCGACTAGTGACGTCATAAATTTGCAGTTTTTAATGACGTCACACGTCACGCTCTTGCGAGCTGTGATTTGTTGCAGAATAAAACAGTTATTTTGCATTGCCTATATAGGCGCGCTGTATTAGAATTTTTATTTTATTAGTGATTGGTGCCTAATGATTTGTCTTCGGCGTGACTTTTCGTGGTCTACCGGGTGGTTGTCTTTAGCTCCAACTTAAAATGTATGGGACAAGCTACTAATTCACCACAATTATTCAATTTGATTTGTATCCAGTTTGCACTAATTTGTATGTTATTCTGCGATTGTCTATTTATTGAGGTTCTGTTTGTTTGTTTGATTGGAGGTTTAACGTCCCCTTCAACACTGTAAAGGTAATTTTGGAGACGTTGCTTCCAATTTTGTGGGACTTTTACCCGACATTGAGATAAAAAAGACATCTCAAGCCCTGCCGCCCAATGAAACCAATAGGGTTTATAAGCATTGACGGTCCGACACTCGCATCGCTTTGCCTGGGCAGGTTTAAATCCTCTAAGCAGTTTACCGGTACTCTGCGTGGAAGCAACATGCAGCCATCTATTTCTTCAAGCCTCGATGGGCGGGGGCCGTTATCTATCTAGTTAGTAGCCGTCAGGTGGACCAAGTATTTTGTGTGTTGTAAATAACATTAGAACTTTGAGTGAAGGTTGGACCCATATAACCGATTTAAACTCCCCTGTGGTTCTCGCTACTGACCGTCCTAAGGCGGCTTTTCTAATGTTGTTTATTTTAAATGTAGCTTTGTCGGATTTTTCGACGGGACTCTTCTTGTGGTATGTGTATATGGTTGTGTATTATCATTATTAGTAGTAGTAGTATTACAATTTGGGCCCCGTCAAGCAATTTTGGTACTTATCGCATGTAAGAGCAGCGAAGGTTCAGGCGAGCCTGCGCATCCGCGCAGACTCGCCAGAACCTTCGCTACTCGCTCATACAAGCAGTGAATCAAGAGGAACCTTCAGACAGAAAGCCATATCCCTGGCCCCTCTGAATGGCTGGGCATGCGCAGTTAAAATTTTTCATGACGGAATGCTGGAAGACACAAATATGCTTGGCGGGCTCATTTAATCTTAATTAATTGTGTATGTTGCACCTTGATCACCTCTTGTGGGGTCGAGGGAACTGGTTGCTGCTGTGCTGTTTGTGATTCGTTTATTCCTCATTACAATGACTCGCCCGTACGACATAGTGCATTTTTCACATCTCCAAAATGGCCATTTTTCTGAAAAAATCCGTGATATTTTTCTTATAAATACTGCAAACATAGGTTTTTGGTGCTCGTTAGAACCGCCTCATTGAGGCGGTTCTAACGAGTACCCACAACCTATGTCTTGGAGCAGAAATAAGGAAAATAATGTATACCCCCGTAAACCACAGTTTTCTCTATATGGAGTGGGATTTAAGGGGGTCTTCATTTCACGGACTTGTTAGCGTGATGTTCTTTTTTGTTTTCCTAATTTTCAGTTACTCTTCTTCATTGTGCCATAGGTAGGCTGGAATATTTGATTGTGGCTTTTCCAGGGCACCCGTTTCTGTATTTTTGCTACATTGTACTTTTAAACAATTTTACATATTATCGTTTTCTTATGGGAATGGCAGTCTGAAATAGACTGAATGCCATTCATACCATTCTTTAATTACAGTTGTATGTACGATATTCGGAATCATGACAGCCCATAGCACACCAGGTTATGTCAGTCCATTTATATCTATACTTCGAACAAATTGACCTGAGACTGAGGAACTCTATTAACATAATTTCACACCCGATTGAATGCATATACATATCGTCGTCGTTTTCCGAAGATGGCGATACTTTCATACAATACATAGAGGTCGGTAAATGAGCCGCTATTCACGTGATGCCGAAAATTCATGAGAAGTTTACGAAAGCCGACGTATTAGGCGATAGCATTGACTAATTTATTCCTTGCATAAGGGTCAGTCTCATGTCAAATTGTTCGCACTATACTTTCCTTTAAATTCAACCGCCCGGTCATCAAAACAGATATATTGAGCAGGTCAGCATATCAAATCACACTTCTGACCTATGTTTACTAGAGAGCCTAAAGAAAATAAGAAAATAAAACATGACCAATTATTTCAGGGTTAATACCCTTATAAAGCGGCACCAATTCAGCTACAACAGTATATTTAACTACATTATAATAAAAGTAAACGTGAAGGCAATGATCAGGAATCGATACAATTAACCCACACCACCCATCAGAGACAGCAAGAGGAAAGAAACAGAAACATGAAATAACTCGACTACTCTGATGGAAACATCAATAGCGGAAAGCCAAAAGGACAGTTACTTTCCTACAAAATGCCAATTGGCTACCCAAAACAAAACATATAAGCGATACACACACTCAAAGACAAACCAGTCTGAATAGCAGAGAAGCTGTTCCTTTCCTCTGTCCATAACCACTTCATGCTATAGATCTTATGCTAATCCAGCCTACACTTACAAGCACAATGAAACAGAAAATAAATTTTAAATATCTGAACACGAATCAGAGCAAGACCTGGAGATTCGAGATCTTCCATCAGAAGTGACAAGCTGCAACAACTTATAAATTAGACTGAAACAGAGAATGTAGAAGTGACAACTGTCACTGCAAAATTGAGAAACAAAAACTTAATATTAATGTTACGCTCCTCCTTTTGAACTAAACAAGTCAAGACTTTAATAGGCATGCTGTACATAATCATTTTCTTTAGGTATTAATTTTGCACCTGTACTGTCATTTTGTTTTGTTTTTTTTTTTTTTGTATACGACCTTTTCAAGATTATTTCACTTTTTTGAAAAATAGAAGTGAAGGCAGTGATCAAGAATCGATCTCCGACGAAAAATCACTAGACCTTCCGCTACGAACCCGACTTTTCACACATGACTCAACAAAAGCTCTAACTCACGGCAGCGAGAGACCTAATGATCAAGAGCCGATGCTCATACCCACAAAACCTCGGAGACCGGTATATTGCCTCTGGTGAACTTGCCAGATGACATTTTCCTTGTTATATCCTACTCGGCCACGATATTGTAAGAAAATATATGTTACTGAACTCCTCAAGCTACTACGGTAACAACATAAAAGGATGATACTGCTTGCATATTTTACATACCGTACATATACAGCATACCATTTAATAGTGAGTCTAAACAAATGCTAGTACAAAAAGTGAAGACTCAAGACCGCTACAGTACACATGCCAGTAACACTTACTGTTGTTCAAGCTTCAGAAACCAACATAAATGAAAAGGAGGTTGGCCAAGCAAACGTACATTTTGTATAGTCCATATCAAGAAAGCGGGTTTAAAGGAGCCAGCTTTGCTGAACATTTCAATATTTTGTCCTTTAAAGCAACAAGCTATACTTAAAACACAGTTTTTTAGTTATTAAGATATGTATTCAATTCAAAATGATGCGACATGTATTCAGTAATTTGGAGGCTGGCTGAGTCGGGTCCCAAAAATAAAAACTGAATCAGGCTGCATGATGCAAAACTAAATTTACTAAATTTATCAGTGGATACATGACTGTTGCAAATCCTTACTAAATAGAAGTGAAGACAATGATCAAAATCATTCTAAAAGACCGAGCACCGCCACATTTTTATCAGACCAGAAGAATTTTCAAAAATATATCTAGAGTCTGGTTCGAGGGAAATCCTGTGCCCTCACAGTGACCATATTTATCGGGTCATCAACAGTCACAGGGGATATAATAAAATCATGGTGGGGTAACGAAGTATACCATCATGAAAAGACACCTATGTAATTTTGACCCCCTTGACCCCCTTTTTATTATAGTAAAACTAGGAATTTGCCGGGGTAAACCTTATTTATCTTATTTCTGTTCTAAAATATAAATTGTGGGTTCTCGTTAGAACCGCCTCAATGAGGCGATTCTAATTTGACCCACTACATAGAGTGTGAGCAAAAATAAGAAAATATCACATTTTTTTCATCTTGAAATTGTTCGTTTTCCGGTGAGAAAATTTACAATGTATTTGCATATGCGTGTTTTCGTAATGCTAATGTCTCTATTCTTTCTTCCAATCAAAACAATGGAAGTGAATCGGATGTTGAAGTATATTCATTTCTTTGAGAATTAAAATAAACTTCCTCGGCCGCTTCACCGGTATATCACTTATACAACATCAGAACTTTGTTTTTGTTCTTTAGCAAGCCTGAAAGCGAAGCAAATGATTCTTCGCTTTCTCAGGGCCTTTTGACTATAACACTGTCTTAGGTTATGGCAATCAACTTTACACTGTGTGGTCAGGTCCAGCCGATTTCACCGATTCTATCAGATTCAGGGTTTGCATCCAGTAGGCCTCTCAGAGGGCTATAAAGCTGGTCAAAGTAGAAGTGGAAGCACTGATCAGGAATCGATACAATTAACCCACAGCTCCAATAAGAGACACCAAAGGGAAAGAAGTTGCTTGTCTGTGACCAAATATGGCTGGACCCCCAAGGTTATTCTCAACCTTTGGTCAGCCCTCTGTTGATCAGAGAGAAGATGACACCTTTCTGGGAACGCATAGATTATTATAGTAAAGCGGATGAGTATTGGTATAGATTCAGAGTCCCCCAGATCGGACAGTGAGTGTCGTTGACGGCCAAAGAAACTATCAAGGTGAAAATGAGAACCAAGTATACTCCGTTTCACCACAGGATGCCTTAACTGCGGATCAGGAACATTAGCTAAAGAGGAGATATTGCCCGAGAAATGAGTATGGTAATAAGTCGAAACATAAATTCTTGGTGCATCAGGCAAATGAGTCGAGTAGGTGCGGGACCACATGTAACCACCAAGTGAAGGGAGTTATAAACCAGACGTTTGGTCTTAATCCATGATGAAGAAATATTCCTTATCAGCGAAAATGACAGAAGTGGGAGCAACCCCTGGAATTGCCGCCCTGCCCACCAATTAAATGTGTGATCTAGTTGTTGGCTGAGAATCAGAAATGAACCATTAATCAAAAGGAACCGAGCTTGTAGTAGGTACTCCCTAGCGAAAGCCTGATGCTGTCCATACACCTTCTGGCGATAACTACCTTTCCCTGTCGACATATAATAATCGACGAATTAAGTGGCGGAGGCCACCTACCAGGGTAAGTGTGCCCTTAGCATGTGCCTGTAAATATTGGTAGAGTAAGCGACACGGGATTGGCAATTGTCGTAAAACGACTTCTAGCGTGGCTATAACAGGTTCTTGATTCTCATGGTGAATCCAGGTCACGTCTTCCGAAAATAGGCAGAGGATGCCAAAAGTCTTCCTCCTATTCCGAACACCTCTGGTTGGCGATAGGTCTAACGGCACAACACCTGTAAACCAAATTTATTTAAAAAAAAAGTGGGGACTAGAGGGGTGTTCATTACAAGGACTTGCTAACATGATGGCTTTTCGTGAGCAACGTTTTCTTTTTTGTTCTATCCGTTTTCCTAACACTGTTAATATATAAATAGGTTGCATATTTCCATGCAGAAACCGTATTCTTTTACTTGAGTAATTCTATTCATTTGAGACTTTCGGATGAGTCTTTAAACCGAGGTCCCGTCTCCGTATGACCATAGCTGTTGGTGGGACGTAAAACTAAAACTCACTCACTCACTATTCATTTGTGTTCAGAAAGCCATCGCAAAGGGTTGTTAACGAAAAAAAAAAAACAAAAAAAAAAAAAACAAAAAAAAACAACAGATACGTTATTTAGTCTAACTGTTGGTTTTTTTTAGTTCCAGCATTTCAGTGGTTTCTTGCTGTCGAGTCCTGACAGTTGTTTCATCTCTGTGGTTGTTTGATTTTTTGTGTTCACGGAGATGTTGCATTGATGAATTATGAGGCCATCATGCGGGCTGGACAAATTATTTGTCTAAATCACGACGGTTGTAAGGGCGACGATTGTGGCCAAGTAACGCCCATCGGAGTCAGTCGGTTGTATTTTGCTCCAGCACTTCAGTGGTTTCTTGCTGTCGAATCCTCACGGTTGTTTCATCTCTGTGATTGTTTGATTTTTTTTTGTGTTCACTGATGAGTTAGGAGGCCATCATGCGGACTTGTTAGCATGATGACTTTCTGTGAGCAACGTTTTATTTCTGTTCTTTCCGTTTTCCTAACACTGTTATTATATAAATAGGTTGCATATTTCCACGCAGAAACCGTATTCTTGTACTTGAGTAATTCTATACATTTGTGTTCAGAAAGCCCCTGAAAAGGACTGTTAACGAAAAACAAACTTAAACCGATACACGTCTGTTCATTATTGATCAGTACATATTTTTTTCTTGCAGTCACTGATAACTAAGAAATATAAACACAGAAACTAATATGTTATGATGCATTTTGACACAAGGTGTTTGGGTGGCTATGATGATGAGGATGATGATGATGATGCTTGTGGTCGTGGTGGCCGTGGTGGTAGTGATGATGATGTCATTGTTCACGCGGAGTTGGTTTCTTGTAATAAGAATATGTCAGTATTTTTGGTTTATTTTGTGCGCGCGTGTAAAATGCGGAGTGTATGCACTTTCAATAAATGTCCCCTTATGTCGAGTTCGATAGTCCACATCAGAAATTAAAAGTTGAAGTAAAACAAAGATCAGGAATTGATACAATTAACTTACTCCACCCATAAAAGACACCAAAGGGAAAGAAACACAAACATTAAGCGACCAGACCATAATGGAAACCTAAACAAAGGAAGGCCATAAGGACAGTTACTTTCCCATAAAAAGGGCCATATGGCCATCAAAAACCAAAAGACACAAGTGGTACACACAGTAAGTAACAAACAACAACATAAATAAATCGCCACAGAAGAGCCGCCTTGGAACGGTCAGTGGAAGATTTCCACTGGGGGGCTTAAATCGATTTTACGTGGCCACAATCCTCGCCCTTACTTCCGTCGCGATTTAGACAAATAATTTGTTCAGTCCGCATGAAGGCCTCCTAACTCATCAGTGCAACATCTCCGTGAACACAAAAATCAAAGAACCACAGAGGTGAGACAATGGTGAGGACTCGACAGCAAGAAACCACTGAAATGCTGGAGCAAAAGAAAACCAACAGTTAGACTCCGATGAGCCCGATTTCACTTGTGATCCAACAGAGGCTCAAACTCAGACATATAGAATAATGGGAGGGCCAACCAACAATGATTTGTTTAACATTAAATGTTGCATATCAAAACTATACTCATATGGAAGCTAAATCAAATTCTATTCAACATGACTGGTATGTCAAAAGTTACCGATTCCAACCAGTCAAACTAGGTACAGTCGACCTTCATGACATTTCTGCGAAGATATGGCAGCCAGTTTGAACTACTGAGTTTAAATCACAGCGCCGGCACCTTGGGCGTACATGTAGCGGAGACGACTTACAGAAATAATTGGATCTTCTGTGTAGGATCGTTGTCTATGTTCATTAGAATTGCCTCAATGACGTAATTCTTTTGACCTTTACAGTGTTGACGGGGACGTTAAACCTCAAATCAAACAAACTATTGAGTGCAAACAGCATTCGGGCCTCCGGCCATCTAGGCTTAGAGAAACAGGTTGGGCTGCATGGTGCTTCCACGCAGAGCTGAAACAGACCACACATGAGTATAAGTACACCGCTTAGAAGAACTGACCTGTCCAGGCAAAGTGATGCCAGTCGGACAGGCCAGCTATTGGTTTCATTGGGTGGCCGGGCTTCCCTGTGGTGTCTCTGATGGGAGCTATGGGTTAACTTTGTAGATTCCTTATCATTGCCTTCACTTCTATTTTGAGATGTCATTTCACCACAACGTCGGATAAAAGTCGCACAAAATTGGAAGTAATGCCTCCAGAAAGACGCAAATAGTGCTGACGGGGACGTTAAATTTCAATTCAAACAACTAACTAACTAACTAACTATCTAACCAACAAACAACATTCCGTTTTTTCAGGATGAAATCCAATCCTAAATATATGGATATTTAGAACTGTGGAAAAAAAATTTCTTGCACACCAGACAAGGAAATCCGTGATTTTACCCTCGGATAGAAAATTATGTTCTTGCACACCAGACAAGGAAATCCGTGATTTTACCCTGGGATAGAAATTTATGTTCTGACCCTGTTGTTCCGACCCATAATCGAATATAATCGCGTGTTTAATAAATGCACTGGTTGAATACGACCTCATATGCGCCGTAGTTAATGTTGACGTCATGCACGTGACGTGACGTCACCAATCATTCCTGTAGTGTCATCGGTAACCGAAGTGACTGCAGCATTACAATCCGAGCTAAGAAATGGAAGGTGTGCAAGAAAAAGAATCCTATATGGGTGTGAGGGGTGGATAGAAAAATCCGTCCCTCGCGATCACTGTCCGGCATCACTCGGCAAGCCTCGTGATGCCGGACAGTGACACTTGGGACGGATTTTTCAATCCACCCCTCACGCCCATATAAGATTCTTATATTCTGACCCTGGTGTTCCGACCCGAAATCGAATATAATCGCGTGTTTGATAAATGCACAGGTTGATTACAACCTCATGTGCGGCGTCGTCATGCGTGACGTCACTAAACATTCCTGTTGTGTCATCACAAAATGGCGGACGTTGGTAACCGAAGTGACAGCAGCATTAAAAATTTACAATAGAAATGGAAGGTATGCAAGAAAAAGAATCCAATATGGGTGTGCGGGGTGGATAGAAAAATCCGTCCCTCGGGATCACTGTCCGGCTTCACTCGGCAAGCCTCGTGATAACGGACAAAGTCCCTTGGGACGGATTTTTACAATCCACCCCTCACACCCATATAAGATTTTTATATTCTAGGGCCTTTAGAATGAATTTGAATTAGTCATGATGAAAGAGTCGTCCGTGTTCGAGTTATATGGACATCTTGAGCGATGATAATAATTCTATGTGGACTTGAGGCCTATCTACTGCAGCTTTGGCTGTAGAGAGTGCTGTAGTTGATGATCACGTTTGTCTTTCAGCCACCAAGTTTGCTGGACGTGTTACAGAAGACCAAGACAAGCTTACTATACACGTTATATTTGTTACCTAAACTTCACCAAATACCATGCAAATCACGGTTTATTGCATATTCAATCTCTTGTACCACCACAGAACTTTCTAAATTATTACCGCCCCCGCCCATCGGGGCTTGGTGAAATAGATCGGGCTCCACTTTGCTTTCAGGCAGAGCTGATACCGACCGCACATGAGTACTGGTAATCCACTTAGGAGGTCTAAACCTACCAAGGAAAATTGCTGCGAGTCGGTCCGTCCATGCTTATATACCCTATTGGTTTCATTGGGCGGCAGGTATTGAGATGTCATTTTATGTCAATGTCGGGTACAAGTCCCACAAAATGGGAAGCAACGTCTCCAAAATGAGCTATACAGTGTTGAAAAAAAAAAATCTAAATTATTAACTTCATGTTTACTGCCATCAAAACGTGTAATATTGCAACACAGTCTTTGAAAGAACAGGAAAAAATTATGTTTTGGTCTGTAAACAATCTAATGAAGTGTTAAATAAAATGAAATCCAGACGTTTGCGTGTTTCAAGTCTCTTTCCTTATTATTTATCCACCCTTTAAACTACACTTCCTCATAATCAAATAGCAGAAACACTTAACGATTTAATTGAATGGACATTTCATTGGGAAGATTCCCTCTTTCTTGCATGTAATGTAAGAAATGCTTTTTTCACTTCTGAAGAGCATAAAAATTATTCTTTATTGTCATACCAGAAAGTGTGTGAAGCTCTCACCTTTCTACTTGACAATATTTACGTAAGATTTGGTACTAAGGTATTTAAACAAGTGTAGGGTATCCCGATGAGTATGAATTGCGCACTCCTTGTTTCTGATTTGTTCTTGTAGTGTTATGAAAGAGACTTCATGATGTTCCTTTCTGTTGAAAACAAATCTGAAATCATTGAAACCTTTAGCTCGACTTCTACATATTTGGATGATTTATTAAATATTGACAATACCTATTTCGGTAATTAGATCTGTCAAAATGACTTCGCAGAAATTCAGTTAAATAAAGCAAATTCTCCTGATACCAAGGCCCCGTTTTCGGATTTACATCTATCTTTTATTGTAGACGGGTTTGTTGACTGACACATTTATGATAAACGCGATGATTTCGATTTTGAGATTGTAAATTTTCCATTCTTGGATAGTGAGGTTCTTCGTGCGGCATACTAATGCGTTTATATTTCGCAATTAATTCGATTTGCCAGAGTGTCTGGGCATGTAACTGACTTCAACACTCGTAATAAATTGTTAACTGCTAAACTTCTTAATCAGGGGTATCGGTATCATAAGCTATGCAAAACCTTTTCTAAATTTTATATACGCCATTCCGATTTAATTTCTATCGGAACCCGAATTGTATGGTGACTTAGAATGTAAATTCAGGAAAATGTATACTTGAATTGATTGCAGTACCCAATTTCGCAAAATCATTCTTCAATATAAAAAGATTGGGCACTAGGTAAATATTATACGACATACTGCATGCATGGTAGCTAACCGAATCACGGTTGATATATTTGATGCCCTCTTTAATTGCACGCCGGTAGGTCAGGCCTCTGATTCTATAACGGTCCAGCGTAAAGGCTTACTAATGTAATGCTGGTTGGTAATTTGTTGGGTCCATCGGAGTCAATCGGTTGGTTTTCTTTTGCTCCAGCATTTCAGTAGTTTGTTGCTGGCGACTTCTCGCCGTTGTTTCATCTCTGTGGTTGTTTTTTTTTGTGCTATCCGCGATTTTGTACTAATGAGTTAGGGCACTGAATTATTTGCCTAAATCGCGACAGAATCAAGGGCGAGGATTGCGGCCGCTAAAAATCGATTGAAGTAGAAGTGAAACAAAGATCAGGAATTGATACAATTAACTTACTCCACCCATAAAAGACACCAAAGGGAAAGAAATACAAACATTAAGCGACCAGACCATAATGGAAACCTAAACAAAGGAAGGCCATAAGGACAGTTACTTTCCCACAAAATGGCCATATGGCCATCCAAAATTAAAAGACACAAGTGATACACACAGTAAGTAACAAACAACAACATAAATAAATCGCCACAGAAGAGCCGCCTTGGAACGGTCAGTGGAAGATTTCCACTGGGGGGGGGGGGGGGGGGGGCTTAAATCGATTTTACGCGGCCACAATCCTCGCCCTTACTTCCGTCGCGATTTAGACAAATAATTTGTTCAGTCCGCATGAAGGCCTCCTAACTCATCAGTGCAACATCTCCGTGAACACAAAAATCAAAGAACCACAGAGGTGAGACAACTGTGAGGACTCGACAGCAAGAAACCACTGAAATGCTGGAGCAAAAGAAAACCAACAGTTAGACTCCGATGAACCCGACCAGAGACAGAGCATCAGGCACCAACCAACATTATCTCTCTAATTCTCAATAAGCCTTTACGTTGGAGCCGTCATAGAATCTGAGGCCTGACCCACCGGCGTGCAATTAAAGAGGGAAGCAAAGTTGCCAACCGTGAATGGGTTAACTACCATGCATGCAGTCTGTCCTATAATATCCATGTTGTACCCAATCTTTTTATATCGAAGAATGATTTTACGAAATTGGGTGCTGAAGTCATTGCGGTTATATATTTTTCTGAATTTATATACTAAGTCACCATAAAATTCGGTTTCCGATAGACCTTGTTGCAGAAGAGATTTAAGTCCAATATTGAATTTTGAAATTAAATCAGAATGGCGTCTATAAAATTTTGAAAAGGCTTTGCGTAGTTTATGGTGCCGATAACCCTGATTAAGGAGTTTAGCCGTTACTAATTTATTACGAGTGTTGAAGTCAGTTACATGACTACACACTCTAGCAAATCGAATTAATTGCGAAATATAAACGCCATAGGATGGCGCACGAGGAACATCACCATCCAAAAAAGGAAAATCTACAATCTCAAAATCAAAGTCATCGCGTTTATCATAAATTTTGCACGAAACAAATCCATCTACAATAGATAGATGTAAATCCAAAAACGGGGCCTCGGTATCAGAAGAATTTGCTTTATTTAACTGAAGTTCTAGGGGGTAAATCTGACTGATCAAACCATCAAAATAGGTATTATCAATATTTAATAAATCATCTAAATATCTAGAAGTAGAGCTAAAAGCTTCAATAATTTCAGATTGGTTATCAATGGAAAGCGACAGAATGAAATCTCTTTCATAACAATACAAGAACAGATCAGCCACAAGAGGTGCGCAATTAGTACCCATCGGAATACCCACAATTTGTCTAAATAACTTAGTACCGAATCTAATATAAGTATTGTCAAGTAGAAAGATGAGGGCATCACACACTTTCTGACATGACCAAAGTGTATAATTCTTATGCTCTTTAGAAGTGAAAAATGCATTTCTGACATTACATGCAAGATAGAGAGAATCTTCTCTGTGAAAAGCCCATTCAATTAAATCATTAAGCTTTTCTTTTATAAGATTATGAGGAAGTGTAGTGTAAAGAGTGGAAAATCGTAGGTAGACAGACTAGAAGCACGAAAATGTCTAGATTTCAATTTATTTAAAACCTCATTCGAATTTTTATAGACCAAAACAGATTTCTTCCTGATCTTTCAAAGACTTTATCACAATATTTAATTGAACGCGTTTTAATAGCGGTAAGACAGGAAGTTAATAATTTAGAAAGTTCAGTGGTAGTGCAAGAGCTAGAATTTGCAATAAACCGTGCTTTGTAAGGTTTTTTATGAAGTTTTGGTAACCAGTATAGCGTAGGAAGCTTGTCTTGGCCTTCGTTAACACACACAGCAAACTTGGTGGCTGAAAGACAAACATGTTTATCTACTATAGCTCTCTCTTCAGCTAAAGGCTGAAGTTCATAGGCCTTAGTACCACCAAGCTCCTGCTTAAGCGTGTTAACATAGTGGAGCCGCGTCACACAACGACGACGTTGTTAGCGGCCTTGTCTGCAGGGGCCAAAACAAACTTCTTATAAAATTCTTGAATACCTAGTTTAAGATGACGTAAAGACGTCTTGGGCTTAGGAGGTAATAAGTTAGTATTTTGAGAATAGAAAGAAATGCGTTTATTCACTAGTTTTAAAATGCTAAGCTTCCAGTCCTTAAGGGCTTTATGCTCAACATACTCTCGCTTACACCATCGATTACCGAATTCATTCAAGGAAGCAGCGATTTCATCTCTACATTTACTGAAATCAATTTTAGAAGGAAACCGATATTTCGGTCCTTTAGAAATTATATTCCTTATCCTAGAATCAGGAATAATTTTCAAATTGCCAGTAATTACATGACCAGCAGCAGGATAGCAATACTTTGAGTTTTTACAATCACATGAATCAGGAGTATTAGTATCAATATCAAGATCTGAAACAAGTTTATTGAAATTAAAACTGATAGATCTAACAGGTTTGTTATATTTATAGCAAATTATAGGTGTTTCAGTATTTTGAAAATAAGCAGGAATGGAAGAAAGCACCGATCTCTCACGGAAGATACTGGGCAAATCTATAAAATCCATACCCTTATTAATGAAGGGTATTTTGAAGAAATGGCGTTTATGATTAATTTCAGAATCAATGTAAGGACGGAGAGTATGCTGAGTATAGCCTCTAGTTAAGAGAGCCGCATCATATAACTGATGAGAACTATCGTAGAATTTATTCGCCTCGGTGTCCAGAAGACGTAAAACAGAAACGGGTAATGAACTTAAAAATGAAAGCATAGAGTGGCGTCCATGATTTAATAATATAATTGACAGTCACTTCAGTCTAGTATTGTTTCGTTTAAACGCACGTGATTTACGTTTAAAGTTACCATTTTTCCTGGTGCCGTGAGATCTAGTTCTGCGTTTTCGACATTCCAGGAGTGAGAAAATATCAAAGTCCGGAATTCTGGAAATATTACCCTCATGATAAATGTTGTCATTAAATCCCAGTGGAAAAGGGGTCTGTAAAAATTTAATCCATTTCAGTTCAGCTTCATGTCTTTTGATTATTTTGAATCTAGATGTAGAATTTGCATCGTAATAAAGTTTTTCCACTGGTTGTATAACAATGTTATTTACAGAATGACCTGTACGTCGAAAGTGACGGTACAAGAAAGTGTCAGTTTTCTTAGGCTTACTCATTCTACGATAATGCTCGTTCAATCTAGTTTTAAGCATGCGGTTAGTTTGACCGACGTACTGCATATTACAGTTTGCAGCACGTCAAGTAATTAGATAAATTAAATCTGTAGACTGCCATGTCAAATCAGACATGTTAACTACAGAGAAGCGTCTACCGTTTACAGATGAAGTAACGGTAGACGCAGTGCTTAAATGCGAACAACATCTGCACCTCTTGGCATTGCACTTAGAAATACTAGGATACAATCCACTCCTTTTCCACGGATTAGTATATTTTCGAAGGATGGGCGATTTGAGAGGAGATAGTCTTATACGAAGACTACTCCCAAAAACATTGGTATTGCCTGCTCCTTTGAGATTAACTGAAGTTACAGAAGACAAATTTAAGGGTCTAACCAATACCGAAGGCAACATAGTATTAAAGTTCTTAATAGAATGGGGAATCCGTACAGAAGAAGCAGAGTGTAACCTAAGGGGTGATATTGATATTTTAAATGTATTTGTAATACTCATTTTGGTTAATAAGGTTGTGATACCGTCAAAACTAAAGCGATGTTCATACCGGTTATTTAATAAATAAATAAAACAAAACAGCATATAAAATTACTGAAGAAGATTCCTTCGAATAGAAGGAAGGTACAACAAAAGCCCAAAAAACATCTTAGTCTACTTAAAGTACAGGGATGTCAAACACGCAGTTGTTATACAACGACGAACGAACATCGGTTTAATAATGACCTTCAACAGGTATCTAAAGGATGTCAATCGATGGAACAGTGAAAAGCAATTGCATAAGCAATCCCTGAGGATTGGAAAAATCAGAGCATTAAATGCATGTACGGGGAGACCTTTTACAGACGCCACACGGCACAAACAAAACAGCCCTGATATGCAAAGTAGAAGTAAAACAAAAATCAGGAATTGATACAATTAACTTACTCCACCCATAAAAGACACCAAAGGGAATGAAATACAAACATTAAGCGACCAGACCATAATGGAAACCTAAACAAAGGAAGGCCATAAGGACAGTTACTTTCCCACAAAATGGCCATACGGCCATCCAAAATTAAAAGACACAAGTGATACACACAGTAAGTAACAAACAACAACATAAATAAATCGCCACAGAAGAGCCGCCTTGGAACGGTCAGTGGAAGATTTCCACTGGGGGGCTTAAATCGATTTTACGTGGCCACAATCCTCGCCCTTACTTCCGTCGCGATTTAGACAAATAATTTGTTCAGTCCGCATGAGGGCCTCCTAACTCATCAGTGCAACATCTCCGTGAACACAAAAATCAAAGAACCACAGAGGTGAGACAACGGTGAGGACTCGACAGCAAGAAACCACTGAAATGCTGGAGCAAAACAAGCCCCCCCACCTCCCTCAATGAAATTCTTTTAACTGGCCGTTCCAAGGCGGTTCTTCTGTCGCGGTTATTTTTGTTATGGTTTGTGTTTTAGTGTGTGTATCGCTTATATCGTTTTGTGTTGGATGGCCAACTGGCCATTTTGTGGGAAAGTAAATGTCCTTTTGGCGTTCCGTTATTGATGTTTTCATTAGGGTCTAGTTATTTCATGCTTGTGCGTCTTTCCCTTTGGTGTCTCTGATGGGAGCTGTTGGTTAATTGTATCAATCGATTCCTGATCATTGCCTTCACTTCTGTTTTCAAAACGAGTTCGAATTACCCAATACAAAATAACAAAGTTTCACTCTATATATAGCGTCTATTCGGCTGTTTTCGTGATGTTAAGCAGTAACAAATATCCTTTCTTGTATTTTTTTTGGGGGGGGGGTGGGGGGGGGGGGCATTTATCTTGAAAAGCTATGCTGATTGCACTGATAAGAACAGCCTCAGCGAGGCGATTCGGTTGGTTACTCACAGCACATATTTTTTTTTGGAAATATTCCAAATAAAAATAATCACATCTTGGCAGTGAGTAGGCTTCTGTACTCAAACAGGCTTTTCCTACCAGAGTCTGAGTTATTGGAGTTTGACTGTAAATACTGCGCTCGTGTGAATCTGACCGCACACGAGTACTGGTAAAGCTCTTAGAGGATCTAAGCCTGCCCAGGCAAAGCGGTGCGCATTGGACCGACCATGCTTAGAAACCGTATTAGTTTCATTGGGTGACAGGGTTTGAGATGTCATTTCATCTCAATGCCGGGTAAAAGTCCCACAAAATTGGCAACAACGTCTCCAAAATGACTTATATAGTGTTGACGGGGACGTTAAACATCAAATCAAACAAAAAAAAACAACAACAAAAAAAAAACAAAAACAAGGACGGGTCGTCCCCTCCCATCGGGGTTCGGAAAAAAAGATAAGGCTGCTTGATACTTCCACGCTAAGCGGAATCTGACCACACACGACTACAGATAGGCCGCTTAGAATGAGTAAGCCTGCCCAGGCAGAGATGTGTGAGTCAGATTGCCCAATGCATTTATCTGGTTCCATTGGGCGGCAGGGTTTGAGGTATCATTTCACCTCAATGTCGGGTTAAAGACCAACAAAATTGGAAGCAACGTCTCAAAAATGACCTACATAGTGTTGATGGGGACGCTAAACCCAAATTCAAACAAACAAACAAACTTAGAACGGACCTCTACCAGGTTTACTGCGGTTGCTGAATATTCGGCACGATCGTTTTTCACGTGCTTACGAACATGCAGTCGGACTGCATATCTGTTTACCTTTATTGTTATGTCTTCTTCTTTTATATATATATATTTATACCTTGTACCTATTGCAGTCGCCAATGTACCCTACAGACTTGCTGTGGCTGGCTATCTTACGATACTTGAAGTATGGGTATAAGTGTTGATCAGTGGAGAGCGGCCATATATCTGTTCGGTAGTCTCGTTATACGCGGCAGTGGTAGAGAATTTTACTTAAAGATGAAGTTCAGCTATTGCTATTAAAGAATTAAGTGGTTTTGTCTCTCGCTATCAAAGAATTAAATGGTTATGTCTCTCTATACTTGCACTGCTCTTGGCCATTGCAGGACCTCTTACAGAGACTACAAGCAATAACAACCTTTGCTTCATTATTTTAATGTTGACGCTACAAGCACTTGGCATTGAAGAAAATCCTGGGCCAGCCAATGCCAACCCTAGTCATGCAGATTTATCTATTCTGCACATTAACATACTAAGCACAAGGAATAAGATCGAATACATTAAGGACCATTTTTTAGATTTTAATACTTTATATTTTACAGAGCCTCACCTTGATCAACTGATTTTAATCGAAACACTATTTTTATCTGATATATACGATGAACACTATAGGAAAGATAGAACCAACCACGGAGGAGCGCTCCTGGTTCACATTAATTCAGAACTTAAACACACAAGACGAACAGACTTAGAAATTTATTGCCCTAAATCCATATGGGTGGAAGTCAAAACGAACAACATCAAAGATCTCCTGGGCTTGTTTTACAGTCCTAGAACAGCCGATGCAACATTCTTTGAAAACTTAAATTTGAATATTGAAAAAGCATACGACTTTACTTATAATCTTATTGTTTTAGGCGACTTAAACGAGGACCTATTTACTAATAATTACCGGAATTTAAATGACTTGATAATACTCAATTCGCTTCAAAATACAGTCACAAATGCAACGACACAGCTTGCGCTTTTAGATCCTGTAATTATATCAGATGATATGCAGTTTTTAGACTCTCCAGATATAAGTGACCATAACGCAATGTATATTAGATTATCATTTATTGTCAGTGTAAAACATCTTACAAACGATTATTTGGCTGTATAAAAGGGCAGATTATATCAAATGTAAAGAGCTTATACATAACTATGATTGGAGTTATCTCTTGGAGGGATCTTTTAACGACGCATGTGTTAACTTCACCGGTATTTTTTAAACTTTGCTAGAATGTGTTTACCTTCTAAAACCGTAACAATAAGTCCAGGAGACAAACCATGGTTTGATTCAATTATTACGTAACATGCGCATAAGCGACAGGCTTAACGGTTCTTCTGTGGCGGTTTATTTATGGTGTTGTGTGTTACTTACTGTGTGTATCACTTGTGTCTTTTTATTTTGGACGGCCATATGGCCATTTTGTTGGAAAGTAACTGTCCTTATGGCCTTCCTTTGTTTAGGTTTCCATTATGGTGTCATAATGACACATCATAATGACACATCATAATGTTTGTGTTTCATTCACTTTGGTGTCTTTGATGGGTGGAGTAAGTTAATTGTATCGATTACTGATCTTTGTTTTTCTTCTACTTTTTAAGACAAACTGTATTGAAATCGGAAACATCATCGAACGGAATAAGTATGAGAGCATTAGAAATAAAGTAAAATAAAATCATGCTTAAGGATTTTTTTTTATAATTCCTGGAAGTTTCATTCTCTGATTTTCATAATAACGACAAAAGGAAATTCTGGCAAGTCATTCGCCATTTTGTTAAAAATAATAAAACCTCTAACAGTACCCCCACTTATTATAGAAAAAGAAAACGGTCTAAAGTCATATTGTCATACAGACGAAGAAAAAGCAGAATATCAACAATAAATATCACTGGAGTACTGTTGCCTAATTTTGAATCTAAAACTAGAAATTTGTTAAGTGATATAACTCTAGAAATTTCAAATTTAATTGATTTAATTGGAGTGTATGTAATATACACCTGTGGTAATGGTCAAAGGTGACCGATGCAGTCTCAGAAGATAGATAGATATTAAATCCAATTAAAGCGACTGGTCCTGATCTAATTAGTAACAGAATGTTGAACGCAGTAGCAAACGAGATTTCAATTCCGTTGGAAATCCTGTTTTAAAGGTCATTTAGAGAGGGCGTGTTTGGAATAGACATGTATGGAAAGCGTCTCATGTCTTGCCTTTGCCTAAGAAGGGGGACTTAGCAAAAGTAACAAACTTCAGACCGGTGTCACTTCTTAGCAGAATAGGTAAATTACAAGAAAGAATTGTACATAAAAACATTTAAAACTTTCTACATAATATTAATCCTTTGTGCAAATATCAATCTGGCTTTCTACCCAATCACTCCACTACTTATCATCTACCCAATCACTCCACTACTTATCAACTTCTAGAAATTTATCAGCATATCTGTCAAACGTTCGATAATAATCAATTTTCGAGTATGACATTTTGTGGCGTGTCTAAGGCATTGTACAGGGTTTGGCATGAAGGCCTAATGTTCAAACTGAAACAGCATGGCATAAACGGTCATTTACTAAACTGGGTTGAAGATTACCTTAGTAATAGATCCAAGAAAGTAATAATTAAATCTTCTACTTCCACGGTTACGAAAACTAATGCTGGGGTACCCCAGGGTTCTGTTCTGGGGCGCCTATTTCTCTTAGTTTATGTAAACGATATTGCAGATTCCCTATTAAGCTTAACCAGACTTTTTCCTGACGATAGTGCTTTATTCCATTCAGCTTCATCATTGGAAGACATTCAGGGAATAAAAAAATATCATGATCTTCGTATTTTATCGGCATAGGCAAAACAATGCCTAGTTACTGTTTATTCACTAAAGGCAGAAGCAGTTCTCTTTTGAAAAGTTTCCAGATATAGTTTTCAACGAAACCCCAATATATAGTATTCTTGCATTGTTTGGGTTGTATGTACAGCCCAATACTGCCAGTCTTTGGAAAAACTACAGCATGGAGCAGCTCGTATTGTAACGGGTCTTGCTAGGTCGGTATCCCTTGATAAACTTGATAAAGAATGTGGCTGACGTACTCTTAAATAAAAAGGCAGAAACTAAGCTATCATTTATGTATAATGTCGTGCATGAAAATGTACCATCATATATTTCAGACATTATTCCTCCTTTGGTAAGTGAAAGGACACAGTATCCCCTAAAAATAATAATAACACTGAAATTTCTCGACGATCGTAAATCCCATCTTCTATTTCGATTCGGAATTCCCTTGACAATAGCCTTCAAGAAGCACGTAGTCTAAATTCTTTTAAATAGCAAATTAAGAAATTTTATTTTTCAAACACTTACGTTTCAACCTTTTTCATGGAAGGCGAACGGTACATTTCAGTACTGCACGCCAGAATAAGAAACAATTGTAGTTATCTGAAAAACGATCGTTTACAAATCACTTGGCTCAAAGTTCTAACTGCTACTGTCCAGACGTTAGCGAGGATGCTGAACACTTCTTCTTTGCTTGTTCTAATTTTACAAGAGAACGAATTACTTTCTTTCATCCGCTCAATTTAAATAAGGTTCTTTTTAGTGATGATACATTATCAAGATAATGGTATTCTTTTTAAAGCCGTGCCAACGTATATTAAAAACACTGGGAGATTTAGCTAAAATGCTTAATTTAACTTTTGTCATATTGTAACACTACTATATGCCTGAACCCCTGGGTTTCTTGACGACATGCTATTAGCAATTTATTTATTTTAGCTGTTGATTTATTTATCTGATATAATTCTGCGTTTTACATAGTTTGCTTGTATGTGTCCTACTTGTTCATATATAATAGTTATTAAATAGCCATATTCATATGTTCTACATGTATTAGTGTCAGCCTTGTATGGGGAGGGCTGTAACTAATGTTGTGAGAACTTGTGGCCCGATCCATTTGTTGTTGCAATAAAATATGATTTAACTAAAACATATCCGTTTGCGAACGAAAGTGAACGAAATAAATTGGATGTTTCCGGGATTGTCTGACCATCTTCCAAACTTGAAAGCCATCACGAAAACACGCCTATATGTTTGTTTACCCCCTTGAACGCCACTTTTACATAGTAAAACTGGGGTTTGCAGGGGTAAACCTTATTTTTCTTATACCTGCTCTAAAATATAGATTGTGGGTACTCGTTAGAACCGCCTCGATGAGGCGGTTCTAACGAGTACCCAAAATCTGTATTTTGATCAGAAATAAGAAAAATATCACTAATTTCATGTTAAAATTTTCTTTTTTTCGGCGATAAAGGTAACAATGCATTTGTATATGCGTGTTAGATCAGTCGGGCTCTAAACGTATTAACTCTGAAAACGCGTCTGCTTATGTTTGTTTGATTTGTTTGATTTAAGGTTTAACGTCCCCGTCAACACTGTAAAGGTCATTTTGGAGACGTTGCTTCCAATTTTGTGGGACTTTTACCCGACGTTGAGATGAAATGACATCTCAAGCCCTGTCGCCCAATAAAACCAATAGGGTTTATTAGCATGGACGGTCCGACTCACACCGCGGTTCCTGGACAGGCTTAGATCCTCTAAGCGGTTAACCAGTACTAGTGTGCGGGCCGGATTCAGCTCTGCGTGGAAGCACCATGCAGCCCATATATTTCTTCAAGCCCCTATGGGCGGGGGCTTTCGTCTGCTTATGTCATCTGCGGTATATTCTTGCAAACGTTAACAAAATATTTATTTTACATACATGCAAACAATTAAGACCCTGATCAGACTGCTCTTTAATAAGTCTGATCTGGATCAACACGGTTGCAACCATGACTCCAAAAGTAACCAGCAAACAACAAAGCAGACGACATTCGTTGTTATTAACGTCTCAAAGAATAGATATCACATTACTACAGATACATTTACCCTATGACAATCAATGTTCTCCGCTCATATTTCACAAAAGATAACATTTAATTACTAGTATTATGCAATTAACGTATTTTAGAGCTTTGCTTTAACAGTATTTTATTGAAATATCTATGCAGATCAAACCGATCAAAGACAATCCAAATCCCAGTAAACTACAGTCGAACGTCAATGGCTCGAATACCTTTGGGGCCCCGAAAATCTGTTCGAGACTGGGGTAGTTCGAGCCACTGAGGTTACTGTCAGGAGGCATAACGGGATACTTTTAGACATCTTTTCGGTGTTCTATAATGAACATGTATGTTGTGTGCACTCATTAGAATCGCCTCATTGAGGCGATTCTAATGAGTACACACAAAATACATTTGCAAGATAAAAGACCAAAATCTCCTTAATTATCATCAACTGTTTCTTGTGTAGAGGATTTCGCTAGGGGCTCAAGAACGGGTTCGACCCATCAATGGTAAACGAACCATCGGTGTTCGAGCCATCGAAGTTCTACTGTACTTTGCTTAAACATTTTATCCTCTTTATTAGGCCTGTGCTATATATAACGTATTTTGACTGTCACTGGTCCTTTCCTATTTAAAATTGCATCTGAAATAGAAGTGAGGGCAATGATCAGGAATCGATACAATTAACCCCCACCTCCCATCAGAGACACCAAGGGAAAGAAACACAAACATGAAACAGCTAGGCCCTAATGGAAACATCACAAGCGGAAAGCCACACGGACAGTCATTTTCTCAGAAAATGGCCAATTGGCTATCCAAAGCAAAATAATATAAGCGATACACACACTTAAAGACAAGCCATAACAAAAATAAACCACGACAGAAGAACCGTCTTGGAACGGTCAGTGAAACGGCTTTAATCGTTTTGACGTGGCCACAATCCTCGCCCTAACTTCCGTCGCGATTTAGACAAATAATTTGTTCAGTCCGCATGAAGGCCTCTTAACTCATCAGTGCAAAATCTCCGTGAACACAATGAAATAACGGTGGAACTCGACAGCAAACCACTGAAATGCTGGAGCTAAAGAAAACCCCAAAAGGATATACTCCGATGGGCCCAAGCAGACACAGAGCATCAGGCACCAACCAACTTTAAATAAAATCAGATTCTCTCTAATTCTCAGTAAGCCTTTATGCTGGAACCGTCATAGAATCTGAGGCCTGACCCACCGGCGTGCAGTTAAAGAGGAAAGAAAAGTTGTCAACCGTGATTGGGTTAACTGCCATGCATGCAGTCTGTCGAATAACCTTTATGTTGTATCCAATCTTTTTATATCGAAGAATGATTTTACGAAATTGGGTACTGAAGTCACTACAATTATATATTTTTCTTAACTTACATACTAAGTCACCATAAAATTTGGGTTCCGATAGACCTTGTTGCAGAAGAGATTTAAGTCCAACTTAAATCAACTGACTTAAACCGCCGAAATACACACGTGTACAAACACGATGCACGCACACATATAACATGTCTCTTAACCGACAAACAGACTTTTAAGAAGCCTAACCTGGCTTCTCTTCATGTGGCACATTACAACTTAAAATTGACAGTTCAACAACAGAATGAATTATTGTCTGAAATTTCACCGCTTCGGCATCTCGAGAATCTAAAAACAAAAGCTGTTTGTAAGATGAATCTGGCATTTACTTGAACAACAATGTTTTGTTTCTCCCTATTCTTTTAACTCTTTCTTAAAACATAAAACGTGGCTTTTTTATTTTTTTTGCTGACTTGCATACTATATTTGCATTTAGTTTAGGAATAGCCAATTCAAACAAACCTGCGAATAGGCGATCACCAATGACTTCGTGCAAGAAGCCAGGGATATTGCCCTATCAGATGGTTGCATGTGCCCATTCAGAAAATGCTAAGGACGTTTTTGCAAATGTCGGTTACACTGGTCATTTGAGAATGATAAGGGCGTATTACACATGGAACGAATCAAATAGTCATTTTGATATGTCTAGCGGCCCTTTTTTACTTTGGCAATCATTGCAGACCCAGATCAGACGCCGCAGAACGCGGCGTCTGATCTTGGTCTACAATGTTTGCTTAAATTACATACTTTTTTGCAACATTAACCGCAATCAGAAGAAACCTGACACCCCTATAATTGGACATGGACCACTGAAAATGTATTAGGCGGGCAATTCCATTATTATATATGGGTTAACCATATTGGTCGGATCAACTAGTCATTTTGAGAAGGCTAAGGGCGATTTGCACATGTGTTAGATCAACTATAAAGCCATTTGAGAATGCTGAGGGCATTTCCACATTGGTCGGATCAACCAATTATTTGAGAATGCCAAGGGCGTTAGACATATGGGTCGGATCAACTAGTCATTTTGAGAATGCTAAGGGCGTTAAAAACATGGGCTGGAACAACTAGTCATTTGGCAATGCTAAGGGTGTTAAGGGTCAGGTCTACTAGTCATTTGAATATGCTAAGAGCGTTTAGGAAAGGGGTCGGATCGTCTTGTCATATGAGAATGATTAGGGCGTTTAGCACAAGGGTCGGATCAATTAATGTTGGTTTTCTTTTGCTCCAGCATTTTAGTGGTTTCTTGCCCTCTAGTCCTCACCGTTGTTTCATCTCTGTGGTTGTTTGATTTTTGTGTTCACGGAGATGTTACACTGATGAGTTAGGAGGCCTTCATGCGGACTGAACAAATTATTTGTCTTAATCGCGACGGAAGTAAGGGCGAGGATTGTGGCCACATAAAAACGATTTAAGCCCCCTCCCCCACCCCCTCCCCCCGAGTGGAATTCGTTTCCGCTGATCGTTCCAAGGCGGTTCTTCTGTCGCGGTTTATTTTGTTATGGTTTGTCTTTGGGTGTTTGTGTCGCTTATGGCCATTTTGTGGGAAAGTACGAGGGTCGATCAATAAATTCGAGAACTTTTGCTATAACTTAATAATGAAAAACGATACTCACGAATACTGTTTATTATTTCTCGACATAGGATCCCTTGACCTTGATACACTTTTGGCATCTGTTCATCCACGTGCCGGAAGCGTGACGAAAGCCGTCACGTGACAACTCTCTAAGCGCCAACGTTATAGCAGCCCCTAGTTCATCTCGCGTCTCATATTTTACTCTACGCAGCTGATCCTTCACATTTGGTAACAGGAAAAAGTCACAGATATCCAAGTCTGGGCTATACGGTGGATGCGGTAGAGTTTTGATACCCAGTTCCTTGACGGTGGACGTCACAAGTTGACTCACGTGCACTGGAGCGTTGTCTTGGTGCAAAATGAACCCCGACCTTACAAGTTCAGGACGTTTATCTCGAAAAGCTCTCTGCACCTGGAATTTAATTAGATGTGCGTAGTATTCACTATTGACTGTAGTTTTAGCTGGCACCATGTGATTCAACACGATTCCTTTTGTGTCACAGAATATGATGGACATAACTTTACCCACTGACTTGGAAAGTCGGGCTTTTACAGGCGATGGTGACGATGCATGCTTCCACACGGAACTCTGTTGCTTGTTTTCCGGCTCAAAGAAGTGGAATCATGTTTCATCACATGTCATTATTTTATTCAGGAACCCATCACCTTCCTCTGCATATCGGTTGATAATATCTCGACATATCTGTTTCCTTACTCTCTTCTGGTCGGGCTGAAGTAGACGGGGTACCCACCTTGCACAGACGCGGCTTAATTTAAGCTTTTCCGTCAGAATCCCTTGGGCTGCACCATAACTTAAGTTAAGTCCTCCTCTACATTTCTAACAGTCACTCGCCTGTCTTCCATTACGTATTGTTCAATGGCAGCACAGTTTTCCTCTGTAGTATACTTCGAAATGCGGCCAGATCGGGCCCCATCTTTGGTTGATGTTCTTCCGTTACTGAAGCGATGCCACCATTTATGAATACAAGATATCGAAAGTGCTGCTTCTCCGTATACTTTTTGGAGATCCTCTTTGATTTCGCTCATAGTCTTCCCTAATTTTACGTAGACTTTAATGATAGTCCTCTGTTCTGCAACAACGTCGTCAGCCATTTCTGAACGGTGAACGTGAAGTATGACGTCGAAAATATGATGTCATTTAAAAACTAATGACGTTACGAACGTAATACCTTGACGACGTTGTCCGTTACGTACTATTCTATCGACCATATAAATTTTATTGCGATTGGTAGTATATTAAAAAAGTTATAGCAAAAGTTCTCGAATTTATTGATCATCCCACGTAACTGTCCTTTTGGCTTTCCGCTATTGGTGTTTCCATTAGGGTCTGTTGTTTCATGTTTGTGTTTCGTTCCCTTTGGTGTCTCTGATGGGAGCTGTGGGTCAATTATATCGATTCCTGATCATTGACTCCACTTCTATTTAGCACGAGGTCAGATCATCTAAAAATTAGAGAGTGCTATGGGCGTTGTGCACATGGATCGGATCAATTAGTCATTTGAGAGTGCTAAGGGTGTTCAGCACAAGGGTCGGATCAACTAAAAATACAGAGTGCTTAGGGCGTTGTGCACATGGATCGGATCAGTTAGTCATTTGAGAGTGCTAAAGGTGTTTAGCACAAGGGTCGGTTAGACTAAAAAATTAGAGAGTGCTTAGGGCGTTAAGCACATGGATCGGATCAATTAGTCATTTGATAGTGCTAAGGGTGTTCAGCACAAGGGTCGGGTCGACTAAAAAAATAGAGAGTGCTTAGGGCGTTTTGCACATGGATCGGATCAATTAGTCATTTGATAGTGCTAAGGGTGTTTAGCACAAGGGTCGGGTCGACTAAAAAATTAAAGAGTGCTGAGGGCGTTTTGCACATGGATCGGATCAATTAGTCATTTGATAGTGCTACGGGTGTTCAGCACAAGGGTCGGATCGACTAAAAAATTAGAGAGTGCTTAGGGCGTTTTGCACATGGATCGGATCAACTACTACTCATCTGAGAATGCTAAGGTCGATTTGCATATGGGCCGGATCAACAAAATAGAAGTGAATGCAGTGATCAGGAATCGATACATTTAACCCACAGCTCCCATCAGAGACATCAAAGGTAAAACAAACACAAACATGAAACAACTAGATCCTAACGGAAACATCAATAGCGGAAAGACAAACGGGCCAGTCACTTTCCTACAAAATGGCTAATTGGCAATCCGAAACAAAATAATATAAGCGATACACACACTTTCAAACAAAAGCCATAACAAAAATAAACCACGACAGAAGAACCGCCTTGGAACGGTCAGTGAAACAAATTCCACTGGGAGCTTAAATTGATTTTACGTGGCCACAATCATCGCCCTTACTTCCGTCGCGATTTCGACAAATAATTTTTCAGCCCGGATGAAGGCCTCCTAACTTATCAGTACAAAATCCCCGTGAACACAAACATCAAACAACCACAGAGATTAAACAACGGTGGATTTTGAAATTAAATCGGAATGACGGCTATAAAATTTTGAAAAGACGTTGCGTAGTTTATGATACCGATAACCTGATTAAAAGGTTTAGCAGTTAACAATTAATTAAAAACGTAAAATGCTGTCAAAATAATGACCCCTTGGAGCAAAATCAATACGATTCGGCCAGTAACCATAGCATTGTCGTTTTCACACCATGTTGCGTTGTCGCCTATGAACAGCTTGTGCATTGACGGAATTGACCGGGGTGTAATCGCCATCCATGTTCTTATGACGTTCATTGAAGCACTAGACATCGGGCCGCGAGCAAAGTTAGTGAACCTCGAATAAATTTTGCACGGGACTCGATGTCATTCATAAACGTTAAATCCATTACCTTCATTAATCGTATTTACATTAATTTTTTCATCCTTTATTTGACAAAATTCTAGTTTGAGGGATAAAATTGAAAACAGAAAAGATTTGCACGCAATTTTCCTATTTTAAACATCAGAAGAGCGTCGTTGACGAAATACCATCGCCATCGTCCAATCATATTAGAGGAATCTATTGTTTATTTTGACGTCACTTAGTGAGCATGTGACGTCACGTGAGTCAATGTATTCATTGAGGTATGAAAACCATTGCGTCCCAATACTTAACTATATGGGTTTTCTGTAACTGCACTGAGAATGCAAAGATAAGTAATTAAAGTTCCACTGTCTTTGTACATAAGTTGAGTGCAACGCCTAATGTAACATTATCTTAATGTAATAAACTGAGTTTTTTACATCTGGCAGTGTATTACATTAGAGGTTGCCGCATAGCTTATAAACGATCTGAAAAGCCATGTCGGAAGCGTAAAGCGGACATATTTATGAATGTTTTTTTTTTTTTTTTTTTTCTTTTATGTTTCCTGACGAAAACACGCCTTAATAAATACATTGTAAATTTTGTCACCGAAAAAAAAAAAAAAAAAAAAAACACGAAAATTTTAAAATGCAAAAGTGTGATATTTTTCTTATTTCTGCTCAAAATATAGATTGTAGGTACATTGAGTGCCCACAATCTATATTTGAGACCAGAAATACGAAGGTTTACCCCTTTAAACCCCAATTTTACTATATAAACGGGGGGTTCAATGGGGTCAAAATTATGTGGGCGTGTTTTCGTGATTTTTTTCTATTGTCATTTTGTTATACTTTTCAACTTTTACCTCATAAGCAAGCCCCTAGATGAATAGTCTTGTACTCAATTTAAGATTTACAAGGGCATACATCATTGTCCTAATTTTAGCTCCAAACCATTACGAAAACACGCCTATACAAATACATTTTAAATGTTAACCGTCGAAAAAACGAAAATTTTCAGATGAACAGTTGTGATATTTTTCTTATTTCTGTTCAAATATAGATTGTGGGTACTCGTTAGGACCGCGTCATCGAGGCGGTTCTAACGAGTACCCACACTCTATATTTTAGAGCAGAAATAAGAAAAATAAGGTTTACCCTTGTAAACCCCAGTTTTACTATATAAAATTGTTTGTTTGTTTGATATGAGGTTAAACGTCCCCGTCAACACTGTATATGTCATTTTGGGGGCGTTGCTTCCAATTTTGTGGGACTTTTACCCGACATTGAGATGAAATGACATCTCAAGCCCTGACGCCCAATGAAACCAATAGGGTTTATAAGCATGGACCGAGTCGGACCGACTCTCACCGCTTTGCCTGGACAGGCTTAGATCCTCTAAGTGGTTTTCCAGTACTCGTTGGCGGTCGGTATCAGCTCTGCGTGGAAGCATCATGCAGCCCATCTATTTCTTCAAGCCCCGATGGGCGGGAGCCGTTACTAAATAAAAGTGGGGTCCAATGGATCAGAAAGTTACTCTCCTCTTGGCTTTCCGCTATTGATGTTTCCATTAGGGTCTAGTTCTTCTTTCCCGTGGTGTCTCTGATGGGAGCTGTGGGTTAATTGTATCGATTCCTGTTCATTGCCTACACTCCTGTTTTATATAGGCGTGTTTTCGTGATGCATGGTTTGTGGGTACGCGTGAGAAATGCTACATTTTTGGAGGTTCATCTATGTGACAATATCTCCAGAACCGTTATTTTTTCTGTTAAAAATGGAGATACATTTTTGTATTTTTCTTATCTTTACTTGAAACAAAGGCCGTGGTTGCTAGTACCCCAGATCTACATGCATGTTTTCATCACGAAAACACGCCTATATAATTTTGACCCCCTTGAACTCCACTTTCGTTTAGTACGTAAACCTTATTTCTCTTATTTCTGCTCTGAAATATAGAATGTTGGTACAGATTGATGACTGTTTACTGAACACTACATCATTCGGACCGATCCACCAGAAACCTTTAGGTAGGGTTACCACCTTTGCCCTCGCTTTATTCGCAAAGTCTTTGCTATGTATTATTCTGATATGACGTTGGTACAAGAATACTATGTGGCGGTGTTGGTTAGATAGAGACTTTAACGCCATAGGGATCCCAAGATTGTAGGTTCGAATCTAAAACTTTTTGTTTTTCGTCTTTTTTGTTTGTTCACAGTTTTATGCAGCATGTGGCAAGAAATGCTCAAGCCTGATCTTATGGAACTTTGCAAACGAAATAAACCAGTTCCCACTTATAGAGTTGACCAGCTTTTGAAGAGACACGGGCACAAGGTTATGTGGCTACCACCATATCATCCTGATCTGAATGCCATCGAGATGACATGGGGAAATTTGAAAGGTTATACGAAATTTACAGTTCCGTATGACAGATATCAAGGCTCTGATCGAAGAAGGCATTGGAAGCATTGCTGAAAAAAGAATGGTCTGCTTGCTGCACGCATGTGGAAAAGGCTGACAAGACTATTGGAAAAGTGGCATCGCAGTTTAGGCTGAAATGGCACGTGGACTCTGACAGTGACGTTAGAGATGATAGCGACGAAGGTACATGTATATATACTGCTTCTGAGGGTGATGAGTCCACCGACACTGCCGAAGAATCAAAACTATTTTATTATGACAAAACTGAAATGCGGTAGAAATGTTGTTTGTATATATCTTTTATGTGTTATAAAGAGGGTCACATGGTAGAATAGTTTTTATAGCTAAATGTGTTTTTACCCTCTTAAAATAATGTATTGTAAAATAAATAAATATGTAGAGCTGTAGCAAGGCTCCAAAATATATGTGATAAAATTTCATTATAATGATACAAAAAAAAAGGAGAGAAAAACAAGTTTTAAAATAAATTACTCCGCGCGAGTGTCTCCTCCACCACTCGCCCTCACCATACGGAGGACTTCAATGATTGCGAGCTGTAATTTGAACCACTCGGCTATTAGTTATTCCCGAGCTTTTCTGCGTACAGTAAACTTAGATTCAAAACGATTCCTACCATTGAATTATTTCGAAAGGTATTTGTCTGTAAGTTTTCAGTTCTTCTCGACAATTTTTGTCATTTTTTTTCCCGTCTTTTATAATTCAAACAATGTGTTCTATTGATGAGCATGATAATGAGTATCAACTTTTATTTCAGAAGATTGCCTTTACTAATGACATTGTCATCCCTTGTTCTAACAAAGCGCGCCTATATAGGCAATGCAAAATAACTGTGTTTTATTCTGCAACAAATCACAGATCGGAAGAGCGTGACGTGTGACGTCATTAAAAACTGCAAATTTATGACGTCACTAGTCGATTTACTTGACGTTAGTCGGTGTAACGTCATTTTCTCGCATCAAGAACGTTAGAAAAGGATGTAAATGCATGTCTTTCAGTCGATAATTTTAGCGGGATTTCTTCTAACAATGGCGAAAAGTTGTGAGATTTTGAAGGAAACAACAACATTATTGCCGATTTTCAGCGTGTTAGAATCGAAATAGATCAGCTCTAGCCAGTGATTTGTTGGGTAATAAATCACAGTTTGTCGGTCAGTTGTAAGTAGACAAATCACGCGCGCTACGCGCTTGTGATTTGTCTACTTTACAACTGACCTCCAAACTGTGATTTATTACACAACAAATCACAGTTAGAGCTGATCTATTTCTTAAATAACGGTATCAGATGGACCGTTCCGTGTGACGTTGTGTTCAGTAAACATTCACCTGTACTCGTTAGAACCGCTAAGGAACCGCCTCTATGATTTTTCATTCCTCCTACAATTGTCGTTTTTTTCGGCGGTAAAATTTACAATGTAGTGTATAGGCGTGTTTCTGGTTTACAGGAGTGTTCAGTTCATGGACTTGTTAACATGATGACACAAGTTATCCATGTTTGAGCGGAAATACATTACGATTACACACCCGTTTGACATTTTTTCACATCTCAAAAATGGCTACTTTTCTGATGAAATTCCATGATATTTTTCTTATTTACACAGCAAACATAGGTTGTGGTTGTTCGTTAGAACCGCCTCATTGAGGCGGTATTAACGAGTACCCATAACCTCTGTCTTGGTATAAAAATAAGAAAAATAATGTTCACCCACGTAAACCCCAGTTTTCTCTATACAAATCAAGCACTTGTTCACCCGATGAAGGAAACATTACTAGCGTCGTATCGATGTTTGTCTGGGGCCAGTTGTTCAAAACTAATGATGTCATTAGTAAACGTATCGTTAAAACTTTGATTTTTTAATATGGCAACGTTACGAATACTTTTGCTGAAAAAAACTGTGAGCAGATTTTGCAAATGCAAAAGCTGCCCACATTTTTCGGCAAAAATTCCACAGTATTACATTTTGTACTTGCAAGAACAGTTAGCAATTTGACCACTAACGGGCTCGTTAAGCTAACGATGCTTTGAACAACTGGACCCTGATGTTTTGTGATGGCTGTGTTAATTCTTCGTCTGGTAAAATGGCCCCCGCCCATCGGGACTTGAAGAAATATATGGGCTGTATGAATCTTTCACGCAGAGCTGAAACCGATCCGCACACGAATACTGGTAAACCGCTTAGAGGATCTAAGCCTGCCCTGGCAAAGCGGTGCGAGTCCACCCGTCCATGCTTATAAACCCTATTGGTTGGATTGGGCGGCAGGGATTTCGATGTCATTTCATCTCAATGTCGGGTAAAAGTCCCCACAAAATTGAAAGCAACGTCTCCAAAATGATATTTACAGTGTTGATGGGGACGTTAAACCTCAAATCAAACAAACAAACAAAACCACAACTTTGAAGGAAATCGTTTTCTCACTATCAGATAATGTATAGTTTTCAGCTCAAGTGTTTACACAGAATCATGTGCTGAAAGTTTAGTTTGGAAGCAAAATTGTTTTCTTCTTCTATCTATATGAAAGTGTAAATGCCATTTAAAATGTTTTCTGATGCTTAAAATATCAAGAAACTCTATTGTTGTGAACCCAGGAGAAATCAACCTCAGGTTTTCATTAAACACACATACTGATAAATCATTAAGGGGATTGCTGGTGGGGAAATCATAACAATAATGAATAGATAAGACAACTGTACGACCTGGTAATTATTTGTTTTCGGTTGGTGATTAGTGCGGAATTATCGATCTCTACTAGAGGATCACAATAGTTAATGCTAAATTGTTATAACACAATAAGAGATGTGAGCACAGCGAAAACTCAGATCAGACTGCGCATTCGCGCAGTCTGATCAGAGTCTTCGCCGTGCGCTCTAAGGATAGCTTAGGGCCCAATGCTACTTTATGCAGCAAGAGACGTCTCCGGTCAGACTATTATAATGCGCAGGCTGATCTGATTCTTCGCTGGGCGCACATGTAAAATTGTAGAAAATGCTGTGCCCCGGCGCATTTGGTACGCGCCATGAGAAATCACTGCACTGACAGTACTGGTTATGGTTGAGCGTAGGCTGGAGGAATGGCCCTGAAGGGAGTATGTCAATGTTTCGTTTAACAAAGACTGACTTGTCAGGTGAGACATGTATCTTAGCGGGTTTGGTTACCACGTTTTGTTATATTTTAAATATTGCAAGTCTCGCTACTTTGGACATCTCCTTCCTGATGCCCGGGACTTCCTTGGAGCGTGGGCCATGTTTGCTGATGTTGGCTCGGTGGTGGACGCCTATCTGGATCGGGCGTCTCTTGCCTGATGCCTCCAGCTGACATTTCTCATGAGCTACGTCGGTCGGTGTGTGCTCGGAGGGGGATGTGCTGTGTTTGCCGGGTCTTGTCCATCAACCGTTTCGGTTTCAAAACTTTGGGGTTTAGACACACTGATGAAGATTAAATATCAGAAAGGCCTCTGTGTCACTAAATTTGGCAAAGTTACACCTTAATTGCAACCACTGGGTCGGAATCTCTGCTGGTGGATGATTCATTCGTCCCCTAGGGTATCATCAGCTAAATATCAGTTCCATAGTGCTGAGGTTGATACTGCGGTATTGACGTCAGCACTCAAGTACTGATTTAAATAACTGCAGTGAAATTCCGCTATTAAGACCACTTTCCAGACTTCTAAAAAGCGGTCTTATTAGCGGGGTGGTCCTAATAATGGAATTGGTGATAAATTTATTGTTGGCAAGATGGATTTAATTTCCTTTTATGTATATTGTGTCTATTTTGTTGCTATTTGGTGAATCTTCTCTGTCCTTTTCCTTATTACATGTAATCAATGGCAACATTACTCCAATAAAAATCACATTCATGATATCAATTGTTTCAAAACAATCTTCTTAAAATTAATATCCTAAGAAAACAGAGCTGCATCTATTTATTCAATTAGCCTTGATAGTGCTACCTATAATACATTTTGTTAAAACAACACTCAGATTAATACAGGTAAACTGCTGTTATTCACACCTTTTGGGATATGTGTGAACATTACCAAGAGGTATTGTAATGATGAAGAATCCAGCAAAACTTTATACCTGACCAATCAACCAAGAGATACAAATTAACTTGACGTGACCAAAAAGTGGTCTCAATAGCGAACTGTAATGGCAGGAAAGTGGTCTTAATACTGAATAGCGGGGTGGTCTCTTTATCGGAATGAATATCAATTAAAAATACAGAAAATAATTTGGGTCTGGCAAAAAGCGGTCTTAATAGCGGAGTGGTCCTAATATAGGGGTGGTCTTTAAGCGGAATTCTACTGTATATAATATCTTTAACTTTTGCAGTATAAAATTCTAACTTTTCTAAAACTAAGACTGACTTGTCAGGAGACATATATCTTAGCGGATTTGGTTACCACGTTTTGTTATATTTTAAATATTGAAAGTCTCGCTACTTTGGACATCTCCTTCCTGATGCCCGGGACTTCCGTGGAGCGTGGGCCATGTTTGCTGATGTTAGCTCGGTGGGGGCGCCTATCTGGAGCGGGCGTCTCTTGCCTGATGCCTCCAGCTGACATTTCTCATGAGCTACGTCGGTCGGTGTGTGCTCGGAGGGGGTGTGCTGTGTTTGCCGGGTCTTGTCCATCATCCGTTTCGGTTTCAAAACTTTGGGGTTTAGACACACTGATGAAGATTAAATATCAGAAAGGCCTCTGTGTCACTAAATTTGGTATAGTAACACCTTAATTTAAACTCTCTGTATTTAAACGAACAGTGTAGACAATAACACTATCGTATGACAAAGTGCATTCTTTCATAGCCTACTTTGCCAATGAAACTTTTGATATCTATCTTATTTTTAATCCAAATATAGGTTGTATTTACTCGTTAGAACCGCACCATTGAGTTCTAACGAGTAAATACAACCTATATTTGGAGTACCCATAACCTATGTCTTTTGACCAAAAATAGAAAAAATAATGTGTTCCTGGTAAACACCATTTTTCTGTATATACATCGGGGTTTAGCGGGGTGTTCATTTCACGGATTCGTTAACACGATACAAAAGCCGATTGCCATCACGTGAGCAAGTCCATGAAATTAACAACCCCCTAAACCCCACTTTATATAGAGAAAACTGGGGTTAAAAGGGGTTTACATTATTTCTTCTTTTCTACTCCAAGACATAGGTTATGGATGCTCGTTAGAACCGCCTCATGGTTGTGTGTACTTGTTAGAGCCGCCTCAATGAGGCGCTTCTAACGAGCACCCACAACATATGTTTGCAGTATAAATAAGAAAAAATATCTCGGATTTTCATCAGAAAAGTAGCCATATTGGAGATGTGAAAAAATGCACTATGTCGCACGGGTGTAACGGTTATCGTAATGTATGTGGCTTCTGATCTAGGCCTAAACTGTTTGCCAAGCCCAACACAAAGTTAACTCTCTTAACTCACAACACTAATAAGACTAACTCGGCTTTAAATAACCGCTACATTACGTGGAAATCAGTGATTGTCATGGGACATTAGCTAGGTAAACCTACTGTGCTTAATAACTTTTGGTCGATTGACAGACAATCGACCCAAAACGTATCTTTTTGGGGGTGTGGTGTGCGATTAGTACTGATACAGGAGACTCAATCAGGAACCATGCCTGCCCTAGGGATATACACATCACGTGAACAAGTTTGTGAAATGAACCCCACCCCCACCGCCACCTGAATAAGTTCTGAATTATTAGATCCGTTGGTAGCATAGAATACACCAAATAAAACAAAACAGCAGACTCGATTTTATTGAGTCTGTTCATGAACAGTACTGAATTATGCAACACCGGCCACGCCCATCAGCACTATATTTAGAGAAAACTGGAGTTTACTGGGGTATAAATTACTTTCCTTACTTCTGCTCCAAGATATAGGCTGTCGGTAACCGTTAGAACCGCCTCCATGCGGCGGTTCTAACGGGCACCCACAACCTATATTTGCTGTATAAATAAGAAAAATATCATTAATTTTCATCAGAAAAGTAGCCATTATGGAGATGTGAAATAGTGCACTATGTTGCACGGGTGCCAACGTATTGTGAACCAAGATGCATGGAGTATTCATGCGGACAGTGGAGGTTCTTATCATGCTGCGCCTTCGCACAAGTTGTCACTTTGTTTGAATTGAGGTTTACCTCCCTGTCAATACTATTTAGTTCATTTTTGATACGTTGCTCCCAATTTACTGGGATTACCCGAGAATGAGATGGAATGACATCTCAAGCCCTACCGCCAAAGCAAACCGAAAGGGTTTATATGCAGGGACGGTCCGCCTTGCACCACTTCGCCTGGACGGGCTTAGACCTAAGCGGTGTACCAGTACTCGTTCGCGGTCGGTTTAGCTCTGCTTCTAAGCACCATGCAGCCCGATCTACTTCTCCAAGCCGCCGTCACACAAAATGATCTAATCCTGTTTTGCATTAAGGCAACACACTCGTGTGACAAAGTGGATTTTCTTGTGAAAATGTTTATTTGTTTGTTTTGGAGTTTAATGGCCCAGTCAACACTATTTAGGTCATTTTTGAGCCAGTCAGTTTACCTATCCACAGTTCTCCTGGGTAGGCTTATACGTATACGGTTAACCAGTACAGTGCGCATTCTTTCGCCAAAAACTGACAACTGCCTTGTTGAATCAGCGGAAGAGAGAGAATGACCGCAGAAAAGATTTTATGATCAATCTCCACGAAAGAATGTTGCGACCCTGGCAGGTATCGAACCATCGTCCTCCTGATCACCAGTCAGACGCGCATCCAACTGAGCTACCGAGGTCGGCTTTGTGAAAATGTGGGATATCTTGTGAAAATGTGGGATATCTTGTGGGATATCTTGTGGGATATCTTGTGAAAATGCGCATTTCCTTGTGATTATGTGCGATATCTTTCTTATTCATTACGAAAACACGCCTATATAATTCTGACCCCCTTGAACCCCACATTTGTATAGTAAAACTTGGGTTTCCGGGGATATACCTTATTTACTTATTTCTGCTCTAAAATATAGATTGTGGGTATTCGTTAGAGCCGCCTCGACGAGGCGGTTCTAACGAGTGACCACAATCTATATTATGAGCAGAAATACGAAAAATATCACAAATTTTCATCTTAAAATTTTCATTTTTTCGGCGATAAAGGTGGCAATGTATTTGTATAGGCGTGTTTGCGAAATGTACATGTATACTCAAAACATAGTGTTGATAACGAGCACACACGACCTATGTCATTGAGCAATAACGAAAACAATGTATACACCTGTTAACCTATTTTTGCCAATATAAAGTGGGTTTTAGAAGGGTGATATTTACGTGACGGAACACCCATGAGTTAACCCGTATATTGCTGAACACGATAGTATTCCTTTGAAAACAGTGTAGTTCCAAATCAGGTGGTTTCTGAAGAAGACGCCATCTGATCAGGATCCTCATTGTCGTTATGTTAGTGAATTGAACAAATACAGTATATTAAGTATTTGATTGGTTAATAGTCAGAAATTGGTGCGGCTAAATTAATTTATTCAGCAGGATAAGGGTTTAACCATTTTTTGTCGTGTCATGGCAAATTGTTTTTGTCAGAACATGGCTTTAAATCTGAATAATTTAGCTTACACAGATTTTTCTCAATATGCTTAAATGACCTTCACCCCGATGAAAGATAGTCATCACCGTCATTAATAATTAGTGGACTTTCGATATATGTCTTTCATGCAAATCTGTGATTCATTGGCCATAAACTAAAATTCTGATTTATTTACAGATAAAACAATGCTTCTAATGCAAAGTTTTATCCGTTTTTTTTTTTTTTTTTTTTTTTCTTGTTTTTCAGGTTAATGAATCCATGCAATGAACACCCCGCTAAACCAAACTTTATATAGAGGAAAGTGGGGATTACGCGGATGTTCGTTACTTTCTTATTGGCCCAACATACATGTAATGGCAAAAGCATCGAGTTACCGTTCTTTCATAGGTAGCGCCAAACCAAACGGTCCTGCGGAATATATATTCGCTCGTAGAAAAACCCATGCGTATCAGTCTTTTCAATCGACATTACGCGAATAAAATGCCACCAGTGTGCTGTTGTGTGTCATATTGTCACGAGCGTGGAGGACATAAAAAGCAAAATCGTCATACAAACACTAGATAAAGCGACCTTGAAAGCTTGGATCCGCCGGATAGTTGTCTTGTTTTCAAGGCCAATTTGCAGTTTTCTTTTGCTATTCTTAACAATATGAGTCTGCCATTGTACAGTGTCTTGGACTTTCTCAAAATGGTCCAAATAGATAATGATTTTGTCAGTGGCTGAAGGGCAAAACTTTGTAGCTGCATTAGCATCCTTGAGCTGAGGATCTGGAACAGTCATTACGAAAACACGCCTATACAAATACATGGTAATTTTTTTCGCCGAAAAAAAGAGAAGATTTTATGTTGAAAAATTGTGACATTTTTCTTATTCCTGCTCAAAATATAGATTGTAGAGTACCAACAATCTATATTTTTACGCAGAAATAAGAAAAATAAGGTTTACCCCTTAAAACCCCAGTTTTACTATATAAATGTGGGGTTCAAGGGGGCCAAAATTTTATAGGCGTGTTTTCGTAATGCATATAGTTTTCGGGTTCAAGTTCATCACGTGAACAAGTCCATGAAATGAAGACCCCCTAAACCCCACTTTATAATGTGACGACTGGGGTTTACGGGGGTATACATTATTTTTCTTATTTCTGCTCAAAGATATAGGTATTGGGTGCTCGTTAGAACCGCCTCATTGAGGAGCAGCTATTACCATTCTTAACGACTTTGGTATGTCGCGGCCCGGGATCGAACCCGTGACCTTCCGTTCCCCGGAGCGGACACTCTACTCATCTGTGATCTAGAAAAAATCCTATGTGAAACAGTCCTTTTCCCTTGACAGAGCAACTGGAGGAAAATGGGTCTCCAACTAAAAGTCTTAAGGCTTCACGGTTAGCTGACATAGAAATACAGTCATTTGCGCAACACATCACGAAAACACGCCTATATAAATTTGACCACCTTAAACCCCACTTTTATGTAATAAAACTGGGGTTTGCAGGGTTATACATTATTTTTCTTATTTCTGCTCAAAAACATAGATTGTGGGTACTCGTTAGAACCGCCTCGTAAAATATCGACATTTTTCATCTGAAAATTTTCATTTTTCGGTTGTAAAATTTACAATGTATTTGAATCGGCGTGTTTTCGTAATGAGAATCTTGATGAATAAGGTGACATGATTACTCTCTCAGTAGTTTCATAGGAGTTGTGATTAACAGCTCTGACTCTCTTGATCGTCAACATTAGACGGTAGACCTGTCTTTCCATTGGAGTGGCCTGTCTTGACTGTCAACTGGCTTTTCAAGGTCATCTTTCATAACGTTTCCTTCTTGTTCATGTATCTGCAATATTTAATGTATTTTATTTCATTCAAAATGAGACACTGTTTGTCATACAAAATACGGACCCCGCCCGTAGGGGCTTGAAGAAATATATGGGCTGCATATTGCTCCACGCAGAACTGAATCCGACCCGCACACGAGTACTGGTAAACCGCTTAGAGGATCTAAGCCTGCCCAGGTAAAGCGGTGCGAGTCGGACCGTCCATGCTTATAAGCCCTATTGGTTTCATTGGGCGACATGGCTTGAGATATCATTTCATCTCAAAGTCGGGTAAAAGTCCCACAAAATTGGAAGCAACGTCTCCAAAATGACCTGTACAGTGTTGAGGGGGACGTTAAACATCAAACAAACAAACAATCATACAAAATACTGATAAACATAGAGAATCAAAGCATATATTGTGAAACTTCAATGGGTCGAACATCTTTGGGACCATGAACACATGTTCGAGGCAGGGGTAGTTCGAGCCATTCGGGTAAAACAAAGAGCCACGCCGGAAGGCATCTTTTTCACACCCTGATTAATCTGTTCTTTATATCCTTTTTAGCTCACCTGTCACGTAGTGACGAGGTGAGCTTTTGGGATCACTTTTTGTCCGTCGTCCGTCGTGCGTGCGTCCGTCCGTGCGTGCGTCCGAACGTCCCTGCGCTCGTGCGTGCGTAAACTTTTTCTTCAAACGACATCTCCTCCTAAACCACTGATCAGATTTTGACCAAACTTCACAAAATTGATCTTTAGGTGGTCCCCTTTCAAAGTTGTCCAAATGGTTCCGGTCCGTTGCACATCTAGGTCACAGGATCCAATAATAGATTTGTTTTCACCAAAAACTTAAAAAATCTTCTTCACTGAAACCAAAAGGCCCAGGTATTTGATATTTGGTATGAAGCTTCATCTAGTGGACCCCTACCAAAATTTTCAAATTATAGTGCTGGGGCCAAAAATGCCCCCGCCCCAGGTACCTGTGGTTTAATATAGGATTATATAGGGAAAATCTTTAAAAAATCTTCTTCTCTGAATACCCTAAGGCCCAGGTCTATGATATTTGGTATGAAGCTTCATCTAGTGGACCCCTACCAAGATTCATCAAATTATAGTGCTGGGGCAAAAATGCCCCCGCCCTTGGGCCTTTGGTTTTTAATGGGCTTATATAGGGAAAAACTTTAAAAATTTTCTTCTCTGAAACCGCAAGGCCCAGATCTTGATATTTGGTATGAAGTTTCATCTAGTGGACCCCTACCAAGATTGTTCAAATTACAGTGGCCAAAAATGCCCCCGCCCCGGGGCCCTTTGCTTTTGCATAGGCTTATATAGGGGGAAATCTTTAAATATCTACTTCTGTGAAACCGCAAGGCCCAGGTCTTTGATATTTGGTATGAAGCTTCATCTTGTGGACTTCTACCAAGATTGTTCAAATTATAGTGCTAGGGCCAAAAATGCCCCCGCCCCGGGGCCCTTTGGTTTTGCATAGGCTTATATAGGGAAAATATTTAAATATCTTCTGTGAAACCGCAAGGCCCAGGTCTTTGATATTTGGTATGAAGCTTCATCTTGTGGACTTCTACCAAGATTGTTCAAATTATTGTCCTGGGGCCAAAAATGCCCACGCTCCGGGGCCCTTAGTTTTACATTGACTTATATAGGGAAAATCTTGAAAAATCTTCTTCTCTGAAACAACAAGGCAAAGGTCTTTGATATTTAGTATGAAGCCTCATCTAGTGGACCTCTACCAAGATTGTTCAAATTATAGGTCTGAGACCAAAAATGCCCCCGCATTCGGGCCCTTTGGTTTTACATAGACTTATATAGGGGAAATCTTTTGAAATCTTCTTCTGTGAAACCACAAGGCCAAGGTCTTTGATATTTGGTGTGAAATTTCATCTGGTGGACCGCTATCAAGATTGTTCAAATGATAGCCCTGGGGCCAAAAATGCCCCCGCACTGAGACCAATTGGTTTTATATAGACTTATATAGGGAAATCTTTAAAAGTCTTCTTCTCTGAAACCGCAAGGCCCATGTCTTTGATATTTGGTCTGAAGCTTCACCTAGTGGACCTCTACCAAGATTTTCAAATTATAGCCCTCGGGCCACAAATGCCCCCACCCCAGGGCCCTTTGGTTTTACATAGACTTATATAGAGATAATCTAAGAAAATCTTCTTCTCTGAAACAGCAAGGCCCAGGTCTTTGATATTTGGTGTGAAACTTCATCTAGTGGACCTCAATCAAGATTGTTTAAATTATAGCCTTGAGGTCAAAAATGCCCCCGCCCCGGGGCCATTTGGTTTTACATAGGCTTATGTTGAGAATATCTTTATAACAATCTTCTTCTCTGAAACCGCAAGGCCAAGGTCTTTGAGATTTGGTGTCTAGCTTCATCTAGTGGACCTTTGCCAAGATTGTTCAAATTATAGCCTTTGTTGATATGTGGTATGAAGCTTCACCTTTTAAGACCTCCCTCAACATTATGCACATTATAGTCCTGGGGTCAATAATGACCCTCCCAGGGGCCCACTTGTTACTCTATGGATCAGGTGAGCGACCCAGGGCCATCATGACCCTCTTGTTACCACATGTACTTCCTTTTACTAATATTTGTCCAACACATTAATTGTTTTGGGTTTCACGACACGTCAACTCCTCAGGGTCATTTTGTGTCCACTCCTTGAGAATGGGAGAACAGAGATAGAATAGATAGTAGAGCAAATGGAAGTTGGGGACCGAGACGCAAGATGAAAATGAATGGAAATGCAGAAACAGACGGAATAACAATATTCCCCTCTACCATTACCTGCTGCAAGAACAGCAGACCTTATCCAGCTGTATGCCAATATCAATTGGACGCCCTAGTGACGCAAGATACACGTCTCACCCAAAACTTACTCAATTGTTCCAAACAATTAATGGGAGGATTTCATCTCCGTCTTACAGACTCTATACTCTCTCTCTCTGTTTCCCTCTCTCTCTCTCTCTCTCTCTCTCTCTCTCTCTCTCTCTCTCTCTCTCTCTCTCTCTCTCTCTCTCTCTCTCTCTCTCTCTCAGACTCCCTCTGTAACAATTTTTGGAAATGCCATCCTTCACCCAATATTTTGCTCCACCGTCTCCCCATTAGCACAGGCTATTAAATATATACATAGTGGACGTAAATCCCAAACAAGCTGTTAATTTGGCTAGCAATGCACAGGTTGGCTAAAATGGATTTCCGTATCAAACCACTTGGAGGTATTATGAATTTAAAAACAGAAGTGAAGGCAATGGTCAGGAATCTATACAAATATCTCACACCTCACATGCAAAACACCGAAGGGAATGAAGCATAAAAATAAAACGTCATCAAAAGGAAAACGTCACAAGCGGAAAGCCAAAAGGACAGTTATCTTCCCACACGGCCAAACGGCTATCCAAAATAAAAAGACATTAGCAATACATACATCTCATTACGAAAACACGCCTATTCAAATATATTGGTAGAATTTTACTACCAAAAATGAAAATTTTCAGATGAAAATTCTGATATTTTTTATTAATTCTGCTCTAAACATAAATATGAAAGATAATTATAACCCCGTAAACCCCAGTTTTCTCTATATGAGGTGGGATTTAAGGGGGTGTTCATTTCACGGACTTGTTTACTTGATGTTTGAAAAGACATTAGCAATACATACATCTTAAAGACAACATAAAAGGCATGGATGTGGTTGGCTTTATTTAATCAATTTTACGTGGAACTTGGTTCTGTCGTGGTTAAGACCGATATTATTAAATGGTCCGCATGAAGGATTTGTAGCTCAACAGTGCAACATCTCCGAGCGAATAGATGAAACATCGACAAGGACTCGGAAGCAAGAAATAGCTAGAAAGTTGTAGCAAAGGAAACCCAACAGTTAGGCTCCAGATAACCTTACCAGAGACAGAACATCAGACACCTACCTTCAGACGTTCTGGCGGAAGTGTGTTCGTAGATATGAAAGAAACTAGATGGGTTAATTTACTTGAGGTTGAAACCCTAACATGTCAGATATTATGAACAGGACCGCTGTTTAGCATAAAAATGTTCCTACGTAAATCAATTTCCATCTTCAGCAGCTCTTTCACAAACAGATGGTGCTAATATCCAAACCTAACTAAAAAGGAGCAATATACCTAATGGGGGAACGAATCTGAATCCCCAACATGAGAAACATTAAACTGGAAGGACAAATGTAACGGAAAATGAACAACCAAAAAGTGATAGCCAACTGACCATTTTTGTGGGAAGGTAACTGTCCTTTTGGCTTTCCGCTATTGCTGTTGCCATTAGGGTCTAGTATTTCATGTTTGTGGTTATGTCCCTTTGATGTCTCTGACCGGACCTGTGGGTTCATTGTATCGATACCTGATCATTGCCTTCACTTCTATTTTGGTGGGAAAGTATCTGTCCTTTAGGCTTTCCGCAAGTGATGTTCCATTAGGGTCTAGTTACTTCATGTTCGTGTTTCTTTCCCTTTGGTGTCTCTGATGGGGGATGTGGATTAATGAAAATTATCGTCACTTCTGTTTTGAAGAGAAATACTGGAGAGGTCATTTATTATTTATAATTAGATGACGACATAGGTTGCCTTAAAATGTATGTCACAATCCTAGATTGAGTGAATGTATTCGTATTTGTTTGACATATTTCGATTTCCTGTTAGCGCAAGAAAAATGCCTCTGGATTCCATTAGAATTACAAGTCTGGTCACCATAATGAAATTTATACATGTATTTATTTAATTTTCATTACCTGTGTCTATTGCACCGTGATCACGTCTTGTGGGGAATAGGGAGCTGGTTGCTATTGTTATGCATAAGAATTTATTTTTCTGATTCCCACTTTCACCCCACTGACCTAATAGTGCTATAAATATCTTGTTAATCTTCTTATAGAAGATTCTCGAAAGCCTGAGTCACAGATTAATTTCTATTTGTAAACATCTTGTTTACAAGGAAAAGTACTTCAGAACCTTCCAGAAACTTCAGGTTTGCATTATATTTAGAATATTACATCATCTTATTCCACAGCCCTGTGGAACATTCTTGAGAAATCTTAGGGTCTATAAAAGAGCATGATTTTTCTCATTGACTTTGGAGTTTGAAGTTTGGGCTTAGAAGAAAAGTTATTTCTAAATTCTGTGTTGGATTGTTAAAGGATATTACTTTTCATTTTGGACTGTGTCTGTGGGATCAAGGAAAATAGATTCATTCAGGATATTTCATAACAGAGCTAAGTACATTTAATTTTCTTACTTCTTCAGGTTAAGGTTAACTTGTAAATTGTTAAAATTGTTAAATTGTTGTAAATTGTTAAAGTTAACTTGTAAAGTTAAAATCATTCTTCGATATAAAAAGATTGGATACAACATGGATGTTATACGACAGACTGCATGCATGGTAGTTAACCCAATCACGGTTGGCAACTTTGCTTCCCTCTTTAATTGCACGCCGGTGGGTCAGGCCTCAGATTCTATGACGGCTCCAACGTAAAGGCTTATTGAGAATTAGAGAGATCTAATTCTTGGTATATTGGTTGGTGCCTGATGCTCTGTCTCTGGTTGGGCCCATCGGAGTCTAACTGTTGGTTTTCTTTTGCTCCAGCATTTCAGTGGTTTCTTGCTGTCGAGTCCTCACCGTTGTCTCACCTCTGTGGTTCTTTGATTTTTTTTGTGTTCACGGAGATGTTGCACTGATGAGTTAGGAGGCTTTCATGCGGACTGAACAAATTATTTGTCTAAATCGCGACGGAAGTAAGGGCGAGGATTGTGGCCACGTAAAATCGATTTAAGCCCCCCAGTGGAAATCTTTCCACTGACCGTTCCAAGGCGGTTCTTCTGTGGCGGTTTATTTATGTTGTTGTTTGTTACTTCCTGTGTGTCACTTGTGTCTTTTTATTTTGGATGGCCATATGGCCATTTTGTGGACAGTAACTGTCCTTATGGCCTTCCTTTGTTTAGGTTTCCATTATGGTCTGGTCGCTTAATGTTTGTGTTTCTTTTCCTTTGGTATCTTTGATGGGTGGTGTAAGTTAATTGTATCGATTCCTGATCTTTGTTTTACTTCTACTTTGTAAATTAATTTTGTTAATTTTTTCCAAAAGGCTTGTTTGCTTTTTTCTTTCTGCTACGCCTGGCTCGTAACAGAAATGCGGGGCTCGTCCGGGATAAAAACATCTTGAGCATTTTAGAACTGGCGTTTCATTTGTAGGCAAGTAATTGTCATTTCTTATCGGATATAGACTTGGCAGTTGCTTCAAAAGATAGGTATTTCCCCATAGGCATATAGGGTATTGTCATTTCATGTGAATTGTCATTTCAGGTGAAATAGTACTTGTCATTTCATGTGAAATTTTTGTTGGGCTTGTCATTTAAAAAAAAATTGTCAAATTAACCTGAATCTGTAGTACCATAATTTCTTTATAAAACGAACAAAAAGCAAACATGTCGTTTGATTTGAGAAGCTTTTTGGCTCAGCCTACTCAGGAGTTGTTTAATCTGGCCAAAAGGACAGATTTGTTAGAAATTGCTTCCCATTATGGGGTCACTGCTGTCAAAACAAGCATGAAATTAAGACTATTTTGGTACGGTTTTTTGTTGATGAAGAACTTTTCGATCCATCTGCTTTGTCTCTCATTATGGTTTCACATACTGAATTGCAAATGATACAAATTGAAATAGGAAGGCAAATTGAATTAGAGAAGTTAAGGTAAGAAATGGAAGGAAGAGAGAAGGAAAAGCAAAGAGAAATAGAAGAAAGAGAGAAGGAAAAGCAAAGAGAAATGGAAGAAAGAGAGAAGGAAAAGGAAAGAGAAATGCAGAGACAAATGCAGATGGAAAGATTAGAAATGGAGGAACATCTTCAGAAATAAAAAATCGAAAAAGAAGAGCGACTAGAAATAGAAAGAGAAAAATGGCATTTTCAATTAAAGATGAAGGAATTGTAACTCCAGGGTCAAGATAGGGAGAAACCTACCCCTGTTTTTGACTCTGGTAGTAATTTTGATCCCACAAAGCACATCAGATAAGTTCCGCCATTTCAGGAAAAAGAGGCAGATAAGTATTTTTTGCATTTTGAAAAAGTTGCAGAAAATTTAAAATGGCCAAAAGAGCATTAGACCTTACTTTTGCAAAGTGTTGTTGTCGGAAAGGCTCGAGACATTTACACTCAGCTGACTGTCGAGCAAAGCTCAGACTATGATTTGGTTTAGGAGCTTATTCTTAAGGCATATGAGTTGGTCCCTGAGGCTTACATTCAGAAATTTAGGAATTGCAAAAAAGAAATTTCCAAGACCCATGTAGAATTTGCTCGAACCAAAGTACAGCTATTTCATAGGTGGTGTTCTTCTAAAAAGGAGGCTCTGATCATGACAAACTTAGACAACTTGTCCTTGTTGAAGAGTTCAAACGGTGCATAAATTCAGACATTAAATTTTTTCCCGATGAGAGACAGGTTGAAACTTTGGAGTAAGCTTCTGGTTTGGCAGATGATTATGCTTTGACTCATAAATAAAAATCAAAAATGAGTTCCTTTAAGAGCAATGAAAACATTCATAAGAAAGAAGATGGGTCATACTACGTAGTTTCGGCTAATAAAGCCTCATCAGTGACCCTTGAATGATCCGGCAAAGAAAGCCAGAGGAAAAGTACTGCAATTTTGCGAATTTCGAATAGGCAGTCGATACAAAGACTGATATAAATCAAAATAGGGTCCAAATAATTAAACACCTGTCTAGAATATGAGTCTAAACCAATAATTAATTTCTGATTTCTCAGAATATTCACGCTGATCTCAAAGTCTCATTTGTGAACAGGCCTTATCCTCGAAAACCTTATAATCCACAGACAGGTCCAAGATTCTATCCCAGTAATCCCTCTGGTAGTTATAGCCATACATCTAGTACTATGCCCAAACTTTCTGGTGAAAATAAAAGCCAGAATCCTTCCAAACCTTCTTGTGAAAACAGAAGCCCAAATTTTTTCAAACCTTCTGGTGAAAACAAAGACCAGAATCCCTTATCTAAATCTCAAGTAGTTTGTTATTATTGTAAAAATACAGGTCATTTGATCTCTGAATGTTTAAAATTAAAGCGAAGAAAAGAAAGAGAAAGACAAGAGGAACTTAAGCCTACAGGTTTGACTTCTATAAGGCCAAAACCACAGTCTTGTGTAAGGGAGGAAACTCTTTCTGACACCAAATTATCTGAGACTGATTCAGTTATGGAGATTTATGAACCATTCTTATCAGATGGTTTTGTGTCACTAAATGGTGACAGTTATGCCCATCCTATCCCTATTAAAATCTTACGAGATACTGGAGCTTCTCAATCTCTTATTCTTGCAGATACTCTGCCTTTTTCTGAGAAGACTTCTTTGGGCCAAAGTGTCCTTATTCAGGGTGTGGAATGTGGATTTGTTAATGTTCCGCTTCATAACGTTTATTTGTCATCAGAATTGGTATCCGGTTCAGTGGCTGTTGGTATTAGACCTTCTTTACCTTTTAAAGGTGTTCATTTGTTGCTGGGCAATGATTTAGCTGGAGATAAGGTTGTGGTAAACCCACTTTTGACTTCTAATCCTTGCACTGATCAACCACCTGATCCCATTGAGCAGGAAATTCCTGATCTTTATCCGTCCTGTGCAGTCACAAGGGCTATGGCACGTAAGGCCAAGCAAACTGATGGGAAACAGGATTTTGATTTTACTGATACCTTTTTGGGTCAGTCTTTTAATGACGAGATAACAAGGTCTCTGTCCTCAAATAAAAATCAAAAATGAGTTCCTTTAAGAGCAATGAAAACATTCATAAGAAAGAAGATGGGTCATACTACGCAGTTTCGGCTAATAAAGCCTCATCAGTGACCTTGTAATGATCCGACAACGAATGCCAGAGGACACAAACTGCAATTTTGCGAATTTCGAATAGGCAGTCGATTCAAAGACTTATATAAATCAAAATGGGGTCCAAATAATTAAAAACCTGTCTAGAATATGATAAGCAGACATATTTTCATGAGAATACCTCATCTTTCGATCTAGGCCATGACAAAATGTCCGGTTCCCAACTAGCTATAGAACAGCACAAGGATCCTGAAATGTCGCCTTTGTTTGAAAGGGCTTTAGATGTGCAGGAAGTATCTCAGGTCCCAGTCTGTTATTATGTCGAAAATGGCATTCTTATGAGAAAATGGCGTCCACCAGACGTCCCAGCAGAAGACGAGTGGACTGTCAACCACCAGATAGTGTTTCCACGGGTTTACCGTCCCGAAATATTAAACTTGGCACATGAAACTCCCATGTCAGGACATTTAGGTGTAAATAAAACCTATCACAAGATTCTTAATCATTTTTAATTGCCTGGGTTAAAATCAGATGTTTCTCAGCATTGTAGGTCCTGCCATACATGCCAAATGGTAGGAAAACCCACTCAGACTATACCTAAGGCTCATTTGCAGCCTATACCTGCTTTTGATGGACCTTTCAGTCGAATAATTATAGACTGTGTAGGTCCCTTGCCCAGAACTAAGTCTGGCTGTGAATATCTATTGACTATTATGTGTGCTTCCACACGTTTTCCTGAAGCCTTTCCACTGAGAAATATCAAAACTAAGACAATCGTCAACCCTTTCATAGAACATATTTAACTTCACTACGGCTGTTGTGTGGGAATGTGTGGCGGCGGTAAAACGTCTCCCTGCCCTACATCATAGTGTAGATTATATTTTCTTGTCCTTTGGGATCATTGATTCCATTGTGGAATTTTGAAAATATCTGAGGGTCACTGATGGGGCCTGGTTGGCCGAGGCTGGCTGGTCTGACCCAGAAAACATATACACTCCATATTTTCAGTTCTGTTGTGTATTCCTTGCTTCCAAAGGATAACCCTTTCATAGAACATATTTAGTGAAGTTTTTCACCTTTGTTGGTCTTCCTAAATCTATTCAGTCAGACCAAGGCTCAAATTTTATGTCTGGAATATTTCAACAAGTAATGCATGAACTTGGCATTGTACAGTATAAGTCATCGGCCTATCATCCTGAAAGTCAAGGCGTCCTTGAAAGATTCCATCAACCATTGAAAAACATGATACGATCATATTGCTATGACATAGAGAAGGATTGGGATGAAGGCATCCATCTGCTTTTATTTGCTGTTAGAGAATCTGTGCAAGAATCTCTTGGCTTCAGTCCATTTGAATTAGTATTTGGCCATACTGTTCGTGGCCCTTTGAAACTTCTGAAGAAATTTCTCTCTAATGATGACCCTGCCTTGATTTTACTTCAGTATGTGTCGGATTTCAAAACTAGACTTTCAAAAGCTTGTGAGGCTGCTCGGACCAATCTTCAGTCAGCCCAAAGGTAAATATAACAGCTCTGTGACATAGGGACAAAAGAAAGGAATTTTAAACAAGGTGATAAGGTACTAGCTCTTTTGCCTATTCCTGGAAAATCTTTGCAAGCCAGGTATTATGGTCCATACACTGTAGACAAAAAAATCAGTGACGTAAATTACATAATAAACATTCCTGGTAGGCGCAAGCTAAAACAGCTGTGTCATATTAACATGCTTAAGGAATACATTGATAGAGACAATGCATCATTAACATCAGTGAATCTAGATAGCTCTGTTCCACTTAATTTGTGTGACAATGACTGTTAGGATATTAATTCAGTGAAATCGGATCCCACATCATCAAAACTTCAGAATTCTGACATTCTGAGGAAGCTAGACCAGAAACTGTCACATCTAGAGCCAAATCAGCAGAATGAACTGAAACAGCTGATATTTGAATATGAACACTTATTTCTTGACATTCCAACACGGACAGACAAAATATTTCACAATGTGGACATAAATGGTTCTGACCCTGTAAAGCAACACCTATACAGGATGAATCCTATGAAACAAAAATATCTTAAAGAAGAAATTTGGTATTTATTGGACAATGACTGGAATGGAGTTCTCCTAGTATTCTTATACCAGAACTGGAAAGGACAACATGTTTACAAACTCTTAGAAGGATTAATTCTCTAACATAGACAGATGCAGAGCAAGAATCAGTCTGCAACATTTCGAAGTTTATCTTGCCCCTACTGCTGCACCGATTGTTGTTTTCAGTGATCACAATCCACTGACTTTCATACATAAAATGAAAAACAAAAATCAGCGGTTGCTCAGGTGGAGTCTTATGCTACAAGAGTATAATTTAGACATAAGACATATCAGAGGGAGAGATAACATTATCCCTGATGCACTTTCAAGAGCTTGAGCAGTGTCAGGAGTTGTGTTTTTCTTTCATACTGAAGTGGATTGTAGATATGTGTAATTGTATATGTTATGTACAATATTTAATTAATCTTAAAACGAAAGAAAGCTTTATTACATACATCTTTCTTTTCCTCGAAGAGGGGGAGTGTTATGCATAAGAATTTATTTTTCTGATTCCCACTTTCACCCCCACTGACCTAATAGTGATATAAATATCTTGTTAATCTTCTTATAGAAGATTCTCGAAAGCCTGAGTCACAGATTAATTTCTATTTGTAAACATCTTATTTACAAGGAAAAGTACTTCAGAACCTTCCAGAAACTCCAGGTTTGCATTATATTTAGAATATTACATCATCTTATTCCACAGCCCTGTGGAACATTCTAGAGAAATCTTAGGGTCTACCCAGTAAACACAAAACGTTATCGTAACGTTTATTATAGGTTTCAAAATGGCTACGCAGAACGTGACGTTTTACAAACGGTTTTCTAACTTTTTTTTTCTTTGTCGAACTGCGATGAGTGTTTTTGGCAATCAGATAAAAAATTCTTCCCTTCTACAAAACCTAAAGCGTATTCCTTAACATGTCTAATACTTTTCGAGGAAGTTATAAAAAGGTTACAGAAAAACCAAATTTTTACTAACGTTGTGAAAACTTTCTATAAATGTTGCAGAATTTGTTTATACACGTATAAATGTGAACCTTCTTTCCGCCAATATTCTTGGAACAAAGAACATTGAAAATCGAACGCCTCACGGAATTAGTGTTTTTTCGGCTCATTTTGCTCCAGGTAACTTTGATTTGATGATTTAATTGCATGTGGGTCTTATTTTATTTGCACCGGATAATAATATAATGTATATGTAATGCGCGATTGTTTGAATTCGGTAGGTGTCATATGTTTTCGCGACCAATGAAGTAAACACACATCTGTTGCATGACAATATTCGTAAAAAGTGATAAGTTTACGGTTTACTGAAGGTGACGACAAGTTTTCTCACTGCATTTGATTAATTTTATCACCAAATATCTGTTATTTATTCAAAAGTAATTGATTAAAATGTTTCGTTTGAACCAAACGTTGTGAAAACGTTCTTGAAACGTTCAATCTACGTCGATGCATTTGTTAAACATTTTCGTATATCAAAAATAGCATTTTCATGATGAAAATTTGTAGAAGTTTTCTCATCACTGCTTTAAACAAAGGATGCGGGTGCTCGTTCTAACGAGTGCCCACAACCTGTCTTCGAACAAATATAAGTAAAATAATGAATTTCCCAGCAAACCAAGTTTTCTTTATATAAAACAGGGTCTACAGGGACGTTCATTACATGGACTTGGTAAAGTGATTGACAGGGCTTCAGGTAAAAAAGTAATATGGACATCATTTTATTTACACACTAGTAAAGCATATATGCTATATGGTTTACAGTTGTAAATTTTATGGAACAACCACAGTATTTTTACATGAAATAACCACTTCTTCTTGCCTGAAACACGCTTATATGAGTTTGACCCCCTTGAACCCCACTTTAATACAGTAAAACTGGCGTTTACAGGGGTATACATTATTTTTTTCTTATTTTTGCTCAAAAACATAGATTGTGGGTACTCGTTAGAATCGCCTCGCCAATGCGATTCTGACAAGTACCCACAATCTAATCTATGTTATGAGCCGAAATATGAAAAATATCAGACTTTTTTCAATTTTTGGTGGTAAATTGTTCAATATATTTGAATAGGCGTGTTTAAGTAATGTCAGTGATCTTGTTTCACACTGTTCATCGCGTGAACAAGTCCGTGAAATAAACACCCCCTTACACCTCACTTTGTATAGAGAAAACTGGGGTTTACGGGGGTAAACATTATGTTTTCTTATTTTTACCCCAAGACATAGGTTGTGGGTACTCGTTAGAACCTCAATGAGGCGGTTATAACGAGTACTCACAACCTATGGATTTTCACCCGAAAAAGGAGCCATTTTGGAGATGTTAAAATGCACTATGTCGCACGGTTGTGTTATCGTAATGTTTAATCAGTTAATATAATATGATATATAGTGAATAGTAAACTTCACGTTTTACAGCACCATGTAAAATTCCAATGCAATCTACATTTTAGAAAAGTAAAGCACCGCCTAAGACCCGCCTACTACATCTGGACTTCAAGAATAACCACTAGATGACATCAAAGGGAAAAAAACAACACAATTAAGTCATAAAAAACATATTAAGACAAAGGCTTTTAAAATAAATTTTCCTGGTTTATTTACCAGGTTGATTTAAACCTTCCATATGAACGTTATTCAAATGTTCCCCAAAACGTTCTAAGAACTTCTTTTATAAACGTTTTCAAAAGGTATAATTACTGCTTAGAATAACATATTTTAAACGTTTTTGAACGTTTTTATCAAAAACGTCCTTGCGACGAAAAAAAAAAACTTTCCATATAAACGTTATCTAAAAAAACGTTTTTTAACGTTTTTGGAAACGTTTTTGAAACGTTCTAAAAACGTTTCTTTGTTAGCTGGGTATAAAAGAGCATGATTTTTCTCATTGAGTCAGACTTTGGAGTTTGAAGTTTGGGCTTAGAAGAAAAGTTATTTCTAAATTCTGTGTTGGATTGTTAAAGGATATTACTTTTCATTTTGGACTGTGAATTCTGTTGGATCAAGGAAAATAGATTCATTCAGGATATGTCATAACAGAGCTAAGTACATTTAATTTTCTTACTTCTACAGGTTAAAGTTAACTTGTAAATAAATTTTGTTAAATTTTTCCAAAAGGCTTGTTTGCTTTTTCTTTCTGCTACGCCTGGCTCGTAACACTATGTTGTTTGTGGTTTGTTTATCTCGTGTTTTTCTTCATGTGTTACTGTTCCTCTTTATGACATTGGTAGGCTGTAATCTTGGGTTGTGGCTTTTTTGTAGGGGCTGGTCACTTGACTGTAATTTTGGCCCGCCGGGTTCAGTTGGTGGTCTGCTTTCTTTCCATTTTTCAGTCATTACGAAAACATGCCTATACCAGTACATTGTTAATTCTACGGCCGAAAAATCGAACATTTTCAATTGAAAAATTGTGATATTTTTCTTATTTCTGCTCTAAAATATAGATTGTGGGTACTGGTTAGAACCGCCTCGATTTCTGTTCTAAAATATAGATTGTGGGTACTCGTTAGAACCGCCTCATTGAGGGGTACTCGTTAGAAACGCCTCATTGAGGCGGTTCTAACGAGTACCCACAATCTATCTTTTAGAGCAGAAATAAGAAAAGCATGGTTTACCCCTGTAAACCTCAGTTTTCCTGTGTAAAACGGGGTTCAAGGTGGTCAAAATTATATTAGGCGTGTTTTCGTGATGGATACGCGTTGTAACTGTCGAATCCTTAAACTTGCTTCATCTCAGTCTTTTCGCTGATTTTAGCGGTTGCCGTGATGACACATTGATGAGTTAGGAAACTTCCATACGAACCGAACAGCCAACTTAATTTTGTAAACCGCGACGACAGATGAGTGTGAAGGTTTGGGTCTCGTAAAACCGGTTTACATGTACCCCCATCCCCAACCCCTCCGGTAATTATTACTGGCTGTCCCAAGGCGGTACTTTCGTTGCTGTTTCATTTGTTTAATGTTCGGTGTTATATTCAGTTTTGAAATACATGTATTTTTACACTTTTGTGAGTCCATTACATTACAGAGTTACCACCTGTCTAAGAAAGAGCTGCTAACTCGGCTTGTCTCCTGTGATTTGTTCTTTGTTAAATAGAGGATCTTACATAAGTATTTATTAAACGAGTTGTGGAAAAAAGGGATAAAATGCGAGGCTTCGCCGAGCAAGAATGCAAGATTCATTTTTTCATATTTAAAACGCATAGTATTCATGATTTTGTAACAAGGGCGTCAAAATGTTAAGGACGTCGTAAGTGCAACGTTACGGAGCGTATCTAAATGATTTGAATCCCCCGCTCGTCGGGGCTTGAAGAAATAAGATGGGCTGCTTGATGCTTCCACGCAGAGCTGAATCCGACCGCACACGAGTACTGGTTAACTGCTTAGAGGATCTAAGGCTGCCCAGGAAAAGCGGTTGAGTCGGACAGTCCATACATATAAACCCTATTGGTTTCATTGGGCGACAGGGCTTGAGGTGTCATTGCATCTCAATGTCGGGTAAAAAAGTCCCACAAAATTGGAAGCGACGTCTCCAAAATGACCTATACAGTGTTGACGGGACGTTAAACCTCAAAACAAGCTAACAAAATATTACTAGCTGTCCCAAGGCGGTACTTTCTTTGTGGTATCATTTGTTTTATATTCGGTGCGATATTCAATTTTGAAATGTTTCCATTTTTAATGACAGATTCTCATAGCTATCACACGAGTTTTTAACTTGGTCCAGACTTTCACCGCCATGGAAATATGTGTCCGCACAAAATGTAGTTCGGCTTACATTCAGTTTTAAGCACAGTTTCACACAAGTGATACTTTGGGACCAAAAAAAAACATATTTAAACAAGCGTGTTTTTATCCTTAAAGCGCTATAAAAACTTTTGAAGCAGACGACTTTCCAATTTTCTTTATTTTTCAGAGAAGATCAGATTCAGAATTTCATATGAATCGGATCTAGCAGATGAATCGCATGAAATTTGAAATCACGTTTTCTGGGACGAAATATGAGAAAAAAAAATGAAAATTAACTTTGCAACAATAAAAAAAAAAATAATAATAATAATAAAAATAGGCAGGTTAATATTTAACACTTTCATGCCGAGTATCTGAAGTGCACTCGTCCGAGATCCATTCTACTTCTGTAAATAGAGTATCTACACGTAGCCAATAATCGTCAACAGAATTGCAAGCCATGTAGACACGGATGAGATTGCTCATTATGAGCCATCTCATCAGGACCTACACTGTTTGCATGGGTATTTGCATCATGCTTCAGGCCTGAAAGGGTAATGATATCACTGCGCTATGACAATAATCAGAGACTAAAGACGCGACGCAAGAAACTGCAACTCGTTATATATTTCGAAATCTATAAACATGTAGCTGCAACGAAACTTGAAATTACGCAGACTGCAGTCACGATTATCATCCAATATATTAATAAATGCATAATTCTGCTAAATTACACATTTTGACATATTTCTTAAGTTACATATTTCTTTTGTAAACTTCCAATTTCGGTCAAGTTTTGAAAACGTAAACATTTTGGGATAAAATATTTCTTTTGAAAATTCGAAACATCGAATGCAACTTGATAATACCACCGGTGTATAGACATCTTCAAACATTCCATAATTAAATGCAGAACTGTTTTTTAAATTTTGAAAACTTTTCAAGCTGGCTTTAAGTAAGCTTAAAATTGTCATGAATTTATCATAGAATCTGTCATTTCAGTGTCTTTGGCACTTTTATTATACTTCTGTGCGTCCAGGAAACATACATCACGAAAACACGCCTATATAATTTTGACACCTTTGAACCCCACGTTTATATAGTAAAACGGGGGGTACAGGGAGTAAACCTTATTTTTTTATTTCTGCTTTAAAATATAGATTGTGGGTACTCGATAGAACCGCCTCATCGAGGCAGTTCTAACGAGTACCATAAACCGCCTCATCGAGGCGGTTCTAACAAGTACCCACAGTATATATTTTGAGCAGAATTAAGAAAAATATCACAATTTTTCATCTGAAAATTGTCGATTTTTCGGCGGTAAAGTTTACAATGTATTTGTACAGGCGTATTTTCATAGTGACTCAGCTGCCATCTGTTTAGGAAAGAGTTGCTAACTCGACTTGTCTCCTGTGATTTTGCTGGTTGTTAAATGGAGGATCGTACATGTGTGTTCATGTATTATTGAACTTATTAAACGAGTTGGGGAAAAGGGTTTAAAATACGAGGCTTTGTCGAGCATTTTATCACTTTTCCTCAACTCAAAGCCTCGCATTTTAACCATTTTCCACAACTCGTTTAATAAACTTAATAATACATGACCACGCATACAAGATTCAGTTTGTCATATGACATTTAAAACAAACAAATTTTATTCATGATTTTGTAAAAAAAAATGTTAGTATTCCGCCATGAGTAACGCGACGTCGCTAAGAACGTCATAAGTGCAATGTGACGGGGCATATCTAAGTAATTTGCATATTAAATCCACTGGTGCTTATCGAATTTATAACATGGCGTCATTACATTTTCGGACGCAACGTCATATGGACCCCGTCAAGCGATTTTGGTACTTATCGCCTATGCGAGCAGCGAAGGTTCAGGCGAGTCTGCGCATCCGCGCAGTCTCGCCAGAACCTTCGCTGCTCGATCATACAAACAGTGAATCAAGAGGAACCATCAGACAGAAAGCCATATCCCTGGCCCCTCCGAATGGCTGGGCATGCGCAGTTAAAATTTGTCATGATGGAATGCTCGAAGACACAAATTCGCTTGGCGGGGCTCATATGATGATATGGGCTTGTCCGGCTTTTGCTTTGATATTTGGGCTAGGCTTTGGGTTCTGATTCGATCAGTTCATTACACAAACACGCCTATACAAATACATTGCCACCTTTATCGCCGAAAAAATGAACATTTTATGCTGAAAAATTGTGATATTTTTCTTATTTCTTATGGGATATATAGATTGTGGGTACTCGTTAGAACCGCCTCATCGACTAACGAGTACCCACAATCTATATTTTAGAGCAGAAATAAGAAACATAAGGTTTACCCCTGTAAACCCCAGTTTTACTGTATAAAAGTGGGGTTCAAGGGGGGCAAAATTATATAGGCGTGTTTTCGTGATGTCCTAAAGTATCTTTTCTCATTTAATTTGTAGTTTTTTTCCGGGGAAAAGCGAAGGCCGTTAATTCATATCTACATAGCTTAAGATCCGTGTAAGGGTAACCTCTGGCAGGTTTATGTGTGTAATTGATTCGCTTAAACCCACTGTCTGACACATTTACTGATATCTTAAGAAATAGCAGAAAACCCTTGGGACATCTGCTTAACTTCTACGAATTATTGTGTATTAGATTGTGAACTTCTATACATAGATATTGCCAGATATTTATGTGTGGCACGATAAGTTAAAGAGCTGTCTATATACCTACCAGTCGACAATCAAAGCACTGAAAGGAATAGTGGGTCGAATGTGTTTGGGTGTAGGATTAAACTAAAAACCAAAGGCCCTTGAATTGGAGTTTGATTGATTCGCCCATGAGCAGTTGTATATTTAAGGACGATTTCTGATTATTCTTGCATATCAGATACGAAAGACATGGACTTAACGCTGGGATAAAAAATCTATTCCTACCCATGATATTCAACCAGGGATAGGAAAACAAAATCGAGAATTTAAAGTGTTTGCTGTACTTTTGGGTAGACAGGATGCCACGTACGCCTTCGTTAAGTTTGACGTCACTGCATCTACAGTGTTATAAAAATGCTGTATTATTATCGTCAAATGTGGCAGGGTGATTTAACCCACTCTCAGAAATGAAATGTTTGCAGGAGCTAAAACTTACATGGGTGCGAGGGGTAGATAGAAAAATCCTTCCCTCGGGATCACTGTCTGTTATCAGTCGACAAGCCTCGTGATGCCAGACAGTGACACTCGCCGAGGTTTTTTTGTTTGTTTTTGTTTTGGATAGCCAATTGGCCATATTGTGGGAAAGTGTCTGTCCTTTTTTGGCCTTCCACTTTTGATGTTTCCGTTAGTGTCTAGTTATTTCATGTTTTTTTTTTTTTTTTTTTTTTTTTTTTTTTTTACCGTTGGTGTCTCTAATGGGTTAATTGCATCGATTCCTGATCAGTGCTTTCACTTCTGTTATTTACGCTAATGTACCTAGAGTTCTGAAAAGGAATATTGGCAAATGGTGAAGGTCCTGATCAGACGCCACAGATCGCGATGTTTGATCAGTGTCTTCACTGTTTCTGAAGAAAGAAAATCCAGATACATGTAAATCTCACATGAAAATCTCACAACAACCCAAATTAGCCTGACACGACATTTATTGTAACTGGACCTCTCCGAAACTATTGGGAGGAAGATACGCTAAAATTCCCAATTGAGACACCTTTGGTACTGTTCATCACGAAAACAAGTCCGTGAAATGAAGACCCCCCTACACCCCACTTTATATAGAGAAAACTGGGGTTTACGGGGGTATAAACTATATTTCTTATTTCTGCTCCAATACATAGGTTGTGGGTACTCGTTAGAACCGCCTCACTGAGGCGGTTCTAACGAGCACCCTCAACCTATGTTTTGAACATTTATAACAAAACTATCAAGGATTTTCATCAGAAAATTGGGCATATTGGAGATGTGAAAAATGCACTATGTCGCATGGGTGAGTTATCGTAATGTAAAAGTGGTCTTTATGACCACTTTTGAACAATTCCAAAGGTGGTCTCTGACCATAGAACACTGTATGCAGAAAACATAAAGAAAGAATAACTGCATCCTACTAAATAAACTTTTTCGAAGCAGAGATATTCTTAATTTTAGGTGGTCTTTATAGCTGAATTCACTGTATATTGGTCAGTGAAGGGTTACATCTATACGCAACACCTTTAGTCCAATTTGCAGTTTAAGGTAATTGGTCAGTGGTAATCCCATGGACATCAGCAGTGTAAGCATTTGTAAGTATGATTTTCGGCCCACTGACACAAAATCGTCCCCAAAATCTACTATGCTTATTGGATGGCCGTGCTTGGAAAATACCATCTACTTCTCAATATATTCTGCTATTGGCTCATTAGACGAACAAGTCAGTGCAATGAACTGACTTGTATATATATTCTGCTCAAAGTGAGAATCTGTACAATTCCGGAATTGTCATGCGCAAAGTAGGACTCACTTTGCGCAACAATTCCGGAATTGTACCGATTCAATTCTAGAATTGTGCAAGGGATTGGGTGTAACTTATCGATTAATTGCCAAGGTAAATGTGTTTGCGCAAAGTAGGAATTATTTGGACAATGAAAGAATCCAATCAGATAGAGTTTTGCAATGAAAGGATACCTTTTTTCAGGAATAAAATTACTTTTGATACACAAAATCGATTAAAATGGATTGCACAAATAGAAGATGTTATAAAATTGTTGTCTTTTCAACAATTCAGTATGATAACACGCACATTTTTAAGTTGTCCTTTATGACTCTAGTTCTGGTTTTAAACACAGATAATGGATAGTGGTTAATAATAATAAATTTGATCATGTGACATACACACTCGCCCTTTCAGGCTATAAGTTTTTAACAAAACCATATTGGTCAAAGAACACATGGCATCAGTTGCAGTAACAAAATAAAGATAATGCAGACTTATTATTATATTATTATATTGCAGATTATATTTTCTGGTCCTTTGGAATCATTGAGTTCATTTAGAATCATTTTGAAAATAGAGTTCTGCTTAAGCCGGTGCTAGGGGGCGTGGCCGGTGTAGCACATTTCAGTACTGGTCATGAACAGACTCAATAAAACCGAGTCTGCTATTTTCGTTTATTTGGTGTATTCTTTGCTTCCAAAGGATCTAACTATTCAGAACTTATTTATCTTCACTGCAGCTGGTGCTGTGCCGTGTGGCGGCCGTAAAAAGTCTCCCCGTACATCCATCATAGTGCAGATTATATTTTCTGGTCCTTTGGGATCATTGAGTTCATTTAGAATCATTTTGAAAATAGAGTTCTGCTTAAGCCGGTGCTAGGGGGCGTAGCCGATGTAGCACATTTCTGAACTGGTCATGAACATACTCAATAAAACCGAGTCTGCTATTTTCGTTTATTTGGTGTATGCTTTGCTTCCAAAGGATCTAACTATTCAGAACTTATTTTCATGGCTCTGACAACATTGGAGGTTAACGGCTCGGTCAACAATACTGAGGTCATGTCGGACAGGATAGATTTGGTTTACCTTTCCGTCACAGGCTGCCAGTCTCGGTGGCTTAGTCAGATTATTCTTTCGAGGAGATTGATCACTTTGCATGGGCAGGCTCATACTTAAGCGATTCACCAGTACTCATGTGCGGTCGGTGTTAGCGCTGCGTTGGAGCACTATGCAGCCCAATGTATTTCACTAAGCCCCGATTGGCGGTGGTGTAACTAGTACTGTGACCTTAGACAGTACGAGTGTGAGTCAATAAAAACAGTCTAACTTATTTCTGGGTGCGTTCGATCTCTACTTTTTCGATATAATTGCCCTATAGAATGATACACTTGAACTAACGCTGTTCCAGTGCCATCAGCCCAGAACTGAAGATACCAGGGACCCACTCCCCAATTGCCGCCATGACTTCTTCGTTGTATCGGAAATGACGTCCACGTATATCCTTTTTCAAGTTTGGGAACCGGAAATAGTCACTAGGAGCTAAGTCCGACGAATAGACGGGGTGCAGTATTAGCTCGTACCCATTTCGCTCAACAACATCCATTTCGGTTTGGCAAGTGTTGACTCGTGCATTGTCCTTTTGGAGCAGAATCCCTTTGGAGAGTTTACCTATCGCACTTCTCAGTTGGTCGAGCAAATTTGCACCTGTTATTCTACATTTCTTTGCTAGAAAGTCCAACATAATAACGTATTGTATGCCACAAAATACTTTGTCTGCAAACGCCACCGTTTTGGACTTCTTTGGCCGTACCCACTGGCGACTTTGAGTTTTATTCCCTGGCTTATAATAATGAACACAGGTCTCATCTACAGTCACCAGAACCGAAAGCAAACCATCTTCCTTGGACCTAAACCGCTCCAACAATGCGCTGCATACTGATGCTCTGGTTGCCATTTGCTCGTTGCTAAGGGATTTTGAGAACCAACGGACTGTAAGCTTGCGCATACCCAAGCAATCATGTAAAATTGTGGAAACGCTACCATGTGAAATGTGTTATGCATTCGCTAGTTCTTCTACCAGAGTACACCAGATCCCGTACTTAGTTACACATTTCTTCATCGGTTGCATCTGATGGGCGTCCATCCATACCTGTTTTCGTCTTCTAAAATGAAAATATAAAAATAAAATAAAAATAAAGGCGTTCTCCCGCGTTTGAATTCCCAAAGCCAGAATTTAACTTGTGCATACGTGGGTGCAAAAGACTCATAAACATTGGCCGCTTCGCATTGTATTTCCTGACCTGTTTTCCCTTTCAAATACAAGTACCGAATTGCAGCACGGTACTCAACTTGCTATTGCATCGCTATTCATGATTGACGTTCAATAGCTTATGCGTGAATAACACGATAAGGGAGCAATGTTGCCCTCATGCCTAAAACATGTATTGAAACATGGCATGAAAATCGTTTTCTGTACCGCTTAAATGATGCGAACTAAAGATTAGGATTGGTATATGTACATGTATCGAGTTTAATGACACATTCTACATTGTTCAGGTCATACATAACCACGCTTTTCCTAGGCAGGCTTATACGTAAACGGGTAAGAGTACAGGACACGTTCTTTCGTCAGAGACTGATACATACAACCGCCCATCGTCAATCAACTGAAGGGAGATTTTGACCGCAGTAAATAATTCATTATCAAACTCCACGAAAGCATGTCGCACAACCTGTCTGGGATCGAACACGCGACTTGTTCTGGCCTAAGGAACAAACAGAGCCTGTACAAGGATCAATGCCAGTGACACAAGACATATGTTTGTGTTCAGTTTCTTCCATCACGTGAACAAGTCTGTGAAATGAACACCCCCTTACACTGCATATTGTATAGAGAAAACTGGGGTTTACCGGGATAAACATTATTTGTCTTATTTTAACTCCAAGACATAGGTTGTGGGTTTTCGTTATAACCGCCTCAATGAGGCAGTTTTAACGAGCACCCATAACCTATGGTTGCAGTATAAATAAGGAAAATATCATAGATTTCCATCTGAAAAGTAGCCATTTTGGAGATGTGAGAAAATGCACTTTGTCGCATGGGTGTGTTATCGTAATGCAGATATCTTTGGACCAAATATGATTTCATAATGCATGTTTTCACTATGTTTTTAAATTATTTGAATATTTAATAGACTTTTGATGATCTAATTGTTTATAGTTTAATAATATAGCGATAAATTTTCTATTGCGATGAATTCTCACCATTTAATTATTCCATCTCTTCCGATTCTTACCATCACGTGAACTAGTCCGTTAAATGGAGAGCCCCCCCCCCCCCACCTATACCCCACCTTATACAGAGAAAACGGGGGTTTAAGTGTGTATACATTATTTTTCTTATTTCTACTTCAAGACAAAGGTTGTTGGTACTCGTTAGAACCGCCTCAATGAGGCGGTTCTAATGAGCAACCAACCTAGGTTTGCAGCATTAATAAGAAAAATATCAGTGATTTTCATCAGAAAAGTAGCCATTTTGGAGATGAGACATATGCACTATGTTGCACGGGTGTGTTACCGTAATGCTTTGCGCATGGACAAATTCCAGAACTGTCTTGCGCAAGGTAGGAATTCTCACTTCGCGCAAAAATGTGAGAATTTCTACTTTGCGCAGGACAGTTTCGGAGTTGTACCGATTCCTAATTTGCGCAGAACACATCTATCCTAGTTTAGACTTGGCAAGTTAGTGTTACATGTATATGTATTTATACTCAGATTCAATGAAAACGCACCACTTTTAGAATTTTGATTTCTTTAGTTTAAGGTAAAAATGACTGACTTTTTCAGCTGATAAATAGGGTATTGTAAAGTCGTCACCGAAGCATGAGTTTGTTTGACACGAATACCGCGTGATATTCATGATGTGCAAGTGCACGTGCAAAATGGAAAAATGCAAAATTTTCGTAATCACGATATTTTTGGCACTTTCTTTACATTCATTATAAGGTCCGGATTCTTTACGTTAAAAGGCAGCGAAACATTTCATTAGAACAAGCCAATGGGACGTCTAAGTGACGTCGATCGTCATCGTGTCTTCGGTATGGATGAAGCCGAGCTTTCATACCGACAAGTTGCAGAGCGTATGGGTTGTTCGCACACTACGAGTGCTCAATTGGTTGAAAGGCACAACGCAAGGGGTTTCTGAACGACAGACAACGCCCTGGAATTAAACGTCTTACTACACGTCAGTAGGACTGGTACATTGTTTGGAGTCATTTACGCGACATATTCAAGACGTCTGTGAAAAATGTCCAGGAGACAGTGGGAACCCATAACCTACGCGTAAGTGCCTTAACTGTACGGCGGCGTCTCAAGGAAAGTGGTATTTCTAGCCATTAGATGTACAGGGGGGAACGTTTGGAACGTCGAATCCGTCGGTTTAATTGGTGTCGACAGTGTATCCGATAGACACAACAGCCTTGGCGTGGTGTACTGTTCATTGACGAGTCCCGTTTTTGTGTTGAAATGTTTGATAGGCGGCGTAAAGTATGGCGTCGATCTGGGGAGCGAATTCAAGGCTGTTGTGTTAAACAGGTGTCACTTTGGGGTGGTGGCAGCGTAATGGTGTGGAGAGGGATATCATGGCGCGACAAAACCCAACTCATCGCTGTTGATGGCAACTTGACGGCGAGTCGGTCTTAGAACATGGGGTGGTACCGTTTTTACGCAATAATGGTGAATTTACGCTTTTCCAATATGACAATGCACGTGCTCATTCTGCGAGGCTAACCATGGACTTTTTAATCAAAATGGTGTGCAAGTTCTTCATTGGCCTGCGTTTCGCAGGATTTAAACCTAGTTGAGCACTTTTGGGACCAGCTCGGAAAAAATGTGTTCAGCTAACGACATCTACCAATTAACCGTCAGCAGCTTGTCATAGCGCTACAGGAAGAAAAGGACAGAATCACACTAGACCAGATACAGCGTTTAATTCGAAGCATAAGGCGTCGATGCAAAACAGCACTTGATACTAATGGTGGACATACCCGGTATTAAGATATGTGCTTTTGATTTTTCGGGTGTGTGGTCTTATTCGAGTCATCGTATCTCTGCATCCAATGAAATGCTGTAACTCTGTAGTGAGTAGGTGGATAAGTTCGTGATAATTCATTAAACGTGATCAACTACTGGAAATATTGTGAATCAATTAAAATTTGAGGTATACCTAGAACTAGAGGTGCGTTTTCATACTTAGGAAAGTAACTATACCAACTTTCGGGTGAAACTCACTAGATATCCGGTAGCTACTGAGCTAAAGATGACTGTAGACATATGATTCGAATGTTTAGCTAGAAACTACATGTAACATTGCCCATAGTTTCTGCTTAAGAGTTGTTTTGCAATATGTATTTAGAAATGTCTTGCAAGGAAATTGGCTTTGCGCATGCGCAGAAAAACTTTTTGGGTGGATATACAACATTTCATAGCCTTTCAAGTAAGGTTTTAAATTGTAAAATTCTCAGATTATTTCGTTTTCAATTAAAACTATGGCAATTTTTAGCTTGGTCATTTCTATAGACTATACCTGTCGATCAGTTTTTGCAATTTCTTATCAATCGCTCTTGTTACCTCCATTGCTGTTTTGTTTTTTGATTTGAGGTTTAACATCCCCGTCTACACTGTATTGGTCATTTGGAGACGTTGCTTACAAATTTGTCGGGCTTTAAATTTTAGGAGGCCTCCATGCGGACTGAACAATTATTTGTCTTAATCGCGACGGAAGTAAGGTCGAGGATTGTGGCCACGTAAAATCGATTTAAGCCCCCCAGTGGAAATCTTTCCACTGGCCGTTCCATGGCGGTTCTTCTGTGGCGATTTACTTATGTTGTTGTTTGTTACTTACTGTGTGTATCACTTGTGTATTTTTATTTTGGATGGCCATATGGCCATTTTGTGGGAACGTAACTGTCCTAATGGCCTTCCTTTGTTCAGGTTTCCATTATGGTCTGGTCGCTTAATGTTTGTGTTTCGTTCCCTTTGGTGTCTTTGATGGGTGGAGTAAGTTAATTGTATTTATTCCTGATCTTTGTTTTACTTCTATTTTACCCAGGGCAGTTGAATCTTTACAGATCATATTACAGGAATCAACAATGGTTTTTCATGCAATAACATTTGCCGGCTCCCGAGGAAACTGTTTGAACGTGATGCCGGATCCCGAGGAAGCTGTTAGAACATACACAACTACCCAACACCTTACCAGAGACATCAAAGAAGCCTGACTAGGAAAGTGTGGTTAAGTAAATTGACTAAAACCAAAAATAAAAAAAAACGTAGACGGATCCCCGTGGGCTCTGACTCATAAACAGATCTGTGCGTTCGAGTCTCTCGCTGTTCTTTCTTTCAATGTGTGACCAGGACTATTACATTACCAGGATTACGTATTGTCTTAAATTAAGAGGTAACCAGGATAATGACTAGGATTTTAACAGGTTTATAAGGTCACTATAATGTTCTGTCACTAAAACTATGTTAATGTCATTCGATTGTCTCGTTCGTTCTCTTCCATCTTTACGTCGTCGTTGTAGGTGGATTAAAGTTGAATTTCAAGTCTACAACTTGAGGCGGTTTTGGTATCCCCATTTCTGGAACTCTATTTCTGGTATTGATTTTGTAGAGTTTATCTTCTTCCCCCGACGGTGTATGGTGACTGTTCCTAATTAAATACGTTGGATATGAGTTTCCAACGGGACGACTCTCATACCTTCCTCTCATCGCATTAACATCATCTGGCTGAAATAAAGAAAAATGTCACTGTAGGTAATAATCTTCACCTAGGCAAAACCTTCAGGGTCTTAACTAGGACTTTATATTCTAAAGTCTTCTTACATCGTCTTCGTCCATGCATGATCTTCAGGATCATACAAGGCACACTTATTATTAACTGTTTAATAAATGATTATATACATGATGGATTGTTCTGTTTTACTTTAACAGTTCATTAGTTGCATTGTTTTCATCTGTATAACATCTGTATACAACTGTGCAAAAAAATTCAAACTATAGATCTATGTTTCAGAAGCAAAGTAGAAGTAAAACAAAGATCAGGAATCGATACAATTAACTTACTCCACCCATCAAAGACACCAAAGGGAACGAAACACAAACATTAAGCGACCAGACCATAATGGAACCTAAACAAAGGGAGGCCATAAGGACAGTTACTTTCCCACAAAATGGCCATATGGCCATCCAAAATAAAAAGACACAAGTGATACACACAGTAAGTAACAAACAAAAACATAAATAAATCGCCACAGAAGAACCGCCTTGGAACGGTCAGTGGAAAGATTTCCACTGGGGGGCTTAAATCGATATTACGTGGCCACAATCCTCGCCCTTACTTCCGTTGCGATTTAGACAAATAATTTGTTCAGTCCGCATGAAGGCCTCCTAACTTATCAGTGAAACATCTCCGTGAACACAAATAATCAAAGAACCACAGAGGTGAGACAACGGTGAGGACTCGACAGCAAGAAACCACTGACATGCTGGAGCAAAAGAAAACCAACAGTTAGACTCCGATGGGGCCGACCAGAGACAGAGCATCAGGCACCAACCAACATTACCTTGAATTAGATCTCTCTTATTCTCAATAAGCCTTTACGTTGGAACCGTCATAAAATCTGAGGCCTGACCCACCGGCGTGCAATTAAAGAGGGAAGCAAAGATGCCAACCGTGATTGGGTTAACTACTATGCATGCAGTCTGTCGTATAATATCCATGTTGTACCCAATCTTTTTACATGTATATCGAAGAATGATTTTACGAAATTGGGTGCTAAAGTCATTGCGGTTATATATTTTTTCTGAATTTATATACTAAGTCACCATAAAATTCGGGTTCCGATACACCTTGTTGCAGAAGAGATTTAAGTCCAGTATTGAATTTTGAAATTAAATCAGAATGGCGTCTATAAAATTTTGAAAAGGCTTTGCGTAGTTTATGGTACCGATAACCCTGATTAAGAAATTTAGCCGTTAATAATTTATTACGAGTGTTGAAGTCAGTTACATGACTACACACTCTAGCAAATCGAATTAATTGCGCAAAGTAAACGCCATAGGATGGCGCACGAGGAACATCACTATCCAAAAAAGGAAAATTAACAATCTCAAAATCAAAGTCATCGCGTTTATCATAAATTTTGCACGAAACAAACCCATCTACAATAGATAGATGTAAATCAAAAAACGGGGCCTCGGTATCAGATGAATTTGCTTTATTTAACTGAAGTTCTGGGGGGTAAATCTGACTGATCAAACCATCGAAATAGGTATTATCAATACTTAATAAATCATCTAAATATCTAGAAGTGGAGCTAAAAGCTTCAATAATTTCAGATTGGTTATCAATGGAAAGCGACATCATGTAGTCTCTTTCATAACAATACAAGAATAGATCAGCCACAAGAGGTGCGCAATTCGTACCCATCGGAATGCCCACACTTTGTCTAAATAACTTAGTACCGAATCTAATATAAATATTGCCAAGTAGAAAGGTGAGTGCATCACACACTTTCTGACATGACCAAAGTGTATAATTCTTATGCTCTTTAGAAGTGAAAAATGCATTTCTGACATTACATGCAAGATAGAGAGAATCTTCTCTGTGAAAAGCCCATTCAATTAAATCATTAAGCTTTTCTTTTATAAGATTATGAGGAAGTGTAGTGTAAAGAGTGGAAAAATCGTAAGTAGACAGACTTGAAGCACGAAAATGTCTGGATTTCAATTTATTTAAAGTAGAAGTAAAACAAAGATCATTCAAACCTCATTCGAATTTTTATAGACCAAAACAGATTTCTTCCTGATCTTTCAAAGACTTTATCACAATATTTAATCACATGCGCTTTAATAGCAGTAAAACAGGAAGTTAATAATTTAGAAAGTTCAGTGGTAGTGCAAGAGCTATAATTTGCAATAAACCGTGCTTTGTAAGGTATTTTATGAAGTTTTGGTAACCAGAATAGCGTAGGAAGCTTGTCTTGGCCATCGGTAACACACACAGCAAACTTGGTGGCTGAATGACAAATATGTTTATCTACTATAACTCTCTCTTCAGATAAAGGCTGAATTTTATAGGCCTTCAGTTCATAGGCAAAGCTTCAATTCTGTGCCCACGCCATCGTGGCATCTGTCCGCCTGAAGAAATTCCTTTGTCCTTCAGTAGTGTTATCGACATTCCTTTCGTCAGTAAGGACGGATAATTCTACGTCTTCACCACTTGTTGGTGACTGTTTTACATTTACTCTCTCATGGTCATGCACATTAGTCAATCTTTTATCAATTATCTGGGTCAAACAACATTTACTTTTTCTTAAACATAGCCAGATAATTGCAATTAACCATAAAATAAATGCTGCATTGCCTACTATAACAAATGTCCCATCGATATTATTCTGTTTATCATCAATGTTCACTTTCTAATATACCCTCGCTTCATGAAAGAAACTTTGTAAAGGAATCTCCCGTAAACCCGACAAATGAGATGGCAACTTAATTCCCTTAAGGTCCCCCCATTGAGTCTTGGAATCGTTCCAGATGGTAAAGTGTGAAATATTACGTAGTTTCACAAGTGCTTGTAATGGGTCTGACCTTTCAAAGTAACTACGCTTGCCAAAATTTTCAGGCAATTGTAAGTATTTATTTACTTTATTAGTGACAATTATCCAAATACCATGTTGTAAATACCTAGTGACTGGTATTTTCTCATCTAAAACAATTACTTGTTTACAAAACCTTTTAATGTCATGGGGTTTTGCATGAACAACGCAATAACACAGATTTTATTAACGTTGCTCTGATAGAACGCTGTTTCTTGATTACAAAATTGAAAATGGTAGCTATTGCCCATTTGGAAAATACTTTCATCCAAGAGTGAAAATTTTGTTCTGTCTTTTGAAACAATCAGCATTTCAGTTTCAAGTCTGTATTTTACTAAAACATCAGTTTGGTTGCCGGAAATAACTGGTAATGGTAAGTTATATATTTGATACACCTCATATTCCTCCCGTGTATTTATCAGTGGAATCTTATCTTAAGAACAATTCTGATTTCATTATACTCTAAATATGTTATAAATGTCAAAGTTTTATGGAAGTACCATATGTCTTCTCGAGGATTTTTCGGTTGCTCAAAATTATTGGGTAATTTTGATTCTACTTCAATCAAAAGTTCTTTAAGATCTTTTGGTGAAATAGTGTTTGTCGATAAATGATTCATCGATAACATATTCAGTTCAGATTTCAAACTTTCTAAGTAAAATATTGCATCTTGCGTAATGAGTCTGATTTCATCAAAAATCATTTGAAATTGAAGATATGTGTCAATAAATTGTTCTAACATTAAAAACTTCAGTTCAAAAACTTGCTCTACCTTATAAATATTTCTGTTTAGTCTTTGAATGACTCTGATCAAATCCATTATTGATCTTCTGGTTTCCATTACTTGTACCCTTGTTAAATTTAACACTGACAAACTAACCTGTACAACATGTATAATCTGTTCTTGGTTATTTGCCAATGCTTTGATATTTCTGTTTATGTTCTCAAGGTCATTTTCGGAAACAGTGCCACATAATGTACTCATTAATTGACCTATTAAGGGTATTAGTGATCTTTTATATTTACGACCTTGTTCTGCAAGTATTTTGTATTCATAAAAGTTATTATATACGGAATCATACGTATCAGACAATAAATGCCTTTCAATGTGTAAACTCTCAAATGTTTCCACATATCCAGTAAGATTGGACCTTTTATAATAATCCGTTATTGCTCTTACAATTCCGTCCGTACGTACGTTTTCATCATGAATTTTAGTTAATAAGTTCTCAAACGGTCTTAAATCATGGACAAATGTTACAAACAAGTGTGCATCATTTATGAAGACTTGATTTGTCTTCTGAAACACTACGTTTTCGGATGTAAAGACTCCAAAAACTTGACTAAATGACAATGAACACAAGATAAATGTAATATGTATCACATTCATCTGAAATGAAATAAAAACTATTACACTATGTAATACGAGGTATTAAATTATACTCTATTTACCTCTTACATCAACATTAATGAATGAATAAACAAAGGTCATTTTACAACATATTAGAAATTAACCTCAATAGTTGGATCACATCTCCCTTATTGCGAGACTTCGCCTGTCTCTTTTTCACTGGCTTCACTGAATCATCAGCTTCAATTTGCGATAGTGCCAGACATGAACGAACCTCGTTTACTTCCATATCACTACCCAAATCATTGTTTTGAACTAAAGGCAAAGAACAGAACGCATCAGAGTGTATCTCTTCATCACATTCCATATCTTTGACTTCGGTTTCATCATTTGGATTTTGTCTCCTTTCCCTATGTTTTAATCGTTTCCTTAACTCCATTAAAGGGATATCATCTTCATTTTCAGAAGTTTCTCTTTCTTGCCTATACCTTTTACCTAACTTAGCTAAAGGAATATCATTTTCCGAATCAGAATCAGACGAAGTTTCAGATTCATGGGCTTGAGGTGGTATTACATAAACAGCATCTCTTAACTTTCTGTCATTTTCGTTTTTGGAAATTTGCCAATCATCTACATTTGCTAACATTAAATCTCCAGCATATACTCTACTTAAAGAACCATCCAATTGATTTTTAATGATATAAGAGACTGGACCTGTCTTTTGAACTATTCTATAGTAAGGTTTCCATTTTTGACCTAATTTTCCTTTTCTTTGTTTATTTTCATAGTACACTGGATCCCCTACTTTAAAATCAAATGCGTTAGCATTTTTATCTGCATATTTGGCTTGTCTTTTCTTAGCTTTCCTAAGATGATTTCTCACATGTGTGAATGCTTTATGCTGTTCTTGCAAAGCAATCTGATGATAATCCTCACCCACATATTTTCTCCTAGGTTTTAAGATATTGTCTATGGGTAAAACTACATCTCTGTTATACAATAAATAAAATGGCGAAAACCTAGACGATTCACTCACATTGAAACTGATTGCAGCCAAGCTTTGATTTAAATGTAAATCCCAGCTTTGTTGATTATCTGATACTGATTTTGCCAAGATATCATGCAACGTTCTATGAAATCTTTTAACTTTTGCATTACTTTGGGGATGATAAACGCTTGTCAAAACATGTTCGACTTTAAGTTTTTGTAAAGTTTCACGATCAATTTGATTCACATTTTCAGTTCCATTGTCTGAAACAATCTGTAAAGAACAACCGAACCATGGAAAGATATGTTGAATGATCAAATCAGTTACAGTTTCAGCAGTGTTATCAGCAACTGGAAAAGCTTCTGGCCAACAACTGTACCAATCTACAAACGCGATAATATATTTGTTCCCTGATAACGTTGTTGGATACGGACCAGAAAGATCGAGATTAAGTTTTGCCATAGGATATGGTGGACTATCTGTCTCTTGTAATGGATGTTTTGTTTTCTGCATTGACCTAGTTTAACAAGTCATACAATCCGAAATATACTTATGAAGTTCTTTGAATAAGTTTGGCCAATAGTATTTCTGACGTATGGATTCAAAAGTTTTCTGAACACCCATATGTCCATTTTCATCATGATATTGAGTTATCATAAAAGATCTGAGATGTTTTGGAATGAACAGTGTTAATAATGGATCATCATTCACATTTGACAAACACTATACCAAGCCATCTACTACGAGATAATGTTTCTGAACATCCTTACTCTCCTCGCCATTCAAAATCATTGATCTAATTTCTGAAATGTCACCATCTCTAGTTTGTTCGATCTTCATATCGAAACCTCCCTTTGTAAAGTCTGAGCAATCAAATTTCTCAAAAGATTCTTCGTTTGGCAAATCACAACTAGCAAATGTTTTCGTGTCAATCTGACTGGAGTCAAGAACGTTAACTTGAAATAAGTTATCATTGACATCAAGAGTTCTCTCTTATTCAACCTCTTCACAAATCTGACTATCCAAAATTTTACTAACATTGGCTGGATGTCTTGAAAGTAAATCTGCACATGTGTTTGTAGTACCAGCAATGTATTGAATACTACAATTGTACCCTGAGGCTTTATTAGCCGAAACTGCGTAGTTTGACCCATCTTCTTTCTTATGAATGTTTTCATTGCTCTTGAGGGAACTCATATTTGATTTTTATATGCTTAACGCCCAAAGCTGAATTTTTTTATTCTGCATTGGTGATTCCAGTAGATACTTTAAACGTTTATGATCTGTTTTTATAACAAACTGCGCATTATGTAAATAGTAATCTAGCTTCTGAAGTGCAAAATGTATTCGAAAGCTTCTTTTACAACCACTGACCATTTACATTGGGACCTACTAAGTTTATGAGACAAATAATATATTGGTTTCTCATCACAATCACATTCCTGTGTGAGACATGCACCAATACAAGTGCCACTAGCATCTGTGTATAAAACATATTGTTTATTTGAGTCTGGATAAACCAAAAGTGGAAAAGCTGTTAAACTATCCTTCAAAAACTCGAAAGCTTTTTGATATGTGGCCGACCATTTAAAATGAGCATACTTCCTCGTTAAAGCGATAATAGGTTCAGCTATCTTAGAGAAGTTTGGAATAAATCTTCTGTAATAAGAGCACATGTCTATGAACGACCCAACTTCTTTAACACAAGTTGGTTTTGGTAAAGATCTAATTGCATCAACCTTCTTTTCATCTTTTGTGTCTTTTTATTTTGGATGTCCATATGGCCATTTTGTGGGAAAGGAACTATCCTTATGGCCTTCCTTTGTTTAGGTTTCCATTATGGTCTGGTCGCTTAATGTTTGTGTTTCTTTCCCTTTGGTGTCTTTGCTGGAAGGAGTAAATTAATTGTATCGATTCCTGATCTTTGTTTTACTTCTACTTTGATTCCTTGTTCATTAATGACAAAACTAAGATAATAAGTTACAACTTAAGAAAACCACATTTCTTAAGTTTCAGTCTTAAGTTATGCTGACGTGACCTGTCAAAGATCAAACTAAGGTGTCTTAAATGTTCTTCCAAGGTAAAACTTAATATCAGGATATCATCTAGATATGATCTAATACAACTGACATTAGTTCTTGAAATACCGCAGGTGCATTTGAAAGACCAAACGGCATCACAATGAACTCAAAAAACCCTTTATGACATGCAAAAACTGTCTTCTCTTTGTCCTTTTCATCCATGGCTACTTGCCGATAACCACTTTTTAAATCTAAAGCCGAAAAGTATTTTGCTTTACCAAGTAACGCCAAAATATCGTCTATCGAAGGCAAAGGAAAAGAATTCTTCTTTGCAATTTGATTTAATTTTCTAAAATCTACAGAGAATCTTTTAGAACCATCTTTTTGTTATCTACTATTACAACGGTAAATGACCAAGGTGACCTAGACATTTTTATAACTTCAGCATCTAGCATCTCATTGATTGCTTTGTCAATGACTTCTCTATTTTTGATTGGTGTCCTGCAAGGTTTCATAATAATTGGTTCATTATTCCCTACATCTATTTGCATTTTTACTGTCTCTGTTTTACCTAGTTCAGAATCTTTAGTCGCAAATAAGTCTTCATTTTTAAGAAATAATTTCTCTATTTTTGTTCTATTTTTTTCAGGTACATCTAAATCTTTTAAGTCTAATTTATTTTCGTTTTTTTTTTTTTTTTTTTTTTTTTTTGTATTTTTAATCACTGACTTTACCTGTGTAACATTACTTTCAGTTCTGGAAATATTTGCTAACAAACCATGCCTATAAATTTTAATAAATTTATTTGTATTGTTTACAACTAAAATAGGCAAAGATCTATCTTTCTTCATTGTTGAAACAGTGTTAACTATCTGTAAACCGGGTTGATTAACTATAAAACCTTTATCAATTTGTGAAACTTCAAAATCTCCCCCTATAGGTAAATCTGAATTTTCTCTAACCTTACCGTAACATATAACAACTGTTCGAGGTTTAATTAAGGTGGTCTTTTTCATCCTAACTGTAGAAGCTATGTGTAAGTCTTCTTCTAAATTAACATAGTGTTTTCCATTTATTTGGAGACATTTCAAATCAAAATAAATTCTAACATTGTTTTGTTTAAGCCAGTCATAACCAAGTATCAGGTTTCTATTCAAATCTCTAATCACATAGAAATCTTGAGACATCTCGGTACCACCGATACAAATTCGCACAGTAACACAACCGTCACACTTAAGTTCAGTACCATTAGCAGATTGTAAACAAACCTTTTTATTAATTAGGTCTGTTCCTAAGCTGATCATAAATACGACGGTGCATTAAAGAGCACTCCGCTCCTGTGTCTACAAGAGTTCTAAACCTTTGTTTATCAATTTTAACCAATCATGAATTTGGACTGCCCGAAACACTTATCCTAAATGTTTGTTGAGGTGAATTCCCTTGTCTGTTGTTATTAAAACCCTTTGCATCGACCTCTCCATGCAAAGAGCGTCCTAGTTTCCCTGCTGATTTTGATGTTGTGTTCTGGGTCTACCATGACCAATAGGTGGCCTAGATTGCTGTTCTTTTTTCTTACAATCTCTACTTATGTGCCCCAATCCTCCACAATTCCAACATTTTACTTGCCTTCCTGATTCGGCAGTATTAACATGACTGTGTTGGTTTCTGTTTTGATATTTATTCTGATTTTAATACCTATAACGTTGACCGCGTGAGTGGTCTACGTCCATTGGTGTTTCTCTTCTAGATGAGTAATTATGTGAGATTTGTACCCGTGTTCTTAAGTTTTGTTCGTTAGTTGTTATTGCAATTGCCCCTTGCAATGTGTCAGGTTGTTCTCTTAAACTTTTCATCTTCAAGTTATCTTGTATTAGCCCATCTACAAAAGTGTCAATCAACTGACGCTCAACAGCATCACCCCCTTGATTTTGATATGCCTCTTCAGCGAGAGACAAAATTCTTTCGGCAAAAACTTGTATGTTTTCACCCGGCTTTTGTTTCGAAGTTCGTAACAATGATAAAGCCATTTGTCTATCCGTTACGTCTGAAATTTGCACGGCTAACTGTTCTTTCAATTGTTGCCATGTGTTATGTGGATTTGCAGTCATATACCGCTGTATAAACCCACTAATTGCACCCCTCGAAGACTGATATGCCACTAGCTTCTTTATTGCATCCGGTATGTACGCAAGAATGGCATATTTCTCAATGGACTAAATCCATTCTCTATAATTCTTAGTGTTGCCATCAAATTTGACTACTGTAGTTGCTGCCCCTTGTGTAGTAAGAGCTTGCGAAACATCAGCTAACTCTAACGTTAAGTTTTGAAAAGCTTGTGCGACAGGGTCTACCTGAGCTTGAGTCTGTCTTTGTCCGTGTTGTGCCTGTACCATTGTAAAAGTTTTTCCCTAAAGTTTAAGTTTAGTTATAATTAAGTTTAACATCTGGCTATTGTTTAACAATTGGTAACTCCATGACCAACAAACATGCCACAAGAAAGGGTATATAAAACAGCAACTACCTGGTTCCTTTTCTCTTAAGAAATCCTGCGAGCGGCACCAAAGAAATTCACGTGTAACAGAACCAGTACACACGTTTCTGCTCGGGAACTATAGTTTGTGTATATATTCTTAAATGTTAGTATTTCGCGTTGTGTTTCTTAATGTTCCTTAATAAAAGACTAAGTCTTTCTGCAATAGTTTTCTAGTTTTTATTTACAAACATATCTACAGTTAGTATCCAGAGCTTTGACCAACGCTCTGAATCCCAAATATAATCCACTCTTTGAAATCGTAAACCAAAAGCTCCCAAACATGATCAGAGGCGCAGTATTTATACAGAACAGTAAAATGTCAGCAGACATCTGCATACCTAACAAATACCAAAATCTGATGTAACTGTACTTTTCTAATGTCAACTATGCAAGTAAACAAGTTAATATTTGATAATATCGCTTTCTCGTGCATTCCTAGAATGTCAAACGGTCTGCACTCCCAATATACCATATGGCTAATTGACATAATAACAAATAAATGCTTCTACGTGGTAAACAAATTCCTCAATGATTGACATGATTGCTAAATAGTCTGTTATATAACTTCACTGGACATGTCAATTGCACTAATTGCGCATAGTTATGTAACCAGTCTGATAAAAAGCCAAAATTGTGTTATTATAACCTTATGTTTTGAATTACTGCCAAGTAACATGTAAGCCCAAACTAGAGTACATTCTTGCATTTTGTTATAGAAGTTATAGAAATGCTATATAGAGGATCCTACATGAGTGATCATGTATTATTGAATTTATTAAATGAGTTGAGGAAAAGGGATAAAATGCGAGGCTTAAAATGCGAGGCTTTGCCGAGCATTTTATCCCTTTTCCTCAACGAGTTTAATAAATTCAATAATACATGAGCACGAATGCAAGATTCTATTTATCATATGACTTTTGAAACGCATTTTATTCACGATTGTTTACAAAAATGTCAATATTCCGACATTAGTAAACGCGACGTCGTAAAGTACGTCGTACATGTAACGTTACGGGACGTATCTAGCTAATTTGCATATTTAATCAACTAGTGGATTATCGAAAATATTACATGGCGTTATTACACTCTCAGACGCGACGTCATATGATAATTCAGAGTATTGAAACGAAAGCCTGATAGAAAACAGTTTCAACCAACAATATTTCTTCCATATTTACGGTCTAGCCAACACTTATTGATCATACCGAGTTGCTAAACTTACGGCCCATTCAATAGCTTTTAGGTCATACTGTTCATGTATAAACATGACTATGTTACAATATTCGGAATAATCACTTCACTATTTATCATATTTGGTCGGCAAAACTTCAAAAAAAAAAAAAAAAAAAACAAACAAAAAAAAAAAAAAAATAATAATAATTACAACAACTTTAACTGGTTTAATAAGGAAGTAACGTTGGCGACCATATTAGATGATAACGTCCCCCCCCCCACCAACTCGAAATCTCGTTACGAAACGAGAGCGTGATTTCGAATGATTTAATAATGCAAATAAGGCCAATTGAAACGGCTTCTGGGCAGATAACTGCCTCAAATGAAAACAGTTGCCTTTGCCATCCGAAGAAAATACCATTAAGGGTCAGGATTTCTTTCAGAGGGTTTATGTTTAACCTTTTCAACACAGACCGGTAGAGATATCTACGCAAACAGTGTAGATCAAGGTGAGAAAACTCGTTATCAGGATCGACACTGCTTGTCATCATGTTGGTGATTTCATGGTGATTATTGACTTTACGGCCCCCGCCCATCAGGGCTTGAAGAAATAGATTGGCTGCATGAAGCTTGCACGCAGAGCTGAAAGTACTGGTAAACCGCTTAGAGGATCTAAGCCTGCCCAGGCAGAGCGCGGCAAGTCGGTCCATCCATGCTTATAAACCCGATTGGTTTCACTTGGCGACAGGGCTTGAGATGTCATTTCATCTCATTGTCTGGTAAAAATCCCACAAAACTGGACACAACGTCTCCAAAATGACCCATACAGTGTTGACGGGGACGATAAACCTCAAATCAAACAAACAAACAAAATTATTGACTATAACTTTCAGCGTGCTGGAGGCAACTTTAGTCGCCCAAGCGGGATGGTCCAAATTAAGCAGGTTATCACTCTCATAAGAAAGCAAGTATACCCCATCTGTTGAGGTTGTCCTATGCAGGAGGGGTCCTTCTTTCTTAGAAGGGCACAGGTTTACCAACATTACCAACTGTTAGATTTTACACCCGAAATTGACGTTAAAAATCGACTATTTTTCAAAAGATCGCCCTTACCTGTTATATCACAACTAGATACTAGATCTAAACAACAACTGGCGATAAATATGTAGCCATAATATAGGTAGCTACATAAGCTATCAATTTTATCCTTCAAAGCACACACTGAGTGCTATTGTCTTATAGTTCATTTTTTGTTTGTCTTTAACAGTTCCCGGTCAGATCAAGTGAATGCCATATTTTGAGGCCACGTAATCCATAATTCTTCCAGTAGAAATGTCCAAAGATGCCTTGCCTATAATGTGTCAAAGTATAAGCAGAATCAGTTCAGGTTTAAGGAAATTATGGCTGCCAAAATAAGGGAACCCCATCCAAAGGCGAGTATTGAATAAACTCAGCAAGCTAAAGGTTAAAACCCTTTTGTCAATAGAATTGACATGTTCAACGCTACGAGAAGACACCCGTGCGAATGTCTTTTTTATGCTGCAAATATAGGTTGTGAGTGCTCGTTAGAACCGCCTCATCTTGGCGGTTCTAACGAGTACCAACATCCTATGTCTTGGAGCAGAAAAAAGAAAACTACTGTATACGCCCATAAACCGCAGTTTTCTCTATATAAAGTGGGGTTTAGTGGGGTGCTCATTTTACGCACCTGTTTATGTGATGCAATTCAAAACTCGAATAAGCCTCTACAGCATCTCAGAGTTGAATTAAAGGAAATAAAAAAAAGAAATCCTGAAAGATGTCTCTTATAAAATGGCGGAACATCTGGTAGGTGTATCCATCCGCCTCAAGTAAAACGAGTAAGCGCACGACGAGGCCTTCAATAGGACTTATGCAGCCAGCATATATTCAGATCAGCTTGCATATGTACCCAGAAAAGCATAACGCCCAGAAACATTAGAAGGCTCATGCCAAGAGCAATGACTCAGATCAGCTTGTGTTGATGCGCAGGCTGACCTGAGTCTTCGCTGGTCGCACGTCTTGTTATAGGTGCATTCGTGCGCTGGTTCAAATACAACTTCCGTACATGACTTAACGACTGCCAGATGTGTTGCTTTGCGTTGGTTTCCCAATATGCGTTCCATTGTTTAAAGACAGCAACAAGTTGTTATACACGAGATACATTTTAAATTTACTAGCTTTAATTGAGCAGAAACAATGTATATATTTCTCATACTTGCAACATGTATGCATATAGTGAGTGGATCAGAGTTAAGAAATTTATCAAAAGGAGTAAAGGCCTTTTATGATCTAGTGAAAAGTGATGATTTTCAGGAAGCTGATTATACTGAAATCATGGAGTATCTAGATCAACGTTTTCACCGTAAGTGCTATTCTGTAAAAGATACATACAAGTCATCGATAAATGTTAAAGACGTACTACAGATTGTGGGCAACCTCGAAAATGAAATAATCAGGCTTTCTGATGAAATAGTTGAAGATCGAGCACGTTTCCAGGATGAGGTTCGCCAAGTTAAAAGGGATATTGAGCTAAACAGGAATGCAAGTATTACAAGAGATAACGACAGGGAAGCTGGCGAGTATATAAGCTCAAAGATGTTTTGCCGTGCCCTTATTTACGAACAATGTTTATCTGGAGACTGTTGCATTGATGTTGAACCGAAATATCTTAACCTGGCTTTAGGAAAACACGCGTGGCAAAGTAGTGACCATTACACGGATTTCGGGCAAGCTTCAGCAGCTGTAGATGGCAACAGAAACACCGATCTAAAGGGAGGAAAATCCTGCACTCACACAAAATCTGAACGTCAGCCTTGGTGGATGGTCGATCTTGAGTCTGAGAAGTCCGTTGGAAGGGTAATTATTGTAAACCGAGGCGACGGATCCTGGGACAGGCTCCGAAATGTTGTTGTCACAGTAAGCTTGAAAGATGACAGTGACGGCGAGGTATGTGGAAGATTTTCTGGACCAGGGCGCCAGGGAGAAGTGATAGAAATAAACTGTGGTCGACAACTGCTTGGACGATACGTAAAAGTGACAATGAACTCATCTAATTTCCTTCAAATCTGTGAAGCTGAGGTATACCCAGCATAACTTAACCCATTAGTACCGGAAACCCCAAAACGGGTACCAAGGTAAACAGTGCAGGCCCAGATCAGACGCCACAGAACGCGGCGTCTGATCAGGGCCTACACTGTTTGCACAAAGTTAAGCCATTTTCCAAATAAATTGTGATGAAAAAAAACAACCTGACACCCCTAAATTTTGAAATGGACTCTCTATATATATATAGTAGGATTATTCCTTTTGGTACAAAAAGGGTTAACAGAACTAACAAAAATAACTAAAACTAGGAGATGGCATATGTATTGTAGCACATACAATAGTGGTGTTTTGATCCCGCGAGTGGTCATTTCATGTTTAGCTCACCTTGGATAGTAAAAGGGCACTCGACGTTAACCCAACGTTGAATAAATGCTGATTGCATAAAATCCTATAAACCTAGCTGTTTGAAGATTTCCTTGAATGGATCAGAAGCCCTGTTCAACAAAACCCATGTTCAAATCATGGAATTCACGCGTTGTTTGAACATGAATATTGGGTTTTTATTTCACAAGATGGGCCTTGCTTTGTTTACGTTACGTTGAGCGACATAACAGTGTCGCCCTGAACGCAGCTTTTTAGAATTTATGGTGACGTGTGGGGTCATTGCTTAACAACGTCATTGTTGGTTTGCAAGAGTTTGATTGGAGTTTATATGGAGCTCTTAGGCGCTTTCGTTAACATTTACCGTTGGAATCGAACAACGACCATCCATGTTTATTTCATTGCATAGCATTGCATTTCATAGCGGCCTCGTGTTCAAACAGCTTCCTCGGGACCCGGCAATTTAAATGTTAACGCATGAAAAACCACAGGTAACTCCTATATAAGTTCAACTTTCATTCAACGTTGAGCTCCTGCAGGCCGTTTATTATCCCTTCGCACAACATAGTTGTGAGGGGGGATATAGCATTTGTCCCGTACGTACGTTCGTACGTACTTTGTCAGCGCTCTAGCGCCTACATTCCTTGACCGATTTTAATTTTATTTCACATAAATGTTCCTTATGACAATATCTCGGGCGAGTTCAACTTTCAAGGTCATGACCTCAAGGTCAAGGTCACTGTGGCTATTTTTAGAAAAACATTGTCATCGCTCTAGCGCCTACATTTCTTCACCAATTTCAATATAACTTTACACAAATGTTTCTTATAAAAATATCTCGAGCAAGTTTGACTTTCAAGGTCATGATCTCAAGGTCAAGGTCACTGTGGCTATTTTTAGAAAAACTATGTCATCGCTCTAGCGCTCACATTTCTTCACCAATTTCAATATAACTTTACACAAATGTTCCATATAAAAATATCTCGAGCGAGTTCGACTTTCAAGGTCATGACCTCAAGGTCAAGGTCATTGTGGCTATTTTTAGAAAAATTTTGTCATCGCTCTAGCGCCTACATTTCTTCACCAATTTCAATATAACTTCACACAAATGTTCCTACTAAAACTATCTCGAGCGAGTTAGACTTTCAAGGTCATGACCTCAAGGTCAATGTCACTGTGGCTATTTTTAGAAAAATTTGTCATCGCTCTAGCGCCTACATTTCTTCACCTATTTCAATATAACTTCACACAAATGTTCCTTATAATAATATCTCGAGCGAGTTCGACTTTCAAGGTCATGACCTCAAGGTCAAGGACACTGTGGCTATTTTTAGAAAAACTTTGTCATCGCTCTAGCGCCTGCATTTCTTCACCAATTTCAATATAACTTTACAAAAATGTTCCTTATAGAACTACCTTGAGCGAGTTTGACTTTCAAGGTCATGACCTCAAGGTCAAGGTCACTGTGGCTATTTTAAGGAAAACATTGTCATCGCACTAGCGCCTACATTTCTTCACTGATTTCAATATAACTTCACGCAAATGTTCCCTATGACAATATCTCGAGCGAGTTCGACTTTCAATGCCATGACCTCAAGGTCAAGGTCACTGTGGCTATTTTTAGAAAATCTTTGTCATCGCTCTAGCGCCTACATTTCTTCACCAATTTCAATATAACTTCACAAAAATGTTCCTTATGACAATGTCTCGAGCGAGTTTGACTTTAAAGGTCATGACCTCAAGGTCAAGGTCACTGTGGCTATTCTTAGAAAAACTTTATCATCGCCATCGCTCTAGCGCCTACATTTCTTCACCAATTTACCGGCCCCGATAGCTCAGTTGGTAGAGTGTCCGCTCCGGGAACGGGAGGTCACGGGTTCGATCCCGGGCCGCGACATACCAAAGTCGTTAAAATGGTACTAGCTGCTCCTCGCTTGGCACTCAGATTTACGGGGTAGAGCTAGGACTGGTCGACCCAGTGTCAGGATAATGCGACTGGGTGTGGTATCATGTAATGTGTCTGGGACATGATACTTCAGTGAGGCAGCACTATAAAAGTGAGCATTGAGCTCCCTGTCGCAACCAGACACCGTCGTGATATGACTAAAAAAATTGTTGAAAGCGACGTTAAACCCGAATTCACACACACACACACACAATTCTTCACCAATTTCAATATAACTTCACACAAATATTCCTTATGGCAATATCTCGAGCGAGATCGACCTTCAAGGTCATGACCTCAAGGTCAAGGTCACTGTATCTATTTTCAGAAAAACTTTATCATCGCTCTAGCGCCTACATTTTTTCACCAATTTTAATATAACTTCACACAATTGTTCCTAATAAAACATCTCGAGCGTGTTCGACTTTCAAGGTCATGGCCTCAAGGTCAAGGTCACTGTGGCTAGTATTAGAAAAACATTGTCATCGCTCTAGCGCTTACATTTCTTCAGCGATTTCAATATAACTTCACACAAATGTTCCTTATGACAATATCTCTAGCGAGTTCCACTTTCAAGGTCAAGGTCACTATGGGCATTTTTATACAAACTTTGTCATCGCTCCAGCGCCTACATTTCTTCACAAATTTCAATCTCACTTCACACAAACGTTTCTTATGACAATACCTCGAACAAGTTCGACTTTCAAGGTCAAGGTCACTTTGGCTATTATTAGAAAAACTTTGTCATTGCTCTAGCGCTTACATTTTTTCACCAATTTCAATATCACTTCACACAAATGTTCCTTATGACAATATCTCTAGCGAGTTCCACTTTCAAGGTCAAGGTCATTGTGGCTATTTTAGAAAAACTTTGTCATGGCTCTATCGCTTACATTGCTTCACCGATTTCAATATAATTTCACACCAATGTTCCTTATGACAATATCTCGAGTGATTTCGGCTTTCAAGGTCAAGGTCACTGTGGCAATTTTTAGAAAAACTTTGTCATCGCTCTAGCGACTATATTTCCTCACTGATTTCAATATAACTTCACACAAATGTTCCTTATGACAATACCTCGAGCGAAATTGACTTTCAAGGTCAAGGTTACTGTGGCTATTTTTAGAAAAGCTTTGTCATCGCTCTAGCGCCTACATTTATTGATGGATTTTTATAGAACTTCACACAAATGTTTCTTATGATAATATCTCGAATTGCTTTGACTTTCAAGGTCATGACCTCGAGGTCAAGGTCACTGTGGCTATTTTTAGAAAAACTTTGTCATCGTTCTACCGCCTACATTTCTTAACTGATTTTAATAGAACTTCACACAAAAGATGCTTATGATAATATCTTGAGCAAGATCTTCTTTCGCAGTCATGGCCTCAAGTCAAGGTCACTATGGCTATTTTTAGAGAAACATTGTTATCACTCTAGAACCTACATTTATTGATGGATTTTTGAACAAATTTTACACAAATGTTGAATATGATAATATCTCAAGCAAGTTGGACTTTTGCCATTTCAATGTTTTCCACACACGAAGTTGTCTTGTGCGAGGGGATTTGTATCGCATGCGATGCCTTGTTATTATTATTATTATTTGAGCTATTGCTCTTGCTTGAAAACGTAAATATAGAAGAAAAATAGATCCACAGTAGGATAAGTTGCAGCTCGGAATCGTTGCCTGATATTTGTATCAATTTTCAGCGCAGTTATTGTTCCCGTGTGACCTTGCAGAACGGGTTCTGCTCAATATAATCGAAACAGGACCGATGAATATGGGACAGATATAACATATGGAAGGATATTTATCTTGAAAAGCTAAACCCATATATGCCCAGCGGCCCTTTTTTGGGACGTTGGCAAACAGTGCAGATCCAGATCAGACGCCGCAGAACGCGGCGTCTGATCTGGGTCTACACTGTTTACTTAAGGAGCATTCATTTACAAACAAAAGCAAATCTGACACCCCTTTAACCTTACTAGGTGGAAGATTCCATTATCCTACATGGGTTAATCTTGCTAGTTAGTTTGCAATGGAAGGACAGACGTTTTTTTACAGGAGGCTATAATTGCCATAATATTACACATGCACGAAAAACGAAGCCACAGAAACAAAGACTCACAAGCACGCACGGCTATTGGACTGGTTAATAGAAATGAAAGCGGGTAGTCCATTAAATAAGCCTTCTTGCAAATATGTTCCACAAGGTAGGTGGAAAAGCTACACAGCATTGCTGCACTCAAACACGTTGTGCATGACTACGACCGCTCACAGATTATATTGAGCAAAAAAAAAAAAAAAAAAAAAGAGAGAGAGAGAGAGAGAGAGAGAGAGAGAAAGAAAGAGAAAAAAGCAATTCTTGTACACAGATGGAAGTTCAGCATGGCATTCATAATAACTTCACAGTGTATTGCAGAAGCCTTGTTGTTACAATGCCAATGCAAGATGCAATAACAATCTTGTAGTTTCGAATTCAGATACTGGAGTCTAGCGACGAGCAGAACTGTTTGGTCGACTGTCTCTCAGTATGACCCAGCAGGCAAATGACGTAATTTTGACGTCACATCAACGTCGGTGCGACGTCATGGCTTTAATGCAACGTCAAATCTAGGTCGGTGCAACGATGTGACATGTGCCTGCTGGGAAGTTAGAGAAAAGTTAATAAGTTAGAAAGTAGTCCTGAAAGGAGAAATAGGTCGTTCCGTTTAATCTTTAAATTCTTTTTTCTACCTAACCGTGTTGACCCTAATCAGACGTCATTTGATCTGGTTGGATTCTGTCATTATAAAAACACACGCCTTTACAAATACATTGTAACCTTTATCGCCGAAAAAGGGAAAAGTGTAAGATGAAAACAATTGTGATATTTTTTCTTATTTCTGCTCAAAATATAGATCGTGGGAACTTGGGTCCAGATCTTACCCTTAGTGACTTTTCCTGTTTAGAAATTTGATCGGAACTAGGTTCCAGAACTGACCTCAGTGACTAATACTTGAATATCTGAAACAAATGAAAACAGTACGAAAAAAAAAATGAAAATTTTCGATAAAATATCTATTTTTAGCTCACCTGGGCCGAAGGCTCCAGGGGAGCTTATAGTATAGTGGGTCCTCCGTCGTCCGTCGTCCGTCGTCCGTCCGTCGTCCGTCGTCCGTCCACACTTTTGAGCAGCTATATCTCTGTATCCTGCAGGCTGATCTCAATCATTTCTCATCTGTAGCATGCCTCTGGTGGGGCATTGATGACATAAACGTTTTTTCGAAATCGCTCTAAAACTTTGGTTCCTATGGTAACCACAAGGTCCCATAGACTTACTATGGGAAAATGCTTGTCATCACCGTAGCGCCTTCAGTTTTGATCGAATCTTTCTGAAACTTATATATAAGGTGACTGGGGATAAAAACTCGGATGAGTTCGAAAACCGGCCAAGTCGGCCCAATTATCATAGAGTTACGTCCCTTTGATTGCTGAAAATACCAATTTTCGACCTTGTCATCACCGTAGCCCCTTCAGTTTTGATCGGATCTTTTTGAAACTTATATGTAATATGGCTGGGGATAAAACCTCGGACGAGTTCGAAAACCGGCCAAGTCCGCCGATTTATCATAGAGTTACGTCCCTTTGATTGCTGAAAATGCCGATTTTCGACCTTGTCATCACCGTAGCCCCTTCAGTTTTGATCGGATCTTTCTGAAACTTATATGTAAGGTGGCTGGGGATAAAATCTCGGATGAGTTCGAAAACTGACCAAGTCGGCCCATTTATAGTAGAGTTATGTCCCTTTGATTGCTGAAAATGCTGATTTTTGACCTTGTCATCACTGTAGCCCTTTCAGTTTTGATCGAATCTTTCTGAAACTTATATTTAAAGTGGCTGAGGATAAAATCTCGGATGAGTTCGAAAACCAGCAAAGTTGGTCCATTTATCACAGAGTAACGTCCCTTTGATTGCTGAAAATGCCGATTTTTGACCTTGTACCTTGTCATCACCGTAGCCCTTTCAGTTTTGATCGGATCTTTCTGAAACTTATATGCAAGGTGGCTGGGGATAAAACCTCGCATGAGTTCGCATACCAGCAAAGGTGGCCTATTTATCATAGAGTAAGGTCCCTTTGATTGCTGAAAATGTTGATTTTTGACCTTGTCATCACTGTAGCCCCTTCAGTTTTGATCGGATCTTTCTGAAACTTATATGTAAGGTGGCTGGGGATAAATCCTCGGAGGAGTTCGAAAACCGGCCAAGTTGCCCCATTTACTATATAGTTATGTCCATTTGATTGCTGAAAATGTCGATTTTTACCTTGTCATCACCGTAGCCCCTGCAGTTTTGATCTAATCTTTCTGAAACCTATATGTAAGGTGACTGGAGATAAAACCTAGGATGAGTTGGAATACCGGCCAAGTTTGCCCATTTATCATAGAGTGACGTCCCTTTGATTGCTGAAAATGCCGATTTTTGACCTTCTCATCACGGTAGCCCATTCAATTTTGATCGGATCTTTCTGAAACTTATATGTAAGGTGGCTGGTGATAAAATCTTGGATGAGTTCGAAAACAGGCCAAGTCAGCCCATTTATCGTAGAGTTATGTCCCTTTGATGGCTGAAAATGTTGATTTTTGACCTTGTCATTACCGTAGCCCCTTCAGTTTTGACCAGATTTTTCTGAAACTTATATGTAAGGTGGCTGGGGATGAAACCTCGGATGAGTTCGAAAACTGGCCAGGTCGGCTCATTTATTTTAGAGTTACATCCCTTTGATTGCTAAAAATGCCAAATTTTGACCTTGTCATCACCGTAGCCCCTTCAGTTTTGATCGGATTTTTCTGAAACTTATATGTGAGGTGGCTGGGAATAAAATCTTGGATGAGTTTGAATACTGGCCAAGTCTGATCGGATCTTTCTGAAACTTACATGTAAGGTGGCTGGGAATAAAACCTCAGGTGAGTTCGAATACTGGCCAAGTCGGCACATTTATCATAGGGTGACGTGCCTTTGATTGCTGAAAATGCCTATTTTCGACATTGCCATCACTGCTGCCCCTTTAGTTTTGAACGGAACTGGATGAAACTTAAAAACAAGGAAGTCAGGCAGAAAGCTTGGAGGAGTTTCAAAACTTGTTAGCTCGTCTGTTTTTTGAAGAAAAACTTTCGAGCTATTGTCATCACTCCGGCGTCTGCGTTGTCGTTGTCGTCGTCTGGCGTCGTCTGGCGTCGTCGTTCCAAAAAAACTTAACCTTGGCTATAACTTAAAAAGTATAAGACCTAGCCTCATGAAACTTCATACACACACTCATCATCACAAGAGCTACATTTTGACCAAGGACCATAACAACATTGTTGATTTTGGCTGAATTAGCTCCCCTTTTCCAATTTTTTTCTGAAACACATTTTTTGCTCTCATTTTAATACTATTCACAACAGAGCCTATAAACTTCACATGAATGTTCCTTGGGACAAGACCTTTTCAGTGATACCACACTTTTTTGATCTGTGACCTTGACCTTTGAACTTTGACCTATTTTTCGAAAATTTAACCGAAAACCTTAACCTTGACCATATTTCCAAAAGTATTTGGCCTACCTTCATGAAACTTCATACACATACTCACCATCACAAGAGCTACATTCCCTACAAGTTTTATAACTCCATCTTGCAATTTGATTGAATTATCTCCCCTTTTCTCTCCGTTTTTTTAAATTGTTTTTGTCTCTTATTTCAATACTATTCACAACAGAGCCTTCCAACTTCACATGGATGTTCCTTGGGACAAGACCTTTTCAGTCATACCACGCTTTTTGACCTGTGACCTTGACCTTTGAACTTTGACCTATTTTTCGAAAAATTAACCAAAAAACTTAACCTTGACCATATTTCCAGAAGTATTTGGCCTGCCTTCATGAAACTTCATACTCACACTCACCCATCATCACAAGAGCTACATTTTGACCAAGGGTCATAAATATATTATTGATTTTGGCTGCATTATCTCCCCTTTTCCAATTATGATGCAATTTCACTGATTTGTCTATGTGACATGGAAAAACAGACGAGCATGGCGCCGCTTGCGGTGCTCTTGTTTTTGAACTTGTCATCACCATAGCCACTTGAGTTTAGATCGGATCTTCTTAGCAAGTCAGGAATAAAAGCTTGAATGAGTTTGAAAACCGGTGAGGTCAGCCTGTTTATCATAGAGTTACATTCTACTTGATTTTCAGAAAATGCTTACCCTGTCATCACCATGTCTTCCTATAAAGCCTTCAGTAAAGGTTGGCACTTCCTTAAACTATGAATCTGTTAGCTCAGGTGAGCGATACAGGACCAAGCTAGCTTGGTCCTCTTGTTCATATTTCTGCTCCAAACATAGATTGTGGGAACTCGTTAGAACCGCCTCGGCGAAGCAGTTCTAACGAGTACCCACAATCCATGTTTTTGAGCAGAAATAAGAAAAATAATGTATAGCCCTGTAAACCCAAGTTTTACTATATTAAAGTGGGGTTTAAGGGGATCAAATTTTATATAGGCGTGTTTTCGTGATGTGATAGTTTCACATTGTAAGAAGATATGCTGGTCATACACTAAGAAAGTAAAATGGGCCCCGCCAAGCGATTTTGGTACTTATCGCCTATGCGAGCAGCGAAGGTTCAGGCGAGCCTGCGCATCCGCGCAGTCTCGCCAGAACCTTCGCTGCTCGCTCATACAAGCAGTAAATCAAGAGGAACCTTCAGACAGAAAACCATATCCCTGGCCCCTCTGAATTGCTGGGCATGCGTAGTTAAAATTTGTCATGACGGAATGCTCGAAGACCCAAATTCGCTTGGCGGGGCTCATATTAAAGTGGGGTTTAAGGGGATCAAATTTATATAGGCGTGTTTTCGTGATGTGATAGTTTCACATTGTAAGAAGATATGCTAGTCATACACTGAGAAAGTAAAATGAGGATGTTATCTCACATTAGCAACTTGGACGACGTTTTTCGTATATGAGCCCCGCCAAGCGAATTTGTGTCTTCGAGCATTCCGTCATGACAAATTTTAACTGCGCATGCCCAGCCATTCAGAGGGGCCAGGGATATGGCTTTCTGTCTGAAGATCCCTCTTGATTTACTGTTTGTATGAGCGAGCAGCGAAGGTTCTGGCGAGACTGCGCGGATGCGCAGGCTCGCCTGAACCTTCGCTGCTCGCATAGGCGATAAGTACCAAAATCGCTTGACGGGGCCCATATAATGAAAAGATTTTTTATTTTTTGAAAAAAAAAATAAAATAAATACCATAAATACTCCATTACGCATTTTGAAAGCACTCGTGAAAATTTTGATGTTTTCAACACACGAAATAAAATATAGTTGGTAGTTGGTATTCACCTATAATATATCTCATCTGCAGCAAGGAACTTGATAGTGTTTACGTTTTACGTCTCACTAACAGCTGAGGTCATATGGTGACGGGACCTCAGTTTAAAGACTCATCCGAAGTTCTGGAGAACCACAGTAGCATAACCACTACACCACGGAGGCTTCTATGGATTTCCTGATGTAGATGAACCCAAGAATGCATCACAGAAAAAGTCTGCTGCTGAAAAATGTGACATGGTCCATCACGTGAACACGTCCGTGAAATGAACACATCTCTAAACCCCACTTTATACAGAGAAAACTGGGGTTAACGGGGTATACAGTATTTTTCTTATTTCTGCTCCAAGACATAGGCTGTGGGTGTTCGTTAGAACTAACGAGCACCCACAACCCATTATTGCAGTAAAAATTAGAAAAAAAAATCAGGGATTTTCATCAGAAGTGTATCCATTTTGGAGATGTGAAAAAATGCACTATGTCGCTCGGGCGTGTTATCGAAATGGGACTATTACCCGACATTGAGATGAAATTGCATCTCAAGACCTGTCGCCCAATGAAACCAATAGGGGTTATCAGCATTAGCGGTCTGACTCGCGAACCGCTTTGCGAGGGCAGGCTTAGATCCTCTAAGCGGGGTTTACAGTACTCGTGTGCGGTCGGTTTCAGCTCTGCGTGAAAGCATCGTGCAGCCCATCCATTTCTCCAAGCCCCGATGGGTTGGGTGGTCATATATGTCGTGTTGCATTACATGAACACGTCCGTGAAATGAACAACCCACTAAAGCCCACATTATATTTTAGGGGGTGGGGTATACAGCATTTTTCTTATTTCTGCTCAAAGACACAGGTTGTGGGTAATCGTAAGAACTGCCTTAATGAGGCGGTTCTAACGAGCACCCACAACCTATGATTGCAGTATGAATACGAAAAATATCACGGATTTTCATCAGAAAAATAGCCATTTAGAGATGTGAAAAAGATGCACAATGTCGCACGGGTGTGATCGTAATGAGTGGTCTCTACTGCGGCAGCTGGTGTTATGCCGTGTGGCGGTCGTAAAAAGTCTCCCCGTACATCATCATAGTACAGATTATATTTTCTTGCTCTTTGGGATCATTGAGTTCATTAAGAGTCATTTGAAAAATAGAGCCGGTGCTAGAGGCCGTGGCCGGTGTTGCACATTTCAGTATTATTTCGGCCCCCGCCCATCGGGGCTTAAAGAAATATATGGGCTGCATGATGCTTCCACGCAGAGCTGACTCCGACCCACACGCGAGTACTGGTAAACCGCTTAGAGGAACTAAGCCTTCCCAGGCAAAGCGGTGTGAGTGTCCATGCTTATAAACCCTATTGATTTCATTGGTCGACAAGGCTTAAGATGTCATTTCATCTAAATGTCGGGTAAAAGTCCCACAAAATTGGTAGCAACCTCTCCAAAATGACCTTTACAGTGTTGACGGGGACGTTAAACCTCAAATCAAACGAAAACATTTCAGCACTGGTCATGAACAGACTCAATAAACCAGTCTGTTATTTTTGTTTGGTGTATTCTTTGCTGCCAAAGGAATTTATTTTTCTGGGTGACGGATAATGCCATTAAATCATGACAAGCTCCATACGTCATCGTGAAATATAATATTAAGCAAGACCAGCTGGGAATTACAGACACAGAAGTATTTCAAGGCAGCAGTTTTGTAAGAAAATGTATTTTCTTAAATGTACATAAACGAGTAGGCCGAAAAAAGACTCGGTTCAGAATATGAATCTGGGAGTCTGATCTTAGTCTTCGTTGGATAGTTTACTGGCTGTTAAGAAGGCAATGTTGCTTAGAGCCCTTTACTTTAGTATGTTGCATGCTAGAAGTTGAGGCAGCCATTGTTTACATCTGTACGCACTCAGTTTCGTTCTGGTAATGGAATGTGAATCATGCATATAATTTGAGAGAGAGAGAGCTATGGGTGTAGAAGATTTTAGTGGAGTGCGTGTTTTGAGGGTCTATAATTAGTCTTCGATTAGCACACAACACATCGTAAGATAATACCGTTCTGCATGGAAAATCAATGGCTAAGATATTGTAACATCTTTATTTTTGGTTCTGACATCATTCTTCGAGTACGGCTTAGAATGTTTATATTGAAAGTTTTTTGTTTTGTTTTGGTTTTGGTTATGGTATAAAAGATTACGGCCCTTCTCAAGCTTAATTTACTTATTTCGAGACAATCGTTAATCAGACGTGAGCATAAACCCGTGTATCCGGAGAAAAACCGCCTGACATTCTTTTGCAGAACGTGGCGACTCACATGTGACCGGAGCTGGGCTCGAACCAAAGCGACGCATCATGTTAACATCCATTGAGGAAAACAGATAACCACAAATATGAAGTTTGGGTTATCTATTTACAACTGACCGTCAAACTGTGATATATTATTCAACACATCACGCAACAACGATGATCTATTTCGATTCTGACACACTGAAGGTCAACTGAATGCTGTTGTTTCTTTCATATTCTCTCAACATTCCGCCACTGCTTGAAGAAATTCCGTCAACATATTTTACCGTAACACATTCAGTGACCTGTTTTTGTAACGATCTTTATGCGTGAAAACGGCGATACACCATTTATTACGTCAAGGAAACGATCGATGACGTCGCAAAACGTCATAAATCGGTGGCTCTTCGCGTCATGCTTTTTCAACTAGTGATTTGTCTCTCAATATATCACCGGATTTAACCATTGTCTATACAGGCAACCGATGATAGAATACTTTTTATATAGTAGGTTGAGTAATAATGTGGGTTATATTTTTCTAGTCTATTAAATTCATTGATTCCACCGCCGAATTGATGAGACCTTATTATCGTTTTTTCTATAAAAGAGGGTTTCTTGAAACATTCTTTTTTACACCGTGTGAACAGTCTGCAGCAATCGCATCACGAAAATACGCCTATATAATTTGACCCCCTCGAACCACACTTTTATATGGTAAAACTGGGGTTTGAAGGGGTGAACCTTATTTTTCTTATTTCTTCTCTAAAATATAGATTGCGGGTACTCGTTAGAACCGCCTCATCGAGGCGGTTCTAACGAGTACCCTCAATTTATATTTTGAGCAGAAATAAGAAAAATATCACAATTGTTCAGCTTAAATTTTTCATTTTTTCGGCGATAAAGGTTACAATGTATTTGTATAGGCATGTTTTCGTAATGCGGCTTAAACCCCACTCTCTCATCCCACACATTTGGATACTGAATGTTTTAATTGGTGGTTTTGACGCAAAAGAAGTCGGCTAACCTTGTGGATTTTGAATATAGGACTTTTCCTACCCTCCTACATTATACTTGTATTGTAAACGATTATTTTGGTAACCGTATTCACCGTCTATCATCTACACCGGAAATAGAATCCCGGTGAATCGAAAGTAATAGCTGCAGGTGAAGGGGTGCCTCTTGAAAATGGATTATTTTACTGCTTGTAAGCTTTAGGTTAAGATTACTGTTATCAAATATCAGTAGTGAATATAATTTGCTGCTGTCATGAGAAGTGCTTTCTTATAAAACGCACAATTGTGCAATTACAGACCGAATATTCGACAGCTGGTACCGTAAACAAAATGGATTTGGCAAGTTCGTTGTTGTTTTGTTTAATATTTATGCCTTTCTACTGAAGTTTTTTCATTTAATCAGAAAGAACAATGATGGAAAAAATAATTTGCAAAAGAAACTCGCCTCAAATTGTACTTTCAACACAAATGTTTGCCTAAACGTAAATTACCTGTTGTACGGCGAATAGTAGTGTGGTGTACGGCTTGTTGCAAATTAGCGTAAACGAAAGCGTACGGCGAATAGTTCCATGTTTATAGCTGATGACATTTTAAAAGTATACCGACCGGCCTTCCGATGCTTCCCTCACATCCACGAGGACTGTACTGCTCTGCATGTATGTCCTGTCAAAGTCGGGTGTTATATTTTATCGAACATGCTGCTTCGAAATGTTAACAATGGCCGACAAGAACTGGGGCTAAATCAATAGATTCCCCTGCCTGTCACAACATCTTTATCCAGTGTCATCAGAATTTCATAAACACACTTCAACAATTTTCACCCATTCTCTCGTCATATTAGCAAGAACCCATCACAATATAGTAATGTTAGTTAGGAACTAATGACTATGTATAGTTTTAAGACCATATTTTGCCACAGAGGCGTTATTGTGGGTTAAAAAGAAGTGCGAATTATGAAATCACGGCTGTTCAAATAAACACGCGTGGAAGACTCGTAAGCGGTAGATGGCGGTTATGCACTTCAAATCCTTAAGGGAACTTTCGGCCATGACTTACGAGTGATTACACTATATAACGAGACTTAAAATGGCAACATTTTGAGATGAAATGACATCTAAAAACTTTTCGCTCTATGAATACAACAGAATAAAGATGCATGGCCGGTCCCACTCGCACTCCTTTCTCTAGGTTCTGCGGTTCGATTAGTTGCAGCGGTAATAAAGTTACGGTGTCCAAACATGCTACACTGGTATCATTTGCCGGGATAAATGCCCCAAACTGCACCGTCTATCGGATCGAGACGTTAACTGGAGCCCTCTACCCCCGTGCAGGGAGAATCATCTCCTACGCAAGTTAGAGATATTTGCGTAATTACATGATGAGTTTAAACAATAGTTTATTAGTTAACTATATACGGTCACTAATAATTCATCGCTTAAACTAATCATGTAATGTAATCTCTCAGATCCAATTCCTGTGACAAATGTAGTCAAGCAAGGTTGTGTGATAGCCCCGACACTGTTCCTCATTGGGGGTGACATGGCAAAAGGGGCATAAGTACTGTGTATGCTTTCATCCTGCAACTCTGGAGTATGTGTAATGTGCACCTGAGAGTAATGGTAAAATTTGTCCGATCGCAGCAGTTGTTTTTAGGGCAGTTCAACGGCCTAGTCAACACTATTAGGTCATTTTCTTCCGAACAGTTTACCTATCCACACTTTTACCGTGCAGGCTTATATGTAAGCGGTTACTCTTGAATCAGCGGAAGGGTGACAATGAGGGAGAGAATGACCGTAGAAAAGATTTCATGATCAATCTCCACGACAGAGTGTTGCAGACCCCGGCACGTATCAAATCCACGTCCTCCTGATCACCAGTCAGACGCACATCCGACTGAGCTCCCGAGGGCGGCCAATCGCAGTAGATAGATAGATAGATAGATAGATAGATAGATAGATAGATAGATAGATAGATAGATAGATAGATAGATAGATAGATAGATAGATAGATAGATAGATTTCTTCATGATCCGTTGGTCGGGGAAAGCATATATACCCTTAAAAGTGGGGGAAATGAAGTTGTCCAACATTTGCGTTTAGCAATAAAGAATAAAATAAATGCTTTTCCTCTCTCGCAGAAGAAATAAGATTCATGCACATGCAAAAAAGACGGGAAGTGGTAAACTCCGGACAAAATTTGAAAACTTGAGACTAGAGATCAAGACTGATATATATATATATATATAAAAATCAGCATGATTTGTTTGTGAATAACTCAAAAGGTGATGTAAAGGCAAATCAAAGAGGTTCTTCTGTCGCGGTTATTTTTGTTATGGATTGTCTTTGGGTGTTTGTGTCGCTTATATTATTTTATTGTGGATGGCCATTTGGCCGTTTTGTGGGGTAGGGGAGGGGTGGCTGTCATTTTGGCTCTTCGCTATTGGTGTTTCCGTTGGGGTCTGTTGTTTCATGTTTGTGGTTCTTTCACTTTGGTGCCTCTGATGGGAGCTGTGGGTTGATAATGATTGTATCGATTCCGGATCATTGGCTCCACCTCTATTTTCTACAGATATATCAATAGTCAGAAGAAAGACAGACAAGGTATCCCGCCCCTTAATAAAAGAGGAGGGAACGGGGTTGCTGAATCAGACTCTGAAAGGGTAGGGGAACTAGTTGGTCAATTCAATGATGCGTTTAATAAAACTGAGTTCACGGAGGTTCCATTGACAAGAAGATCGGCCCCATTTATGGATACTATTGTTGTGTCATCGGCAGGAGTGATCAAGTTACTTAAAGGCTTAAACCCCACTAAAGCTTTAGAACCTGATGAGCTACATCCTAGATTCCTGAAGGAACTAGCAAAAGAGTTTGATCCAGTTTTTGTCCACCTTTTTAACAGTCTCTTGATATGGGTGAAATCCCCAAAGAATGACACAAAGCGAACATTTGCCCACTCTTCAAAAAAAGGAGATAGGACTCTTAATCATAATTATCACCCTATGTCTCTGAATTGTGTTCTGTGTAAATTGCTGGAACATATAGTCTGCTCAAACATCATGGCCCACTTGGATGAACATAAACTTTTGTCAGAAAGATAGCATGCATTAAAGAAAATGCATAGTTGCGAAACTCAGTTGAGAACAACTGTTAATGATTGGGCAAAAATCTTGGACAAAGGTGGACAGGTAGACACATTTATTCTGGACTTCGAGAAAGCTTTTGACACCACACCACATGAACTACTTAAATCTAAGTTATTTGGTTATCGCATTGGGGGAAATACTCTCATATGGATAGATTCCATTCTTTGCTACAGAAAACCGCGTTGTTGTTAATGGTGAATCTTCAGAGTGGGCACCAGTTTTGTCTGGAGTCACACAAGGGACTGTTCGTGGTCCACTGTTATTCTCCCTGTACATCAGTGTTGTTTCCACTGACACTGACTTTGCAATAAGACTGTTCGCAGACGATTGTGTTTGCTACATGGAAATTAGAGATCCAGATGGTTCACTGAAACTTCAGAATGATATAGATAGATCAGGATGTTGGGCCCGAAAATGGGACACGAGATTTCAGCCCGTTAAATGTAATCATCATTCATTGGAATTGAGTTTCAGGCCCTTACTGCAAAAAAATGACATTTATAAATAATCATACTTTCCCCGAACTATTACAGATTGGAATGCCAATCCCGATTCGATTATTTCAGCAGCTGAAGATGCTGAGGATTGTGTATCTAAGTTTACCTCTTTAATGAGAGCTAGGGACTAACTTCCCATCACAGGTTCCTTTCATTGCTACAGAAAACAGAGGGTTGATGTTAATGGTGAATCTTCAGAGTGGGCTCCAGTTTTGTCTGGAGTCCCGCAAGGGACCGTTCTTGGTCCACTTTTGTTTTCCATGTACATCAATGATATTTCCACTGACATTGACTCAGAAATAAGACTGTTCGCAAATGATTGTGTTTGTTACCGGGAAATTAGAGATACAGATGACTCATTGAAACTTCAGGCTGACATAGATAGATTAGGATGTTGGGCCCGAAAATGGAGCATGAGATTTCAACCAGTTAAATGCAATATTATGCAGATAAGTAGGAAGAGATCTAATAAAGTTGAGGCTTCTTACACCTTAGAGGGAACGGTCCTCGAGAATGTGGACTCCATTAAATACCTAGGAGTGACAATCTCACACAACTTGAGATGGAATACTCATACAAGCAACATGTGTACTAAGGCAAATCGAACGCTTGATTTCCTGAGGCGAAATCTTCATCAGTGCCCTCAGGATGTAAAAGAGGCAGCATATAAAGGTCTTGTTCGCCCAATCTTGGAATATGGTAGTTGTATCTGGGACCCCAGTGGAGTGGTCCTTAACGATGAAATTGAGAAAGTTCAGAATAGAGCTGCTAGATTTGTAAGAGGCAATTACTGCTTTGAAACTGGGAGCATGACGGGAATACTTGGAAAATTAAAATGGGAGTCTCTCAAGAAAAGGAGAAAAGACAGTAGGCTAATCCTTTTATACAAACAGATTCCAACAGATGACCTTGTTCCCCCAGCTAGACAAACCATTCGTTGCCGTTTCAGACCCTCACTGCAAGAACTGACATTTATAAAGAGTCGTTCTTCCCCAGAACCATTAGAGATTGGAATGCCCTTCCCGATTCGATAATTTCGACAGCTGAAGGTGCTGATGATTGTGTGGCTAAATTTACCTCTTTGGTTAGAGCTAGGGACTAACTTCCCACATCACAGGTCCTGGTGTATGAATGTCATTTGACGTATGACCAGTAACAATTCTGATTTTGATTCTGATTCAGGTCCTGGTGTATGAATGTCATTTGACGTGTCACCAGTAGCATTTCTGATTCTGAATAAAGGAGTAGCCATTCCTATTCGCCGTACACTTTTTTGACTATATTCCGTACAGCTATCTGGTTGTAAACAACTAAACGCCGTACACATGGATTTTTAGTTTTTAATAAATACGCTTAGTGCATGATAAAATCATGACCACTGAAAGTTTTCATTTACTACCCGTTATAAACGGAAACAGGTAAAAGAAAGTTTAAGCGGAAATAAATCAAGAAATTATAAAATCTGAAACCGATTTTCGAAAATCCTTGTCTTCACTCAGTACCAAGCATCGATAAACTTGTGTTCTTGACTTTAAATCGAAACATACAGCTTCGAAAAACGCATCAAATGTTGCAGAAATCCCTCTGTTATTTCAAGGAAATCAATTTACCATGCACTTGCAGAAAGTAGATCAGGAATAAAGGCTACACTCACCGTGCTCCATGCCTACTTTCGCTTTGTATCGATTCACCGGGATTCTATTTCCGGTGTCGATGATAGACGGTGGTATTACACCCTGTCTCATGCCTTTTATCTGTATTTTATGCATCCGAAAAACATCACAAAAACACGCCCATACAATTCTGAACCCAACTTGAACCCCACTTTCATCTAGTAAAACTTGGATTTACGGGGGTAAACCTTATTAATAATGAAAATATCATAATTTTTCATCTTAAAAAATTAGGGATTTTTTCGACGGTGTCCCGCCCATCGGGGCTTGAAGATTGGGCTGCATGAGCTGAAACCGACTGCACGCGAGTACTGGTAAACCGCTTAGAGGATGTAAGCCTGCCCAGACAAAGCTGGGCGAGTCGGACCGCCCATGCTTATAAACCCTATTGGTTTCATTGTGCGACAGGGCTTGAGATGTCATTTCATCTCAATTTTGTGTAAAAATCCCATAAAATTGGAAGCGACGTCTCCAAAATGACCTATACAGTGCTGACGAGGACGTTAAACCTCAAATCAAACAAACAAACAAATCGACCGTAAAATTTGCAACGTATTTGTATAGGCGTGTTTTCGTAATATCAGGATAACACACCTGTGCTTTCATAGCTCAGTAATTTCAATTCCACATCATTATGTGCGTTTCAATCAATTTGATTGGTTGAAATTGAAGACAGGACTGGACTATATAAGGGACTACAGGATAACCTGAGTCATATGGGGTAGCCCCTATGTGCCCATGGCGCCCGGTTACCTTAAAAACATCTGTCAGTCAGCCTGAGTCATAGGGGGTAGCCCCTATGTGCCTATGGCGCCCGGTTACCTTAAAAACAACTGTCAGTCAGTCAGCCTGAGTCATGCTTTGGCATCCTCCGCGATAGAAGTCACTCACTGCACACTGATTGACTGGAATAACTACAAACGAAGAGAAAAGCAACAACCCAAACACCAAAACATGACATCCCAACATTAAACGCAGCTAGGGGCCAGTAGTACACGATACTACCAAGAATACCCTAGTAGAGACCTTGGGGTGGAGACAAAACATAGGCGTGTTTTCAGGGTGGTAGAGCACGGGTACTAGGACATTTCGCAATAGCCGAAATTGGCTGGTATAATAGTAACCCTTCCTGGCTCACTTTTGGCCGCCGTTCAAAATTCAAAATTACATGCATTATCACCCTTTAACAAGCACCGTGCCCACAGGCGTTTTGTCTACCATGACAGGGGTGGGGGTAGAGTCTAATGGAAGCCAAAACCGACAATGCATGAGAAGCTTTTTTCCTCGGTCATACAAAGGGCTGTGTACTGACACATTTTGCAGCCGGAATTGGCAACATGTCACCACATTCTAGAGCCCGACCATTGGTCTGCATTTGAATTCAAAATTCGAACCCCGCCAGAGGACTGCTCATTATACAGGACAAACGCTTAATATTGGGTGCGTTCTGTGCCTACATGGCATCTTGCGCGGGGAATGGGAGAGGTAGGATTGACCTGCTTCTTACATCCTCCGCGAAAGAAGGCACCTAACTCCCAATCGGCTAGCTGATAACTGTCAAGCAGACAGTCAGCCTATTGGCAGCCTAGGGAAATGAGCAACTAATCCCAGTCGGCGAACTGGGGATAGCCCCTATGTGCTCTTGGCGCCCGGTTACCTTAAAAACAACAGTCAGTCAGCCTGAGTAGCCCCTATGTGCTTTTAGCGCCCGGTTACCTTACAAAATCTATCAAGCAAAGTCAGCCTGAGTCATTCTTTGTCTGACCTCTGAAGGGTTAACATCAAATTCTATTTATCTGATTGGCTGTAAATGCAGAGCTATTGTGACATCACAATGATTGACATTTTAATAATAAGTGATTGACAGCTCTGCTCTGTTTGAAGCTAACCTTGTTATCTCAATTATGTAACAGCAGGCACACTCCATAATTGGTTTCAATAGACAAACAAAACAATTTAGTCATGATTAATGTATTTATTTTTTAATTTTTAAATATACAAACATATTTCATAAAGGTTAATTATGTAGCATATTTAGTTTTAATATTCCCAAAAATAAATAAATAGAAAAATAATAAACAATTAAAGCTTCAAATTTGTTGAAAAATTATTAGTTGACACTATAGAAAACAGCTTCTGATAGATAAATAAATAAATGAATAACGTTTGAATGAAAGAATTCATTTAAATTTGATATAATAGAAAGATTTTATCCATTTTTCATCTTGTTTTTATTCTTATAGGAGAAGAAAAATAAAAAGTAAAATGAATTATACACAGGCAGTCTTAGTAAAATAAATTAAATAAAATTGACACAGCTAAACAAATGATGGATTGGCTGAATGAATAAAACAGATGTCCAGGCTTATCTCATTCTAATTTCAGTTTAGCTATTTTTAAATAAAATATAGGTTTTGTGTGCTCGTTAGAATTGCCTTTATCAGGCAGTTCTAACGAGCACCCACAATATACTATTAAGTGAGGGTATACATTTGTATGGTCTCAATGAGGCAATTCAAACGAGTTCCCACAATAAACTATAGAGTGTTGGTTTGTTTGTTTTATTTGATGTTTAACGTCCCAGTCAACATTGTAAAGGTCATTTTGGAGACATTGCTTCCAGTTTTGTGGGACTTTAACCCGACACTGAGATGATATGACATCTCAAGCCCTGTCGCCCAATGAAACCAATAGGGTTTATAAGCATGGACGGGCCGACTCGCACCGCTTTGCCTGGGCAGGCTTAGATCCTCTAAGCTGTTTACCAGTACTCGTGTGCGGGTCGGTTTCAGCTCTGCGTGGAAGCATCATGCAGCCCATATATTTCTTAAAGCCCCGAAGGGCGGGGCCGATAGAGTGTTGGTTCTAGGCCTATTTCGAATGAGTACTAGCATTTTACACACATAAAAATGTTCATTGAGGCGGTTCTAACGATTTTTATGCCCCCGGAATCAAAGAATCGGGGGCATATAGGTTTTGGTTTGTCTGTCTGTCGGTCTATTTGTCTTACCGCAAAAACTTTTTAGGCATAACTTTTGAATGGTAACTAGTAGGGATTCCATATGTGCATTCCTTGTCACAAGACCTTCCAAGAGGTACCATAAATTTTGACCTCGTTGGGATATGTGTTAGAACTGTGTTATATCCCGAAATCTTTTTACAGTGAATCATGTTACAGAGAGGTTATTGTGTATAGAGAAAAATATGAAAACACACAATATATGAGCCCCGCCAAGCGAATTTGTATCTTCGAGCATTCCGTCTTGACAAATTTGAACTGCGCATGCCCAGCCATTCAGAGGGGCCAGGGATAAAGCTTTCTGTCTGAAGGTTCCTCTTGATTCACTGCTTGTATGAGCGAGCAGCGAAGGTTCTGGCGAGACTGCGCGGATGCGCAGGCTCGCCTGAACCTTCGCTGCTCGCATAGGCGATAAGTACCAAAATCGCTTGACGGGGCCCATATTTCTTCCAAACCTAAATTGACATTCACATGAAATCGTTTTCTGATTTCAGTCAAGTTTGCTATTTTATTTGCTACTACACAAAAACTAGATTTTTTTTTTCTATTTAAGTGTTAATAAATAAATAAATATTTGTTTATGAAGCATAATTTATGTCCAATTTTTGAAGGTAGTTGTTTGATAAATATATGGACATAGCTGATTATTACAGTCAATTATATCCTATAATCCTTATCAGTTTTATGGCCCCTATAGGTAGCCAGCCCACCAAGACCAAGCCACACCTACTTTTATCTGCTTGTTACCGGAACATGTGTAAGCTGGGAACCAGACCCCCCCCCCCCCCACCCCGGCATGAAAATCCTGTCTTTAAGGGCCAATACGGATTTACTTGATTAATGACAATTTTATTATTGTACACCATTAAAAACATGATTATTGATTTTTGACGTCAGTGTTAATACGGATGACCTAATTGACTTATTAAATGTGATGGATGCCAATACGTATCTGCAAGAGCTACAGATACAGATTGAGGGTAGTCATTGGAACCGTCATCGCGACTGTCCATTATGATAACTCACACGTGCGACATATTGCATTTTTCATATCTCCAAAATTGCCATTTTTCTGATGAAAATCCGTAACATTTTTCTTATAAATACTGCAAACATAGGTTGAGGGTGCTCGTTTGAACCGCCTCATTGAGGCGGTTCTAACGAGTACCCACAACCTATGTCTTGGAGCAGAAATAAGGAAAATAATCTTTACCCACATAAACCCCAGTTTTCTCTATATGAAATGGTGTTTATGGGGGGTCCTCATTTCACGGACTTGTTCACGTGATGCGGCCAGTGAATACACAACGCAAATCTCACCGTTTCTCGTTATATTTATATATTGCCATGACATGTATACATGCTAATGAGAATTGCCACACTTGTTGTTAACTAGTGTTAGCCTAGTGAATTAATAAATTCGAAATTCGTGTCACGCTTTCACGGATTGTTCAATTTTATTAGAGAGAGAGAGAGAGAGAGAGAGAGAGAGAGAGAGAGAGAGAGAGAGAGAGAGAGAGAGAGAGAGAGAGAGAGAGAGCTAATGACTTTACGTCTGTATAACGAAAACGCGCCAATACAAAAAATACATTGTAAACTTTACCACCGCAAAAACAAAAAATGTAAGATGAAAATGTGCAATAGTTTTCTTATTGCTGCTCAAAATATAGATTGTTTGTACTCATAATCCATATTTTAGAGCAGAAATAAGAACAATAAGGTTTTACCCCTGTTAACCCCCGATTTACAGTAAAAAAAAAGAAAAAAAGTTGGGTTTGAGGGGGTCAAAATTATTTTGGCAGGTTTTCGTGATGTTTTTCTGAGCCGCGGTAAATAAAGTTATAAAAGATGCCCTGTTGTTTATTTGTTTGTTTGTATTGGAGTTTAACAGTCCAGTCAATACTATTTAGGTCATTTTTGAGCCGATCAGTTAACATATCCATACTTTTCCTGGGCAGGCTTATACGTAAGAAGTTAACTAGTACAGTGCACATTCTTTCTCCAGAAACTGACAAGTGCCCTTCTTGAATCAGCGGAAGGGAGAGAATGACCGTAGAAAAGATTTCATGATCAATCTCCTCGAAAGAATGTTGCTAACCCCGGCAGGTATCGGACCCGCGTCCGCCTGATCACCAGTCAGACGCGCAGCCGACTGAGCTACCGAGGGCGGATGCTGTTGTGGTTATAGTATCCAATCAATCAAATCCGTAAACGAATGACGAATCAGACGTTTCAGACCAACGGAGATGAACCCCAAAACATCACGAAAACACGCCTATATAATTTCGACCCCCTCGAACCCCACTTTTATATAGTAAAACTGGGGTTTCGGGGGTATTCCTTATTTTTCTTATTTCTGCTCTAAAGTATAGATTGTGGGTACTCGTTAGAACCGCATCGATGAGGCGGTTCTAACGAGTGCCCTCAATCTATATTTGAGCAGAAATAAGAAAAATATCACAATTTTTCATCATAAAATTTTCATTTTGTTTCGGCGATAAAGGTGGCAATGTATTTGTATAGGCGTGTTTGCGTAATGCCAAAAAGAAGGGTTTAATCAGGAAGCATTACTTGGTAAGCAAGCTTCGAACACCACGCCTATTGGCCTAAACGATGGAACAAACTGTGGCTTGTCCTTGGCAACAGCATCAGAAACCGAATTCTAGAAACTGTCTAATAGATAAAAGCAGTTTAAGTAATGGTCAGGATGAATCCTGTAATAAATACTTAAAACGTATGGGGTGCAGTTTTACTATTTTATCCGTATTTATAGATATCCAAAATCGAATTATGGATATCGATTATGGATATCCATAAATCAACCGAATAATGGATATCCATAATTCGAATTATGGCATATCAATAAATCGAATTATGGATATCCATAATTAGATTTATGGATATCATTAATTCAGGTCGATTTATGGATATCCATAATTCGGTTTATGGATATCCATAATTCGAGTTATGGATATCCATAATTCGATTTATGGATATCCATTATTCCTCTGATTTATGGATATCCATAATTCGAATTATGGATATCCATAATTCAAATCGATAAATCACCGTCAAAGCTTTTGGTTTAATGATTTCTCCCTTAGACACGTGATTGTTTAATGTGAAAAATCTTCAAGGTCTTCATGATGGTCAGTCAAAGGGACCTCTCTGCCGTGCAGCCTTTTCAGCCCGAAAGGCTTCCAAAGCAATGGACGCCATACGCTGAACCCCCGCCACGTGTGCAGTTAAATATCGGAACCAGCCGTAAGATCTGGAAATTCCGGCCAGCGCATCCTGTCCCTCTGGAATCACCTCTATGAAGACTGCGCACCTAAGAACACTGAAAGTCGGGCGTTAGATTATAATTTAACAGGCAATCCGTGCATGCTTTCTGGAGAAAAATGCACATGGTCGTTATACAGTAAAATTCCTATATTAAGACCACCTTTGAACAGTTCCAAAGGTGGTCCCTGACCAGTGGACATTGTGTGCAGAATTCACGAAGAAAGCATAACTGCACCCTTCTAAATAAACATTTTAAAGCAGAATTAGTCTTAATTTTAGGTGGTCTTAACAGCAGAATTTCGATGTACATAGCATTAACATATATCCATATAATACTCTACTTGAGATGTATGGAGTACCAGGCAAATTCAGATATACCTCCTGGCCCCCGCCCATTGGGGCTTGTAGAAATAGATTTGGCTGCATTAGCCGAGAGTACTGGTAAAGCGTTTAGAATGTCTAAGCCAGTCCAAACAAAGTCGTGTGAGTCAACGGGTGACAGGGATTGAGATGTTTGTTTGTTTGTTTTGATTTGAGATTAACGGCCCAGTCAACACTAATTTAGGTCATTTTTGGGCCGGTCAATTTACCTATCAACACTTTTTTCTGGCCCGCAGGCTTATACGTAAGCAGTTAACCAGTACAGTGCACATACTTTCGCCAGACACTGACAACTGCCCTTCTTGAATCAGCTAAAGGCAGAGAACGATAGTAGAAAATATTTCATGACCAATCTCCACGAAAGAGTGTTGCCGACCCTCGCAGGTATTTAACCCGCGTCCTCCTAATCACCAGTCAGACGCGCATCCGACTGAGCTACCGAGGCCAGCGGGATTAAGATGTCATTTAATCTCAATGAAGGCTTAATGCCCAACATAATTGGAAGCAACGTCTCCAAAATGACCTAAATAGTATTGAAGGGGACGTTAAACCTCAAATCAAACAAAACATATCTCTCCTACACCATAGGCCACCACTATGCCTACCCTACATTACCTCCACCTCCATTCCGGCTTTTATTACACACCTAAATCGGAAACCTGACGCGAATAATCGAGTTTTTTTGTGTTTTGTTATGCAAAGGGAGCAGTCATTATTCATTAGTTTATTTGCAGAGTTGAATTACGGACATCCATAATTCGATTTATTGATATCCATAAATCAGCCGAATAATGGAAATCCATAATTCGAATTAAGGATATCCATAATTTGATTTATGGATATCCATATTTCGATCTAAATTAATGATATCCATAAATCGATTTATGGATATCCATAATTCGATTTTTGGATATCCATAATCTGATTTATGGATATCCATAAATCAGCCGAATAATGGATATCCATTATTCGATTTATGGATATCATTAATTCAGTTCTATTAATGGATATCCATAATTCGATTTATGGATATCCATAATTTGAATTATGGATATCCATAAATAATTATGGATATCCATAATTCGAATTATGGATATCCATAATTCGAATTATGGATATCCATAAATAATTATGGATATCTATAAATATGGATTAAATAGTAAAACGGCGCCCCATAAAAACGCTATTCACAGTTTTTTCAAAATATCATCACGAAAACACGCCTATATTATTTTCACCCCTTTGAACCCCACTTTAATATAGTAAAACTGGGGTTTACAGGGGTAAACCTTATTTTCTTGTATCTGTTCTAACATATAGATAGTGGGTACTCGTTAACGAGTATCCACAATCTATATTTTAAGCATAAATAAGAAAGTCTTCTCTGGAGCGACTTCAAAATGAAGCTGCTTGGGTTGTAACTGGCTTAACACGTTCTGTCTCTATAGTCAATTTGTACAGAGAGTGCGGCTGGGACTCGTTAGCAAACATAAGACATTTTCAAAAGTTATGTTTTATGTACAAGGCTATTAATAATCTTACGCCGGACTATATGACTGATACGTATCATTCCACCTACTGTTGGTAAAATATCAAATTATCCTCTTCGTAACCGAGTTAACATTTCCACAAGGTACATTCGAACTGAAGTCTTTTCTAGATCCTGTGTGCCATCTTCTGTTCGACTCTGGAACAATTTACGATCTGTATCTAAAGATTCGGACACATATACGTCTTTCAGATATTTGTTAAAAGGAGAAATGTTGCAATCATTCCAGATTATTTTACTGAAGGAACAGAAAATTATCAATCTGGCATGCGAGAATTCGTAATAACTGCAGTGACTTGAAAAACGATCTCTATGAAAATCACTTAAACAACGATAAAATGTGTACATGTGGAAGTGAGATTGAAGATTCTCACCATTATTTTTTTGAATGCAATAACTATAATATTCAGAGAATACGTATATTAAGGCAAACTCGCGCTTTTCACCGACTTAGTCTTGATACTTTACTGTATGGTATACAATGTTTAACCAATGAACAAAATACTCTTCTTTTTCAGGCTGTTCTTAGTTTTATCAAAGACACCAAGAAATTTACTTAATCTCTAAATTTGACATTCTCAAAAGCTATACTTGTTCCCATATCTGTGGTCGGCTTAGACACATGAGTACTTTGGGGGTCGCAAAATGCACAACACACTTTTCTACTCTTCCTTTATTCCCTTCCTTTTCTTTCATCTAGTCTACTCTAATTGTATTTTCGTCTAGTCTACTCTGATTGTATTTTCGCAATCGTTCATTTGCCATGTTTTTGCCTTGTATCTTTATTGTAGGGGAAGGGCTGTAACTTATGTTGCGAGAACTTGTAGCAATAAAATATGTTTAATCTAGTCATCACAATTTTTCAAGTGCAAATTGTCGATTTTTCGGCGGTAACGTTTCCAATGTATTTGTATAGGCGTGTTTTTCGTAATGTGAAGTACAAAGCCACGAACAATCATACTTTACATTTCTCTCATGTACCAAAAACAGTTTATGACTCTTATCGTTTTCCTGGCGCTTGGAAAGATTTTTAATTACAAGGAAATATTTATATACCTCGCGTGGCTCGATGTAATGAAACCAAGATAAATAATTTAATGTTAGAACAGCTTTCAAATTTGTCAATGTTGAAATGGCTGCAAAGCAATGCATTCAAATTATCTGATTTACCGTACAGGTAACGATGTAATTAAGAACATCAAAACTTCATAAATGTTACCCTACCGTTGTACGACGGTCGTTTAATAAGTATCTAGCCTTACCTACTTAGTCACGCTTGACTTATTCTTTTTTTTTTTCACCAGATTCACTCCGCAGCAATGAGCACTTCCTCCATCGATATACCAAGGCTAAAAGTCCATTTTTGTAGAATGTAGAGTCTTTAGAGTCAATCCATCCACTAACCGCTGCCTTAAGCTCTTCATCTGACCGGAAGATATGTCAAAGCAATTCTTTGTTCAAGGTGGAATTAAAAAAGTAATCACTGGATGCCAGATCAAGTGATTAGGGTGGATGACAAAAGGGTTTGAAATCGTTCCGCTTCATTGCGTCCACAGAAACTTTGCAAGTATGGACTAAGCATTCCATGTGGCAACGCCACACCTTTTCTAAATTGTTCATGCCTTGCTGCACGTAATTGGTCCAAAATATTAGCATAATAGTCCCCATTAATAGTCTGGCCATGAAGTAAATAGTCCGCCAACAGAGCCCCCTTGCAATCCCAAAACACAGTTGCCATTACCTTGCCAAGTAAAGGCTGAGTCGTGAATGTCTTTGCACGCGGCCAGTCCGTTGTTTACTCTGCCGTTTAGTCTCAGGATCACAGTAATGGATCAAAGTTTCGTCCCCGGTAAAATTATTTCAAGAAAGTCTTCCGGATCAGAAATATAACTTCAAAAAGTGACTCAGTCATGAACATCTGGACAGTTCGTTGTTCTTTACTAAGTCAACGCGCTGAAAGCTTCCTCATGCCCAGCCGTTCATGTAAAATGGTAAAAACGCTACCCTCAGAAATTTCAAATCTTCTAGCGATTCGCCTGTCCTGCTTTACTAGTTCTCTTAGATTTTCGCAATTCCTCATAAATTTTCTGGTTAGCCTTCTTTTTTAAAAACATGTTTTCTAATCAATTTGTGAAGAAATTTCGGTAAAACTGCCCTTTTTACCCGACACACCTGGCACAGATTAGACATATTAAAATATTTGTGTAACCATGTATAATAGAAGTGACGGCAATGATCAGGAACCGATACAATTAACCCACAGCTCCCATCAGAGACGCCAAAGTGAAAGAAACACAAACATGAAGTAACTAGACCCTAATAGAAACATCAATAGTGCAAATCCAAAAAGACAGTTACTTTCCCACAAAATGGCCAACTGGCTATTCAAAACAACAGCAACAAAAAACAAATGTAAGCGATACACACACTCAAAGACAAACCATAACAAAAATAAACCGCGGCAGAAGAACCGCCTTGGAAAACGGTCAGTGAAACGAATTTCACGTTGGTGTGAGGATCTTAAATCGATTTTACGAGGCTTACTTCGTCGCGATTTAGACAAATAATTTATTTAGTCCGCATGAAGACTTCCTAAATCACCAGTGCAACATCTCCAAGAACTCAAAAATCAAACAATTGGTACATGTAACGTAATTGTCCCAAGCTATTGACGTATAATATGTAAAAGGCGTGCTGTCGCCAGGCTCAGTAAATGGGTTAGGCCAGTTGAATATTGAATCTTTATTGTAGTAGTTATCTTAGAAGTCTCCGGCCCCCGCCCATCGGGTCTTGAAAAAATATATGGGCTGCACGATGCTTCCACGCAGAGCTAAATCCGACCCGCACTTAATACTGGTAAACCGCTTAGAGGATCTAAGCCTGCCCAGGCAAAGCGGTGCGAGTAGGACCGTCCATGCTTATAAACCCTATTGGTTTCATTGGGCGGCAGGGCTTGAGATGTCATTTCATCTCAACGTCGGGTAAAAGTCCCACAAAATTGGAAGCAACGTCTACAAAATGGCCTTTACAGTGTTGAAGGGGACGTTAAACCTCAAATCAAACAAGCAAATCTTAGATGTCTCTGAATAATGCAGTGGCATGTTCGATGAGTGTAAAACAATAGTGCATTTAATACATCCTTTATAATTTTGACCCCCTTGAACCCCACTTTTATATAGTAAAACTTGGGTTTACAGGGGTAAACCTTATTTTTCTTATTTCTGCTCTAAAATATAGACTGTCGGTATTCAAGAAAAATGTCACAATTTTTCATCTGAAAATTTTCGTATTTTCGACGGTTAAGTTTACAATGTATATGAATAGGCGTGCACTCGTAATGCATCCCTTCTATATACATCTATCTTGTACGCCCCCGCCCATAGGGGCTTGAAGAAATATATGGGCTGCATGATGCTTCCACGCAGAGCTGAATCCGGCCCGCACACTAGTACTGGTAAACCGCTTAGAGGATCTAAGCCTGTCCAGGAACCGCGGTGCGAGGCGGACCGTCAATGCTAATAAACCCTATTGGTTTCATTGGGCGACAGGGCTTGAGATGTCATTTCATCTCAATGTCGGGTAAAAGTCCCACAAAATTGGAAGCAACGTCTCCAAAATGACCTTTACAGTGTTGACGGGGACGTTAAACCTCAAATCAACCAACCAACATCTATCTTGTTAAGGGGAAAGACCGAAATTAATGTTGCGAGAACTTTGTGGCCCAATTTCGTGGAGATTGATCATGAAATCTTTTCTACGGTCATTCTCTCCCTTCCGCTGATTCAAAATGGGCAGTTGTCAGTTTCTGGCGAAAGAATGTGCACTGTACTGGTTAACCGCTTACGTATAAGCCTGCCCAGGAAAGTGTTGATAGGTAAAACTGGCCGGCTCAAAAATGACCTAAATAGTGTTGACTGGGCCGTTAAACTCCAATACAAATAAACAAACAAAACAAACTTTGTGGCCCAACCCCATTGCTCATTTTGATGCAATAAAATATGTTTAAACTATATCTTGTCAAGCAGGTTATACAGGATATCAGTTGTTAAGTCGCATAGTACATTGGGTACTTCGTGATATTAATGATCATGCGGTTGAATCCCAAGGTGCATTACGAAAACACGCCTATACAAATGCATTGTAAACTTTACCGTCGAAAAATCGACAATTTTCAGATGTAAAACTCTGATATTTTTCTTATTTCTGCTCAAAATGTAGATTGTGGTACTCGTTAGAACCGCCTCGATGAGGCGGTTCTAACGAGTACCCACAATCTACTTGAACACAAATAAGAAAAATCCATAGCTCCATTGTGGAATTTTGAAAATATCTGAGGGTCACTGATGAGGCCTAATTGGCCGAAACTAGCTAGTCTGGCCAAGAAAACATGTACACTCCATATTTTTCACTTCTGTGGTGTATTCCTTGCTTCCAAAGGATAACCCTTTTATAGAACACATTTACCCCTGTAAACCTCAGTTTAACTATATAAATGTGGGGTTCAAAGGGGTCAGTATTATATAGGCGTGTCTTCGTGATGATATCCTGGCTCATCTTAGAATGTATCTTTCTCCAGCACAAATAACCTCGCCTGTGTGACATAGATGATGTTACACAAAATGCCCAAATTATGGTGCAAACACCCAAAGGTACATGACATGTTAACTATGACCCTCAAAACTCCATGATAAAATCAAAGAGACTATACGTTTGTAAATCTGCTCTGAAACACCATATTTTTCTCATTTTCATTCTATTTTTGACAGAACTTCCTGTAAGCAAACAGTGAAAAGACTGATTAGACTCCGCATAGACATTACGATAACACACACATAGTGCATTTTTTCACTCCTTCTTTTCTGAAGAAAATCCGTGATATTTGTCTTATTTATACTGCAAACAAAGTGTGTGGGTGCTCATTGAGGCGGTTCTAACGAGCACCCACAACCTATGTCTTGGAACAGAAATAAGAAAATAATAATACCCCCGTAAACCCCAGTTTTGTCTATATAAATTGGGGTTTAGGAGGGTGGGGGGGGCGTCATTTCGCGGACTTGTTCACGTGATGTCTGGGTCTGCACTAGTAGTATTTACAATGTAAGTCCTGGCACAGAATTTATTCAGACGCTCCATTCAGCAAATAAAGCCTCCCAACACCCAAACATCTACCACCGAGACAAGCTCCATTCAGCAATTTAATTCCCCCAAACCCAAAACAATTCCGAACAACTATCCCCCTCGCGTCCAGAGCACCAACCCGGTAGGGCCCGCCCCACCGCCCAGGTGGCCCCACCGGGCGGGTTGCCCAGCGTAAACCAGTGTATGGCTGCCGTTGGAGGAAAGCTCTGAGGTGGTCGTTTTATTTAGACAATACTTATATATATATAGATTCATAAAGGTAAACACAATGCAGGAGTGCACATTGATCAAGATCGGTACAAGTGAAGCTTGTGGGAAGAGATGTCGAGGAACCTACTGTGCTATCCACAACGCTGCTATCTCCAGAGGTGGGGGTCTCTGGATCTATCAGGGTTGTGGGGTGGCTGTGAAGACGTCCCGTAAGCTGTGTAAACCATTCGGCGCTACTATCGTCTATAATCAGTACTACCACAAGAAGCGCTATGTTTTCCAAAAAGAAGCCAGACGACTTTCGAGGATAATTTTAAATTAGAGAAAAGTTCAATACGTACATATATGATTTATTGTTACTATGGATGAATTCAAAGAGCAGTTACTGGCAGAAATACCTGATCGACTCTCCATCATGTGGTTCAAAACATCTTGGATGAGCCTATCCCAGATTCTGTCAAAGGGCGCTTGTTAAAGACCTTACAGACTGAAAAATATCGACCTCCCCAACCACCACGCAAAAAGAAGGCCGCTAAGAGAAAGGCCATTGAAGAGGAATTTGACCCTATCTCCCGCAAGAAAGTCCTGAGATCCGTGAAGGAGTATCAGGATGAGATCCTGGACTTGTTTGCATCTGATGAGCAGATAAAAGACCCCATGGGTCATTGGCGACTTCTTGAGGGGCTGGCAGATGGACGCGTCTGCCAATAATCCTCATAGTGCAGACCCCAGGGCTTTCCTCGAGGCTGTGGTGCCCCAAATCAGTAGCAAGCTCGAGGAAGAGATCGAGGCTCTGGGTGGGTTGAAAGTTCCAGTTGGCTCTCAAGGTTCAGTTTCGGAAGGACAGCCCAGACGGTAGTGAGGAGTACACAACCTCCGTGCTGCGCCGCAAACAGGAGGTCCTTCTCAAGGCCAGCGAAATCAAGGGTGGGGGTGCTCTCGATAAAACCTTCCCACAGATCCAAGAAAAACTCGAAAAGTGGACACAGAGAGGGTCTGGCTGGGTTGTAGACCAGGTACAGACCCTTTGGCTGGATATTGCCAGATATCAGCCTCTTCGGGATGGGTCCTACATCCCACTCCCAGCAGCTGTAAGATCTAAGAAGACAGTGATCAACGTGAAGAACAGGGATGACCACTGCCTTCGATGGGCGCTCCGAGCAGCTCTGGAAAATCCGCCACCACCACATAAGCCACAGAGACCAAATCGGTAGCCTACCAATGATGGTCTAAACTTTGAAGGGATTGATAACCCCACGCCCATCTCTCAGATCCGCATAGTGGAGCGGCAGAACAACCTAGCCATCAACGTCTTTGGCTGGGACAAGGGCATCACCGTCCATCGCCTAAGCAATCAGCCACAACATATACCAAGGATCAACCTGATGCTGATCGAAAAGGCTGGTAAATTCCATTACACCTGGATCAAGGACCTCAACCGCCTCTTATTTGACCAGAGCAAGCACCCAAAAAAGAAGCACTTCTGTGAGCGCTGTCTTCATGGCTACACGTGAGAAGACCTGCTGAAGGCCCACAAGCTTGAGTGCGAAGGGATCGGCCAGACGGCTGTCCGGATGGAGATGCCAGAAAAGGGTAAGAACAAGCTCACCTTACAGACCACAACAAGCAGCAACCAATCCGATTCGTCATCCATGCAGACTTTGAGGCTCTCACCACCAGGATCGAGGGCCCCGAACGCGATCCTACAAAAAGCAACACCAAATGAACACAACCACATGAGGCTTGCAGCTACTGCTATATCGTGGTGCGGCGTGATGGAACAACAAAGCCGCTTGTCGAGTATCGCGGCCCAAATGCGGCAGAGCACTTCTTAAAATCACTCCAGGAGGAGGAGCGCGAGATTAAGAGCGTGCTAGCCAAACTTGAAATCATAAGGATGACACGAAAGGACTGTCGGGCCCATAACAATGTCGCGAATTGCTATATATGAGAAAAACTGCTAGACGGTGACTCTGTCCGCGACCACTGTCATATCACAGGTAAATATCGAGGGGCAGCCCACAACGCCTGCAACCTTAAGCTGAGGCTAAGCCCAAAGACCATCGTCATTCCCGTGGTGTTCAACAACCTCAGGGGGTACGACTCCCACCTGCTCATGCAGGCTATCTCGACGGTCGAAGGCAGAGTCTCCTGCATCCCCAACAACACAGAAAAATACATTTCCTTCTCTCTCGGGCAGCTCCGTTTCATCGATAGCGCCCAGTTCCTGCTAGCTTCCCTTGACAAGCTGGTGGCGGCAAACCAACCTGGAGCTTTCCAGATCACGTCCCAATACGAGCCAAACCAGCAGATGCTCCAGCTCTTGACCCGGAGGGGTGTCTACTCCAGCGATAATATGGACTCCTGGGATCGCTTCGCCGAGACCAAGCTCCCTCCCAAAAAGGCATTATACAGCAAGCTCACCGACGAGCACATCAGCGACGACGACTACGCCCACGCGCAGAGAGTATGGGAGGTCTGTGGGTGTGGGACCCTGGGGGACTACCACGACCTCTACAATCGCACAGATGTTCTCCTGCTGGCAGATGTCTTTGAGGAATTCCGAAAGACCTGCCTGACGCAGTATGGCTTAGACCCAGCACACTACTACACCAGCCCGGGGCTTTCATGGGACGCCCTTCTCAAAAAGACAGGAGTGGAGCTCGAGCTGCTCACAGATTATGATGACCAGCACCTGTTCATCGAGAAGTGGATGCGTGGAGGCATCTCAATGGTCTCAAAGCGCTATGCTAAGGCCAACAATCCTCAGGTTGCGGATTATGACCCAGAAAAGCCTAGTAGCCACATCCTCTACCTAGATGCGAACAATCTTTATGGTTGGGCTATGAGTCAATATCTCCATACAGAAGGCTTTCGGTGGGTGGATGCATCGGAATGCCAGCAGCTCGCAAAAACCATTGCAGAGCAATCTGCAGATAGCCAAGAGGGCTATATCCTAGAGGTGGATTTGGAGTATCCAACAGAGCTGCTCAAGGCACACAACGCCTACCCGCTAGCTCCAGAGCGCATGGTGGTCCAGAAGGAGTGGATGTCAGAGTATCAGCATGACCTTATTAAAGGCATTGGGGTGGCGCCTACCGAGGTCGAGAAGCTGGTCCCCAACCTCCGCGACAAGGACCGCTACGTGCTCCACTATCGGAATCCCAAGTTATACATGTCTCTGGGTATGCGTCTTACAACATTCATCGTGCCCTCCGGTTCCAGCAGAGCCCCTGGATGGATCCTTACAACCGGATGAATACTGAGCCCCGGAAGAAGGCCACCAGTGACTTTGAGAAGGATCTCTACAAGCTCATGAACAATTCGGTCTTCGGCAATACGATGGAGAACTCCGCAGGCATGTCGACGTCAAGCTGCTCCGCGCCAACGAGACAGACAAACTCAGGCGCCTCATCGCCAGCCCAGCCTTTGCCAGAGCCAACATCTTCGACGATGATCTTGCAGCGGTCCAGATGCATAAGAGCCTTCTAGTGCTCAGTCGACCGATTCACATAGGTATGAGCATTCTGGACCTTTCAAAGACCCTGATGTACGATTGCTATTACAACTGGCTCCGGAGGTAGTACTGAGAACACTGACAGCTCCTATACACAGACACTGACAGCCTCCTCCTCGAAATCGAGACAGAGAATGTCTACGAGGGCCCGGCCAAGCACCAGGGCCTCTACGACACGTCCGACTTTCCGAAAGACCACCCGCTGCACAGCACAGAGAACAAGTAGGTTCTCGGAAAGATGAAGGACGAGTGCGCCGGGCAGTCAATCGCCGAATATGCGGGCCTGCGGCCGAAGATGTACTCCATCCTACAGGCATCTGGAAAGAACACCAAGAAGGCCAAGGGAGTGAGAAAAGCAACTGTCAAGAAGCACATCAGGCATGAGCAGTTCAAAGAGGCTCTCTTTGAGAAGCAAACCTTCCGCCATGGCATGGATGTTATTAGGTCAGAGTGCCATCGCATCTACGGGCAGCATCTCAACAAGGTGTCGCTGTCGCCCTTCGATTCCAAGCGCTGGATCGCAGAAAATGGGGTGGACACACTAGCTTATGGTTACAAAGATGCAGGTGAAACGGTTGTTGAGCAACAAGAGATGGATGCATACATAGAGGAGCTGCTCAGCGCTTGAGAATCCCATCCGGAGGAAGCTGAGTGTCCGGTGGCACAACAAGGAGTTCCTCACGCACAAAGCCGCGCTGAGATCCATCCTGCAAGTAATACACCACGGGCTCGTCGGGCTTGGTCACTGCGCGCCCGAGCCGGTGCACATCCAGGAACCATAAGGGATCAGTCGCTCGCCGGCGCCCTCCTTCAAGCTCACCAGACCGGTACAAATAGCGAACGCCGACGCCGGAGGGGAGTTTTGTCTCCTCGAGACCAACAGGTCGACCAGGAACTACAGAGGAGGGCTTTTGTGTGCTGCGGAGCAGCTTTTTAGCCCTTATGACATCAGAGGGCTTTTTGCCGGTCAGTCGGGTGACCTAGCCATTCTAGGCTGCCACAACGGCAGGCAACCTTTTCACCCACTCTGTAGACCTCTGACCAGAAGTGAGTCGCATCTCCTGAGCGTACTGGTGCCCAAAGAGCCGCTCAGCCAAGGTACGATTGAAGCGCTCAACAATGCCCTTGTCCCGATGGATGTCAACCCGACCGCGCCGAACCTGGACAGAGTGCTTTGCCAACAGCTGGCTGGCAGAGTCCATGAACTCAATGAGGGGGTGAACCTGGAGCAATTTGGGCCACCTCAACGGGCCTCGCCTGTAGATGCGAGACAAAGCTTCAGCAACGTCTTTGGCTTCATCAGTGGCCAGAGGCTCAGCTTCTTTGTAGCGCGAGGCTACATCAACCACGTTAAGGGCGTATAAAAATTTTGTATGTGCGCTTGTTCGCAAAGCGAACACGGTCGTACGACAGAAAGAGCAGGTCAGCTTGATGGACCTCGTTCGGCGTGGTGATGTCGAATTTTGGTCGTAGAATGTGCTGCGGGGCGGCGAGGTAGATCTGCCAGATGGCCTGCTTCTTCAACCAAGCTCAGACCACATCTTTTGAGGTCTTAGCCGCAGAGGCCAGCTCCTTCATGGCCTCAAGACCCCTCCAGTAACCCTTAGGGCTGTAATAAATATCCGCAAGGCGGATGGACAACTTCCGATCCATGTATAAATTGTTGTCGTTGCTTTGCAACGGGTAAGTCTCTACTGGAAAATACACAACTGCTGCCGAATTGTCTAGGCGAGTTTGTAGGCCACAAGGCCGGCCACTGCCATCCCAAGGATCCTAAAGGCAAACTCGCTTTTTTTTTGCGCATCGTTCGATCGGCTATAGAGGTCGTTTAAGCTCGCAAGCAAGAAATATTCAGGTGCCACTCGACCCAGCTTGATTGAGTTTTTTCCAATAATTTTGTACGGGCGGTCATCAGTGCCTCGTCTTTCGAACGCTGGAATAGCTTCTGTTTTTCCTCCTCTGACAAGCCAACACCCTGTTTCTGACGCTTACGAATTTCTTCTTTCATCTGATTGAACTTGTCAATTTCAGACAGAATCAGGCGAAATTCTGTTTCAGATTTATTATCGTCGATCAGCGCAATAGAAATGCGGTCTGCGATTGAGTTTAGCTTTGAATCAGCCAAGATACGAATCTCGTCGTGGTTTTTTGGCTTTTGTTAGGAACCATCGGCCTATAAATTTTCCGCCAGCAAACCACACACAATCGCTCAAGCTTAAAGGCCAAGGTCGACAGGCACCGCGATGATAGTTGACAAGCGCCCCACGCCAGAAGCAGCGAGCCCTACGCTAGCCGCAGTAAGCGCGGTATCAATCCCATCAACAACATTATCCCCGCGTCTGTATTTCTTGTACAACGAGGCTCTGAAGTCTCGCTCTTTTTCTGACCTAGGCCACGTGCTGAAGGCGGTGTTTGTTTCCAATATCAAGTGGTGGATAGAGAGCCATCGCGCTAATATGATCTGACTTTTCGCTCTAAATGATATTACTTATTGAAAAGGACCACGACGTCCTCTGGCGTGAGCTCATTCGGCGTAAATCGAAACCGTTTAAGAGAAACTGAACCAATGAAGAGTTTATGTAGATTCAAGAAGTGGTCATCGGTTTGGTGTTGAAGGCCTTCAAGTGAAAACTGCACTTTAGCTGCCTTTGAGGCATCTCGCAATATATGGACCCCCACTTCTTAATTGGCATGCACTTGGGTCCACTTGAGTTTGAAGCCAGGTAAGACATCAACAAAGTCGTCAGGCCTATCTCCGAGAAAAATCTCGAGGGAGAGTGTTGATATTTGTAAACTCAAACCAATGGGTCCCGGTGGGGAGAATTCGGGGACCATTTTAGGGTTCCCTGTCGGTTGTTGCTTGTCTTAAGTATATAACTGAATCTGTCTTGTGCTATGACAATGTTTTTCGTCTCAGGAATATAAGAGCACAGCCGGGTGCCACTATTCACTATCTACCGAACTTTGTGCTGCTTTCCAGTCACTACCTACGGAGATAAGAGGTTTATATCAATAAACCATCCCATTTGTTGTAGGGGGTCCGCAACAGCAACCCACTTGCTCCCAGTGAAGGCCAGCCTATGAACCCGTTTTGGAACGGCATGTGAAACATCTACATCGCTCAACTCTTCGAATTTCAGTGACCCCGCTTGGGTGACCTCTTTTCTTTTGTACACCCCATCAGAGAGCTTGAAGGCATACAAGCGATCTTCCTTCCCGTCCTTATCGAACCCCTCGGTGTCACCAAGATCAGCCAAAGCCATCCCATGGCATTTTCTGACCCTACCGGGACCGCTTGCATCAACCATTCCTTATATGTAGGGTTGCACTCATATACTCGAATGGCAACAACTCCCCGTTGGTGAAAAAGTTAGGTGTGAAATAGGATCTGATGTCTGTCAACTCGCAGAGAGCAATATCTAGCTCAACCTGAGACAGGGTCCTGGCAAGATTGATTGGCACACCATTTTGAACGCCAGTGAGGTATTTACGTTTAATAGCTCTGCAAATTATCAGGTATGCAACCATTTCAAAGAAAAGAAGTCAGCGGCAGGGGCGCCCATCCTATCCATCAGGGTCGACGATAAGGAAGGTCGTTCTTTATCAAGTACCTGGACGTCTTCACCGATTATCAAAACCCTCCGCTAACCGGGGACGTCACTATGGCAAACAAGGCGTGGGACAACTGGGAGCAAACCCCCTTCAGCTCGAGGCAGTACCAGCTGAACTTCGCGGTTTGGTGTGCAACCGCTGGATGTGGTGTTTCATTCCAGGACCATCTCCAAGCGAAGGAACCCCTTCTTGCAAGCCTGTATTGCTTTCATTTCTATTATATGACGAGGCGTCTGCTTGAGGAGCTAAAAGTCGCCCCCCCCCTGGGGATGAGTCCCATTCATGGTTCGACAATTAATATGACTAGAGGGCCTACAAGCGGCTTTGCGAGGAGTTCGCCGTTTCGCCTTCTACAGATTGGAGGCAAAAGCTGAACCATGGGTGTCAATGCCTCGGATCTTTTAGTACCTTCATGACCCCTTCGGGAAAATACCGCAGTGATCACAACTCCGATGGCCCCTTCTTTCACCGGAAGGACGCCATACGCCATAAGCGGGATATTTTAAAGGCGTGGACGATGTTCATTCTCGATAAATCAGACGGCTTCACGCAAGCGGGTGTCGAGCGGCTCAACGACTCGATTCGGACTTCCGTTTGGGCAATCTTGGGAACGCAAGCTCAGACCCGTTCCATCATTCTCAAATTCGGGACGGGTTTCGACACTCAAAAGCAATTTATGGCGAACCTCGAAGACGCCATCGCCTCACCCGTCGACATCCCCAGCAGCATCAACCGCTATCAAGAGACGCTGCAATATGCATCAACACAATTGGATTACGTCTGCGGGAAAGGGCTCTGCTTGATGCCCAGCGACATGGCCCTCAGTCCCGGCAATGTCCAATGTTATAATAGCCAAATCCAAATAGCAGGGTCAGACGCGGTCATCGGCCACAACCCAGGAATAAACGAGGCAGTACCGATCAGCGCCAGCAGTGCTGGCATCTCTAAAGTCGATAGGACATTACAGGGGAATACTACCGCGCCAGCCGGGACCGATCGACAGACCCGTAGGGTCTCACCACCGAGCGGCAGACCCGAAGGGTCGCCACCAACGCCTGCCGCGGTAGTTGCGCCAATCCGGTCTCGACCATGAAGAAGAAAACACAGCTCTCATAGTCGCAGGGATCGGGGTTGGTTTAGTGGTGCTTTGGTTGGTCTCGCCGTCTCGTTAGCCAGTCCTTTGCAGCCAGGAGAAGAACGGCCCCCATGCAGATGACCCAGGCCCGACAATTATATGCGAGCCATTAAGCGGCCTTCCCTAGCGTGCTCTAGAGCCAAGAGACGATGGACCCGATGATTCCGGGCAGGGCAGCCGCGGCCTTGCCGGCAAATTGACCAGGGCACGCCCGAGGGACTGTAGGTGCTTTTTATGCCCCCAACTTCGAAGAGGTTGGAGGGGCATTTTGCTTCTGCCTTGTCCGTCCGTCCGTCCGTTACGCTTTAAGTACCTTGGTATACTACAGAATGGGTTAAGCTAGGATCTTGAAATTTCATATAAGGCATGAGCATGAAAAATAAGTGGATCCATATTTTTTTTCTTTTCCGTCGGACTTGTCCTTGCGGAGTTATAACCTTTTTTGACTTATGCATTGTGGCTATAGGGAAACCTTGTGAACAAAATATCTGGAGAACCGCTTGAGCTAGGCTCATGATATTTGGCATACTGTTTGGGTCTAATGTGTAGATGACCTGATTAACTTTTGGCGAAATCCGGAAAAAAATAACGGAGTTATGCCCCTTTTTGGACTAATGCATTGCGGATATAGGGAAACCCTGTGAACAAAATATCTTGAGAACCGCTTGAGCTAGGCTCATGATATTTGGCATACAGTTTGGGTCTAATGTGTAGAAGACCTGATTTAGTTTTGACCAAATTCCGAAAAAAAATAACGGAGTTATGCGCCTGTTTCGACTTAAGCATTGTGGCTATGGGGAAACCTTGTGAACAAAATATCTGGAGAACCGCTTGAGCTAGGCTCATGTTATTTGGCATACAGTTTGGGTATAATATGTAGATAACATGATTAAATTTTGACGAAATTCGGAAAATATTTAATGGACTTTTTGGACTTATGCATTGTGGCTACAGCGAAACCTTGTGAACAAAATATCTGGAGAACCGCTCGAGCTAGGCTCATGATATTTGGCATACAGTTTGGGTCTAATGTGTAGATGACCTGATTAACTTTTGACGAAGTTCTGAAAATATTTAATTGAGTTATGCCCCTTTTTGGACTTATACATTTTGGCTATAGGGCAAACTTGTGAACAAAATAACTGAGGAACCATTTGAGCTAGGCTCATGATATTTGGCAGTCTGTTTGCTACTAAGGCATAGATGACCTGAATAACTTTTGTTTAAAATCTGTTCATATTTGACAGGTTTAGTTTTAATGCAAATGATCATGAGATACTGTTTACTGTCCCATTTAGGGACACGCATATGGTTGGGGGCATAGTGTTTCACAAACACAATTTCTAGTTTACCCACCCCTTCATCCCGCCCTTGCCGGGTGGCCTGGGAGCCGACACCGGTACACTCCCCACGCCGCCGGAAAGCGCAAACACTAGGGTCGAGATTGCCATCCCAATCGCAGTAAGAATGCTCACGATTGTTATTCCCTGTTCGCGGAAGAGTGTCCCTTTTCGCTCAGCCAGCGTCTTGTCTTCGTGGAGCATCTGCCTGAACGTCTCACGGATTCGGGAGATCTGGGACCTGAGAGCTTCTCTGTTCGTAGAGACGGCTTCGAGCCTTGCCTGTCTTTAAAGTTCGATCTCAGAGAGATCACCCTCCAGCTTTCCGATTCGGTCTTGAATCTCCTGCTGCATCTCGGGGTCGTTCGTCTCCGTCAGTTTTTGACGTTCGAGGGCCAAGTGTTTTTCAACCTCGGTTTTCCGGCTTTCGGCCTTCGAGAGCTTCGCCAGGTTGTTCACGAGCTCGCCTCGGGTTCGAGTCATAGCCTTTTCAAGCCCAGTAAGCTCTCTTTTGGCCTGGATCACCCACGCAGTGTCGATAGGCTGATCATCAATTGTCTTCAATGCGGCCTCGACATCTCCTTTTGTTTCAATAACGTCGTGGGCTACGCCGGGGAGCTCTGTCATCTCGATGGATTAAATATTTTTGGGAGGGTTTCCTCTGCCTTTTGGAGAGTTTCCACAGCCTCTTTGTTGAGACGCGGCATATTCGATTTATAGTCAGTGAACCCCAGTGATTGCCGAATTGCATTTATGCCGCATGTTCCATATTTCGAGGCCAGTGTGGACAGAGCCAGAAACCGGAATCCTCCCCTTGCCGCAGTGATAGATTTTTTTGTCGCAGGGGGTCCAGTAGAGTGTTTTACCGTCATCATCAATCCCATACTGGTCATAGTCGATACTGCCTTCGAGGCGCAACCCCTTATAGGCACGGCTCACTTCTTTGTAGTAAGTATCGACCAGGCGCCTCTTCTGGTCAGAAAGTGCTGTCTGTCTTAACTAGCCTCGGAGGTTCTGAAGATTGTCCCCGGCCGTGCGTAGCCCTTGCTCGACGTCCGGTGGTGGGTCCATAACAGCGTCTGGTAGGTTGAACGATTGCGCGTCATCGTCGGCATCATAATGGTCGGACCTGTCTTCGAACATGAGGTTTTCAAAGTCAGCCATATTTGTGAAACAAATATGCATTTGAAGGTTGTCGCGCGTGTATAAAACATACTTTATTGAGTGTCATCGCAATGTCGTCAAGCAAGTACGGACGAAAGTTTGACCCCTACCGGTGCCTCCGCGAACCCCTTTGGGTGAAAGGGTGAGGTAATCGGTGACGATAACTAACAACCCCAGCACGATCGGCTCGAACCAGAAGCTTCTGGTTCGATTCCCCAACTTCGGCAAACCTGACGTCATCGTCCCCGGGACCGTGAGGTTGGCCTTCACGATCAAGCTGCACAGCGGAGATAAAGGAGATGCCAATTGGACCTTGGTTCAGAACCTAGACCGCGCCCTCGTGAAAAAGACCGTCATTAAAATTTCGGGGAACGAGGTCCTCAGCATCGACAACCGTGACGTGTACCACTGCTCCTGCGATCTCTGGAGGACGGCTTCAAAGAGGAAAAATGGCCAGTACCAAGGCATTGATACGTCGAATAACCGAAATACGACGAGGATCCGAATCAATGCTGGGAACAAAGAAGAGTCCGTTCTAGCGGACAAAGCCATCGCCGATGCTTTTGGCAATCGCTTCTACATCCCACTGGACTTTGAGCTGCTCGAGAGCCACATGCCATTATACCAGAGTGCGCTGGGCGACCTCCCCGTGTATGAGCTCACGTTCAATGACTACAACCGTGTGACCAAGGCCGCCGGCAGAGGTGCCTCTTTCGACATTGGAAACATATGTCTTTATTATGACATGGTCACCCTGCCAGAGTTGGCCCAAATGATTAACAACCAGTACAGGAGCCGCATTTCGATCCTGTATGACCGGGTACTGCGGCACCGCAAAATCGGCAAAGACAAGAGCGACACCCTGTGGAATATCAATCTCAACGTGCCCGCCCGTAGCTTGAAGGGCATCCTGATGCTCTTTGAGGATGCAATCGCGCAACAGCCCTTCGCTCGCGACACTGAGGCCTTCTTTAACCCGAAAATCGCCAAAGTCGAGGTCACCATCGAGGGGATCCCCAACCAACTCTTCAGCCAAGGGATGCGCTCTTACCAGATGTTTTGATGAAGCGAGGAAGCTCTTCGCAGCCGTCAGCAAGCGACACCCTGAAGTGGCAACCTGAAAGGCCTGGCCCTAGCCGACGTCAGCCTTGCAGAATACCTCACCAGCAAGTACGCGCTGTGGCTTGACCTCAGGACAAGCGACGACGACCGGCTCCACGGTTACAGCGGGCTGATAGAGAATGCCAGCGAAGGTGTGACCATCCAGATAACGAAAAGAGCCAAGGCGGCTGGCGCATTTAACATCTACCTCTACGTCATCTACCTCTCCGTCATCATGGATGCACAGCTTAACATCGAAGATGGCCGGTTCGTCTCAGGAGGAACGGTTAAAAGAGTTCCTACCGCGCACGGCCCATTCGGCGACAATCAGCGGGCAGACGGGATGCGGAAAAAACGTTTTAATGCTTGGTCTGCTCGAAGGCCCCTACCGGGGTTTATTTCAGCTCGTAGTAGTTTTGTGTCCCACCAAACGGTACAACAGGACATATCAGCAGCGCTCTGGATCTGGACGGACCCTGCGATTTACGTTCTAGACCCCGATGAGCGCCTTCACGATTACTTGCGGGCGTTTTACCGGCTGTTCCAGGGCGAACCGACCCTATACATCATAGACGACTGCAGCGCTAAGAGGGCTTTGACGAAGAAGAAAGACATGCTGTCAGAGCTGGCGTTCTCGGGCCGCCATGCGGAGCAGTCTGTCTGGGTCCTCACGCAGAAGTACAACTCCGTCTTGAAAGACTTGCGCGAGCAGACGCGCTGGGTCTGTTTGTTCCACTGCAAGGATCGTGACTCGTTCGAAGACTGTCTGCGTGAAAATGACGTGATCCCCGCACGAGGATGGGAGTTGGTGCGGCAGCAGCTAGCCGAGACAAAACACGCTAAGCTTCTGTTGAAGACTGATCAACCAGTTGATTATATAATTTTTACGTGATTAATATTGCTTAGCCGTTGAGTAGCAACAACAGCAACGATGTGCTCAGTAGCGGCCGTAATCGCCGTACTTGGCCTGCGTGTGGCGCTGCTTTTCGCTGTCTTTTTTATCCTTTCTCGGTTGATCCAGATGCTCGCCGCGCATGTAACTCTCCCAAACGCCCTTGTTGCAAAATAATGGACTGTGACGAGCTGATAGACCAGATGTTTGACGACCCAGCGGCGCCAGACACGCAACTGGCACATGTTTCAGAGCAACAAGCAGAGCCACGGAAAGATGACATGGTGCAAGAATACCGCGAAAGGCTCGCTGCAACAGTAGCAGGAGGGTCGGCCAGGAAATAAGGAATTGTGGCTCACGGAAAGGCCTTGACGGTCGACCAGGTCGAGGAGCTGAGTGACTCGGAGGTCGAGAGGCTCTACGCCCCTTACTCCGCCCGATTAGGGGCAGACATGTAAAAGACGATTTCCATCCCGGCTCTCGGGCTGTATGCAGGACTGGTCGGGATGTTCTTCCCGATCCCAGACCAACAAGGGCTCATTCGCGATCTTGAAAGCGATCCGTTTCCAGGTAGCGCACTTCAAGGCGCTGCCAGCGAACTCTATCACCGCTATGGCACGTGGTTAGCTCTGCTCACCGCAACGTTAATCACTCTCAAGCATGCAAGATTTGAACATTGCTGCCCCATCAATTCATCATACAATGATGGCGGAGAATACGATGATGGCTGGGAAGGATCAACTGCCGGACGCTGCAGCTCAGCTGGCGGACGTTGCGACGCCACTGGCGCAGCCTGTACTGGCGCAGCCAGTAACACAAAGAGTGACGAAGCCTTAAGACCCGAAAAAGGTTGCAGCCAGTCGTGCCGGCGCCGCCGCTCGAACGGCCAAGCAAGAACGACTGCTCAATGAGCATCAGGAAACCAAAAAATAACACCATGTCACGACTAACGATGGCGCCGTTAACGATGTTGCCGACGTTGTTTCAGAGCAACAACGACATGAAAATCACGGTAATCTGCCAGGAGGACGAAGAGCCTGGACCCCATGGATCATTGGGGGTTGTCTTGCGGTGGCATTGCTGTTGCAGTTAGCCTATCGCGGCGACAGTTTGCTTTTTCGTTGTTGCAGAGCAACAGCAACATGGTGCAAAGCAACAATGCCAAGTCGAATAGGAAGTTATCTGCGCAACAGGATAAACCCCGGAGCGGGAAACAATTAGAGACCAGGCCAGATCCATTCTATATGGAATAAGCAACCATGACAACCCCGGCATCTGATGGTAAAATGCTTGTCAACGCACTCTACCATAGCGCAGTCGTCTGTGGCATCGCTGTTGGATACGCCCGGCTTGGCAAGATGGCGATGGGGGGTAGCCCCCCGAAGCTAGACTTCACACCCCGTGATGTGGGCATGGTCATAGTTGACGTCGCTCTCGCCATGGCAACCAAAGATATGCTAATTAAACAGGGGATTATACCTGCTGATATCATGAAGTAATAAAGTGGTAAGTATTGCTATGCTCGTTGGCGGTGCCCTGGTGAACGCCCTGGCTTTCTCGGGATCGAACTACTTATTCTTCATTTTGAAGAGCTCTGGCGTCGACAAAGACCGCAAGCGTCACGATAAAACAGTCGAACTGCTGCAGGCTGCACAGGCAGAATGGTCTCTAAAAAAGGGCCGAGCGTATTGACTTCATCACTGAGGAACTCCGCCGCCATGGTCACCCCGTTCGAACCTTAAAAAACGTCGATTACGCGATGCGCCTGTATGCGCAGGACGCCGGTTATAACCTTGACCCCCTGGAGCCCGAGCCCCTGCTCTCCGACTTTTACCACCCGAGTGACGACCAGAAAGACCGCGAGATTGCCTTCGTCATCCTGGGGATGGCCGCAGCCGGCCTTGTGGCCTACAAATTCGCCTAGATTATTGCGCAACAGTTGTTCATTTTCCGAGGCCGGGCTTAAAAGAGCGCAGGCTGGTCAGGACCGGCGAGTACATATACCACACGCCGTCCTTTTCATACTCGCGAATTAGCACATCAGACCCAGTTTTTAAGAGCCCTTTGATTTTGCCCAAGCTCTTTTCACCTAAGAGTATTTTTACCTTCATCCCGCTCATGAGTGTTGTCTTTAGGACGAAATGGGTACAACTGACTGGTTAGGACCGAATGGACACAACTGGCTGATCAGTGTTTTAAGGACGAAATGGGTACAACCGACTGGTTATGACTGACTGGACACAACTGGCTGATCAATGTCTTTAGGACAAAATGGGTACAACTGACTGGTTAGGACTGAATGGGCACTATTGGCTGATCAGTGTCTTTAGGACGAAATGGGTACAACTTACTGGTTAGGACCGAATGGGCACAACTGGCTGATCAGTGACTTTAGGACGAAATGGGTACAACTGACTGGTTAGGACCGAATGGGCCTCACTTGATTGTTAGCTATCAATTACTTTAGTGAAGATTACTATTATAAAACAAATCGTCTGCTGTGTTCAGTCAGACATTGACAACAATTTTCTGTCTTGACTAAAATTAAATAATCTGGTCAAGGTTGCTTACACTTGACGAGAACATAAAATTTTCCGCCAAGAATGTTTACAATTGACAGTCAAAATAGACTGTCGACAAAACGAAAAGCCTCACAAATTGGTCTTTCAATTAAAAAAAATCAATTTACTCGTGAAAGATAGGGCGTCGATACCTTTCTTTTCCCAAGCAATAAATATAGTGTAATATACAAAGAACCGAATCAGCAAGACTTAAAATAGCTATGACAGAGACTAACCACCATTACGAACAGGTCGAAAATATCAGAATGAGTCATGCATATCGCGCCCAATTTTCCACGGTTATAAAAAGTGCATAACCTCCTTCGCTGAATAGATTTTATCAGTTAACATATGGAAGGATTATCTAAAATAACTCTGTACATTAAACACGGCACGAAAACGTAATTATGTGGATGCTTTTTTGTCCACAGAATTGATTTTTCCAATAATGGAAGTAAACGAACAATACAAACTTTTCTATAATGGTAATATGATATGGTGTTTTATTGACGATTACTGAGAAAAATCAGCCCCCGCCCATAGGGGCTTGAGGAAATATATGGGCTGCATGATGCTTCCACGCAGAGCTGAATCCGGCCCGCACACTAGTACTGGTAAACCACTTAGAGGATCTAAGCCTGTCCAGGAACCGCGGTGCGAAGCGGACCGTCCATGCTAATAAACCCTATTGGTTTCATTGGGGGACAGAGCTTGAGATGTCATTTCATCTCGATGTCGGGTAAAAGTCCCACAAAATTGGAAGCAACGTCTCCAAAATGACCTTTACAGGTTTGACGGGGACGTTAAACCTCAAATCAAACAAACAAACTATGCCAAAATAAAAGGCCTCTTACGCACTGGGTGCGTTGTGCAGTAAATGTGCCTTAAGACACAACTTTTTGGGTAAACATGATAGGGCCAGCCAAGGGGGTGGGCGGGCCCCATCCGGCCAGAACCTACACTCAAGCCTCGAATTTGTCCTAGAACTGGGGTGGGCCCTATCATATTTACCCCCAAAAAGGGCTGTATTCCTCCAACGGCAGCTATACACTGGTTTGCGCTGGGCATCCCGCCCGGTGGGGCCCGCCCACCTGGGGCTTGGGCGGGCCCTACCGGGTTGGTGTTCGGGACGCGAGGGGGAAAGTTGGATTGAATTGTTTTGGGTTTGGGAGAGTTAAATTGCTGAATGGAGCTTGTCTCGGTGGTAGATGTTTGGTTGTTGAGGGCTATATTTGCTGAATGGAGCGGCTTGATAATTCTGTGCCAGAACCTACATTGTAAATACTACTGCACTGTTTGCCTATGTTCCTTTCACGGGGTTCCAGGTGGGTCAAAAGATACAATAACTTCAACACATGTGAGACGCCAAGTTCTGCAACGGAAGGTCAGGTGGTTTTTCTCCGGGTACTCCGGTTTTGGCCGTCCTCTGATTAACAATCAGCTCGATATGAGTGAAACAATCTTGAAAGGGCCGTAAAACCAATCAACAACAACTTCACATGCGTTGATGCTGTTTTTGTAAATTGTGAAAATCGCTAAAGACTAATTTCATTGGAAACATAAGAATGTGGTTATTACATGAGCTTTTGTCATTACGAAAATACGCCTATACAAATGCATTGTAAACTTTTCCGATGAAAAACGAACAGTTTCAGATGCAAAATTGTGATATTTTTCTTATTTCTGCTCAAGATATAGATTGTGGGTACCCGTTAGAACCGCATCATCGACCCTTACCCTACCCACAATCTATATTTTAGAGCGGAAATTAGGAAGATATGGTTTACGCCTGTAAACCCCTGTTTTACTATATAAACGTGGGGTTCAGGAGGATCAAAGTAATATAGACATGTTTTCGTGATGTTTGTTTGTATTGGAGGTTAACGGCCCACACAACACTATTTGAGGTCATCATTTTGCGCCGGTGAGTTTACCTATCCACACCTTTCCTGGGCAGGCTTATACGTAAGCCAGTACAGTGCACATTCTTTCGCCAGAAACTGACAACTGTCCTTCTTGAATCCGACTGAGCTACCGAGGTCGACTTTCCCATGAGCTATTAAAACATGTCATTACGATAACACACCCTTGCGAATTGGCGCATTTTTACACATCTCCAAAATGGCCATTTTTTCTGATAAAATCCGTGATATTTTTCTTATAAATACTGCAAACATAGGTTGCGGGTGCTCGTTAGAACCGCCTCATTGAGGCGGCTCTTACGAGTACCCACAACCTATGTCTTGGAGCAAGAATAAGAAAAACAATGTTTACCCCTGTAAACCCCAGTTTTCTCTATATAAAGTGGGGTATAGGGGGTCTTCATTTCATGGACTTGTTCGCGTGATATAATAATCCTGTCTTTCTGTCAGCTTTGATCGCGCACTCATTTTTAAGCTGAGTATACATCAGCTTCGTAGATTTTAAGAAAATTTAGCGAGTTCATTATCACTTTGACGTAACGTCCAAGCAGTTGTCGGGCACAACTTATTTTGATTATCTCTCCCTGATGCCCTGGACCAGAGAACCTTCCGCAAACCTCACCGCTGTCATTGCATTTCGAGCTTCCATGTACTGTGATAACTATATTTCGGAGCCGATCCCAGCATGCGTCACCTCGGTTAAAATTAGTGGTGTAGTGGTTATGCTACTCGCCTTGTTTATTTGTTTTGTTTGATTTGAGGTTTAACGTCCCGTCAGCACTGTAAAGGTCATTTTGGAGACGTTGCTTGCAATTTTGTGGGATTTTTACCCGACATTGAGATGAAATGACATCTCAAGCCCTGCGGCCCAATGAAACCAATGGGTTTATATCATGAACGGGCCGACTCGCACCGCAATGCCTGGGCAGGATTAGATCCTTTAAGCGGTTTACCAGTACTTGTGTGCGGGTCGGTTTCAGCTCTGCGAGGAAGCATCATGCAGCCCATCTATTTCTTCAAGCCCTTTAAACCAGGGGTCGCAGGATCGATCCCGGGCTTCTCCAGACTTTCCGATGAGTCTTTAAACCGAGGTCCCGTCTCTGTATGACCTTAGCTGTTGGTGGGACGTAAAACTCAAACACTCACTCACTAGGTAACTACAGCTTTCTTCTTTCTGCTCCATACATTGACTGGGCTCCTAACAGAGATTGTGGGTGTTCGTTAGAACCGCTTCATTGAGGCAATTCTAAAAAGTGCCCAAGATCGTTTTGTTTGAGCAACAATAAAGAAGATAGTGTATACCCCAGGTAAGTCCCACTTTTCTCTACGTAAAGTGGGGATTATATGGGTGTTCACTTAACGGACATGTTAACGTGATGTATACATATGAAACATTTCGAAACGGCACGTCCATGGAAATGTAATATTTTCTGGAGAAACAGTAAATATTTAAATAGATAAAATACAAGTGTGTTAAAAGTGTCACGTAGTCGTGATGTTATCTTAAGCGATTTGTGAAACTTGCTAAAGTTTCGTTTCAATAAAAAAGTGAAATGGCCACTCGCAGGACCAAAACATCGCTACCGTATGTGCTATAAAACATATGTCCGCTCCTATTTTTAGTTGTTCATTACGATAACACACCCATGCGACATAGTGCATCTTTTCACATCTCCAAAATGGCTTCTTTACTAATCAAAATCCGTGATATTTTTTCTTATAAATGCTCAAAACATAGGATATGGGTGCTCGTTAGAACCGCTTCATTGAGGCTGCTCTAACGAGTACACGGGTGCTCGTTAGAACCGCCTCATTGAGGCGGCTCTAACGAGTACACACAACCTATGTCTTGGAGCAGAAATAAGAAAAATAATGTATACCCCCATAAGCCCCAGTTTTCTCTATATAAAGTGGGGTTTGGGGGGTCTCCATTTCACGGACTTGTTTACGTGATATTTTGTTAGTTCTGTTCGTATGTTACGTTACGCTGCGTATACTTCAACTTCACAGATTTGAAGAAAATTCGATGAGTTCATCGTCACTTTTACGTATCGTCCAAGCAGTTGTCGACCACAGTCTATTTCTATCAATTCTCCCTGGCGTCCTGGTCCAGAAAATCTTCCACATACCTCGCCTTCATCATCATCTTTCAAGCTTACTGTGACAACTATATTTCGGAGCCTGCCCCAAGAATCGTCACCTCGGTTTACAAGTATTACCCTTCCAACGGACTTCTCAGACTCAAGATCGACCATCCACCAAGGCTGACGTTCAGATTTTGTGTGAGTGCAGGATTTTCCTCCATTTAGATCGGTGTTTCTGTTGCCATCTACAGCTGCTGAAGCTTGCCCGTAAGCCGTATAATGGTCACTACTTTGCCACGCGTGTTTTCCTAAAGCAAAGTTAAAAAATTTGGGCTCAATGCAACAATCTCCAGATAAACATTGTTCGTAAATACGGGCACTGCAAAACACCTTTGAGCTGATATACTCGCCAGCTTCCATGTCTTTATCTCTTGTAATGCTTGCATTCCCAATCATCTCAATATCTCTTTTAACTTTGGTAAAATCTTCTTGAAAACGTGCTCGATCTTCAACCATTTCACCAGAAAGCCTACTAATCTCCTTCTCAAGGTTGCCCACAATCCGTAGAACATCCCTTACGTTTATCGATGTCTCGTATGTATCTTCAACAGAATAACACTTCCGACGAAAACGTTGATCAAGATACTCCATGATTTCAATATAATCAGCATCCTGAAAATCATTACCGTTGACGAGGTCATAAAAGGTCTTTACTCCTTTTGACATATTTAGTAGCTCAAACCCGTACACTAGTTGTGCTGTAAGTATGAGAAAAAAATATATTTTTTCCATTGTATCTAAAGCTGTAAAATCTTTGTCTGACGAGACGGAACCTTTATTTGTAAAATTATGACGCAAATAGATCAAGCCGTGAGCTTTTAAGAAGTGTCTGGGTATTACATTGGCGTTAAGGGGAATAGGTTCACCTGCCATACGAAGGTTGTTCATTTAATGTTGTCATTGGGGTTCGTCTGGGGGAGTTATTTATCCCATTTACATTTGGTCTACTTCCACCAATTGAAGTATTCTACCTTGACGGAAACACACTTTTCAACATTACGATAATAAACCCGTGCGACATAGTGCATTTTTTTCACATGTCCAAAATGGTTAATTTTCTGACGAAAATCGGTGATATTGTCCTTATTTATAAAGCAAACATAGGTTGTGGGTGCTCGTTAGAACCGCCTCAGTGAGGCGGTTCTAACGAGTACCCACAACCGATGTATTGGAGCAGAAATAAGAAAAATAGTGTATTCCCCCGTAAACCCCTGTTTTCTCCATATAAAGTGGGGTGTAAGGGGGTGTTCATTTCACGGACATGTTAGCGTGATGAGTCTCGAAATCCATTCTATTCAAGCAGAGAATCAGGACTTTTTATGAATAACCTGAAGACATTGGTATATATGCACTAACAAGTGCACTTCAGGATTCATATCGACGACCAGAAAGGGGTTTATTTAGTTAAGGAAACACGGAGAAGTCGCAGGGTCTCAGATCTGGCGAATAAGGTGGGTGAGAGAGCTGAACTACCTTTTCCTCTTTCAAGAAGGCTTGGACAAGAACACACCTAAGAGCAGGTGCTTTGCCATGGATAAGACACATCACGCAAACATGCCTATATAATTTTGACCCCCTTGAACCCCACTTTTATATAGTAAAACTGGGTTTTACAGGGGTAATCCTTGTTTTTTCTTATTTCTGCTCTCACAAATAGATTGTTGGTACTCGTTAGAACCGCCTCAATAAGGCGGTTCTAACGAGTACCCACAATTATTTCTGCTCCAACATATAGATTTTTGGTACTCTTTAGAACCGCTCGATGAGGCGGTTCTAAAGAGTACCTACAATCTATATTTAAGAGCAGAAATAAGAAAAATGTCACAATTTTTCAACTTAAACTTTTGTTTTTTCAGCGGTAAAGTTTATGATCCATTTGTAAAGGCATGTTTTCGTAATGGTACTACAACAGCTCGAATACTTTTGGGACCATCAAAAGTTGTTCGAGAGAGGGGTATAGTTTGAACTTGTGAGGTAAATCACAGCATCAAGTCATGAGCTATGATGTAGATGGCGTGAAGTTATATTTTCGTTCTTCTATAATATAAAAAGAAAAGATGTATGTACTCACAAAAATCGCCTGAGAACAATCAAAATATGTTGTGTGTTATCGTTAGGCGATACTTACATCACGAAACTACGCCTGTATAATTTTGACCCCCTGGAACCCCACTTTTATATAGTAAAACTATGGTTTCCGAGGGGTATACCTTATTTTTCTTATTTCTGCTCTAAGATATAGATTGTGGGTACTCGTTAGAACCGCCTCGATGAGGCGGTTCTAACGAGTGCCAACAATCTATATTTTGAGCAGAAATAAGAAAAATATCACAATTTTTCATCGTAAAATTTTCATATTTTCGGCGATAAAGGTGGCAATGTATTTGTATAGGCGTGTTTGCGTAATGAATGAGTACAAACAGCATTCCCTTTTCATGTTAGAAGTCATTCATATATTTTCATACATGGACATCACAAAAACACGCCTATATAATAATGACCCCCTTGAATCCTACCTTTATATAGTAAAACTGGGGTTTCTGCTGTTCGAAATTCGGAAAATTGCAGTGTGTTTCCTCTGGCTTTCTTTGTCGGATCATTACAGGGTCACTGATGAGGCTTTGTTAGCCGAAACTACGTAGTATGACACATCTTCTTATGAATGTTTTCATTGCTCTTAAAGGAGCTCATTTTTTATTTTTATTTGCCTTCACTGCAGCTGGTGTTGTGCCGTGTGGCGGCCGTAAAACGTCTCCCCGTGCATCTACCATGGTGCAGTTTGCATTTTACATTTGGTCCTTTGAGATCAGCGTGAATATTCTGAGAAATCAGAGGTGGATTGTTGGTTTGGACTGGTGTTCTGGGCAGGTTTTTCATTATTTGGACCCTATTTTGATTTGTGTCAGTCTTTGTATCGACTGCCTTTTCGAAATTCGGAAAATTGCAGTGTGTTTCCTCTGGCTTTCTTTGCCGGATCATTACAGGGTCACTGATGAGGCTTTGTTAGCCGAAACTACGTAGTATGACCCATCTTCTTATGAATGTTTTCATTGCTCTTAAAGGAGCTCATTTTTTGATTTTTATTTACAAGAGTCATTAACTTCATTTTTCTTATTTCTGCTCTAAAATATAGATCGTGGGTACTCCTTAGAACCGCCTCATCACAAGTTTTCATCTTCAAATTTTCATTTTTTGACGATAAATGTCACAATGTACTTGTAAAGGACACCAACAAATTTTCATCTGAGCGAGTTGTCTCCCCAAAAGGAGTACCCATACCCCGACAACACGGACGTTTTTGCATCAGCTATGCAGAGAATCAAATGTCCTTTTCTTTGGGCATCCGGGTATCAAATTGCATCCGTTTTCGGTTTGTGGGAAACGAAGTATATTTTCCCCAAATAATAATTTATTCTTACATATACATGTAGTCTTACGGCCCCGCCCATCGGGGCTTGAAGAAATAGATTGGCTGCATGATGCTTCCACGCAGAACTGAAACCGACCGCACACGAGTACTGATAAACTGCTTAGAGGATCTAAGCTTGTCCTGCAAAATCTTTGCTAGTCGGACTGTCCATGCTTATAAACCCTATTGCTTACATTGGGCGACAGGGCTTGAGATGTCATTTCATCACAATGTCGGGTAAAAGTCCTACAAAATTGGAAGCAACGTTTAACCAAAATTCAAACAAACAAACAAACAGCATGTAGTCCTAATGCATCTAGTAGTACCAATGCTATAACCGGGGGTGGGGGGGGGGGGGTATTGTTTGTGAGGTCTTGATTAGCTTTCAAACTGTCGGGTTCAGTATCTTTATAATTATGAGTTTAAAAATCCGGATGCGAATTTTAACCTGTTTTCAGCTGATTCGAATTCACCATCCTCATACATGTACATAGCAGAAGTCCATTTCAAAACGCGTGCGTGCGCGTATGTGTGTGTGGGGGGGGGGGGGGGAGGGCGTGTGGGCGTGTGGGCGTGTGTGTGTGTGTGCGTTTACGATATGGCTGAATCTTTTGAAACAAGGTAGATCCTGATTTATTAAAAAAAGACGCAGAAAATTTTTTAAACAACAATATTTACAGGGTTTACACGGGAGATGCAGAACATTTTTCTGCCAGTGCACCAGTTCGCGTATTTCATGCAGCCAGAAAGTTTCAGACATTTAATTGTACAATTCTACATATACTGCGTAACTGAAAACTACGTAGCGCAAACTGGAACGACAGCGATACGACGTTGACACATCGTATCGTTGCCGGCCCGTCGTTGACCCTATGTTCTTTGCTGGCTTGGATGCTACTGTATTTGAGAGCATAGATTTAACTCTTATCATGCTGTTCACGACAACCCCTGTCTTTGGAAACAGTGCAGATCCAGATCAGATGGCTTCTGAAGAAGCCATCTGATCAGGATCTACACTGTTTGACATTAAGTTTATGGCTTTGTAAGAATAAATTACATCAAGTAATCGGATTGGTTCAAAGTCAGAAATGGGTGTGGCTAAACTGAATATTCAGCAAGAGAAGGGTTAAGGTTAAAATGAGGAAACATGCAATACGTAAACACACCTATATAACTTTGACCCACCTGAAACCCTACTTTTATATAGTAAAACTGGGGGTTTACAGGGATAAATACATTATTTTCCATATTTCTGCTCAAAAACATAGATTGTTCTAACGAGTACCTACAATCTATGTTTAGAGTAGAAATAAGAAAAATATCACGATTTTTCGTGTTTTTGTTTTTTTTTTTTTCTTTTTTTTTCGGCGGTAAAGTGTACAGTGCATTTGTATAGGCGTGCTTTCGTTTTAAACGTCTATTTGTACATAGTTCGCAGTGATAATTACCAAACTAATAATTTGATTTATGGACTCTGAAATTTTAGTTTTGAGATTTGTGTGTGCTGATGCCGTCATTCTCATCTGGTACATGCTGTCCCCCGCCCATCGGGGCTTGAAGAAATAGATAGGCGGCATGATGCTTCCATGCAGAGCTGAAATCCGACAGCACTCGAGTACTGGTAAACCGCTTTGCCAGGGCAAAGCGGTGCAAGTCGGACCGTCCATGCTTATAAGCCCTATTGGTTTCATTGGTCGACAGGGCTTGGGGTGTCATTTCATCTCAATGTTGGGTAAAAATCCCACAAAATTGGAAGCAACATCTCCAAAATGACATATACAGTGTTGACGGGGACGTTTAACCTTAAATCAAAACAAACAAATCTGGTACATGCAATGCGTGTAAATATAGAAAATGTACGGAATGGACCGAAATTACTGTTGTATGTAAGACCCATATGTTTATAATCTAAATGTATAGGAACAATCGTCATCTGAATCTACCAGATACTCCAAACACCTCCTATAGAGTATTACATGTATAGGGCATTACGCAAACACGCCTATACAAATACATTGCCACCTTTATCGCCGAAAATATGAAAATTTTAAGATAAAAATTGTGATAGTTTTCTTATTTCTGCTCAAAATATAGATTGTGGGCACTCGTTACCACCGCCTCATCGAGGCGGTTCTAACGAGTACCCACAATATATAGTTTAGAGCAGAAATAAGAAAAATAAGGTATACCCCCGGAAACCCAAGTTTTACTATATAAAAGTGGGGTTCGAGGGGGGTCAACATTATATAGGCGTATTTTTGTTATGCAGCTGTGAAAACTAATGTTGTCGTTAGTTACTGTACAGGTATCGTGTTATAGAAACAATGATCATTTAATTATGCAAATATGCTAATATATTGGCAAATATGCTAATATTTGCTGGAAACAAATGAGTAGCATTTGCTTTTCAGTTCAGTTGTTCAAAGCATCGTCAGCTTAACGAGGCGGTTCTAACGAGTGCCCACAATCTATATTTTAGAGCAGAAATAAGAAAATTATCACAATTTTTCATCTTAAAATTTTCATTTTTTGGCAAAGAAATTTACAATGTATTAATATAGGCATGTTTTCGTAATGGGGACGAGTTTGCTGCTTATGAAGAGACTCAATTTATCTGAAACTTTTGTGTTAGACTGTTTTACCAGCTGTTATCGTTTCACTGCATGGTTGTCCTCTGTGCTCACGTAACGGTCTCTTTCCGCCCCCGCCCATAGGGGCTGGAAGAAATATATGGGCTGCACGATGCTTTCACGCAGAGCTGAATCCGGCACACTATTACTGGTAAACCGCTTAGAGAATCTAAGCCTGTCCAGAAACCGCGGTGCGAGGCGGACCGTCCATGCTAATAAACCCTATTGGTTTCATTGGGCGACAGGGCTTGAGATGTCATTTCATCTTAGTGTCGGATAAAAGTCTCACACAATTGGAAGCAACGTCTCCAAAATGACCTTTACAGTTTTGACGGGGACGTTAAACCTCAAATCAAACAAACAAACGTAACGGTCTCTTCGGCTGATTTCAATGGCACTTGACACTATACATTTGGCAGTGGTGGTGATTTTGTTGTTTATGCAGTCACCCTATTTCCAATATATGTGACATAAATATCATGTGAGAAGCAAATGCCATTTGTCATCATTTTCTATAAAATATACGGGTACAGTTCGCTAAGAAAATGTGCAGTCTATTCATTGATTCTTTTCACTGCATGGTTGTCCTCTGTGCTCACGTAACGATCATTACGCCCGATTTCACTGGCCCTTGACAATATACATTTGGCAGTGGTGGTGATTTTGTTGTTTATGCAGTGACCCTATTTCCAATATATGTGACACAAATATCATGTGAGAAGCAAATGCCATTTGTCATCATTTTCTATAGAATATTCTGGTACAGTTCGCTTAGAAAATGTGCAGTCTATTCATTGGTACAAGTGTTATTAAAATCGGTGTTTAAAATATTATAAACATAGATATATAGGATAATCATCATAATTTATAGAAGAGTGTTCTATTTTTATTTACATTATGTAAACACGCCTATACAAATACATTGCCACCTTAACCGCCGAAAAAATGAAAATTTTAAGATGAAAAAGTGTGATATTTTTCTTATTTCTGCTCAAAATATAGATTCTGGGCACTCGTTAGAACCACCTCGACGATGCGGTTCTAACGAATACCCACAATCTATGTTTTTGAGCAGAAATAAGAGAAATAATGTATACCCCTGCAAACCCAAGTTTAACTATATAAAAGTGGGGTTCCAGGGGGTCAAATTTATATAGGCGTGTTTTCATGATGTTTGTAAAGGTGTTGTGTGTACTGGTTAGTTAAGTATCGCCCCAAAGAGGCGATTTTAATGAGTACACACAGCATTCGTTTATTCTATAGAAGATGAAAAAAAGATCCTTATCTCAGCAAGTAAAATATGTCGGGCCAACGTCGGGCCGACAGCGATCGCTGTCGGTCCGACGTTGACCCGCTATTTTGTGCAGGCTGGGCTCTTATGTGTAGCGCTACGAGTAGCCCTAAGCAGTTCAAACTACCCGTATCTTGATTAAATTTTCCCAAAATGTCATTTCGATAACACACCCGTACGACATAGGGCATTTTCTCACATCTCCATAATGGCTACTTTTCTGATGAAAATCTGGGATATTTTTTTTTATTTATACTTCAGACGTAGGTTGTTGGTGCTCGTTAGAACCGCCTCATTGAGGCGGTTCTAACGAGTACCCACAACCTATGTATTGGAACAGAAATAAGTAAAATAATGTATACCCCCGTAAACCCCAGTTTTCTCTATATAAAGCGGGGTTTAGGAGGGTGTTCATTTCACGGACTTGTTCGCGTGATGTATTTGAGAGGCTGAAATTTTAAGACTGTCAAATTTTATTTCATTTGTTGCACCCAGTGTAGGCACTGTTCAGATGCCGCGTTCTGTGGCGTCTGAACAGTGTCTACACGGTTTGCCACAGTCCAAGTTTTGAATGGCGCTCGGCATGTATGAGTTAAACACGTGCATTTTCAAAATTATTTATGGAATAAGGCAAACAAATCGTGTAGGGTTTCAGTGAGAGTATCTTCATGAGTTCGCTGCCTTTCATTCCGCGCTAAACCACACACAAACTAGAGAGATTCTTTGTGGAGAATGAGCAAGAAATCTTTTCTAGGGTCATTCCCTCCCTCCCGCTGTTTCAAGAAGGGCAGTTGCCAGTTTCTGGAGAAAGAATGTGCACTGTACTGGTTAACCGCTACGTATAAACCTGCCCAGGTAAAGTCTGGATAGGTAAACTGACCGGCTCAAAAATCACCTAAAATAGTGTTGACTGGGCCGTTAAACTTCAATACAAACAAACAAACAAACAAACAAACAAGAGAGATTCTAATGCATTTGCGTATGTTTTGATAACGTCAGAAATTTGCGATAGTATGTTCTGCGATATACTGTCGGAAACCCGACGTTATCCCGTAAAGTCGCTATTCATTGGTCGGCATTTGTTTTACGCAGCTCACAGGGCTTGGGGCTTTGTCTGTTTAAACAAATCATTGCAGTAGAATGGGGATGGCTATTACACATTGTCATTTAGGAAGGGAAATCCTCGGTTTTACGGTCACAAATTCTAAGCCCCCGCCCATCGGGGCTTGAAGAAATAGATGGGCTGCATGATGCGTCCATGCAGAGTTGAAACCGACCGCACACGAGTACTGGTAAACCACTTAGAGGATCTAACCTGTCTAGGAAATGCGGTGCGAATCGGAGCGTCCATGCTTATAAACCCTATTGGTTTCATTAAGCGACAGGGCTTGAGATGTCATTTCATCTCAATGTCTGGTAAAAGTCCCACAAAATAGGAAGCAACGTCTCCAAAACGACCTATACTGTGTTGACGGCGACGTTAAACCTCAAATCAAACAAACGGTCACAAATTCCGGCTAGCTCAGTAGTTCGTAAAAGCTACACTTGTTTATACTCCGCTGATGCGTCGCCGTGAAACGAAAGGTTTGGTCATAAAACCGTAGATTTACCTCCCCATATGACAATTTTGAATACAGTTATCCCCACTAATTCATTCGTACACTGATGACTACCATAGCTTATTAGCTTATTTTAACTTGTTCTTGATTTTGTTTGTTTGATTTGAGGTTTAACGTCCCCGTCAACACTGTAAAGGTCATTTTGGAGACGTTGCTTCCAATTTTGTGGGTCTTTTACCCGACATTGAGATGAAATGACATCTCAAGCCCTGTCGCCCAATGAAACCAATAGGGTTTATTAGCATGCACGGTCCGCCTCGCACCACAGTTCCTGGACAAGCTTAGATCCTCTAAGCGGTTTACCAGTACTAGTGTGCGGGCCAGATTCAGCTCTGCGTGGAAGCATCATGCAGCCCATATATTTCTTCAAGCCCCTATGGGCGGGGGCTTAAACTTGTTCTTGAATCTCGAAGGAATACTTCTCAAATTTCCAAAATTTCAGCATATGTTGGTTCGTTGGTTGGTTGATTTGAGGTTTAACGTCCCCGTCAACACTGTTTATGTCATTTTGGAGACGTTGCTTCCAATTTTATGGGACTTTTACCCGACAATGAGATGAAATGACATCTCAAGCCCTGCCGCCTAATGAAACCAATTGTGCATGGACGGTCCTACTTTTCTCGGGCAGACTTCGAACCTCTAAGCGTATTACCAGTACTTATGTGCGGTAAGATGATCATCACGTCAACAAGTCAGTGAAATGAGCACCCCCTCCCTTAAACCCCACTTTATATAGAGAATATGGGGGTTAACGGGGGTAAATATTATTTTTCTTATTTTTGCTCCAAGACATAGGTTGTAGGTGCTCGTTAGAACCGCCTCACTGAGGCGGTTCTAACGAGCACCTACAACCTATGTCTTGGAGCAAAAATAAGAGAAGTATTACGGGTTTTCATCAGAAACGTAGCCCTTCTTTGGAGATGTGCGTCGCACGCGTATCTTATCGTAATGTAAGGGCGAATATGCATATTTTGCCTAGACATGTATGTACTTATTAGACTCCGGCTGCCTTCAAAACTCATTACGCAAACACGCCTACACAAATACATTGCCACCTTTTTCGCCGAAAAAAATGAAAATTTTATGATGAAAAATTTTGATATTTTTTCTTATTTCTGCTCAAAATATAGATTGTGGGTACCCACAATCTATATTTTAGAGCAGAAATAAGAAAAATAAGGTATACCCCCGGAAACCCCTGTTTTACTATATAAAAGTGTGGTTCAAGGGAGTCAAAATTATATAGGCGTGTTTTCGTGATATGGTGATAAGTTAATCATGACGAAAATGCTTTATAATTTACAAAAATGCTTTATATTAATATATATGTTACATTTTTCGTGAGGCCCTCCGTGGCCTAGTGGTTAAAAGCGCTGACTCTTGATCATTAGGTCTCTCAGCGCTGTGGTTCGAGCCTCGCTCGGGTCATATGTGAGACGCCAAGTTCTGCAACGGAAGACCAGGTGGTTTTTCTCCGGGTACTACGGTTTTCGCCCACCTCTGACTAACGATCGGCTCGATATGAGTGAAATAATCTTGAAAGGGCCGTAAAACCAAAACCAAAATAAAATAAAAAATCTTTCGTGAACTTCTCACTGGTCTGATTGATAAGTGCTGAGTTACTTACTGCCCTGTACAGGAGCAAATATGTGTAGGCAAATAGTCATAGAGGAGTACTATATTTTTGTCATAAACCTACAATTCATAACCACAGGCCAGGCCAGGCCATGTACTCATATAATAACCTCGATGAGGGGATTCTTATGACTACACATAGCATTCCATTATTTATCATAGAACTTCGCCGTTTTTAGCGGATAACATCATACTCCAAATATAGATTGTGGGTGTTCGTTAGAACCCCCTCATTGAGGGGGTTCTAACGAGTACCCACAACCTATGTCTTGGAGCAGAAAGAAGACAAATATTGTATACCCCCGCAAACCCTAGTTTTCTAGTTTTTAGCGGATAACATCATACTCCAAACATAGATTGTGGGTGTTCGTTAGAACCGCCTCATTGAGGCGGTTCTAACGAGTACCCACAACCTTTGTCTTGGAGCAGAAATAAGATAAATATTGTATACCCTCGCAAATCCTAGTTTTCAAGTTTTTAGCTGATAACATCATACTACAAACATAGATTGTGGATGTTCGTTAGAAACGCCATTGAGGCGGTTCTAACGAATACCCACAACCTATGTCTTGGAGCAGAAATAAGACAAATATCGTATACCCCCGCAAACCCTAGTTTACTCTAAATGAAGTGGGGTTTAAAGGGGTGATCATTGCACGGACCTGTTGTCAGGATGTTTTGCTTGATATAAATCGAAATATTTATATCACTTATTCAATAGGTTTGAGTCATCCTATTTCTTGAATTTGATTGTATAATGATTGTCACAGTGAGTGAATGTGTTTCAGTTTAGCGTCCCACCAACAGCTAAGGTCATACGGAGACGGGACCTCGGTTTTAAAGATTCATCTGAAAGTCTGGATAAGCCCCGGATCGGTCCTGCAATCCCTGGTTTATCAGGCGATAGCATAACCACTACAGTTGCCACACTGAATGCAAACTGTATGTGAATGATCTGTATGCAAATTTTTTGTGCGGCCTTTCATTCCATATTTTGATGTGTAGCTTTTCTTACGGCGTGCACATGTATTCATTATGGAAACACGCCTGTTCAAGTATATTGAAACCACCAACAATGAACATATTCAGATAAAATATTCTGATATTTTTCGCATTTCTGCTCTAAACATAGATTGTTGAAACTCGTTAGAACCGCCTCGGCATGCAGGTTCTAACGAGTACCCATAATCTATGTTTAAAGCAGAAATAATGAAAATATACCGATGTAAACCTCAGTTTTACTATATAAAAGTGGGGTTTAAAGGGGTCAAAATTAAGAAGGTGTGTTTTCGTGATGACATTTCGGCATCTTGGCATCTAATGTTCTGAAACTAGAAATGCATACATGTACGCGTCTGAATAGGAAGCTTTATTTACTTCTGAATATGCATTAACATGCTGATAATTTGGGAAGCAGGGTACATGGTGGGCAATGGACATAAGACAAACCGAGGCGAGGCGGTTCTAACGGGTACCCACTATTTATATTTTTATATTTTAGAGCAGAAATAAGAAAAACAAGGTTTACCCCTGTAAACCCCAGATTTACTATATAAAAGTGGGGTTCAATTGGGTCAAAATTATATAGGCGTGTTTTCATGATGAGCTAACTAGATGACGGAGATATAGTAAGACTCAAATATTCTATAGAGATTATCATATGGCATTTTTCATATCATATGCCATATCAGCCCGAGACTCTCATATCAGCCCGAGGGCCGAAGGCCCGAGGGCTGATATGGTTCGAGGGCTGATATGGGGTATGATATGAAAAATGCCATATCATAATTTATTTATCATACATTTCACTTTTAAAAAAATTGTTCAAAATAAATTGTATTAATTGAATCTGCCTAATACCAAAGTTAGATACATTTTCCTCTCGTATTCGCTGGGCCGTGCCATGTTTTTTTTTTTTTTTTTTCCAAACAGTTCGAACAGACGAAAATATTGCATATTGCAAATGGCGTCCTGAACAACAAATGCGAAATGCCGCAAAAGGAAGCACGCCGCGTGTTCCGAATAGGGTGACGTCAGAGGTATGATAAAGGTTTAGGGTGCGATAAGGGGTTGTGATATGGATTTTTGGGGTATGATAAAGCCCATTCGATATGGCAGCGCGTGCAAGCGTGATACGTGCATTGGTGTCACGTTCGTATCGCATATTCAAAAACAAAGTATTTTATACTAAATGTATGATAAAAGGAATTATCACGATACTAAAAATTAATATGGCCGATGGAAGTTGCTCTTTGTCGATAGAACAAGCGCTTTGTCGAGGAAACTAGCTCGGACTGAAATTCCGACATTATATCTTCACTTATGTATTACTTTCCATGCTTTATTTTACCAGGGATGGTGCTTCAGGGAGTCGCAAGGTTGTAGATTTAACGGAAATGAAAAATCGGGATCACGAATATCCGTGTTGACATAAAATGACAGAGTTCTCAGCTCCGGGTTAAAAATGTGGCAAAATTATATTCAGACCCTGCAGGTTTATATGGTAAATTCTAACGGAGCAAAAGTTTAATCTTATCCAATCACAATAGCATTGCCCGTTTTTTGTTGTTGTTTTTTTTCACGCAAACACGCCTATACAAATACATTGCCACCTTTATCGCCCAAAAAAAAAAATGAAAATTTTATGATGAAAAATTTTGATATTTTTCTTATTTCTGCTCAAAATATTTTTAGAGCAATAATAAGAAAAATAACGTATACCCCGGAAACCCCAGTTTTACTATATAAAAGTGGGGTTCAAGGGGGTCAAAACTATATAGGCGTGTTTTCGTGATGAATTGCTAATGCAGGAATAACTAGTGATAAAATGTTTAAAGACATAGGTTTGGGTAACATTTTAGTGGCATGGGTACTAGCTCGAGAGCTTCCGGATGTGTCGAGGGAACAAAATTCCATAGACACAGTTTAAAAACATGCTACATTGCATTCCACATCTCTAAGTAATTAATAAATTTTCTTCCAATAGGACATCACGTTAACAAAGTGTAAAGAACAGCCCTCTTAACCCCACATTATATAGAAATAATACTGGGAATTGCTTTGGTGTATACATTGTATTTGTTATTTCTGTTCCAAGACATAGGATGTCGTACCTGTACTTGTCAGAATGGCCTCCATGTCTGGAGTATAAATAAGGAAAATGATTCCACATTTTCATAATCACTCGGAGGAAAACCAACTGACCTTTCGTTGCAGAACTTGACGTCTTTACATGTGTTCCGAGAAAGGCCCGAGCCCACGGCGGTGAGAGACCTAATGAAATTACCCACTAGGACACGGGAGCCAGTCCAGTGTAATTTAACGTTACTATAACGGTCGGCAGCGTTATTTAACGCTACAGTATAACAGCTGTCTAACTATATTGCTCAAAACAATTAAACACACATTTCCTCATACTTTTTATTATTATTATAAAGATGTTGGATAATGATGATGAAACAACGATTCAGAAAGATGGATAACTGTATCTGCAACATGTTCACAAATCACGGCATGTAACCTCTTGAGAAAGAATTTGCATAAATGTTTGATAAATCGCCATATTTACGTCAGATTATTTCAGATGTCATAGACATGCGCAAATCAGTCTCTTTTTCCTGCTAGAAATGACAAACTCGAGCACTACAACACTCCTAGCATCGCCGAGGCATGCTACGAACCAAATTTAGAACAGTCTGTAAAGCTAGTGTTTCCCACTCATGTCTAAGGATGTTTGTGAGATCTTGAATAGTCATTGGTGGATGATCGCCCTGTGAGATACGTATGTAAAGAATGTCCAATAGAAGTTCTATTGGGTTTACGTCAGGAGAACGTGCCGGCCAGTCCATTACTTCGGTAGTCTCACGATTAAGGTGCACACTCTAGCAGTAGGGGCGCGCGCATTATCCTGCATCAGAATGAAATTGTCACCGATTGCTCTGGCGAAAGGCCTCACAATAGAATATAGAATTTCATCTCGATACCGTAATGCAGTCAATGTACCTCCGTTTATCACGTACACGTCCGTTCGGCCTTCATAAGAAATTCCACCCCATACCATGACTGACCCCCACTCCATATCTGTCTGTTTCCACAATGGTGCAGTCCTCGTATCGTTCTCACGGTCGTCTCCACACTGGAACACGTCGATCACATGCACTCAGGTTAAATGTGCTTTCATCCGTGAACAGAACTGTACGCAAGTCTTGCAATCGCCAGTTCTGAGGTTCTTGGGCAAACTCATATCGCCGTGCACGATGTTGCCTGATGAGAATAGGCGCTCTTGCCGGACGTCTTGCCCTAAGAACACCTTCATGTAACCTAATACGTATCGTTTGATCGGATATCCTTTGACCAATTACATGCTAAAACCGAATTGTAGCCTTCTGGCCGTGTACTGCCGATTTCGTAGCGCTAGAATTCGAAGATATTGATCTTCCCTTTGTGACGTCATGCGGTGTCGGCCTTGCCCTTCTCGTCTAGTAAACTCGCCCATCTCCTAGTAGCGTCTCCATAACCTGGCAAAAACATTTCTCGATACATCAAAGCGTTCAGCAACGATCCTTTGGGTGTACCAACTTTCAAGCAAAGCGACAGCTCGAGCGACCTCAACTTCTACCACGAACCGCCTCACTATGAAGCCCAAAAGAACGCAAAACAGAAGGATTGGTATGTTTTTGACCCAAACTCAAATTTTGAACAGATCGCCCCATACCGAATTTCAGTCGTTTTATAGGGGTATCCATGCTGTTAAGAGTGCCTTTCCTTGATTTTGAAAATATCCAACAGGCTTAAAAGTTTGCTCCTTTAATTGTTTTGAGCAGTGTATTTATACGTGCAGCTGCATTTTGGACAGATACTTCAAGCTAATGGTGGCATTCTTTCTAAGCAAGCATCCGCGACCAAATCTAGGTCGCTGTGCCTATCTATAATGTTTAATGGTGAAAACAGTTGTGCAAAAAAGTAATATTTTATTCGTATAGAATTGATAAAGGAGTGGTTTAAACATATTTTATTGCTTTTCAATTACAAGAAACAAGCAAGTGGGTTGGGCCGCACGTTCTAGCAACATTAATAGTTTCCTACCTTCGGAATATCTGGGCCGCACGCAACTTAGGCTAAGCATCGGTTCCCATCAGCCTGGGATTCGAAACGCCTAACTCGCATTACGATAAAAACCTTTGCAATATAGTGCATTTTCACATCTCCAAAATGGCTATTATTCTAATAAAATCCGTGACAATTTTCTTATTTAAACTGCAAATATAGTTTGTGGGTGCTCGTTAGAACCGCCTAATTGACTCCAGTAACCCTCAGTTATAAAGCGGGGTTCATTTCACGGAGTCGTACACGTGATAGAATGCATACTTGTGGGAGAGACTTATATATTTCGTGTACATGTACTTACACGTACGTCCGCCCCCGCCCATCGGGGCTTGAAGAAATAGATGGGCTGCACGATGCTTCCACGCAGAGCTGAAACTGATCGCACACGAGTACTGGTAAACCGCTTAGAGGATTTAAGCCTGCCCAGGCAAAACAGTGCGAATCGGCCCGTCCATGCTTATAAAACCCTATGAGTTTCATTGGGCGACAGGGCTTGAGAAGTCATTTCATCTCAATGTCGGGTACATGTAAAAGTCCCACAAAATTGGAAGCAACGTCTCCAAAATGACCTATACAGTGTTGACGGGGACGTTAAACCTCAAATCAAACAAACAAACAAACAAACGTACTCGTACGTCTGTTCTTGGTTGTTTTGGCTGTTTGATTTGAGGTTTTTCGTCCGCGTCACCACTATTTTGGGTCATTTTGGAGACGCTGCGTCCATTTGTGCGGGAATTTTACCCTACATTGACATGAAATAACATTTCAAGCCCTGCCGCCCTATGCAACCAATAGGGTTTTATAAGCATGGACGGGCCGATTCGCACTGCTTTGCCTGGGCAGGCTTAAGTCCTCTAAGCGGTTTACCAGTACTCGTGTGCGATCAGTTTCAGCTCTGCGTGGAAGCCTCGTGCAGCCCATCTATTTCTTCAAGCCCCGATGGGCGGGGGCGGACGTACATGTAGGGTTTATATGCATGGTCGGTCTACAGCTCCACTTTGCCTTGGCAGGCTGAGACCCCCTAAGCGGTTTACCAGTACTCATGTACGGTATGTTCTTGTCTGTAAAACATGGACTGGCTTCGAAAGCTGGGCTGAATCACTCGGATAGCAACAAGCTTAGTTCAGTTAAGGTGAATGGGAACACATTCAGGGGAAGCAACTCCTCCAAAAGTATTTTTGTCTTACATGTCAATAGGGGTCTACTCTTAAAGGAAAGAAGCTGCTCCTGAGGAGCAACTTCTTTCCTTTAAGAGTAGACCCCTTTTTCAGTGTTTGTTTGTTTGATAAGAGGTTTAATGTCCCCGTCAACACTGTAAAGGTCATTTTGGAGACGTTGCTTCCAATTTTGTGGGACTTTTACCCGACATTGAGATGATGACATCTCAAGCCCTGTCGCCCAATTAAACCAATCGGGTTTATATGCACAGACGGTCCGACTCGCCACACTGTGCCTAGGCAGGCTTAGACCTCCTAAGCCGTATACCAGTACTCATGTGCGGTATGCTCTTGTCTGTAAAACGTGGACTAACTTCGAGTGCTGGACTGAATTACTCGGCTCGAATGACAACAAGCTTAGCTCAGTTAAGGGGGATGGGAACACCTTGCAGATTTTTCCGCCATTTTTTCAGAGGGAGACAACTTTCGGGACTTCCTGTTCGCTTTTCTATAAGCCCTGTCTGACTGCAAAAGGGATATGCAGGAGCAAATTCCATCACGTGACCAAGTCCGTGAAATGAAGACCCCCCTAAACCCCCATTTATATAGAGGAAACTGGGGTTTACGGGGGTAAACATTAAATTTCTTATTTCTGTTCCAAGACATAGGTTGTGGGTACTCGTTAGAACCGCCTCATTGAGGCGGTTCTAACGAGCACTCACAACCTATGTTTTGAGCATTTATAAGAAAAATATCACGGATTTTCATAAGATTAGTAGCCATTTTGGAGATATGAAAAATACACTATGTCGCACGGGTGTGTTATCGTAATGCTTTCCTTTAAGAGTTGACCCCAATTGATACGGGAGACTAAGATACTTTTGCAGGAGTTGCCTCCCCTGAAGGTGTTCCCTGTCCCCTTAAACGCACGAGTACACCTCAGAAACAAGTTTAGTGTCTGTCATCAGACCACCAACATAAACAGAAAAAAGATAAGTTTAAAAACTGGGAAATCAGTAAAGTAGAAGAGTAACATCACTCACAATGACATTTGTTTATTTTAACATTGAAATAATTTATTGTATGAAATATTTCACATCAACAAGCATGTTTTCAAAAAAAAAAAAAAAAAAAATAATAATAACAAGAGCTAATGTTTCCATGGTTTCTGCAATTAGAACGTATTCTACAGGAAACTTACAATTGAATCGAATAATACAATCAATTGAAACAGACCACCAAGTCGAATATTGTTATCTTTCGTACCTTTGACGTTGGTTTCAAACCTACTTACGGATGCTCACAATACATATTTTTGTGCAAATATAAAGATAACACAATCGAACTTCAAAGCTCGAAAACTTGAAGGACCCACTTTTCTCTGTGTAAAGTGGGGATAAAGTAAGGGTGGTGGTGACATGGACTTGTAATCATGACAAACAGTTAAATGTAAGTACCATCATTAAAACATATCCGTGAGATAGACACTCCCGTAAACCCCACTTCATATAGAGAGAACTGGTGTTTACAGAGGGCGGGGTATACATTATTTCTGCTCACAGACCATTACGATAACACACCCGTGCGACATAGTGCATATTTTCACATCTCTTAAATGACTACGTTTCTGATGAAAATGCGTGATATTGTTCTTAAAATAACTGCAAACATAGGTTGTGGGTGCTCGTTAGAACCGCCTCATTGAGGCGGTTCTAACGAGTACCCACAACCTATGTCTTGGAGCAAAAATAAGAAAAATAATATATACCCCGTAAACCCCAGTTTTCTCTATATAAAGTCGGGTATAGGTGGGTCTTCATTTCACGGACTTGTTCACGTGATGATAAGTTGTGGGTACTCGTTAGAACCACACTCACAACATATGTTTAGAGTAAAAATAGGACAAATATCTCGAGTTGTCTTCAGAAAAATAACCGCTTTGTAGTTAGGTATGAAAGAATATAGGGATCAACCATGGTTTTTCATGCATTAACATTCGCCGGGTCCCGAGGAAGCTGTTTGAACATGAGGCCGCCAGGCCGAATATTCAAATATCTTCCGAGGGAACAGGCAAATGTTAATGCAATGAAATAACCTTGGGTGATCGTTGTTCTTGCATAACTTAAGATTCCGACAGCAAATTTTGACGAAAACGCCCAAAAGCTCCATATAAACTCCATATAAACTCTTCAAATGCAACCGGCGAACCAACATGGCGGCCAGTCCAGAATGTTGTTTACAATGACGTTGTTACGCAGTAACCATCTGACGACATCATAGAAACCTAAAACCCTACGTTCAGGGCGATAACGTTACGTCGCTCAAAGTAACATAAACAAAGCAAGGCCAGTGTTGTGACATCGAAAGCTCAAAATCCATGTTCAAACAGCACGCAAATTTTATGATTTGAACATGGTTTTTGACAATGGCCTCAAACAGCCATGCGCATAGATATTTATGCAAGAATGCTCGATGTCACACGGGTGATTGGCGACATGTGACATTTTTGTCTACTCAAAACGCACCCAGTGTTTTTCTTTTTTTTCCGGTTTCTGTCATGCTAACCAGTAAACAGACAGCAGGAATGGTAAAGCATATTTGAGCCCCACCAAGCGAATTTGTGTCTTCGAGCATTCCGTCATGACAAATTTTAACTGCGCATGCCCAGCCATTCAGAGGGGCCAGAGATATGGCTTTCTGTCTGAAGGTTCCTCTTGATTCACTGCTTGTATGAGCGAGTAGCGAAGGTTCTGGCGAGACTGCGCGGATGCGCAGGCTCGCCTGAACCTTCGATGCTCGCATAGGCGATAAGTACCAAAATCGCTTGACGGGCCCATTTTATTACGCTAACAAACTAGTGGGCTGAAATCACATCTACTTTTCTCTCCAGGACTAGCATTTTCCAGATGAAAATGTTTAATATTTTTTTCTTATTTCTAGTCCAAATATAGATTGTTAGTGCTCGTCTCAATGAGGCGGTTCTAACGAGTACCAACAATCTATGTTTTTGAGCAAAAATAAGAAAAATAATGAATACCCCCGCAAATCCCACTAGAGTAGCGTTTTCAGGGTTGTTCATTTCACAGACTTGTAAACCAGGGGCCAGTTGTTCAAAACTAACGACGTCGTTAGTTAACGTATCGTTAAAATTTTGATCATTTATTATGGCAAATATGCTAATATTTTTGCTAAAAAAATGTGAGCAGCTTTTGCATCCGCAAAAGCTGCTCACATTTTTCAGCAAAAATAACAAAATGTTAGGTATTAAACTTGCTAGAATAGTTAATAATTTGACCTCTAACGAGCTAGTTAAGCTAATGATGCTTTGAATAACTGGGCCCTGATGTACATAAATAAGGTTAGATAAAACAGGATATCACGGCATATGTACTGAGTGAATGTGTATGTATGTCACCAAGCCCTTTTATCATGTTCGTGTTACAAACATCCATGTAAAATCCCATTTTAGAAGGCTTGCAGGGATACCTATTATATTACTTATTTTTGCTCAAAATCAGAAAGTTTGGGTATCCGTTAGAACTGCTTCAATGGGTGTATTATTGCGCATTAGCCCATCGTGTTAACAAGTCTGTGAAATTACCCCTGTACACCCCACTTTATATAGAGAAAACTAGGGTCTACAGGATAATGCCTTATTTTTTCTTATCAATGCACCATGAGGCGGTTCTAACGAGTACCAACAACCTAAGTCTTCGCAACACGAAAACGCGTCTATATTATTCTGACGCGCTTTCACTTTTATATAGTAAAATAGAAGTGAAGGCAATGATCAGGAATCGATACATTTAACCCACAGCTCCCATCAGAGACCCAAAGGGAAAGAAACACAAACATGAAACAACAGACCCTAATGGAAACATCAATAGCGGAAAGCCAAAAGGACAGTTACTTTCCTACAAAATGGCCGATTGGCTGTCCAAAACAAAATAATATAAGCAATACAAACACTCAAAGACAAATCATAATGAAAAATAAACCGAGACAGAAGAACTGCCTTGGAACGGTCAGTGACACGAATTCCACTGGGGTGGGGGGGGGGGGGGCTTAAATCGAGTTTACGTGGCCACAATCCTCGCCCTCACTTCCGTCGCGATTTAGACAAATATTTTGTTCAATCCACATGAAGGCCTCCAACTCATCAGCGCAACATCTCCATGAACACAAAAAATCAAACAACCACAGAGATTAAACAACGGTGAGGACTCTACAGCAAGAAACCACTGAAATGCCGGAGCAAAAGAAAACCAAGAGTTAGACCCCGATGGGCCCTACCAGAGACAGAGCATCAGGCACCCACCAACATTACACTGCATTAGATCTCTCTAATTCTCAGTAAGCCTTTACGCTAGAACCGTCATAGAATCTGATGCCTGACACACCGGCGTGCAATTAAAGAGTCAAGCAAAGATGTCAACTGTGATTGGGTTAACTACAATGCATGCAGTCTGTCGTATAACATTTATGTTGTACCCAATCTTTTTATACCAAAGAATGATTTTTCGAAATTGAGCGCTGAAGTCATTACGGTTATATATTTTTCTGAATTTATATACTAAGTCACCATAAAATTCGGGTTCCAATAGACCTTATTGCAGAAGAGATTTACGTCCAATACTGAATTTTCAAATTAAGTCAGAATGACGTCTAAAAATTTTGAAAAGGCTTTGCGTAGTCAATGGTACCGATAACCCTCATTAAGAAGTTTAGCAGTTAACAATTTATTACGAGTGTTGAAGACAGTTTCATACTACAAACTTTGGCAAATCGAATTAATTGCGAAATATAAACGCCATAGGATGGCGTACGAGGAACAGCACCATCCAAAAAAGGAAAATTTACAATCTACAAATCAAAATCATCACGTTTATAATAAATTTTGCAAGAAACAAACCCATCTACAATAGATTGATGTAATTCCAAAAACGGAGCCTCGGTATCAGAAGAATTAACTTTATTTAACTGAAGTTCTTGGGGGTAAATTTGACTGATTAAGCCATCGAAATTGGTATCGTCAATATTAAATAAATCATTCAAATATCTAGATGTCGAGCTAAAAGCTTCAATGATTTCAGATTGGTTTTCAGCAGAAAGGGACAGCATGAAGTCTCTCTCATAACAAAACAGAAACAGATCGGGCACAAGGGGTGCACAATTAGTACCCATCGGAATACCCACGACTTGTCTAAATAACTTAGTACCAAATCTTATGTAAATATTGTCAAGTAGAAAGGTGAGAGCTTCAAACACTTTCTGACATGACCATAAAGTATAATTTTTCTGCTCTTCAGAAGTGAAAAAACATTTCTTACATCACATGCAAGATAGAGGGAGTCTTCCCTGTGAAATGCCCATTCAATTAAATCATTAAGTTTTTCTTTTATAAGATTATGAGGAAGTGTAGTGTAAAGGGTGTAAAAATCATAAGTAGACAGACTGAAGCACGAAAACGTAAAACTTCATTAGAATTGTTTAATAAACCAAGAGAGATATCTACCTGATCTATCGAAGACTTTGTCGCAATATTTTATCACATGTTTTTGATGGCAGCCAAACATGAAGTTAATAATTTAAAGAGTTCAGTGGTGGTACAAAAGCTTGAATTTGCAATAAAACTTGCTTTCTATGGTCAGTTATGAAGTTTAGGTAACCAATGTAACGTGGGGAGCTTGTCTTGGCCTTCTGTAACACAGACAGCAAACGTGGTGGCTTGGTAAAACTGGGTTTACAGGGGTAAGCCTTATTTTTCTTACTTATGCTCTAAAATATAGATAGAAGCCTCCGTGGTGTAGTGGTTAGGCTACTCGCCTTGTAAACCAGGGGTCGCAGGATCGATCCCGGGCTTCTCCAGACTTTCGGATATAAACCGAGGTCTCGTCTTCGTATGACCTTAGCTGTTGGTGGGACTTAGAACTCGAACACTCACTCACTCACTCTAAAATATAGATTGTGGGTACTCGTTAGAACCGCCTCGACGAGGCGGTTCTAACGTGTACCCAAAATCTATATTGTGAGCAGAAATAAGAAAAATATTACAATTAACCATGTTAAAATTTTCGTTTTTCCGGTGGTAAAATTTACAATGTATTTGTATAGGCAACAGAGATAAGATTAAAACATCCAAGATCTTGGTTTGCAGAACATCCATGTTTGAAGCAAATACAACAAATTTTTTATTCGAATGAAGCCATTTTACAGCCATGAATCAAAACAAAATGTCATATACACTAAAATTCATACATCAAGACCACTGTTAGGATTTAGGACTGTTGAAAGTGGTCTTTAAGACCACGTTTGAACAGTCCTAAAAGTGGGTCTTTCAAGAGGACACTAGCTCTACAATACACAAAGACAGACTGCCTTAAATGTTGTAAAACTATCCATTTAACCCTTATCTTGCTGAATATTCATTTAAGCCACACCCATTTATGTCTATCAACCATTCAAATTTGTTGATGTAATTTATTGCAACAAATTCATAAACTGAATGTCAAACAGTGTAGATCCTGATCAGATGGCTTCATCAGAAGCCATCTTATCTGGATCTACACTGTTTGCAAAGATAGGGGTTGTTGTGAACAGCAAGACAAGAGTTAAAGGCAGAGCTTAGTATCAATTTTGGCTGGTCTTAATAACGGAATTTTACCGTGTATGAGTTCTGCTATTCATTACGAAAACACGCCTATACAAATACATTGTAAATATTTCTGCCAAAATAACTGTAAATTTTAAATTGAAAAATTGTGATATTTATCTTATTTCTGCTCAAAATATATAGTTCGGGTACTGGCTAGAACCGCCTCTATGAGGCGGTTCTAACGAGTACCCACAATCTATATTTTATAGCAGAAAAACGAAAAATAAGGTTTACCCATGTAAACCCAAGTTTTATTATATAAAAGTGCGGTTCAAGGGGGTCAATATTATAAAGGCGTGTTTTCGTGATTAGACAAATTCTAAATGGAGTATGTCCTGAAAACAATGACAATACACCACGTTAACAAATCCTTGTAATGCACAATTTTGAAAACCCAACTTTATATAGAGAAAAGGGGTTTACAAAGGCTCACATTATTTTTTCCATCACGAAAGCACGCCTATATTATTCTGAAGCCCTCAAACCCCAATTTTGTATGGTAAAACTGGGGTTTACGGGGGTAAACGTTATTTGTCTTACATAGAATGTGGGTATTCGTTAGAACCGCCTCGATGAGGCAGTTCTAACCTGTACAAACAATGTATGTTTTGATAAGAAATAGGAAAAAAAAATCATTTTTTTTTTTTTTCATTTTTGATGACAAAATTTTCAATATATATATGAATAGGCGTGTTTTCGTATTGCCTTTTTTGCTTAAGGGCATAAATTCTTGGTCCTCCTTAGAACCGCATCAATATGGATATTCTAACTTATACCAACAATCTGTGTTTACTGCAGAAATAAGCAAGTAGTACTTGCTACTGTGACATTACGACAACCCACCCATGCAACTTTTTTCACATCTCAAAAAAATGGCTACTTTTTATGAAAATCCGTGACATTTTTTTATTTATACAACACACATAGATTGTCAGTGCTCGCTAGAACCGCCTCATTGAGGAGGCGGTTCTAACGAGTACCCACAGCCTATGTCTCGGAGCAGAAAGAAGACGAATAATGTATACCCTCATAAATCTCCGTTTTCTTTACATGAAGTTGGGTTTAGGGTGGGTTAATTTCAAGGACCTGCATACACCATGTACAAACTTACATAGGTTTGGCCCATGATGTAATAGCAGTGACCAAGAGTTCAATAGAGAAGATAATAACCAGAGATTCAACTTCGGTGAAGTTGATGTCGCACCTGCTCCCCACCTGCCCAACACCAAAAAATAAAAGTTTATTTAAGGCAGAAGAAATGAATATAGGGCTTTGAGAAGAATCCATAGTCTATTTATGTGAGGTAAAAAACTGACTAAGTTCACAATGTGGAAAAAGTGATAAAAATTTATCCCAAGATAAAGTCAAAACCACATGCACATCCTCATACCATAGCAAAAACACACACGAAGTTTCAAAATGATCAATATAAAACTGTAAGAGGAGTTGCGATGACAAGAAGTACCTATTGTATATCAACTGAAGCTTAAATGTGCAAAAAGTGAAAATAAAATATTCTGAGAATTATGTCGAAACCACATGCACAACCTCATACCATGGCGAAAGAACACGCAAAGTTTCAAAATGATCGGTACAAAACTGCAAGAGGAGCTGCGATGACAAGAGGTACCTATCATATATCAATTGAAGGTCAAAAATGACTAAGTTCACAATGCGGACAAGGTGACAAAAAATGTTCCGGCGATTAAGTCCGAACCACATGCGCATCCTCATACCATCGCGAAAGCACACGCAAAGTTTCAAAATGATCGGTACAAAACTGCAAGAGGAGTTGCGATGACAAGAGGTACCTATCATATATCAATTGAAGGTTAAAAATGACTACGTTCACAATGTGGTAAAAGTGACAAAAAATTATCCGAAGATAAAGTCCAAACCACATGCGCATCCTCATACCATGGCAAAAACACACACAAAGTTTCAAAATAACCGGTATGAAACTGTAGGAGAAGTTGCGATGACAAGAGGTACCTATCGTATATCAAATGAAGCTTAAAAATGGCTAAGTTCATAATGTGCAAAAAGTGAAAACAAATATTCTGATAATTATGTCGAAACCACATGCACATCCTCATACCATGGCGAAAGCACATGCAAAGTTTCAAAATGATCGGTATAAAACTGCAAGAGGAGTTGCGATGACAAGAGGTACCTATCATATATCAATTGAAGGTTACATCAATTGAAGGTTAAAAATGACTAAGTTCACAATGTGGAATAAGTGACAAAAAATGATCCGACAATAAAGTCCAAATCACATGCGCATTCTCATACCATGGCAAAAACACACGCAGAGTTTCAAAATAATCGGTATGAAACTGTAGGAGTTGCGATGACAAGACACCCAGTGTAAAATGTTGACGGAAAGACGGACGGACAACCGGACGGACGGACAACCGGACGGACGGACACTTGCACGCCTATGTCTTCCTGCTAATAAAGCAGGTGCGACAAAATGCACTAAAATGTTTTAAGCGTCGTTCTACATGTGTATATAAACAAAAATACAAAAGTTCGATCGGAATTTATAAACATAACAACATAAAATTATTCAAGTTCAATCGAAATTATTTAATACAGCATGTGTTACTATCGACGACTCGGCGCACAGATGCAGTCTTCACTGATCGTGTGAGTCTTCTACAGCTTTCGGGCTACAAAACGAAGGCATTACGCAAACACGCCTATACAAATACATTGCCACCTTTATCGCCGAAAACATGAAATTTTTTGGATGAAATATTGTGATATTTTTCTTATTTCTGCTCAAAATATAGATTGTGGGCACTCGTTAGAACTGCCTCATCGAGGCGGTTCTAACGAGTACCCACAATCTATATTTTAAAGCAGAAATAAGAAAAATAAGATTAACCCTTTTAAACCCCAGTTTTACAATATAAAAGTGGGGTTCCAGGTGGTGAAAATTATATAGGCGTGTTTTCGTGATGATAAGCGAAAACAAAAACTTTGTCATACTGGCACATATAGAACATGTGAATGAGCAGGTTAATCTTATTCTTTGTTAAAATTTCGACCCCCTTGAACCCCACTTTTATATAGTAAAACTGGGGTTTACAGGGGTAAATATTATTTTTCTTATTTCTGCTCAAAAATATAGATTGTGGGTACTCGTCAGAACCGCCTCATCGAGGCGGTTCTTACGAGTATCCACAATCTATATTTTGAGCTGAAATAAGAAAAATATCACAATTTTCCATCTTAAAATTTTCGATTTTTCGGCGGTAAAATAGTCAATGCATTTGTATAGGCTTTTTTTCGTAATGATTTTCTCTGCGTTCGCCGTTTGAAAAACTTTGACCTTTGGCAAATATACTTCCGCAATCATACCAACGAGGTGCTACGGATTACGATAACACATCCTCGTGACATAGTACATTCTTTCATATCTCGAAAATGGCTACTTTTCCGACGAAAATTTGTCTTATTTATACGCCATACATATGGTGTGAGTGTTCGATTGAGGCGGTTTTGAGGAGAACCCACAACCTATGTCTTGGAGCAGAAATAAGGAAAATAACGTAACTTCAGTTACTGACCGTTCCAAGGCGCGTTTATTTTTGTTGTGGTTTGTCCTTGAGTGTGGGTATCACTTGTATTTTTTAATTTTGTTTCGGATAGCCAATTGGCCATTTTGTGGGAAAGAAATGTCCCTGTGGCTTTCTGCTATTGATGTTTCCATTAGGGTCTAAATTTTTCCTGCGTGTGTTTCTTTCCCGTTGGTGTCTCTGACGGGAGATGTGGGTTAATTGTAGAGATTGCTGATCATTTCCTTCACGTATATTTTTCTCTATATAAAATATGGTTTATGGCGTATTCATTTCACGGGCTTGTTCACGTGATCAACTTTGGACAAATCTACTATTCAGGAATCACAACTGTTGTGATACCAACGAACTGCTTCGAGGGCTGTTCAAAAATTATTGTCAGTATTTTGCCCCAGTCGTGCAATGTGTGCTCAAAACCATCCCGTGACGATAGAGTGATCACTAAAGAGTAACATAGGGAAAAAATGGTACCCAAAATGATTTGGAAAAGAGACAGCCAATTATTGCCAAACGAACACGAACGGTAAAAGAGGTTTTATATGTAACTGTATTCAATAATAAAGTCCAGCAATGCAAAGTCCGGTGCCAAAGGCAGAACAGTCACAGCAAAGTTTTTTAAAACGTTATACTAAGAAAATTTAAGAAGTACCATGAAACCTGCGGCCCCAAAATTGGACTTAAGCACCTAGACCCTTTTATGGTAATGTACCCGCTTACAAGGCATACTTTTTGACCGAGTTTATGGGGTCAGAGAGGGTCGCCGTCCTACCACATCCTCCATGCTCGCAAGACCCTCGACTATTTTCTGTTTCCAAAACTCAAAATTCGAGAAATGTCTTTGGATCTGCAGTTAATAAAGGGTATGACAACTGACTGGATTGATCGGAAAAAGCCTGCATTCACGTACATGTAGATGGAGAGTTTTTGAAGGGCAGAGTATCACGTACATTTACATTGAAAGCAAATAAAAAAAAAAATAACATATAAAGTGAAGGAGAAACAGTGAAAATGACATTATTTCTGCAACGTCCCTCGTATATGTAAATTAAAAACATTACGATAACACACCCGTGCGATATAGTGCAATTTTTATATCACCAAACTGGCTACTTTTCTGACGAAAATCTGTGATATTTGTCTTATTTATACTGCAAACATAGGTTGTGGGTACTCGTTAGAACCGCCTCATTGACCGTAAACACCAGTTTTCTCTATATAAAGTGGGGTGTAAGGGGGTGCTCATTTCACGGACATGTTCACGTGATGAGCTGAAAGGTTTCATTTGGAAACAAAGAACACATAAAAGAACGAATAAAAGAAACATAAAAAAGAACATAAAACAATGGAATAGTGCATTAGACATCCTGCAGGATTTTTAAATTTTGGGTGTATTGTCTGTAAAGCGACCCAAAGTTACTAAACACACCCACTTTATATAGAGAAAACTGGGTATATAGGTATATATGAGCCCCGCCAAGCGAATTTTGGTCTTCGAGCATTCCGCCATGACAAATTTTAACTGCGCATGCCCAGCCATTCAGAGGGGCTAGGGATATGGCTTTCTGTCTGAAGGTTCCTCTTGATTCACTGCTTGTATGGGCGAGCAGCGAAGGTTCTGGCGAGACTGCGCGGATGCGCAGGCTCGCCTGAGCCTTCGCTGCTCGCATAGGCGATAAGTACCAAAATCGCTTGACGCGGCCCATATTATTTTGCTTATTTCCGCTCCTAGACATAGGCTGTGGGTACTCGTAAGAACCGTCTCAATAAGGCGGGTCTAACTAGCACCCACAACCTATGCGTGGAGTATAAATAAGAAAAATATCGCGGAATTTCATCAGAAAAGTAGCCATTATGGACATGTCAAAATGCACTATGTCACACGTGTGTGTATGTTGTTCGGGCGAATATATTTGAGGAAGTTTTCGATTGACACTTTCCGTGGAATCTTTATTTACATTCAGGCGAATTAAAACATGAAAAATGAAAAATACACGTATTGCCCATCTAATGACTTAATTTACATATTTTCATGGAAGTACGAAATTGGTTGAACAGTTGTGATGTTTATGCAAATACGAGCAATGAACGTAAAGTATGTTAAATGTACATGCAATAAATACGTCCGCATTTCGATAGCATAGCAGTACCATATCACGGCATCTTCTATCGCTCGATGTATGGCATTCTTTTAGATAAAAATCTTATAATTTCCTATTTTTGTTACAAAAATGGATCGGAAACGCTCGTAAAAATCGTCTCAATGAGGCGGTTCTAGCTAGAACCTACACTCTAAGTTTTAAGCCAAAAATATGGACAATAACGTAGACCTTGTAGCCCACACTTTATAAAGCAGTTTTAAATGTCGGTTGGTGCCTGATTCTCTGTCTCTGGTTGGGCCCATCTAACTGTTGGTTTCGTTTGCTCCAGCATTTCAGTGGTTTCTTGCTGTCGAGTCCTCACCGTTGTTTCATCTCTGTGGTTGTTTGATTTTTTTTGTGTTCCCGGAGATGTTGCACTAATGAGTTAGGAGGCCTTCATGCGGACTGAACAAATTATTTCTCTACATCGCGACGGAAGTAAGGGCGGGGATTGTGGCCACGTAAAATCGGTTTAAGCCCCCCCCCCCCACCACCAGAGGAATTTGTTTCACTGACCGTTCCAAGGCGACTCTTCTATCGCGGTTTATTTTTGTTGTGGTTTGTCTTTGGGTGTTTGTGTCGAGTATATTAATTTTTGGATAGCCAATTGACCATTTTGTGGGAAAGTAACTGTCCTTTTGCTTTCCACTATTGATTTTCTAATATGGTATGTTGTTTCTTGTTTGTGTTTCTTCCACTTTGGTGTCTCTGATGGGAGCTGTGGGTTAATTGTATCGATTCCTGATCATTGCCTTCACTTCTATTTTAAATGCATACTCTTTATATGGGCATGTTAATGGGATGCGTACAATATGTTTTCTTGCAAATCCTACTTTACATTACGACGACACATCCGTTAACATTGTGCATTCTCCCATATCTCCAAAGTTGTTATTTTTTGACATGTTACTTATTTGTCACTGAGGCGGTTCTAACGAGTGACTACAAACTATGTTGTGGACAGAAATAAGAAACAAAATAATGTATATCCTAATTTTCTATAAGTAAAGCTAGGTTTACCGGCGTGTTCATAACACGGGCTTGTTAGCGCGAGGATACAGCGAATCGTACGAGTATTGCTTATATTTCTCTGCCACATTGCGGTACTTAATCGGACTGCCTCATCAAGGCGATACTGATGATCCATGTTTCGACCAAAGGTAAACATTACATATCCATTTTCAACGGAAAAACAAATTTTAGTCATTAAAGACATCATTATCTCAAGTGGATGTTAAATCCTCATTATGCCACCATGCTGGACAGTAAATTAGTTAATTTAGCATTTTAGCATATAATGAAATGGCTGTACATGTCAATACAAACAACTAAACTCGGTTGGGTACCTTTTCGCAACTTTGACTGCAAAACGTTAAAATAGAAGTGGAGGCAGTGATTAAGCCTACTCAAGTGTCACGTGACCTGTAAAATGCACAGCTGCATTATGGTTTCGAGTCACTTGGTATATTGCATTGATTCTTCTTTCACAAAGAAAGAATCAAATGCGGGAACTAATACTGGAATATTCTATAAATTATTGGATCAAAACATGCTGGGAACATCTCCGGAGCATTGACTTCTTTAAACGGGGTTATTACATGTACCTTTGGGTCTAGGTTAAGCCTATGAAAATGTTTCTACATTGTCTTCTGCTTCACAGCAAGATTGCCACCTATGTGTTTGTTAATTATACTGCTACGTGTAACTTGGAGTATGGTCATCTTCGCACGCGTTTTAATAGTGAAAATACAAAATAGAAATGTATCTTTCAGGAAACTTTCTAACATTCTCCTTATAATGTTATGAAATTGATTGTTTTAAAACAAATTCCATGCAATTTCTGATTTTTCAACCTCCGTATAAAGAGGTAAAATCCTTTTATTCATGATGTGATAGTGATAACGGTATCTTACATCTCAACTCCTTACCATAATTGAACAAGTAAAATGCGTTTTCCGATATTGTGTCCAAACGTAGCTATATGAATGGCAAACAGTGCAAAGCCCATGATAAGATACCCCAGCACGCTGCTATCTGTGCATCTCATCTGGGTCTACAGTGTTTGCTCAGTCCTGTCTGCCTGAATACATTCAGTAAATACCGGTATCTTTGTTTTCATTGGTCATGCCACATTTTTGCAACAACACAAATGATACTCAAAGTTTGATGATAAGCTGGGGTTTTCGTCGCATAGCAAGTTAGTAGTTAAAGGCTTTACCATCATTGTAGCCATTACCAAGTCTATACAGGAAGCTGCTAGTCCCAAGAATTATCTTCTCTTTTTTTAGACGTACACCACACAATATAGGAACATGTGGCTCGTAAGCACTCGGGCATTGTAACCGGTGTCCGGAAAAAATTGTCGCAACGCTTTCAATTAGTGTTCATATGCGCACCTCTTCCGTCTGCAGGGTAATGCGCTCATTATGTTCTATTACGCTGATAGGACCACAGGACACTGCACGTGGTAGTCTAGACTCTTCATTTAGTTCAAAACCTGCACAATGATTAAAAATCTGAAAAGGCACAATTTGTAACCACTGTAACAGACACATCTATTAAGTCATTTCTCAGTCGACTAGCATCAATGTAGTTTCATTTTATTCTTATGTAACACGTAGATTATCACATAGTTACCGCACACAACGTCTTAAAATACGGTCATCGCACTGATATTCGTAAATACTGTCCCTCGGCGAGATATCGAAAGACACGAACTTGCCCCTCACTGTTGCTATGATCGAAGACAAAGAGGGACCGACTTCAGTGCAATAACCCTTTTATTATATAGCTATAAATATTTTGCATCGGTACCAGCAGTTTTAACATGAAAATGGATTTTTTTTATCAAATTTTACGCATGACGTCATAACTGTTAGACGTAATCAGACGCATCGTCGCCTAGCGTTAAAATTCGAAGACATCCAAGTAAGCTTTCAATATCAAGTAAGCGTTCAATATCAAGTTAGCGTGCTGACACATGCATCACGTGATATCTGCACGTGTGTTCCTCGGTTTTTATTGTTCATTTCTATTCAATAAATATTAACAGCTATATAATAAAATGCATTAGCTGATGACGTCACATAGAAAAGATACAATGACATAACGTATGTCAACAAACTTTACCCTCATGGTCACCTATAACAAATATGTGACCCACAATGCGTACTTTCGGTACTTTACCACTAAATACCGAAAATAGTCAATCCATTTCAAATGCTTCACAGAAAATAACAATTAATGGCAGGTCGACTATTTCATCAAAAGATGTCAATATTGTTTAGCTTCTCATCTCCACACCATAGCGATTATGGCAAAAGTTAATATGATAAAGTTTTCATTTGTAGTACGGGTGGCAGAACTGCTGGGACGCACTATTTCTTCTTTCACATGTTTGTCTTTATCTGACTCTGAAATAAAAAGAGGACATTTGCTTTTTTGACGTGTACACCAGACATACAGTCGAACCCCAATGGCTCGAACACCTTTGGGACCTCGAAAATTTGTTCGAGACAGGGATAGTTCGAGCCATTGAAGGTTACTGCCAGGAGGCATATCCTGACACTTGTGGTCAGCTTTTCGATGTTCTTTAAAGAAAATGTATGCTGTGTGTACCCATTAGAATCGCCTCATCGAGGCGATTTTAATGAGTACAGACAGCATACATTTGTAAGATACGAGGAGAATTTATCACCCACTTTTTCTTTTGTAAAAGTTTTCATAGGGACTCAAGAACGGGTTCGACTCAGCCATGGTAAACGAGCCATCGGGGTTCGAGCCATTGAAGTTCTACTGTATATCTACCATTATTTTTTTTAAAACTTTAGAAGTGTCACGAGTGCAAAAGGCATCTTGAAGCATGTACATTCGACGAAGTGGCGAATCAGTCTGTTTTTTTTTTTGTTTTTTTTTTTGTTTATTCTGAGTTGTGAGTCTCCTTCAACACAATTTAGGTCATTTTGGAAACGTTGTTTCCAATTTTGTGGGTCTTTTGCCCAGCATTGAGAAAAAATTACTTCTCAAGCGCTGCCGCCCAATTAAACCAAAAGGGTTTATATTATAAACATGGACATTCCGACTCGCATCACTTTCCCTGGGCAAGCTTAGGGATTCTTGGCGGTTTACCAATACTCTTGTACGGTTAGTTCAATCTGTACACAAACAGAATCAAGTTTTGTCTGTCTGCAAGGAGAAGCAGTGTATCAATGACCATCGATAAAGCGCACGATGAAGAATCTGATCAGACTGCACAGTCTAAGCTAAGTCTACGCTGGGCACACATGCTCTTAGAGCCATTTCACATTACGATAATACACCGGGGCGAAAAAGTGCATTTTTTCACATCTCCAAAATAGATACTTTTCGGATGAAAATCCATGATATTTTTTTTATTGATGCTGCAAACATAGACTGTGTGTGCTCGGTAGAACCGCCTCATTGAGGCGGTTCTAACGAGTACCAACAACCTATGTCTTGGAGTAAAAATAAGAAAAATAATGTTTACCCCCCGTAAACCCCAGTTTTCTCTGTACAAAGTGGGGTGTAAGGGGTGTTCATTTCACGGACTTGTTCACGTGATGATATTCGAACATATTAAACTCAACTGGGTATGCCTTAATTGTTACAAAATATTCATACAACACTTAAAGCAATTATTAAAGTCTTTTGCCTGCTTCAAACAAAAATATGGTTGACTAACTAGGACGCCAACAAGAGACATTCCATAGTCAGTTGAGTTGATCATAAGTAACGTATTGTTTGCCAGACCTGACTTAACCCAAGATTCAACATTACTTAGCTGGCATAGTTTGGTACAAGGCTAGGGTAAACCTGTCCCGTTTTTTCCAGCAAAGAGTTTCCGACAAGAATCATACAGAGAAAGCCATTAGAAAAACATGTATATGTGTAATAATGGCGTCCAAAATGGTGTAACAAATGAAAAATATTAGCAGACAAGATAAAATGTTTCTTATTTTTGCTTTCAACATAGATTATGGGTGCACGTTAGAACCGCATAATGAGGCGGTTCTAACGAGAACCCGCAGTCTATGTTTTTGTGTCAAAATTAGGCAGTTACTGTATACCACCATAACCCCCACTATTCTCTATATAAAGTGGGGGTTAGGGGAGTTCTTCGTTTCACGGACGTTTTATCGTGATGATAGTAGTCTCTCCTCAAACTGGACAACAGATTGTGTCACAGCACAGTCAAGGCCTTGCACCAATAGATCTATTCATGTCATATTCACGTTACATCTTATATCCGCTAGCATGTGCAGACTTGATGGGTTACGAGGTATTAAAACGAACTTGTTAATAAGATAAACTAGTGATACTAAACGTATTAAGAATATCGCATCGCGTTACAAGTCAGTGTAACGGATACCATGGTAAATCCAACTTAATATAGGAACAAGTGTTTACAAAAGGTAAACATTATTTTCCTCATTTATACTCGAAAACATGGAGTACGGGTACTCGTAACAACCGCCTCGAGGAAGCGGGTCATAGGAGCACCCGCAAGCTATGTTTGCAGCGGAAATAAGGAAATTATAAAACATGTCAATACTATTCATCGAATATGCTAGTAAGACACCATTGTAACATACCGTTGTTCTTATCACGAAAACATGCCTATATATTTTTGACCCCCTTGAACCCCACTTTTATATAGTAAAACTGTGGTTTAGAGGGGTAATCCTTATTTTTTTTATTTCTGTTCCAATATAAATATTGTGGGTACTCGTTAGAACCGCCTCGATGTGACGGTTCTAACGAGTACCCACGATCTATATTTTGAGCAGGATATCACAATATTTTATCTTAAAATTGTCTTTTTCGGCGCTAAAATTTACAAATTGAATGTATTTGTATAGGCGTCTTTTCGTAATGTGTCGTTATTTTGGATTTAAAGCAAATCTTACCTCGTCTGGTTTTATTGTCAGTGTCAGCTGAAAAATAAAATTTGAAAATGAATTAAAAAGTGCATATTAACCTTTTTTGTACCAAATGGAATCTTCCTCCTTATATATAGAACAAGTCCATTACAAAATTTAGGGGTGTCAGGCTGTGTTTTCTTCAAAATTGATTTGGAAATGCTTAACTTTTTGCAAACAGTGTTGGCCCTGATCAGACGCCGCGTTCTGATCTGGGCCTGCACTGTTTGTCACGGTACCCGTTTAGGGGTTTCCAGTCTGAAATGGGTTAACACGCTAGAAGACATTATGCATATTTTAACAATGAATTTCGGGTCCCCCAGCGCATACGCTTCTCGCACAAAATAGAATGGACCAGACGGTTTTTCGATTTGAAAGACTAGTTCCCTAAGTTTTCAGGCAGCAGTCAGCAAAACAGGAGATTCTAAATATCACGTGGGCCGCGTAAAGCGAAATTGTTTATAAGCCCGTGGAATGAACTTCCTCTGAACAGCAATCTGGAGGTTACAGTGTTATACATTTTTAATGACAATTCAAAGTGGAGGCAATGATCCGGAATCGATACAATTACCTCACATCTCCAATAAGAGAAACCAAACGGAACACAAAAAAAAGCAAACGTGAAGTAACTAAATCCAAATGGAAACCTCACTAGCGGATAGCCGAAAGGACAGTTACTTTCCCACGAAGTGGCCAAGGATCTATCCAAACAACAACCTGCAGCACACGACACGATTTAAACGGGGGAAGGTCTCTGTGTGTGTGGGGGGGGGGGGGGAGGGGCAAATCGATTTTACATAGGCACAACTCATGCCCTTTGTTTTGTTTATAATTCTGCTCCAAGACATTGGTTGTAAGCTATGTTCTGAGTATAGATAAGAAAACGTTTCCCGAGTGTGAAAATGTGTTATGTCTCTAGAATGTGTGACCGCGTTGTCGGATTCCATCCAGTCGAATTACAGTCTGCAGTTAGGCAGGGTTTTTGTGAAGTCAGGGCGCATTGCAGATGTAGTGACACGTACTGGGAAGGTATGTAGACTGACTATTACCATGCAGTTTTGTTACATTATGCTCCCTTGATCCATCAAATATTCTTTACTTTATATCTGAATGACGCACGCACAGACGGATTTAAAATCTTGTCAAAATTGATATCTACATATGTAAGAATGAGGAAACTGTTTCAATATAATTCGTCTTAAGTCAAGAATATAAGAATCTAATATAGGTGTGAGTGGTGGATGGAAAATTCGGTCCTGAGGGTCACTGTCCGGCATCACGAGGCTTGCCGAGTGATGTCGGACAGTGATCCCGAGGGACGGATTTTTCTACCCGCCCCTCACATTCATATAGGAGTCTTTTTCTTGCATACCTTCTATTTCTTTGCGCAGATGTTAAATGCTACAGTCCCTTCGGTTATGGAGGTCCGCCATATTGTGATGACATTACAGGAATGTTTAGTGACGTCACGTAACGTGCTGTGACGTCAACCTTGACGACGGCGCTTATGGGGTCGTATTAAACCAGTACATTTATCACACACGCGATTATATTCGATTTTGGGTTGGAACACCAGGGTCAAAACATAAATTTCTATCCCAGGGTTAAATCACGGACTTGCTTGTCTGGTGTGCAAGAACATAATTTCTTCCAAAAGTACATTAAGATTCTGTTGAAAATAAGCCTTGGTGACCATTACGATAACACGCCCGTGTGACATAATGAAGTGAAAGCAATGACCATGAATCGATACAATTAACCCACAGCTCCCATCAGAAACATAGAAGGGAAAGAAACACAAAAATGAAAAAACTATACCCTAATGGAAATATCAATAGCGGAAAGCCAAATGGACAGTTACTATCCCACAAACTAGCCAACTGGCTAACAAAAACAAAACAATATTAGCGACACACACACACTCAAAGACAAACCGTAACAAAAATAAACCGCGACAGAAGAACAACATTGAAACGGTTTCTTGACTTCGCCTTGTAAATCCCAGTTTTCTCTATATAGATTGGGGTATAGAGGGGTGTTCATTTCACGGACTTGTTAACATGATGTTCCAGCAAGGAAGGTAACGCATTGTGTGTGCTGTCATCAGCAAGCAGACAGCATTGCTTGTCGCGGCCAATGTTTATTATCCATTTATCACTTTCATGGTTCTGTTATTTAAATGTGAAACACTTGTCTTAACCAGTTTTATACTGAACGGTATCTCCCTATCTCGAACAAAGAAGTTCGAGATGTTGAAGATCGACTGTATGAGGTTGCTCCTCTCCATACCTGTTTCCTATGAGGACACATTTTCGTTGACGCGGACACAGATTTGCTCTTTATATAAACTGTGCGTTTGTATTGTCGTTTTACATATTTTGGACTAGAAACTCAGAACGGGACACAGGTAAACAGTACAGGCTGAGATCAGACGCCACGTCACGCAGCGTCTGATCAAGGCAACATCACGTGAACAAGTCCGTGAAATGACCACAGCCTAAACCCCAGTTTTTACAGAGAAAAACTGGGGTTGACGGGGGTATACATTAGTTTTCTTATTTCTTCTCTAAGACAGAGGTTGTGGGTACTCGTTAGAACCGACTCAATGAGGCGGTTCTAACGAGCTCCCACAAACTATGTTTTCTGTATAAATAAGAAAAATATCATGGATTTTCTTCAGAGATATGAAAAAATGCACTGGTCGTGTTATCGTATTAAGCTTCAGCCATTTGCCTATAAATTTCTAACCTAACTAAATATGTTCTATAGAAAGAACTACAACAAAAACTGAAAACTGTGGGGTGTAGAAGAATAGTGAATGCCAGACTAGTCAGTATCTACCAATTAGGCCTCGTCAGTGACCCCAAACCACTTTCAAACTTCTGCAGTGCAATAAATGACCTCAATGAGGAAACAACTCGATACATTATCCAAAACATATCGCATCTGGCACTATGGGAAAAATTTTCTTGCAACTAAAGAGCGAATTAAGCCATTGCATGCCTGAAACCCCTAAAGGAGTACCTTGGCATACAGTGCAGGACCAGATCAGACGCCGCCTGCGCTATTTGCTAACATAATTCTCCGTCAAAAATAGAATAGAAACGAAAAAATGGACTGGCACAAATTATATGGGCCCCGCCAAGCGATTTTGGTACTTATCGCCTATGCGAGCAGCGAAGGTTCAGGCGAGCCTGCGCATCCGCGCAGTCTCGCCAGAACCTTCACTGCTCGCTCATACAAGCAGTGAATCAAGAGGAACCTTCAGACAGAAGGCCATATCCCTGCCCACTATGAATGGCTGGGCATGCGCAGTTAAAATTTGTCTTGACGGAATGCTCGAAGACCCAAATTCGCTTGGCGGGGCTCAATTATGACAAATGGATTTGTTGAACATATAGCAATGGAAGAGACCCCAGTATACAATGGGTTGGTTAACTGTGCAAATTAACCATGGTAAACGAACGATCGATGTTCGAACCATTATATGTTTACTGTAACTTAGATATTGCTTATTTAATTATTAGCAACCTACCCCACGCACAGCAATCAGCGTTAGCTATAAAACCAATAGTCACTGCATGCTCATACGCGGCACAGCCATTTTCCTTTCCAGACCCTAACTGTAAGAAACAAGAATTTCGCGGCAAGCTATGCCGCGCACTTGGGATACAATATATATCCCTAGATGAGAAGAATGCTTTAACCCTTACTGTTCTTGAGAATTAAATTTGAACTGAGGCTGAAGTCGAATAACCTGTCATTTCACTGACAATAATATTAGTCAAGTTTGTACATCACGAAAACGCGCCTTTACAATACTGACCCACTTGAACCCCGCTTTTATATAGAAAAACTGGGGTTCACAGGGGTAATCTTATTTTTCTTATTTCTGCTCTAAAGTATAGATTGTAGGTATTCGTTAGAACCGCCTACATGAGGCGGCGGTTCTAACGAGTACCCGCAATCTATATTTCGAGCAGAAAAAAAAATATCACGATTTTTCATCTTAAGAATTCCGATTTTCTGTGTTAAAATTCACAATGTATTTGTATAGGCGTGTTTTCGTAATAATGTGGATGTTTTGCATTCAAATGTGGACGCTTGCACTTAAGTTACTATTTATAGATGCAAAATTGTGCAAAGAATCATTCATGTAGCCGTTATCAATTTTGCGAAACAGACTCCCACTGTTAAACAGACTTCAGTGGCTTTCATTGCCGGATCATTACAGGGTCACTGATGATGCTTTATTAGCCGAAACTACGTAGTATGACCCATCTTCTTTCTTATGAATGATTTCATTGCTCTTAAAGGAACTCATTTTTGATATTATTTGCCTTCACTGCAGCTGGTGTTGTGCCGTGTGGCGGCAGTAAAACGTCTCCCCGTACATCAACCATAGTACAGTTTATATTTTACTTTTGGTCCTTTGAGATCAGCGTGAATATTCTGAGAAATCATAAATAAATTATTGGTTTAGACTCATATTCTAGACAGGTTTTTATTCATTTGGACCCCATTTTGATTTATATCAGTCTTTGAATCGACTGCCTATTCGAAATTCGCAAAATTGCAGTATGTTTCCTCTGGCTTTCTTTGCCGGATCATTACAGGGTCACTGATGAGGCTTTATTAGCCGAAACTACGTAGTATGACCCATCTTCTTTCTTATGAATGATTTCATTGCTCTTAAAGGAACTCATTTTTTATTTTTATTCAGTGCACATGGTAACTGGCGCGTAAGGCTTGACTCCGTCCGTGACGACCGTATGTTTTCTCTATAGAAAATTTTAAGAACTTCTTCGACAATCACATGAGATTTAAAAACGTTATAGGATAAACAGAAATTAACACACATGGTCATTTGAGAAGTTGATATGAAATTAATATCACGAAAACACGCCTATATAAGTTTGACCCCCTTGAACCCCACTTTTATATAGTAAAACTGGGGTTTCCGGGGGTATACCTTACTTTTCTTATTTCTGCTCTAAAATATAGATTGTGGGTACTCGTTATAACCGCCTCGATGAGGCGGTTCTAACTAGTGCCCACAATCTATATTTTGAGCAGAAATAAGAAAATTATCACAACTTTTCATCATAAAATTTTCATTTTTTCGGCGATAAATGTGGCAATGTATTTGTATAGGCGTGTTTGCGTAATGATGAAACGCAGAAGAAGCTCGTTCAATAAATTTTATATGAAATGAACAGTGGTGTAAAATACTCTATTAGTGAAAAAAAAAGATATTGATGCAGAGAAGAAAGACTGAACGGTTTTGTGGTCTGAAGAGTGTCGTAGACAAGGACATATTTTTTTCTATTGATTCATGCGGACCATATGCAATGTTTTGCTACAATAAAGAGATGCCAATACTAATCAGAATACATTTCATTCGATGACGTCAAAACGGCGTGATGTCAATAGCTATTAAATAGGATACGCATGATGTTTCCCAGATACGTAACATTCATCGCAAAGGAATTTTGTTTTTAAGCAGAAAAGCAAATTCAAGGTTTTAAGGTTAGAAGTATTGTCGACAGAGCACACATAATACCATGTAACAGAAGTGCACACACGTGCAGATATTTTTTTCAAGCTCTTAAAAACCTGTGAGAAACTTTAGTCCGTGTGATCAAGGAGATGTAGAACTACTCCTACATTTGTGATAATTTTAAGATGTAGTATTGTATTCAATAAACCATTGTTATCGCAATGCACAGAACTTTACCGCAATATTTGCAAAAGTAACGTGTACCGTATCTTAGCAATTTATGGAAAAAATGAACTGTTTCCACGCAGAGAAGGCCCTTATCAGACGCCGCGTTTTCCCAGAGACTCGATTCCGGATTTCCGGTCTTAAATAGGTTTAGCAGAAATAGTTTTAGCAGAAATACAATGGAATTCCGTAATTAAGACCAGCTAAAATTAAGACTATTTTTTTTAAATGTATTTAAAAAGCTGCAGTTCCTCTTTTCTTTGTGTTTTTAGACCCAACATTTTTCAGTAAGAGACCATCTTTTGGACTGTTCAAAAGAGGTCTTTGTTCCAAAGGTCTTCTTAATATGGGAATTTTTCTGTTTCTGTTTATTGGAACCTTTTGTTATTGACAAAAACTATGAGAAACGTCAAGCAAATATGTGTCTCCAGAGGAAACTCGGATGAAAAAGCATGGGGTGCAGCTCTGAAGCCTGGTAATAGTCTTAGAAAAAAAACGGAAAGGTGTGATCACAGAAGAATGAAAAACAGTGCAAAAAGGTAAAGTAAACGCCACTCCTAAGGCCGCCTTAAGGACTGTTCATAAGTGCCTTTATGTTTAAACGTAGTTTTAATTACTGCTATTGAGCAGTCTCAAAGACGACCTTTTTCGATAGGACACAAGGTGTAGGAAACACAAAGAAATAATAACTGAAACTCATTCAGTATTTTTTTTTTAAAAACGGAACAGGTATTTCCTATGGCTGGCCTTAATACCAGAATGTCATTGCATTTTGCGTGAGAGTAATACATTGTATAGTTTATACCATACAGCAGGTAAATACATAACTGTCTTTTAGTAGATTTATGCTATGCATTGCATCTTTAATTTTATTTAGCAGACGGTTTGATGGCCTTTACAAAATGTCATATGCTGCTCATTGTGGCACCCAATCAGATCAGATGTTATATGCATTTGTAATAAGAGGCCTATGAAAAAATAAAACAACAACAACAATCATAACTACTGACAATGAACCTATCCTGCCTGTCTGCCAAACGAGGTCATTAGAAATTAATGGGTCGACATGTGCAAAGCAACAGAAGAAAATATATAGGGTATTAGGTTCCTATCATATCACGGACAAATAGAGAAATGACTAAGTGACACGAAAATCGAGGGAAGATGACAAAATTGCACGATGCGTTGTTTCACAAATTCGCCTAGCATTCGTCTCAGACAACAAGAAATATTGGCTTTCATCAGACGGCGCAGATCGCAGCATTAGATCTTGGTTTACCCGCACTTTTAATCTTTTATGTTTTGATACGACTCGGAAGTTTTCATCACAAAAACACGCCTTTACAATTTTGACCCCCTTGAATCCCATTTTTATATAGTAAAACTTGGGTTGAGAGTGGTAAACCTTATTTTTCTTATATCTGCTCTAAAATATAGAGAGTGTGTACTCGTTGGAATCGCCTCATCTATATTTTGAGCCGAAATAAGAAAAAATATCACAATTTTTCATCTTAATTTTTTTATTTTTTCGGCGGCAAAGTTAACAATGTATTTGTACTGGCGTATTTTCATAATGCCCAGATCTTCATTATTCTCTACTACAAAACGTCTGAAAGCGTCAGTTTCAGTCCACAGCTCAGTTGTTATATGTTATGACGTAGACGTATCAATCGAAATTTAAACGTAATACCATTACGATAACACATTCGTGCGACATACTGCATTTTTTCACATCACCGAAATTGCTACATTTCTGAAGAAAATCAGTGATATTTTTCTTATTTATACAACAAACATAGGTTGTGGGTGCTCGTTAGAACCGTTTCAAGGAGGCGTTTCTAACGAGTACCCACAACCTATGTCTTGGAGCAGAAATAAGACAAATAATATATTCCCTCATAAACCCCAATTTTCTCTATATAAAGTGGGGTTTAGAGGGGTGTTCATTTCACGGACTTGTTCACGTAATGCGCAATTGTTTCCCCCAAAATATTTTCCAGGTCTATCTATCGAAACTGGATTTCACATCAACACATGCAATTATTGATATGAAAATATTTGAGCGCACGGATGAGGACTAACTGGCCGTATCTAGCTGGTCTAATACAGAACACTTGTGCAGTCTACAGTTTTCAGTACCATCGTGCATGCTATGCTTCCAATGGAATGCGTTTTATTACATCTTCTAAATATGTCACATCTGAATGCTGTTTTTTTTTTCGGAGCTCCGCGACAGTTGTATCAGCCATGAAAGTGGCAAGAAAATATTTATACGCACAAGAGCCATTAAATGAGACATAAGCCTCAAAGTTCAGTGATCAGGTCTTGAATCACATTACAATATACGCAGCAATGCGGAGTCTAACTGTTGGTTTTGGTTTTAATATCGGAGTCTAACTGTTGGTTTTCTTTTGCTCCAGCATTCCAGTGGTTTCTTGCAGTCGGGTCCTCGCCGTTGTATCATCTCTGTGGTTGTTTGATGCTTTCATGTCGAATGAACAAATTATTTGTCTGAATCGCAACGGAAGTACTGCGGCCACGTAAACTCGATTTATGTCCCCTAGTGGAATTCGTTTCACTGCCCGTTTCCAGGCGGTTCTTCTGTCGCGGTTTATTTTTTGTTATGGTTTGTGTTTGAGTGTGTGTATCGCTTATATTTTTGATTTGGATATCCAATTGGTCATTTTGTGGGAAAGTGACTGTCCGTTTGTTTTTCCGCTATTGGTGTTTTCATTAGGGTCTAGTTATTTCATGTTTGTGTTTCCTTCCCTTTGGCGTCTCTGACGGGAGCTATGGGTTAATTGTATCGCTTCCCGATCATTGCCTTCAGTTCCATTATGTAACATACAAAATATCAGGTTCTCAAGTGTATAATTTTCAAACGACCGAATTCATGCTGCACCTTTACAAAAGTAAATGGTTCCGTATCACACTCAAACGTTAAAAGCGCATTTTCATAACACCCTTGAGGGCACCCCTATATGTGGTGGGGGATGATGCAAACAAGTCTGTACACAGTTTTCTTTTTTCTTTACCAGAACATATATTAAGGGTATTTATTAAAACGGAAGTGGTTATAACGAGCACCCTTAATATACTTTTGGACCAAAAATATGAAAAGATGTCATACAGCCAACTGATTTGCTTTTCATTACAGAGCCATTTAATACAGAATTATCTGACTGATAAGGGTGAGTTATCCAACAAGGTGTTCCATTTATTCGCTTGATCGCCTGGCCGTGTTATGAATAGATATTATTATATTTCTGTATACCACAACCTCGAACATAGGTTTCTAAAAATAGCCCGAAAGACATTTTCAGTGTTAGTGCAGTTTATATTTTACTTTTGGTCCTTTGAGATCAGCGTGAATATTCTGAGAAATCAGAAATAAATTATTGGTTTAGACTCCTATTCTAGACAGGCTTTTTATTCTTTGGACCCCCTTTTTGATTTATATCAGTCTTTGAATCGACTGCCTATTCGAAATTCGCAAAATTGCAGTATGTTTCCTCTGGCTTTCTTTGCCGGATCATTACAGGGTCACTGATGAGGCTTTATTAGCCGAAACTACGTAGTATGACCCATTTTCTTTCTTATGAATGTTTTCATTGCTCTTAAAGGAACTCATTTTTGATTTTTATTTGCCTTCACTGCAGCTGGTGTTGTGCCGTGTGGCGGCCGTAAAACGTCTCCCCGTACATCAACCATAGTGCAGTTTATATTTTACTTTTGGTCCTTTGAGATCAGCGTAAATATTCTGAGAAATCAGAAATAAATTATTGGTTTAGACTCCTATTCTAGACAGGCTTTTTATTCTTTGAACCCCCTTTTTGATTTATATCAGTCTTTGAATCGACTGCCTATTCGAAATTCGCAAAATTGCAGTATGTTTCCTCTGGCTTTCTTTGCCGGATCATTACAGGGTCACTGATGAGGCTTTATTAGCCGAAACTACGTATTATGACCCATTTTCTTTCTTATGAATGTTTTCATTGCTCTTAAAGGAACTCATTTTTGATTTTTATTTGCCTTCACTGCAGCTGGTGTTGTGCCGTGTGGCGGCCGTAAAACGTCTCCCCGTACATCAACCATAGTGCAGTTTATATTTTACTTTTGGTCCTTTGAGATCAGCGTGAATATTCTGAGAAATCAGAAATAAATTATTGGTTTAGACTCCTATTCTAGACAGGCTTTTTATTCTTTGAACCCCCTTTTTGATTTATATCAGTCTTTGAATCGACTGCCTATTCGAAATTCGCAAAATTGCAGTATGTTTCCTCTGGCTTTCTTTGCCGGATCATTACAGGGTCACTGATGAGGCTTTATTAGCCGACACTACGTAGTATGACCCATTTTCTTTCTTATGAATGTTTTCATTGCTCTTAAAGGAACTCATTTTTGATTTTTATTAGATATCCACCTCTGATGATTTATTCTTCTGCCCCGTGTAGCTTGTGGAATATAGTAATATGTCATTTTTCAAATCATATCCCATATCAGCCAAAGACTGCCATAGCAAACCGAGGGCTGATATGGGTCGACTGCTGATAATATGTCCTAACAATTTTTACAAATAGAAAACAAATTGTAATGGTTTAATGCCAAAACAAAGGAAATCTATTGGTCACAAGCAAAGCACAGTTGCACTATCACAATTTAAGGCATTTCTATGCATGTGTACGTGTGAATAGGACGACATCTGAGTGTTCCTAAGATGTACGGCCAGGGGTAAGATAAGGCTTGTAGGGTGCAATGAAGGGTGAGGGATGAGATAGGAGGTGTGCGATATGGCAATATCCGCTTACGCCTCAGCGGATTCCGCGTTTGTACCGTATGTTCACAAAAGAAGTATTTGTAGTAAATATATTATACATGTAAATAGTAATTATCATATTCATGCTCAAAAAATACGAGACTCGGGCTGATATGGGGTATTGTATGAAAAATGTCAAATAGAGTGATCTAGTTTTCATATAGTTCCCAAACCTTGGCCTTTTGAAAAAGTCTTCAGTTATGTTTTAGAGTTTAAAGCTCTTCTTACATTCTAACAAAGTTTTAGGTAAAAAGCAAAGCGTTTAAACTTTTCGTAATAAGAAGAAATTTCGTTTGTGTATTCAATCAGAACCAAATATAGACAAGATTATTCATAGATTTCAAAAAAGAAGTGAAGGCAACGACACAATAACCTCACACCACACATGTACTGACGTAACAAAGCTTTAAACTTTCAAATCCAAAAGTGAAAATAATATATGATACCTTTCCATTTTCTTAATCCATCTTGTACTGGAAACCCAAAAATGTGACACTCGCAAACTGTGCAGACACGGGTCGGATACTGCAGAATATACCATCTGATCAAAACCTTCAGCGTTTGCTGAAAAGTTAGATGTGGTAGCCGACTGTTCCGAAGATTTTTATACGTCAGACGTATGATAAAGTTTGGAACTATCTGGTATGGTTTAAGGGGTGTGATATCGGATATGCGATGTGGCAAAATATTCTTATGCCTCAGCTTAAATTAAACGGAGCTCGCGTATTCCACATTCAAAATGTTAATCACATTCTGAAAGTTTTTTTCCCACTTTGGAGTTCTACGCAGGAAGTTAAATGAATAGTAAAAGGCAAATCAAAAAGGAGAACGTTGCCTAAGAAACGCAAATTACAAAACAATGGCTATCTCGAGCCATCGAAAGAAGAGAAGAGAGAGACTTCGAAGAATGAACGCAGGCCTGAAAGCACAAACCGCACATGTAATAGCTTATCGAAATAGAAGTGAAGCCAATGATCAGGAACCGATATAATTTGACTCTCACCTCCCATCAGATACACAAAAGGGAATGAAAGAAACACAAACATTAAATAACTAGACCCTAATGTAAACATCAATAGCGGAAAGCCAAAATGACAGTTATTTTTCCACAAAATGGCCAATTATCATACAATAAACGATTTAAGGAACGGTTTGAAGTGAAGGTAATGATCAGGAATCGATACATTTACCTCACATTTCCCATCCTAGACACCAAGGGGAAAGAATCACAAACACAAAACAATTGCAGCTGCGTAAAATCGATTTTAGTACCCTAGTTGAATTCATTTCTCTGGCCGTTCCAAGGCGGTTCTTCTGTCGCGGTTTATTTTTGTTATGGTTTGTCTTTGAGTGTGTGTTTCGCTTATATTATTTTGTTTTGGATACCCAGTTACCCATTCTGTGGGAAAGTAACTGTCATTTTCGCTTTCCGCTATTGATGTTTCCATTAGGGTCTGGTTGTTTCGTGTTTGTGTTTATTTCCCTTTGTTGTCACTGCTGGGAGCTGTGGGTTAATTGTATCGATTCCTGATCGTTGCCTTCACTCTCACGACAAGGCGTTTCTTGCATAAACCCCAAACGTACAAGCGCCATATGTTCCGAACAGTTCAAATGCGTATATTTGACTTGTGTTCGATTTTGTAAGACACGTTTCTAGATTTATATGCTACGGTGGATATGCTCTGTCAGGATATTGGCCTGCTCATAATTTTCTTAATAAAAGTAAATTTATTTGCTTTATTGGCAGTTTCATACAAACACATAACATGCTATTTCATCACTTTAGAGATTAGGTTTGTCATATCAGACAGATTTGGTTAAAAGGTAGTATTTTCCAACCCTTTCATCGAAGTCACAGCTCTGACATTCGCTCCTGGTTGGCCTGTGCAATATACCATACAGGCGACGGGTCGATTATGCAAACCGGAACCTATGTTGTGTGGCAATCGCATGATCCAATTTCGTGGCTTGACACGTCTCCTTGTAAGTTAGGGACCTTTCAACGTCGTCTGTGTTGGCCCCCGCCCATCGGGGCTTGAAGAAATATATGGGCTGCACGATGCTTTCACGCAGAGCTGAATCAGACCCGCACACGAGTACTGGTAAACCGCTCAGAGGATCTAAGCCTGCCCAGGCAAAGCGGTGCGAGTCGGACCGTCCATGCTTATAAACCCTATTGGTTTCATTGGGTGACAGGGCTTGAGATGTCATTTCATCTCAACGTCGGGCAAAAGTCCCTCAAAATCGAAAGCAATGTCTCCAAAATGACCTTTACAGTGTTGACGGGGACCTTAAACCTCAAATCAAACAAACAAAATCAAAAAACGTCATCTGTGTGACAGAACATTTCCGAAGGCGACGTTGCAGAGTCTAGCCAAGGTTGACAGTAGTGAGTAAAATATTTTTTTTATTATCTTTGTGTGTGTGTTTTTTTTTTCGAGATACAGCGCTTCTCTTTCTTGTAATGTTCTGCTCATCTTAATATTGCTATTTTCTCCCTGTACATCTTATAAGGATGGCTCTTTGTGTTGTGCATGTCAGAACTGGGCCTCAAGCGCTTGATCTGTGGCTTCCATAGCTCACCGTTTATTGTAAGGGCAGATAATTGCGTACCAATTTGTAAGGGCAGATAACCGCGTGACGATTTATATACCGTGTATGACGGCGTTGGTTCATGAGCACGCACGCAGTACATGCACGCATGCATGCATGCATTGTTAGCAATGTAATTAGTGTAGATTCTGATCAGGCGCAGGTTAAGGTCTCAAACATCATTCGTCATCGTGCGTTTTATTGCATTGAGGTTCCCGATCATACGCAACATTAAATTATACAGTGGTGGTGGTATTGTACATGTTTTGCACTTCATTGAAGGCTCTGATCAAATGCAACGATAGGTTATAAAGAAATAGTCTTAAGGTATAATTTATTGCGTGAAGACTCTGATCAGACAGCACGTGTGTCTTTATGCACTATGTTTGTAATGATCATCTGGCTTCAGGGAATTTTCTAGTTAGTGTTCTGAGGGGGTACCATGTATATAGGACTGGAGCGATTGCACTATACTCGCCGTTGGTTGTCAAAATTGTACCCTTTACTAGTCTTCGGTTGGCAACTTGATGAGTACCCAGCATACACTGCTGGTTGTCTGTGCGAGTGAGTACCCGTCACTCCTCGATTGAGGCTGTGTATTCGTATCAGAGTACCCTCGAGCAACTCGTAGTCGCTATGACCTTGATGTACTTATTTGTTTTCTTGATTCTGCTTTGGAGTACAAATTATGGATACTCGTTAGAACAGCCCCGCACAATGACACGGCTCTAACGTGTGGACGCTGTCCGTGCTCTGGGAAGAAGTAGGAAACAATATCGATATTTTCCACCGTCATTTATAGTCATGTGTTTCGTTAGAGGAGATTATATCTGTGGAAGCGCATTTTTAGTTTGCGCACTTGCGGTTCTTAGAGATGATTCAATATTTTAGAAGCAAAAAGGTTCCGTATTTATTTGTGTATGTAAAAGTTTGTCTTAAATGTGGTAAGCTTATGTCTTATATGTAAGCTCTTGGCGCACTGACGAGGCTATATCAGTCCCACCCCGTGTATCCGACTGCAACCTCTCCACGTCAAATTTACGTTGACGTCATATATGTTGACGTCGAATATACGTTGATATAAAGCTCGCTTGCACCACTCCTAGTGATCTGTTTACGCAAGTTGACTGTGTAACGAGGGGTGGCATTCATCTTTGCAGTTTGTCAAAGGTCAAACCATAATGATTAGATGAATGCTACACAACCCCCACTTGCGCGGACATGGCATCACACATCAGGGAGGAAGCATCGTTGTGCAGAGATTATTATCGAGTGTTCGTTATTTTCAGACGCCTATAATTGCCGACGACATAAGGCCACATTAAGACGACGGTCTCGCTCCACAACCCAAGGGGCTTAGAGCAGAGGCCTAACGTCAGAATGACGTCATTATAACATCGTGACAATTCCAGCGACGCCTTTTATATAGACGTAACTACACTGAAATGATGTTGCGACCGCGTTATCAGTGACGCCAGATGGCGATCAATCTATGGACTTGGAGGGTCGAAACGAATACAGATTCAACTGATAGTCCGCGTATTTTGGCTCCATAAGAGCAATAGAATCTTATTGGCCAAACCTTCACTTGTATGAGAGTGAGTGTGCTGTTTTGTTGTGTTTGTGTATCCTGGAACCTTGTTCTTTTTTACTTAGACCACCCTCGTCTATGTTGACGCACGCTGCCTTTGGGTGAGTAAGCTGAACTGAGCTATGAGCAAGTTCAACTTCCCACTCACCGGAAGTCTCGTGACATTCACAGCTATTTTCCCCCATAATTAAAACGTCACAAGCGGAAAGCCAAAAGGACAATTACTTTCCCACAAAACGGTCTAAGGGCTATCCAAAATATAAAGATATTAGCGGTACCTACATGCAAAGACAAACTATAACAATAATAACCAGAACAGAAGAACCGCCTTGGAAGTGTTAGTAATTTGTAAGCAGGTGTATCGATCCCTGTTCATTACCTTCACGTCTATTTTATAATCTTATATCAATTGCTCGCGACGCCACAATCCTCGCCTTTGGTTCTGTCGTGGTAATTTGTTCAGTCCACATGAAGGGTTTTAACGCATCAGTGCAACATCTCCGAGAACATAAAACTCAAACGAATACATAGATGAAACAGGGACGCGACAGAATTAAATAAATGAACTGCTGGAGAAAAAGAAAACCAACAGTTCAGTCCAGTGGGCCCGACCTGAGACAGAGCATAAGGCACCAACAGCCATTACTTAAATAATTTAAGTAAGTCTTTATTTCGTTGCCATGAAAACGAAACGGAGGCCCGACACGCCGGCGTGTAATTAAAGAGAAGTAAAGTTATCAATCGTAATTGGGTTAAATAGCATGCATGTAGCCTGTCGTATACCTTTCATCTTGTACCCAATCTTTTATATCGAATACTGATTTACGAAATGAGGTATTTAAATCATCGCAAGCATATGTCTTTTTTCTGAATTAATATACCAAGTCGCAAAAAATGCCAGGCCTTGTTGCAGAAGAGATTCAACATTGAATTTTGAAACTAAGTCTAAATGACGTCTATGAAGCGTAGAAAATGTGATATGTTTGGCGCCGATAACCATGACTACAGTTTAGCAGTTAATGATCTATTACGAGTGTTGAAATCAGGTACATGACTAGACATTCTGGCGAACCGAATATGTTGCCATAACATGCCATACGCGGAACATCGCCATCCAAGAAAGGCAAATTTACTGGGTGGTTAAACTTCGGAATTTTCAACATAGCACTGAATACTTACCATTTAAAACATGGACTTTCATATTATTTACAATTAAATCCGAGCTTCTACACACGTAGTCCCCCTGATCAGCGATACTGCTTTGTTCTATAAAGAGTTCACTTATAAAATATCGTCCTGGAATCGAGGTATGTTTTAGTATTTCCACTCTTCCCTTCCAACGTGGATTAGAAGGATGAATTCTACTTCCTTTAAAGAACCAGTCTATTTTCTCTGGCGCACGAGTTACTCCGCTTGCATTACACAAAAGGTGGATCTGTTGTCCCATATTAACGTATTTAGTCCCTTTCATTCTCAAATCTGTAGTACACAAAATACAATGACTTATTTTTTTATACTTAGCAGTGAAATCAATGCATATCTGAAACAAATAATATTTTACATCGTGGAAATATCTGCTATTCATATTGTGAAAGATATCATGACCATGTGATTGTCACTGATGCAGCCCGGACTACATTTCTGATATGTTTATAACAGAACATCGCCAAAGTCACGTATAAAATAAAACGAAATTTGTTGTTTCGACAAATAATAAATATAGGATCTTACACGAGTGCTCATGTATTATTGAATTTATTAAACGAGTTGAGGAAAAGGGGTAAAATGCGAGGCTTTGCCGAGCATTTTATCCCTTTTCTTCAACGAGAATTCAATAATACATGAGCACGAATGCAAGATTCTATTTATCATATGACATTTAAATCGCATTTTATTAACGATTGTTTAACAAAACTGTCAATATTCCGCCATTAGTAAACGCGACGTTGTTATGGACGTCATACATGTAACGTTATGGGGCGTATCTAACTAATTTACATATTTAATCCACTAGTGGATTATCGAAAATATTACATGGCGTTATTACCCTCTCAGACGCGACGTCATATGATAAAAACTAGTTCATCTCATGCTTCGCACGCTGACGTTTTCAACACACTCGATGTAACATTTTAGGTATTCACCTCAAAAAGTAAATATCCTCGACCATGATTGACTGATTGATTGATTTGAGGTTAACGTACCCGTCAACACTGTATAGGTCATTTTGGAGACGGTGCTTAAAATAATGTGAGACTTTTACCCGACATTGAGATGAAATGATATCTCAAGCCCTGTCGCTCAGTGAAACCAATAGGGTGTATAATCACGGACGGGGCGACTCGAACCGCATTGCCTGGGCAGGCTTAGAACCTCTGTCGCGGTTCTTCTGTCGCGGTTTATTTTTGTTATGGTTTGTCCTTGAGTATTTATATCGCTTATATTATTTTGTTTTTGATAGCCAATTGGCCAATTTGTGGGAAAGTATCTATCCTTTTGGCTTTCCGCTATTGATGTTTCCACCAGAGTCTGTTGTTTCATGTTTGTGTTTCTTTCCCTTTGCTGTCTCTGATGGGAGCTGTGGGTTAATGGTTATTGTCTTCAGTTCTATTTAGATTCTCTAAGCGGTTTACCAGTACTCGTGTGCGGTCGGCGTTAGCTCTGCGTGGAAGCAGCATGCAACCCATCTATTTCTTCAAGCCCCAATGGGCTAGGGCCAGAGCACAACCATGTGATATGCTGATACTTTCATGCCTCAAACTATTAATTTGTAAAAGAAAATGAATATGTATTTGTCTTAACACTTCTGCAATCACAATAACATCTATCTAGTAATGTAAACTTATGTTTTTGGGCAACGATTTAGAAAATCTCTTATGAATTGGAATCTACTAGGTTATCCATTATAAATCCACCACCTGTCATTATTTGGACTAGATAATTCATCACGAAAACACGCCTATATAATTCTGTCCCCTTGAACCCCCTTTTGTTTAATAGAAATGTGTTTTACAGGGGTAAACCTCATTTTTCTTCTTTTTAATATAAAACATAGGCGGTTCTAACGAGTACTCACAAGCTATATTTTGCCTCGAACAGTGGTTCTTCCGAGTACCCACAATCGATATTTTTAACATAAATAAGAAAAATATCATTAATTTTCACCTTAAAAGTTTCGTGATTTTTTTAAGTATTATTACTATTTTCGGAGATAATATTTACAATGTGATATTTTCATCACATGAGATGAGATATTTGTGTTATTTATTTAAACAAAATCAATTTTCTTTTTATTTTATACATAACTTTGGGGAAAAAAAGTAGTCGGTGTGCTACTGTGATGCTATTTTTCACAGTATAATTTTACACAGTGAGAAAATATCATTTTTTATTTGCTTCAGATATACATTGATTTTATTGTTAAAATAAATCATTTATTTTCTTTTATTTATTTATTTTATATAAAATTACATTTTAGAGCATAACCACGTGAATTTGTTAAACTACGCGTAAGTCTGGAATGAATAATTGAATGAATGGATGACTGATTGAAGATAAATCTATCAATGGTACAATTATAACAATCGGCTTCATTATTTGTTTTGGTTGAGATCTTAATTTATTTTTAAAGACGAAAACTTGATAAATAAAATAAAATTCAATTTGTCTAAATAAATTATTCAAGCCTCCATATACGCCTCGTTCCGTGTCTCAGACAATTGAATGCAAGTATGGAATCTGAGGGATTGACTGCAATAAATTTGATTTTCAAATCAAGCACACGCGCACGCAGAAGCACGTGGTTACTTGGCTTGCTGTATCAGTTGTGTCATGTCAAGCGAACATGTGTCTTATCGGGTGTGCCCAGCGAAATAAATACCCATCTCCCGATCCGCACAAACTGATCAGCCTTCTTCATGCAAATTGTGGATGCTTGATTGTCAAAATCTATAGATGTCTAAATAAATTCAGTGATACTTAGACTAGTTCTGATTGTGTCATATTTTCGAAGGCCTAGCCTTCGATTACTCTCACGCAATTTTCATTTGAAGTGGTATTTTCGTTCTGTGTAACAATGAAGTTCAAGTCCCATAAAAAGAAGCTAGCTATAGTTAGGAGATAGACACTCGGTTCATGTTTTATGACTAGGACAAGGAATTAATGCATGGTAGAGAATTCCCGAAAATCCGACTCACATACGCAATGAAATTTAAGTAAAAATGGCTCTGTAATGAACAGACTCCGTTAGTAAATCTCACGATATATATGAAAAAGTAGCATTAACATAGGTGTACTATTTTTGCTTTTGCTTTGCTTCTAAACATAGATAGTGGTCGTCATTTCGAATCGCCTTAGCTTTAGAAATATGTTGTTTGCAGAATAGCGGAAGATACCCTCGTATCACAGAGGTGCATTTCTTTTAATACATACCAGGCTTTAACTTTGATCTCTCTGAAAAAAAGAATACATTATTTAAGGTGACTGGATTTAACACCATTCTCTTTAAACAATTGTTTATTTCCTTGTTCAACTGAGGTCTTTGCTCGAAGGAAATAGTACGATAAAACACCCGTTTCATTACGCAAACACGCCTATACAAATTCATTGCCATCTTTATCGCCGAAACAATGAAACTTTTATGACGAAATATTGTGATATTTTTCTTATTTCTGCTCAAAATATAGATTGTGGGCACTCGTTAGAACTGCCTCATCGCTAACGAGTACCCACAACCTATATTTTAGAGCAATTATAAGAAAATAAGGTATACCCTCGGAAACCCCAGTTTTACTATACAAAAGTGGGGTTCAAGGGGGTCAAAATTATATAGGCGTGTTTTCGTGATGCGACATCTTATGAGAGATTTGTGATACGTGTCATAATATTACACCAAACCATCACGAAAACACGCCTATATAATTTTGACCCCTTCCAATCCCACTTTTATATATAAAAAAACTGGGGTTTACAGGGAGTCAACCTTATTTTTCTTATTTCTGCTCTAAAATATAGATTATTGGTACTCGTTAGAACCGCCTCGATGAGGCGGTTCTAACGAGTACCCACAATCTATATTTTTAGCAGTAATAAGAAAAATATCACAATTTTTAATCATACAACTTTCATTTTTTGGCGATAAAGGTGGCAATGTAATTGTATAGGCGTGTTGCGTAATGCATTGGCCGTGGGTGCTCGCGGACTTGTTGACATGATAAAATTAGATTCAGTGAAGAAAATCCTTTCTTTGAATATTTGACCCCTTTTTACAGGCGTTGAGGTAACAAGAACAAACATGCTGCCTCTCTGGTACAATATAAACTGTGATTGAGAACGTGGCAAGTTAACCAGTTCCCTTAAATAAATTGTTTTATATATTCATGCACGTAAAATAATACATTTTAAACGAAAAACGTTTGGTATGAAGCAGATATGTTTCAACAGACCGACCACTTTAAAATCATGTCAAAAAGTCTTAATCCCACTTTATACAGAGAAAACTTTTTTTTGTTTACGGCTCTTTCAAGATTATTTCACTCATATCGAGCCGATCGTTAATCGGAGGTGGGCGGGTACCCGGAGAAACAACACCTGATTTCCGTTGCAGAACTTGGCATCACACATGTGACCCGAGCCAGGCTCGATCCCACAGTGGTGAGAGACCTAATTATTAAGAGTCTCTTATCCACCAGGCCACGGAGGCCCGTAAACTGGGGTTTACTGCTTTTACTGCTCGGTTCTAATGAGCACCCATACAAATGTGTGTAATGGGGCAATTCTAACGAGCACCCACAACCTATGTTGGGAGTACATGTATGAATAAGAAAAAATATCACAAATTGCTGTCAGAAAAATAACATTTTTGAGATTTGAAAGAATGCATTATGTCACACGGGTGTTTACAATTCAATTTTCATCTGGAAAAGTTCGTCATAATACCTTGTAATATGGGCCCCGCCAAGCGATTTTGGAACTTATCGCCTATGCGAGCAGCGAAGGTTCAGGCGAGCCTGCGCGTCCGCGCAGACTCGCCAGAACCATCGCTGCTCGCTCATACAAGCAGTGTATCAAGAGGAACCTTCAGACAGAAAGCCATATCCCTGGCCCCTCTGAATGGCTGGGCATGCGCAGTTAAAATTTGTCATGACGGAATGCTCGAAGACACAAATTCGCTTGGCGGGGCTCATATAACATTAGCCCTCACGTACATGTTTTCGTAATTGCTCACCCCAATGCAGTTGTTCTAGTAAGGGTTTTAATTGGTGCATGTGTGTGTTTGTATGTACGAGTGTGTATGTACTTTCTTTTTTATTATACAAGTGCCACGGAAATGGCTGTAGAAAGGTATGTATTGACGCTCATGAATATTAAAAAAAATATTTTCAACAGTCTATACTAGATCAAACTGTCGGAAACCCGTCGGCAGCACATACGTCACTTTTGTTGTAGGGTAATCTATAGTCTTGTTATGCTAACAGACTATTCAAAACGAAAACAATGCATTAATGGATAAGAGTGGTACTAACTGTATTACAATTGACATTTATGAAGGTAGATCGTCGGCTTTAAAGTTGTTGAAAATTGCAAAGAATCCGAAACTTTGCCTAATCAAATGACGATTTTTAAAAAAGGTTCATTCCAAATACCACTCAGGTCTGACCAGATAAGACAACAATATTTCATCACAAACACACGTCTTTATAATTTTAACCCCCTTCAACGCCATTTTTATATAGTAAAACTGGGATTTACAGGGGTATACCTTGTTTAAGTTATTTCTGCTCTAAAATATAGATTGTGGGTACTCGTTAAACCCGTCCCGATGAGGCGGTTCTAACGAGTACCCACAATCTCTATTTTGAGCAGAAATAAGAAAAAATATCACAATTTTTCATCTAAAATTTTTAGTGTTTTTGGCAGTTAAGTTTACAGTGTATTTGTATAGGCGTGTTTTCGTAATGTTGTGAACTGTGCCTGTACGGTAAGCCCATGTGTACACAAATGGATAACAAATGGCGTTTTTTTTTCAGTTATAGAAAGCCCACAATAAGAACAAATACTAATAGTACAACGCACACATTACATAAAAAATTACCAAGCAGATCTGGAGGGGTTTTGCCTTAAACAAAGAAATCAAGGATTTAGCTGATATATTGTTTAAAGTCTGGAAAGGGGAGCCTTTGGCATATATAGAACACCAATACTTTCCAAAGAGCAGATGACTTTATGTAATCCATTCATTCTTTCCAGGGCCTATTTTGATATATTTGAAAATGGAATACCGCTCATGTGAACACGTTTGATGGGAGGTGTGAGGTAATTGTATCGATTTCTGATCATTGTCTTCACTTCTACATGTACGTAACATTTTTGTAAACTAATGCCTCTCAAGAGGCACAAAGAAGAAGAAGAAGAAGAAGAAGAAGAAGAAGAAGAAGAAGAAGAAGAGTGAATGATTATTTTGTGCCTGTTTTGTATTGTCTGTTAACCAGTTCTATGTTCTTTGTTTCTAAAGTAAACTTGATAGTTAATATTTAAAAAAAAAACAACCTCCCTTGAAATTCATCTTCTGATGTTAAGTAAATAGAATTTCTTCTACAATTATGATTTCATCGTATGAAACATAAATATGAATAAAGTGGTAACCAACCTATAATGCATTTGCCATCAAGGTAATCATTGGTGTTATGTTATAATACCTATATAAGTCGAATTTCGATGGCTCGACCCCCTTTAAGACCATGAAACTTTGTTCGAGACAGCGGTAGTTCAAGCCACGGAGGGTTACTATTAGTGCCATACCAGGAGATGCAATGAAGATGCAATAATTCTGGGGTATCTTTTCGGTATTCTGCATTCTAAATGCATGTTGTGTGTACTTCTTAGAATGGCCTCATCGATTGATTCATTGCCAGATAAAAAAGAAAATCTCCATGAATTATCCCTATACCCTATTTGGAGGAAAGAGCCATCGGGTTTCGAGCTATTGAAGTTCTTTCAAATTTGTACATCTATATTAGATTACCGCGCTCATGCGAAATACTGGTTTTGTTCACCATTCTACGTAATGATATTTCTCTTACGAAACTTTGCAGAAGTTTCCTGTTATGCTAAAGACACAAACCGTGGGTGCTCGTTAAAACCACCCGTACAAGCATGACATTAAATAAACAAGTAAGAAAAATGTCTCTCAGTAAAGGTCACAATCAAAGAAGGCAGACATCTCAAGTCACCTAAGGAAAGTATGCGATATGGAGGCACATATAAAAACATCAGACGAAATATGAACCAAAACCACAAAGCCAATAAACAAATAAGACACTGCAAAAGAACGGCCGCCTTTGGGCAGTCAGTAGTATAACTACTGGGAGGCTTCAAATCCGTAGTTTATGAAATTTCAAACCTCGCCATCAGTTCCAGTGCAGTGTCAAACATAATAACAATAAAATATTAATCCGAATGGAGGCTTCCTAGCTCAACAGTTATTCATAGTGAAACGATCATGTATAGATTATACATTAATAAATCTGCTAGTCTGAGTCACGTAGTCTCTACATCCCTCACTTGGAAGCTCATTTGTCTGTCAAGTTGAGCCGGTTCTAGAATTATACTCACTATCTATGTTATTTATTAGCAAAAATAAACATACCCTTTTGAACCACCATATTTATTCAAGGGAATCATTTACATAGAACTGTTATACTGAATTTAAAAAAAAATATACTAAACATGTAGCCACCACTTATATTTCTCTGTTCGTGGAATTGGTACCCTTAAAATGAAATTGTACAACTTGAGGGAATGATGCGCTTTCAAAACTTTATCTGTTTTTTAGCGATCTACTCATAAAAGAATAATTTTCATACTGACGAACATATTTTCCTTACAAAGAAAACCCTTATTCCAAAGGGCTTTAATGTATGCATGTAAGCAAACAATGTGACAAAGGGTCAAATGTATCCATTCTCTTAAAGGCTTAAGTAGGAACGGGGTAAAAACAGAAAGGAAGATGAAATACAAGAGACAGAAACAGACAATCCTATATTAAGACAATCAAATATGGTCGTTAAGACTACATTTGAATAGCCACAGAGGGGGTCACTGTGAGCAGGAAATACTAAGTAAGAAACACTGAGACTTTAAAATATATTAAAAAAAAGTGTCCGTCTTAACTTAAGTTGGTATTTATAGCGGAATTCTACTTTATTTGATCAACTGCTAAACATAAAAATGTATTCCAATCCCACTGGGGTGTAATATACAAGAATAGATTTCTGATTTATCAAACATGTATCATCTTTGACGGCTTTCCTCGAAAGTCCTATTAATTATTCATTCCTTGTATTTCTTTAAATGCTTTAAATTAAATATAATTACAATGAAGGAGAAATGCTTACCTATGACGTGTAATGATACATATTGAGCAATTAGATGATTTGCGCTAACTTGACATTCATACACGCCGGCGTGTCGGGGCTTGGCGTCCTTGATCATTAAATCCCATGTACTGCTAGTCCGAGATAACTTTGAGTGGCTTATTGTCATTTCATCATCTGGTGAAAACGTCATCTGTCCTATTGTGAGTGGAAAGTCTTCCGCCAATTTCCGCCAGACAACCTGAAGAAAGTGTGAAATATACTCTCGAGCATTTGACAAAATGTTCCCTTCTTCTATACGAAAGAAAATGCACACATGTTTTTTTATAGAAAGTCTTTGTCTTTATATTATCTTTTGTGACTTACTTCTTTCACTGACCATTAGGACTATCCGGATAGTAGAAAGTATCTTGATGCGAAATAATTGATACAAAAACGTGTTAAATATTTCTAGAATATCAATAATTACTGAAATTTTGACGGAAACCATGTACATGTATCGCGTTCCCATCTATCAATCGCAAAAATTCGGAATACGCATACTTTTTAAATGGAGGTTAGACGTTTTGCCGATTACATCTTTAAACATCCCAGACGATGAAACCCGACCGCGGAACAAAAATGTTCGAAGCCAGAGTTATTTCATGTATTTGACAATTGTATCAATTCCTGATCATTGCCTTGACTTCTATTTTGTTCACAACAGGTGTGGCTTGTGTGTACGACCAACATCCGTAAAAGAAATACATATTATATTTCATAAATAAGTTCAAAACAAAGATACTTTTATGCTTTTCGGTACAAATATATCTAGATGGCCTGATTTGTTTTTGGTTAGCTATCAAAATGTATTTGATTAAATTATGTCCTTTTTCGGGCACATGATTTTCTTCCTTTGCTACAGCGATAAATTTTAAACAAAATAACTTAAAATCGAGACATCTATGATTATAATATTTTGCATACGTCTTTCGAGCAATGTATAGATGATTCAGGTAACTTTTGAAAGATTCTGTAAATAACTCAACGACATTTGTCACTTTTCATCTTAGGCGTGTAAACTACATGTACAGAAATGAAACGTATGTACAAAATATAGGAAGAGCTTTTAGAGCTAGATTTGCGATAATTTGCATGGCGGCCTTACTAACATTAAAGAAAAAAAAAATAAACAGAAATCTCCTTCTGATTACTGCTTTACAGGTTAAAGTAGAAGTAAAACAAAGATCAGGAATCGATACAATTAACTTACTACACCCATCAAAGACAACAAAGGGAAAGAAACACACACATGAAGCGACCAGACCATAATGGAAACCTAAACAAATGATGGCCATAAGGACAGTTACTTTCCCACAAAATGGCCAAATGGCCATCCAAAATAAAAGGACACAAGAAATACACACAGTAAGTAGTAACAAACAACAACATAAATAAACCGCCGCAGAAGAACCGCCTTGGAACGGCCAGTGGGAAGAATTCCACTGGGGGGGGGGGCCTTAAATCAATTTTACATGGCCATTATCCTCGCCCTTACCTCTGTCGCGGTATACAATAATTTTGTTTAGTCCGCATGACGGCTTCCTAACTCATCAGTGTAACATCTCCGAGAACATACAAATAAAAAGAACTACAGAGATGAAACAAGGTTGAGGTCTCGACTGCATACAACAACAGAATTGCTGGAGCAAAAGAAAACCAACAGTTAGACTTCAAAGGGCCCGACCAAATTCGGAGCATCAAGTTTGAACTTTGAGACTTTGGGGTGCTTTCCCTTTATAGCTTTCTGGCTTAATATACTGCTCGATAATCGAATATCAAGAGGGTCATCGTGTTCCTGCATCGCTCGCATTGAGTATCATAACGCATTAGGAGAATATGGCTTAAAATCATCAAGAGAAACAGTTTGATCAAACTTAACTCAGAAACCATCAAGACAAATATTTTGAACAAAACAAGGCTTTGTAAGCGACACACACCCAAAGACAAACCATAACAAAAATAAACCGCAACAGAAGAACTGGTGTTCTAGTGTTTTACTCTAGGTGACCTAGTTTAAAACTTGACCTAGATATAATTATGAAAAACATTTAAAGAAAGATTCATCATGATTGCTTCAAAAGTACGGCATCTAGTATTAACAAAGTTTTCCTTTGATTTGGCCTGGTGACTTAGTTTTTGACCCCAAGTAACCGGGTTTCGAAGTCAAGCTGACGATCATGAAGACAAATATTTTGAGCGTGTTTTGTGGTTCATAATCATTGCTTCAAAATGTGACTTTTTGGGGGTTAACAAGGTCTTCCTTGTTTTGAACCAAAGTGACCAGGTTCCAGCTGGTATTAAGGGAATGTGAGGTGGCCGAAAAAGTCTCCCTGCCATTCATCATAGTGTAGATTATAATTTCTAGTCCTTTGAGATGTTAAATTTAGAAAATATTTAGGGCCACTCATGACGCCTAATTGATCTAAACTAGCATGTCTGACGCCCAAAATCTTGTACACTACACTTTTAGTTTCCGGTGTGTATTCCATGTTTCCAAGGAATTACCCTTCTTACAGCATTTTCAAATTTGACAAAGAAATCATCAAGGCAAACATCTGGAGAAAAATGCTGGTAATGGCTTCAACCGTATGACCTCTGAAATGTTCACCAGGTTTTCATTTCATTTGGCCTGGTGACCTTTGTTTAGACAAAAGTGGACATAGAAATTGTCAAGACAAACATTTTGAGCAATATTCAAGATCACATCAAAATCTGACCTCTGTAGTGTTAACAAGGTTTTCTTCGTTCTACCCTGGTGACCTTGATCTTTAAACCGCAAGTGACCAAGTTTCAAACATGACGCGGAAATCATCGAGATAAATATTTTGATTCATGATGATTACTTAACAATGTGACCTCTAGAGTATTAACAACGTTTTCCTTCGACTTGGACCGGATATCTAATATTTTACCCCAAAAGATCGAGTTTCGATTTCAACCTAAGATGAACGTTTCGGGCATGATTCATGATGAGTGCTTTAAAAACTGTAGTGTTAACGAAGTCTTCCTTTGATTTGTCTGCGGACCTAAGTTTTGAACCCAAGTGACCCAGTTTGAAACTTGACTTATCAATCTTCAAGACAAACATTTTATTTATTAATATTTACCACGATTGCTTAAAACATGTGACCTCTAACGTGTTAACAAGGATATCCATCTAGCCTGGTGACATAGCTTTTGACCCCAGTGACCCATTTTCAACTTTGAAACGGAAATATTCAAAGACACAAACATTTTGAGCAATATACACAACGATAACGATTGACGATTGACTTGGCCCGGTGACCTAGTTTTTGACCCAAAAGTTAACCAGTTTCAAACTGGACATAGAAACCACCAAGACAAACAATTTAAACAAGATTCACGACAATTACTTCAATAATATGACCTCATGTGTGTTCACAGGTTTTACTTTGATTTGACCTGGGGATATAGTTTTTTATTCGGTTCCGAACCTGACCAAAAGTCGTTTTTTTTTTCTTTTTTTCCGCGTTCTTCGGCGATAATATTTATTTTTATTTTTGATCAGTACATCCAGCGAGAAAATGTGGAGGAGACGCTCAGCCAACTTCTCGTAAAGGACTCAGCATCCTGGGGCCAGTTGTTGTCGTTAGTGAACGTATCGTTAAAACTTTGATCATTTAATATGACAAATATACATTGATTTTTGCAGAAAAAAATGTGAGCAGCTTTTGCAGATGCGAAAGTTCCTCACATTTTTTCAGCAAAAATAACACAATTTTAGGTATTAAACGTGCTAGAACAGTTAACAATTTGACCGCTAACGAGCTCGTTAAGCTAACGATGCTTAGAAAACTTGGCCCAGAATGTTGAAGTGTTTGCTCTAATCAAATAGCTTTTTTACAAGTTTTAAATTTATCGACAAAAACAAAACAAGTCCAATCCTGTTACTCATACCATCGAAACGTAAACAAATGACCAGCCTTGTTGAAACGATATCCACATATGGATAAATCCCATGCAGCCAACGAAGCGTCCAACTGAAGAGATGTTGTACAAAGCATTGACGCGTGGACAGTCACACATGAAATACGTGGTCTTAGTCAGCAAACCCATCAAGAAATCACACCTATATAATTTTTACCGCCTGAAAACCCACTTACTTTTACATAGTAAAATTAGGGTTTACAGGGGTATACATTATTTTCCGTATTTCTGCTCAAACTCATAGATTGTGGTACTCATTAGAACCGCCCAGGCGGCGGTTCTAACGTGGACGAGGCGGTTTTTACGAGTACTCACAATAAATATTTTGAGTAAAAAATACGAAAAAATATCAAACATTTTTATCTGAAAATTTTCTTTTTTTGGGGGGGGGGTGGTCAAATTTTCAATTTATTTGACCAGGCGTGTTTCCGTAAACGCCATAGTGGAGGCAATATAGATCCAACGGCTTTGATCGATGTTATTCAAATATTAAAAGTACTACAACTGTAAATGAGACTTTTTGTTTTGTCTGGAATGTGCTCATTCTGAACCTGCAGGATAGTTGAATGACCCTCAATCAAGTACTGTACAGTCGACAAATCAACAAACCACACCTTTAAGGCCGAACTTGTTGAAGTTGCCGGAAAAACGCGTCATATAACAGATAAAAATCGACTATAGAAATCAATCATCAAGACAAACATTCGGAGCAATATTCATGATCATTACCATTACGAAAACACGCCTATACAAATACATTGCCACCTTTATCGCCGAAAAAATGAAAATTTTATGGTGAAAAATTGTCATATTTTTCTTATTTCTGCTCAAAATATAGATTATGGACAATCGTTAGAACCGCCTCATCGAGGCGGTTCTAACGAGTTCCCACAATCTATATTTTAGAGAAGAAATAAGAAAAATATGGTAAAACCCCCGGAAACCCCAGTTTTTCTATATAAAAGTGGGGTTTAAGAGGGTCAAAACTATATAGGCGTGTTTTCGTGAAGTTTAAAAATGTAACCTCAGGAGAGTTAACAAGTTTGTCCTACATTTTGCCCGGTGACCTCGGTTCGGACCTCAAGTGAACCAGTTTCAAACTTGGCATAGAAATAACATTACAGACAACATTTATAACAGTTCCTTAAAATGCGACCTCTACAGTGGTGACACGATTTTTCTTTGGCTTGACCTGGTGACCAAGTTGTAAACCCCAAGTGACCCAGATTCGCGCTTGACCTAGAAATCCTCAAGGCAAACATTTTTAGCAATATTCATGACATATTCATTACTTAAAATTTGACCTCTACAGGCTATACAAGATTTTTTTGGCTTGACCTGGTGACCAAGTTGTTATCCCAAAGTGACCCAGTTTGGAATTTGGCCTAGAAATCATCAAGACAAATATTTTTTAGCAATATTCATGATACTTACCTAAACAATAATGTGACCTCTGAACAATGTTTTCCTTTGATTTTGCCCGGTGACCTAGTTTTTGACCCCAAGTGCATTGAATTAAATCTGCCCGAGACATCATCATGACAAACATGTTGACCAAGATCCATGCCGATTTCAGAAATGTGACCACAAAAGTGTTAACAGGGGTGTTCTTTGATTTGGCCTGGAGGCCTACTTTCTCAACCCAAGGTACCTAGTTTCAAACTGTACCTAGAAATCGTCTAGACAAACATTTTGAGCAATATCCATGACAATTCTTGAACAATACGACCTCTAGGATTTTCGGACTTTTCTTTGATTTGACAGGGCGACCTAGATTGTGACCCGTGTGACACACTATCACGACTTAGATTTTATACTGACAGCAATTCTGAGCAAGTTTTAACAAGATTGGGTCAAACTTGTGACCTCTCGAGTGTTAGAAAACTAATTGTTGACGACGGATGAAGACGGACGACAGACAGAGGTGGGGGGGGGGCGGGGCACAATAGCTCAGGTGAGCAAAAGCGCACATGAGGTAACGAAACTTTGTCATTGAATAAAACAAGCGGGACCAAATATAGTTAAATATGATTTTAAATATTGCGGGTCGTCAATTATGCCATACTTTCAGAGCTTTTACAATGAATTATAGCACTGCCATAAATCAAATGTTTATGCTTGTGACAAAAGTCTACGAAATAAGAGCCGTTGAAGTCATCGGATGTTTAAAGAATAACGGCGAAAACGTGATATTGCTTAAATGTTTTTGTTCCCGTGTTAAGACGTTTTAAAAAAAATCCCTTTTCGGAAAATATGTAATTTTGCTGAATGTCCAAAAATGATGTCACAAATACTGACATGATGGCGTGCAATAAATGAGCCCCACCAAGCGAATTTGTGTCTCCGAGCATTCCGTCATGACAAATTTTAACTGCCCATGCCCAGCCATTCAGAGGGGCCAGGGATATGACTTTCTGTCTGAAGGTTCCTCTTGATTCACCGCTTGTATGAGCGAGCAGCGAAGGTTCTGGGGAGACTGCGCGGATGCGCAGGCTCGCCTGAACCTTCGCTGCTCGCATAGGCGATAAGTACCAAAATCGCTTGACGGGGCCCAAATGACATTAACCGACTTATACCTAACAAAGATAGTTGAATGATTCAAGATGACTTTCATTCTCTTTTGTCTTGACGGATTTGTAGCACATTTTACATTTTGTTTCATGTTTGTAAAAGCGATACATATGTAATTCAGGCACATGCACTAATACTACCTGAAATTATAATACACATACCTGTATTAAGCAAATTATTTCAGATTTGTGTTACATGATTTCCATTATCATAAAGGCAATCTAGCATGGCACATCGTCTATTTACTAAATGCTGTAAACAATAGCATTTTCAAGTAGCAAACTTATAAACACCCTGTGTCTCTAACAAATGTACAACATGTGATTATAATGCGACAGTGTTTGTGCTACTACTTCACACTAGTAATCATTGAAACTTAGAAAGTCCTACTGTGGAAAAAGCTGATTTCTAAGAGATAAGAAATAAAAGATAGTACACATGACAATACATAGCCTACCACGTTTACCATTTTTGGGCCTAGTCTGGCAATATGGCACTTCAAGACAGCTAATTCGCCTTCCTGAACCGTAATATTGGTGGGAGTCTTGAGAAAATACGGAGTGGCTTCCCGTTTCACCACGAAACTGGAACCTGAAAATAAAATTGGAAGACACGTTAACCAAAGCTTAATAAATCCCCCTAATAATGACACACATGCAAATTAATTATTTGATATGGAAAACCGCAGACCCGAGCGCGTTGGTGTACAGTAAGACCATTTTTTGTGTAGAAAACACATAGAAAGAATATAAATAACATTTTAAATAATGTTTTTAAAAGTAGAATTAGTCAAAATTGTAACTGGACATAAGGATAGACTTCAACTTACGGTAGTGGACAACGTTAAATGACATTTTCTCCGCTTTTACTCGGTATTGTCATTATCTTTGTATCAAATTAAAGGTAAGATATTGAAGATTTTATCAAAATTATTAGGTAGTCATTTGTTTCAATGCTACTTTTGTCATAATGGAAAAACGCATTTTAGCCGTGATTTAGTTTATGGATTCGTCGTTTTATCACGAAAACCATCAACAAGATAGGCCCTTTGAACTGTATCAGGGATTTTTCCTTTAAAACCGCTGATAAGAAAGAGAAGTGAACGCAATAATCAGGAATCGATACAATTAACCCACAGCTCCTATCAGAGACAGAAAGTTATAACTAATTTAATTTTTTGTACCAATATTGATTTGGCACATTGAACAATATCTACATATATATATTTTAACAGAAACCACACAAGCTACTATAAATCTGAGATACAGTTTTCAAGCTCAGTCGTCTGGGAACGTAAATGCCAAACCTTATATGATTTGACCAATCAATAAAGGAAACAAATCACTTTAAAAATACCCCGAAACGTCAAACCTCCACTTTCCAGGAAGGGTGAAAATTGGTTTCGTCTAAATAAAAACTTCTTATTCTCCTAAATGACAAGTGTGACCTCCCTGGCCTCTATTCAGAACCAGCTGATTCTTTCTTAATTGCATTTAGGGGTGGATTTTACCAAAAATGAATTTGAGAACATTAATTCAACACAGCGCGCCTATAAAGGCCATGGAAAAATCTGTGTTTTATTCTGCAACAAATCACAGCTCGGAAGATCGTGACGAGTGACGTCATTAAAGTAGAAGTAAAACAAAGATCAGGAATTGATACAATTAACTTACTCCATCCATAAAAAACACCAAAGGGAAAGAAATACAAACATTAAGCGACCAGACCATAATGGAAACCTAAACAAAGGAAGGCCATATGGACAGTTACTTTCCCACAAAATGGCCATATGGCCATCCAAAATTAAAAGACACAAGTGATACACACAGTAAGTAACAAACAACAACATAAATAAATCGCCACAGAAGAGCCGCCTTGGAACGGTCAGTGGAAGATTTCCACTGGGGGGCTTAAATCGATTTTACGTGGCCACAATCCTCGCCCTTACTTCCGTCGCGATTTAGACAAATAATTAGTTCAGTCCGCATGAAGGCCTCCTAAGTCATCAGTGCAACATCTCCGTGAACACAGAAATCAAAGAACCACAGAGGTGAGACAACGGTGAGGACTCGACAGCAAGAAACCACTGAAATGCTGGAGCAAAAGAAAACCAACAGTTAGACTCCGATGAGCCCGACCAGAGACAGAGAATCAGGCACCAACCAACATTATCTCTTTAATTTTCAATAAGCCTTTACGTTGGAGCCGTCATAGAATCTGAGGCCTGACCCACCGGCGTGCAATTAAAGAGGGAAGCAAAGTTGCCAACCGTGATTGGGTTAACTACCATGCATGCAGTCTGTCGTATAATATCCATGTTGTACCCAATCTTTTTATATCGAAGAATGATTTTACGAAATTGGGTGCAAACTGCTAATTTATGAGGTCACTAGTCTATTCCCTTGACGTTAGTCGGTGTAACGTAATTTTTCGCATCGAAAACGTTAGCAAAGGATATAAATGCATGTGTTTAGTCGATAATTTTAGCGGAATGTCTTCTAACAATGGCGAAAGGTTGTGAGAATCTGAAGGAAACAACAACATTATTGCCGATTTTCAGCGTGTTAGAATCGAAATAGATAATCTCTATTCTATGTTTTGTTGGGTTATAAATCACAGTTTGTCGGTCAGTTGTAAATAGACAAATCACGCGCGCTACGCGCTCGTGATTTTATCTACTTTACAACTGACCTCCAAACTGTGATTTATTACTCAACAAATCACAGTTAGAACTGATCTATTTCTAAAGTAAAATATTCAATTCAACCGATGAAATTCCTTTTGATCTGTTATTCAATCATTTTAGCCCTGTTTCTTAAATGGACCGTCTTAATAAGCGGAACATCGTTCCTGGAGAAATAACAAGATGCTAATAATTGGGCGAGCCAAGACTTAAACTTTACAAAGAACGACTACTTAGACAGTAATTGAAGACAAATGGTGTACTAGGAAGAACCTTTATTGACCGTGAATTCTTTCTAGCCATTGAAAATCATGCTTGAATTCGTGTCAAAACATATCCACCATTAACAAATGACATGTGATATTTCTTCATATATCTCACTTTTTATAATATTTTACTGTCGGAATTTCTGTGTAACACTGGGATTGTTAAATCGTCAATGAAAATACACATTTTAGAAAAAAAAAAAACATTAAAATTGACAAAAGCATAGCGTAGTCTACCCTTAATGTCTTGCGCCCATGTTCATTTGTTAAGAAGACTGTGAACACAGCCGGATATGTTCGTGTAATAAGTTTCATAATAAAAAGACCAAAATTTTGTATGATTGACATGTGGTGTGCCTATAAGGATAACGCATATACTTGTGATGCATTTTGTTTTCATTGTACCGTATTTTACCCTTTTTCTGAAATTACGTGTACGGTTGCATGCCCGTTTGATAACTCTAAGAGCTAGCGCTTTTCAGATAGTTTTTTTTTTGTTAGTTTCCTTATTTCCTTGTTTCATCCTTTCTAGAATCGCTTTAATGGGGTGGTTTTGAGGAGATTTAACAAAATATGTTTCAGCAAGCCTGCGGAAAAATACATTACGATAACACATCCGTGTGATATAGTGCATTTTTTCATAAAAAAGCGAAATTTTCTGATGAAAATTTGTGACATTTTTCTTATTTATACTCCAAACATAGGTTTGGGTGCTCGTTAGAACCGCCTCATTGGGGCTGTTCTAACGGGTACCCACAACCTATGTCTTGGAGCAGAAATAAGGAAAATAATGTTTACCCCCCAAAACACCAGTTTTCTCTTTATAAAGTGGGGTTTAGGGAGGTCTTTATTTCACGGACTTGTTCACATGATGATACCTCCGTAGACCGAACTTGCCTCTGTATTAAGAGGGGTAGAGAGCGGTTTTCAACACGTGGTGGAGAAACATGCTTGACCTAGAGACATAAAACTGTTTATTGTGTTGTCAATTTTGTCATAGTTTTTATCAAAAGACTTTTCTTCAAACGAAGGAGAGAGAAAAAAATGACGGATCTCATTTTATACTTTAGTCCGCATTTGATCCCTCTCCTAATAACATAGCCACGGGAAGGCTTAGACATAAATATGTAATTTTAGCATAACAGTGCCACAATTAGTCTGAAATTATATAATGCTTACCCAATTATATAAGCAATAACTTCGACTAGACATATCAGATTTATATCTAGAAAACATCAGGAAAATTGATCACAGTCAAACTCACAGAGGCATCGCCCATAAATCGCCATTTTAGTATTGCTTTGCCTTGGATGCCAGATGCGGTTCTACTTTATAGCTTTGCCCTAATAAGAAGAACCCCGTCACGTGATAACCTGTCTTGAGCGGTATTGACCAGGCAAGACACACATGTAAGTGCTTAGCTGGTCAGACAGGCAAGGGTCTGGACTTTCAACTATTGAAACCGGACGTATTTATATTATCCAAACAGCGAACACAAAGATACAGAACAGACTGCGCGCATGCGCAGTCTGATCTGTATCTTTGTTGTTCGCAAATGGCATAAAACACATTTTCTAAAAACGCGACTCACATAAGGACCTTTAAGTTATATTGTTTCAATTGATGTTCTATGTCTGGGTATATGATTTCATTTGTCTGGTGGTTGCCAACTAATATAAACTGTTAGAGCTTTTATATATACTGGTTTATTTGTTGTGAGGTACGCGGCGACAGTCAACACTATTCGGATCATACTGAGCATGTCAGTTTACCCGACCACCTATCTAACCACACTTTTCCCGGTTAGTCTGGCTATTGACCAAGGGCACATTACTGACCACCGTCCTTAATTTTATCAGCGAAAGGGAGAGAATGACCGTAGAATAGATTTCATGATTCGAATGTTGTTCACCTGGAAGGTACCACACCCGCGACCTCTTAATCACCAGTCAGACGCGCATTCAAATGAGTTAACGAAACCTCCTGATATGGATTAGCTAACGCGATAAACAGTCAGTTTGGGTCTAACTTCCCATATCACAGGCCCTGGTGTATGAATGTCATTTGATATGTCACCAGTAACAAATAGGCATTTAACGAAATATGCTGAGGCTCATGGGTAAAATCTAAGAATAACAAGGTTTCCGATTCGATTCAGAATGATTGATTGATCAATCCTTGTATATCATTTTATGACGGCTCCTGGAGAAGGTCCAAGGGAGAAAAGAGATTGAAGAGACAATAGAGGAGATGAAAATGAATGATGGGAGAGATAGAGGAGAATAAATGGTATTGTAGAAAACTGAAGAAATAACAACATTACTGCAGAAAGGACAACAGGCACTTGCCCATCTGTAAGCTAGTATTGATTGGACGCTCCAGTGACATAAGATACGTGCCACCTTGGCCTTACCCAACCAACCCTTCGCTAGTAAATGCCTTGGTATATATCATGCTGATGATGGTTGTCCGCCTCGGTACAGTAGCTCAGTCGGATGTGCGTTTGACTGGTGATCAGTAGAACGCGGGTTCGATAACTGCCGGGAGGTCGGCAATTTTCATGGAGTTTGATAATGAAATCGATTATACGGTCATTCTCTCCCTTCTGCTGATTCAAAAAGGGCATTTGTCAGTTTCTGGAGAAAGAATGTGCAGTGTACTGGTTAACCGCTTACATATAAGCCTGCCCGTGAAAAGTGTGGATAGGTAAACTGACCGGCTCAAAAATGACCTAAATAGTGTTGAAACTCCAATTCAAACAAACAAAATAATGCTGATGATAGCACACAACTTAGTTAATCGTGCCTATAAGAGTATAATATGAGCCAGCTCACGAAAAAACCTACAATAAGACATGTGCGCCCAACGAAAACTCAGATCAGCCTGCGCATCTGGTCAGAGTCTTCGTTGTGAGCTTCACGGGTAGCTAAAGGCCCAATGCTCTTTTATGCAGCAAGAGAAGTCTCTGGTTAGACTATATGAATGCGCAGGCTGATCCGAGTCTTCGATGGGCGCACGTCTTACTGTAGGTTTTGTCGTGCGTTGGCTCAAATAGGTAATAAGCTAGGGTTAAAATTTGAAGTAATTTGCCACTGTGACATACTGAAACTCTATACAAAATTGTCCTTTTCTGATGTTGGCGAGCAGGCTTCGGGAGGCTGCTCTAGAAGGAAAAAAAAATAATGCTCCCAAGGGGTGCAAATTCATTCATTACGAAAACACACCTATACAAATTCGTTGTAACCTTTATCGCCGAAATAAGGAAATATTTTAGATGAAACATTGTAACATTTTTCTTATTTCTCCTCAAAATATAGATTGCGGGTACTCATTAGAACCGCCTCATCGAGGCGGTTCTAACGAGTACCCGCAATCTATATGAGGCGGTTCTAACGAGTACCCGCAATCTATTTTTTAGAGCAGAAATAAGGAATTTTTTGTGACATTTTTCTTATTTCTGCTCTAAAATATAGATTGCGGGTACTCATTAGAACCGCCTCATCGAGGCGGTTCTAACGAGTACCCACAATCTTTATTTTAGAGCAGAAATAAGAAAATAAGGTTTACCACTGTAAACCCAGTTTTACTATATGAAATTTAGGTTGGTGGGGGTCAAAATTATATAGACGTGTTTTCGTGATGCCTTTTAGAACAGCTCCCTCACAATGCTGAGAGAAATGCTTAACATTTATCTTTCGTTACGCACATGCGTAATATGCGTTCATATATATTCTTCATGATACGAGCGTAACAAGTGCATGTAAATAACACCCTGTAAACCCCGCTGTAGAAGGTCGGGGAGAAAACATGCTTTATTTATTTATTTATTTATTTTTTCGACTGTTCCTTTATCTTTTTGACGTGCTCATACGCTGTGTCTTAATAGCACAGTTATTGCATTGGATGCAATTTAACATTTAAACAGTACTTTCTAATCGCAAAATAGAATTCCACTCATCAAATTTGGTAGAAAATCTAATTGTAACTCGCTTGGAAATATTTAGGCTCTACATACTTCGACAACTTCATTAGTCTACCGAAACCTTTTTCACTATTAAAATTGTTTAATTTTATTTTCGTGCCACAACAAAAAAGCGCTGGGGACGGTTTGATCTATTTAAACCTCGTATTAAAATCACTTGGATGCCATGTAATTTCTCATCTATGAGACCCTGACATCTCTGTACCTGCTTCCTAATGGAGAAATCTGTCCCACAATTCATTACAAAAACACGCCTATACAAAATACATTGTAAATGTTGCCGCCGACAAACCGAAAATTTTAAGATGAAAAATTGTGATAATTTTCTTATTTCTGCTCAAAATATAGATTTGGGTACTCGTTAAAACCCGTTAGAACCGCCTTATCAAGGCGGTTCTAACTAGTACCCACAATATATATTTTAGAGCAGAAATAAGAAAGATAGGGTTTACCCCCTTTAAACCCCAGTTTTACCATATAAACGTGGGGGTTCAAGGGGGTCAAAATTATATAGACGTGTTTTCGTGCTGTATTGCAAGTCGGAATCCAGATGATATATTGGTGTGTCCCATAACTACATTAGTCTCACGGAATAATGAGCACGGCTCTTAAAATTTCAATGTACAGTCGAACTTCGATGAGTCGAACGCCTTTGGGACCATGGAAATTTGTTCGAGACAGCGGTAGTTCGAGCCGCTGTTGCATACTTCCAGAAAACAGAACGGGTATTTTTGGACTTCTTTTCGGTGTTCTGTAACATAAATGTATGCTGTGTGTACTCATTAGAATCGCCTCATTGAGGCGATTGTAATGAGTACACACAGCACACATTTGCAAGATAAAAGTAGAAAATCTCCTTAATTATCCCACACTTTTCTTATGCAGAGGAATTCTCTAGGGACTCAAAAACGGGTTCGACTCAGCCATGGAAACGAGCCATCGGTGTTCGAGCCATCGCAGTTCGACTGTATTTGTGCAAATTATACAAATTTAAGTTTGGACTAATTTGCATGTATGTTTCTAAATTAAGTCTATTCAACATTTGTTTGCAATACTCTGTGGAATAATCATCACGTGAACATGTCCGAAAAACGAACACCTCCTTAACCCCAATTTATATAGAGAAACTGCGGCTGTACTGGGGTAAACATTATTTTCCTTATTTCTGCTCAAAGACATAGGTTGTGGGTACTCGTTAGAACCGCCGCCTCAGTGAGGCGGTTCTAACGAGTACCAACAACTTATGTTTGTAGTATATTAAAGTAAAAATCACGGAATTTCTTCAGCAAAAGTAGCCATGTTTGAGATGTGAAAAATCCACTATGCCGCACGGGTGTGTTATCGTAATGTATTACAGCCCCCGTCCATCGAGGCTTGAAGAAATAGATGGGCTGCATGATGCTTCCACGCAGGGCTGAAACCGATCGCACAAGAGTACTGGTAAAGCGCTTGGAGGATCTAAGCCTGTCCAGGTAAAGTGATGCGAATCGGTCTGTCCATGATTTTAAACCCTATTGGTTTCATTGGGCGACAGGGCATGAAATGTCATTTCATCTCAGTGCCGGGTAATACTCAGACAAAATTGGAAGCAACGTCTCCAAAATGACATTTACAGTGTTGACGGGGACGTTAAACATCAAAACAAACTATCTAAAAGTGGGGTTCAATGAGGTCAAAATTCTATCGGCGTGTTTTCGTGATGAACTAATGATATGTTCGCGGTATCCCATAACTACATTTGTCTCAGGGAATAATGAGCAAGGCTCTAAAAATTTCAATTTACTTGTGCAAATTAAACAAATTTAATTTTGAACTAATTTGCATGTATGTTTCTAAATTAAGTCTATACTGTACGTGTTTGCAATTCTCTGTGGAATTATATTCACGTGATCAATTCGGTAAAACGAACGCCCCATGAAACCCCACTTTATATAGAGAAACTGGAGTTTACAGGGGTAAACATTATTTTCCTTATTTCTGCTCAAAGACATAGGTTGTGGGTACTCGTTAGAACTGCCGCCTCAGTGAGGCGGTTCTAACGAGTACCCACATCCTATGTTTGCAGCATAAATAAGAAAAATATCACGGAATTTCACCAGAAAAAAAGTCATTTTGGAGATGTGAAAAATGCACTTTGTCGCACGGGGTGTTATCGTACATGTAATGTATTGCATATTTACTCCTAACTTTGCCTCTATTGCTGTTCAGGAGATCGCGAGTTCGGTGCCTCTCATATCGGCAACATTCTTTTGTGAAGATTGAATGACATGTGCTCTATGGTCATTCTTTTCCTTCCGCTGCTTTAGGAAGGGCAGTTGTCAGTTTCTGGCGAAAGGATGTGCAGTGTACTGGTTAACAGCTTACATGTAATATTTTCTATAAAAAGGTTATCATTTGGAAGCAAGGGACGCACCGCAAAACTGTACAAGTTTTAATGGACCAGACTAGATAGTTTCGGCCAATCGGGCTTCAAATTCTTTTCTTTAAGAGTTGACCCCTATTGACATGGGAGACAAAACTACTTTTGCAGGAGTTGCCTCCCCTGAAGGTGTTCTCATTCCCCTTAAGTGTAGACTCTCTACGGGTGGTCTTCTTTTGACCCATGGCAGTGCCCAGTGGTGCACTGATCCCGGTATCTCAACGCGTTGTAAATGTCGAGTCATCACCCTCCCTTCATCCCAGCCTTTTAGTTGATTTTAATTGTTGCGGTGATACATTGACGAGCCAGGACACCTCAATGCGAGACGAACAGCCAACGAAATCGTGTAACCGCGGCGGAAGGTGAGGCAGAAGATTCGGGCCCCGTAAAACCGGTTTAAATCCCAACCCCCACACCCCGGTAATTATTACTGGCCCTTTCCAAGGAGGTGTTTTCGTTGAGATTTCATTTGTTTTATGCTCGCTGCTGTTTAATCGTTAGCTATTTCATTTTGGACATGTTTGGCGACATTACATATAAATAAAGAAAAAATAAAGGCAAGCCTAACTTTTCGGAACAATTTCAGAAAATTAATAAACATTACAAAGTTAACGCGTTCGATATGCTATTCAACAGTCTGCATGCATTGTGGTTGACCCGATCACGGTCAGACATATGCTTTCCTCTTTAATTGCACGCCGGTAGATCGGGGTTCAGGCTCCATGATGGCTTTGGCTTAAAGCTATTAATAAGTTGGTCGGAGCAAGAACTTTGTGCCTGATTTTTTTTTTTTTTTTGTCCAACGGGGTTCATCTGTTGGGTTTCTTTTCCAACAGTGTTCCTGTGGCGTTGTGTTCAGCGCCGGATGGCTCAGCGCGTTTCATCCTTGTATCAGAAGCCTCCGTGGTGCAGTGGTTACGCTACTCGCCTTGTAAACCAGGGATCGCAGGATCGATCCCGGGCTTCTCCAGACTTTCGGATGAGTCTTTAAACCGAGGTCCCGTCTCAGTATGACCTTAGCTGTTGGTGGGACGTAAAACTAAAACTCACTCACTCACTCCTTGTATCAACTTGGCATTAATCGTGATTTCTTTGTTTACTGAGTTGATTCACTGATGAGTTAGAAAACCTTCACACGGACCGAACAAATACTTGTTTGAACCACAGTGAAGGTGGGCATGAGGGTTGGGATCCCGAAAAATTAACTTAAACCCACCAGTAACTTTTACTGACCGCTCCGAGTTGGTGCTTTTGCTGTGGTTCTTTCATGTTTTGTGTTGGTGGTTCTGATTCTTTCTCTATAAATATATATGTTGTTTCATTGATGATTCTGATTCACCCCCTCCCCTTGTTAGTTACGTTTGTCTTTCCAGTTTAATGTTGTCATGTTGGTGATTTTGATTCTTTCCCCCATTGCTCCTATATTTAGTTAGGTTTGGATATTCTGAGTCACCAGCTGTTTGGGAAAGAGCTGCAGACTCGGTTTACATGTGGTCCGTTTTGTTAACTGTCGTCACTCCACGTTTCAATTTCTTTCCCTAGTGATATTGTGGGAATAATGTGGGATCTGATTGTATCGATTCCTAATCGTTTCTCATTTTAATTTTCTGTTTGTCCAAAAATATTAAGTTAAGTAGTGGTAACTGAGTTGCGACCAGTTTGGGAAAGAGCTGTTAACTCGGCTTAGCTAGTCTGGCCCAGAAAAATGTACACTTTATATTTTCTAGTTCTGTGGTGTATTCCTTGCTTCCAAAGGATAACCCTTTTATCATCTGGTGTCTGGGAATGTGTGGCGGCCGTAAAAAGTCTCCCTGCCCAACATTATAGTGTAGTTAATATTTTCTTGTCCTTTGGGATCATTGATTCCATTCTGGCATTTTAAAAATATTTGAGGGTCACTGATGAGGCCTAATTGGCCGAAACTAGCTTGTCTGGCCCAGAAAAAAAATGTACACTTCATATTTTCTATTTCTGTGGTGTATTCCTTGCTTCCAAAGGATAACCCTTTTATAGAACATATTTGACGTCACTACAGCTGGTGTCTGGGAATGTGTGGCGGCCGTAAAAAGTCTCCCTGCCCTACATCATAGTGTAGTTTATGTTTTCTTGTCCTTTGAAATCATTGATTCCATTCTGGAATTTTGAAAATATTTGAGGGTCACTGATGAGGCCAAATTGGCCGAAACTAGCTAGTCTGGCCCAGAAAAAAATGCACACTTCATATTTTCTAGTTCTGTGCTGTATTCCTTGCTTCCATAGGATAACCCTTTTATAGAACATATTTGTCGCATGTGATTTTGTTGTTTGTTAAGATGTGTTTATTCATCTGTCCCTTTGATGTTTGGGATAAGCTTTTGTTTCTGATTCGATCAGTTTCTCGTATATATCTATGCACATTTAATTTCTATTCTTTAACCCTTGTACTGCTGAATATTCAATTATGCCACACCCACTACTGTTTATCAACCAATCAGATTACTTGATGCTAATTATTGCAACAAATTCACAACCTGGATGACAACAATGTAGATCCTGATCAGATGGCTTCTTCTGAAGAAGCCATCTGATCTGGATCTACATTGTTTGAAAGATAAGGCATATCCGGGCTCAGCAGGACAAGAATTAAGAAGGCAAACTATGTATAATAGAATTTTCTCCCCTGCCTTTGTATCCATTCCATTGAATTAAGGGGAATGGGAACACCTTCAGGGGAGGCAACTCCTACAAAAGTATTTTGTCTTCCATGTCAATGGGGGTCAACCCTTAAAGAAAAGAATGTGCTCCTCAGAAGCAAATTCTTTCCTTTAAGAGTTAACCCCTTTATCAGTAGGACAGGGTTTACAGAAAAGCGAACAGCAAGTACCGAGAGTTGTCTCCTTTTGAAAAATGGCGGGAAATCAGTCATGTGTTCCTATTCCCCTTAAATCAATCAAGTTTTGCTCTGACTCCGTCGTTATTACTGCTCATTTGAGCAACTAATTTGTTCCTTCGCAGAAATAATCATTTTTGACAGTAATGAAAACGATTGTGAGTCCTACTTGAGAGCACCGCCAAAAGAGCATTCAGTTTTACTTTAGCTTCAAATGAATTAAAGAAGAAGAAGAAAAAACTACACATTTATCACAAAATATCTGCAATGCAAGGGAATCAGCTGATGTTTATGTGCAGTATTATAGATAGTGTATGCATGTACATGAATGCGCAGATTTACATGTACCATTAGGAAAACACGCCTATACAATACATTGTACATTTTACCGCCGTAAAAATAAAAAAAAATATGATGAAAAACTTGTGATATTTTTCTTATTTCTGCTCAAAATATAGATTTTGGGTGCACGTTACAACAGCCTCATCGAGCCGGTTTTAACGAGTATCCACAATCTATACTTTAAAGAAGAAATAAGAAAAATAAAGTTTACCCCTGTAAACCCCAGTTTTACAATATAAAAATGGGGTTCCAGGAGGTCAAAACTATATAGGCATTTTTGCGTGATGCAATGCAGCAGTAGGGAACAGTGCGTATTTTCACATCTCGAAAATGACTACTTTTCTGACGAAAATCTAATTATATTGCAAACATAAACATAGGTTGCGGATGAGGTGGTTCTAACGAATGCCCACAATGGAGCAGAAATAAGAAAATAATGTATACCCCCGTAAAACTCAAGTTTTCTCTATATAAATCGGGGTTTAGGGTGGTGTTCATTTCACGGACTTGTCAAGGGATGATGTGTCGTTTGAATACGCAGATTTATATGAAGTTTGCATGCACATAATTGAAGAAGGTTTGCGTGTGCAGAAATATATAGCCTGCAAAGCGGAAATGAAATACTTTGAGTCGCGTCATGCGAAAAGTGTTTTTTTTTTCACCATTACGCAAACACGCCTATACAAATACATTGCCACCTTTATCACCGAAACAATGAACATTTTATGCTGACAAATTGTGATAGTTTTCTTATTTCTGCTCCAAATATAGATTGTGGGCACTCGTTAGCACCGCCTCATTGAGGCGGTTCTAACGAGTACCCGCAATCTATATTTTAGAGCAGAAATAAGGAAAATAAGGTATACCCCCGGAAACCCCAGTTTCACTATATTAAAACTGGGGTTCAAGGGGCACAAAAATATAAAGGCGTGTTTTTGTGATGGAATGAGTTAGGAGCTTGATTAAACGGAGCTTCTTAGTCGGTGCTGTGCGTTTTTTTTGGGGGCGCCGTTTCATCCGACACGCATTCCTCATCACGAAAACACGTCTATATAATTCTTACCCCCTTCAACCTCACTTTAATATAGTAAAACTGGGGTTTACAGAGGCAAACCTTATTTTTCTCATTTCTGCTCGAAAATATAGATTGTGGGTATTCGTTATAACAGCCTCGATGAAATAAGAAAGATATAACAATTTTTTTTCTTAAATTTTCTTTTTTTTTTTTTTTTTCGATGATAAAATGCACCTTGTAGGAGCTTTTTTCGTTACGTACTTCCGGTTCTAAAAATATAACATTCCCGCTAAAACCTTTTATAGTTGTGCAGTAAAATGATATTGTATATGTATACGCTGCTCAGATAGGTACATAAACGCTGTTTTGTTTTGTCTCCATCTAGTGAGCACATACATGTATGCAGGGATACATAGTTTCGCATAACGCAGCTCGTGTATTCTTGCCATTACGAAAATGTCCAGGTTAATTCCTGTATCATTACGCAAACACGCCTATACAAATATATTGCCACCTTTATCGCCGAAAAAATGAACATTTTTATGAGGAAAATTTTTTCTTATTTCTGCTCAAAATATAGATTGTGGGTACTCGTGAGAACCGCCTCATCGAGGCGGTTCTAACGAGTACCCACAATCTATACTTTAGAGCAGAAATAAGAAAAATGTCAGTTTCTGTCAACACGGAGTTTCTTTTATCAAGAAACTAGCTCGGACAATATTATAGGATTGCGCCTCGTAAAGGTTGAGTAAGAACTATTTAAAAATGGCTACTATCCCAAGGTGTAAACACTAGCGGTTCCTATGGACGGTTGGGCTTGAGATGCCATTTCATTTCAATGTCGGGTAAAAGCCCACAAAGTCGGAAGCAAGGTGTCCAAAATGACCTAAATAGTGTTGACGGTCACGTTGAAACTCGACTCAAACAACTATATGCAGCGTAACGTCCGTTGCATAGCTCCGCTCAAGGAAAACACCAAACTTCGCTGTTTGAAGAAATTGGCTGTTTAGCAGTTGCGAACGTCTGAGATGATAAGACAGCTGAACATTGATGTAAAGAAATACAAAATAATGATAAAGAGGTGTGAGCTGAGTTATATATGTTTTTATCATATGACGTCGGGTCTGAGAGTGTAATAACGCCATGTAATATTTTCGATAATCCACTAGTGGATTAAATATGCAAATTAGTTAGATACGTTCCGTAACGTTACACGTACGACGTCCTTAACGACGTAGCGTTTACTAATGGCGGACTATTGATATTTTTGTAAACAATCGAGAATAAAATACGTTTTGAATGTCATACGATAAATAGCATCTTGCATTCGTGCTCATGTATTATTAAATTTATTAAACTCGTTGAGGAAAAGGGATAAAATGCTCTGCAAAGCCTCGCATTTTATCCCTTTTCCTCAACTCGTTTAATAAATTCAATAATACAATTGCACTCATGTAAGATCCTCTATACTCGTATATGACACTTCGTAACCATTGATTTTGTCACAAAGTTGATTTTGAAAGAAACATACAAACACCAAAACAAGAAATACAGTAAAATTTCGCTATTAGGACAACTAGAATTAAGACTCATTACGAAAACACGCCTATAAAAATACATTGTAACATTTATTGCCGAAAAAATGCAATTTTTAAGGTGAAAAAATGTGATATTTTTCTTATTACTGCTCAAAATATAGATTGTGGGCACTTGTTAGAACCGCCTCATCGAGGCGGTTCTAACGAGTACCCACAATCTATATTTTAGAGCAGAAATAAGAAAAATAAGGTTTACCCCTGCAAACCCCAGTTTTACTGTATAAAAGTGGGGTTCAAGGGGGTCAAACATGTTTGCGTGATGCTTATTTTGAAGGATGCATTTAATCTTTCTTTGTGTATTCTGCCCACAGTGTCTTATGGTCAAGGACCACCTTTTGTGACTGTTCAAAAGTGGTCTTGAAGACCACTTTTGAACAGTCCCAAATGTGGTCTTTATATAGGAATTCTTCTCACGGTAATTCCTACATGTTTGTACTTCCGAGTTTGGCTTTTGAGTGCTGTTTTATAGAGAAATTGAAGTTGATGGCCGCAGGAGAGAGGTGGCCGCTGATTAGAGTTTAAATATTGAAGTACGCAAGGAAACCGTTGTGATGGCTGAAACGAGTGGCTGTTAAACAGGGTTGACCAGAAGCTGAGGCTTTACTGTGTGTACATAAGGTCGTTGCTACAACGGCTCGTGTATCAAACGTGAAATACTGTTCGCAGGGGAACACATTAGTTGCCTAATTTCTCCTCAAATGGATTGTTGATAAATCCTGTTTATTACAAAAGAATAAATAACAAGATGATCAACCAAACCAATGTTTTGCGTGGTAGAATACATCTCAGTTTTGAAACAAGCTCAGTCCTAACTCCACACTAGATGGTCGTTTGCAATAAATGTAACATATCGATATGGGTATCGCTTTCCAAGATCAATGCTACGGAACCCGGGAAGGGACATGATTTTTTTTAATTATGTTGTGCGAACAAGATAATATCTTGAGCGGACAAGATATTATCTTGTTCGGACAACATATTATCTTGTGCGGACAAGATATTATCTTGTGCGGACAAGATATGATCTTGTTCGCACAACATAATATCTTGTGCGCACAAGATATTATCTTGTTCGCACAACATATTATCTTGATTGCACAACATAGATCGTGGGAAGTTGTGCGGACAAGATCGGACAAGATATTATCTTGTGCAGACAAGATAATATCTTGTGCGGACAAGATAATGTCTTGTGCGCACAAGATCTATGTTGTGCAGACAAGATATTATCTTGTGCGGACAAGATAATATCTTGTTCGCACAACTTAATATCTTGTGCGGACAAGATAATATCTTGTCTGCACAAGATAATATGTTGTCCGCACAAGATATTATCTTGTCCGCACAAGATATTATGTTGTGCAGACAAGATAATATCTTGTCCGCACAAGATAATATGTTGTCCGCACAAGATAATATCTTGTCCGCACAAGATAATATCTTGTCCGCACAAGATATTATCTTGTCCGCACAACTTATAAAATAAAAAAAAAATCATGTCCCTTCCCGGGTTCCGTACTACAATGCACAGTAGTTTGGTTAAACTGGAGCTCTGTCTGTAGAGGAAAAACTATGGCTGTTTATAAAGACAAGACGTGCCCAGGAGATTAATAAGAAATTAATTCGTCGATAGAGAAGTATTTCTGTAGATACTGACACTGACTTATGACCTTCTTGATGTTCACTGTCGGTCGATAAAAAGCATTCTTATTGTATGTCTTATATCTCGACAAATTATCATACAACTCAAGATACAGTATTGACACAGTTCTTCAAGCACCAAGATAGCACTTCGATCTCAGAAATGGAGGACCTTACACACGTGGTTTTTTCATGTGAAATGTACAGAACTGGCCTCCGACTCGTTCAATGAATTTCATATCATCATGTGAACAGTCCTTAAGGCGGGCTTAGGATGGGTGTTTACAAAACCTTTTTGCCTTGTTTTTCATTCGTCTGTGATCACACCTTTCCGTTTTAATTTCAAAATGGAAGTGGATACAATGATCAGAATTCGATACAATTAAACCACAGTTCCCATCAGAGACATCAAAGGGAAAGAAACACAAACATGAAACAACAGGCCCTAAAGGAAACATCAATAGCGGAAAGCCAAAAGGAGAGTCACTTTCCCACAAAAGAGTCAATTGGCTATCCAAAACAAAATGCTATAAGCGATACACACACGCAAAGACAAACCATAACAAAAATAATCGCGACAGAAGAACCGCCTAGGAACGGTCAGTGAAATAAATTCCACTTGGGGCTTAAATCGATTGCACTCGGCCACAATCCTCACCCTTATGTCCGCCGCGATTTAAACAAATAATCTGTTCAGTCCGCATGAAGGCCTCCTAACTCATAAACCTTATTACAGAGTACCTTTAAAGAATCTTGTAACATTTCGAATCCTAAAAAGATGAGTTGTTGGCGTGTGTTGAGTCTGTACTAAAACAGATAGAAGTGGCTACTAGTCAAGCACGTCTTCCATGTTAAAAGTAAGCTTATCAATCGCTTCAAAACTGGCATCACAACTCATTTAGCAAAAAAAGGAATGTTAAGAACATATGCTTTCTTCAAAACTATTTTCAAAAGATAGAAATGTATTTCGGTAATAAATAATAAGTTTTATGGCGTTTCGCATAAGTACACATAAACTAGAGATTGAAATTGGCCGATAAAACACATCCAATCTATGGACAAATTGGGTAAGCCAAGTTCACTGAATGTGGCAGAAGATGAAAAAACATTTTATTTTTGACTGTAACAAATACAGTTCATTAAGAGTAGAAGAATTTTTCGCCAAGATCTCTGACTTACGCAGAAACTTTACAACGTTAACACAAGACTATCAGTCCTTCTGGTTAATGAATAATGAACCTTTGGAAGTAATCACTGTGTTGTCACAGTATATTTATGGCTGTTTTCAACTTAGAATGCGTAGACATATTTAATGTCATGTAACGGTTTTTTATATAAATGCATTGGAAAAAGCATTTTCCTGGTGAAAAATTGCGATACATTTTTATCATTTTTACTTTTTTTTTCGTTCAAAGTATATGTCATAAGTGTTCATTAGAACCGCTTCATCGAGCTCTTGATAGGGTTCAAATATCAGAAAGGACAGTTTTATGCGTCCCTAACCAGTACCCCTAACATAGAATTCACACCAAACCATCTTAGATAATGGTATCATTCATGTCTTGAGAAAATTTGTTGTTCTTTTTTCTGAGGAAAATTTGTAAATCGTTGCTTATTCATGCTCAGGACATGCATTGTTCGTGCCCGCTCGATAGAGGCGGTTCTAATGAAAACTACATTCAACGGTTTGGACGCAAACACAGAAAATAATTTCTTGCACACCAGATAAGGAAATCCATAGTTTTAGATTGTGAAAGAAATTTTGTTCTAACCCTGGATCGAATATTCTCGCGTGTTTGATAAATGTACTGGTTATAAACGACCTCATATGCGCCGTCGTTACGGTTGACTTCACGACACGTTACGTGACGTCACTAAAAATCACTGAAGTGTCAGCACAAAATGGCAGACATCGGCAACCGAAGTGACTGCAGTATTAAAAATCCAAGCTCAGAAATGGACGGTATGCAAGAAAAAGAGTCCTACATTGGAATGAGGGGTGTATAGAAAAATCCGTCCCTCGGGATCACTGTCAGGCATCACTCGGCAAGCCTCGTGATGCCGGACAGTGACCCTTGGAGCGAATATTTCCATCCACCCTCACACCCATGTAAGATGCTTATAATATACCTATGTCAAAATTGAGGTGGAGGCAACCCTACTTTTGTCTATATAAACAGGAGTTTTGAGAATTGGTCACTATATGGACTTGATAAAGTTAATGTAAATGCAACGGAAAGATTCTTGGGCTGGATATTGAAAGTATTGACGTGCCAGCCCGGATGAGTCATTATACTCCAATTCGAATTACGCAAACAAAATCTACAACAAATTGGATTGATTCCTGCTGCGAATTAGAATAGGCATTCATTTACAGTGTTTCCGAGCAGAAGTTCATGATGCGACTAAACGAATGAGAGACATATCAATGACCATTTTCTTTTTATCAGTTTTAATGGACTGACCACGCCGGTGTTTCTGTTTTTTGTTTTTAACGTCCCCGTCAAAACTATTTGATAAGTTTATTTTGAGAACAAGAATTAAGAATGTTACAAATAACAAAAGTAAGCACCTTTAAATTGGAAACAGGATTTTCCCGAGTAACCTTTATTGATTGTATACAAATAAATAATTATTGGAAATTTTGTTTGATTTTTTCAATTGCGGTTTAACGTCGCGTCAACACTATTTATGCCATTTCGAGGACGTTGCTCCAAATTTTGTGGGACTTTTACCTGACATTGAGATAAAATGACACACCAAGCCCTGCCACCTAATGAAACCAATAGGGTTTACATGCACGGACGGTCCGACTCGCAACACTCTGCCTGGGCAGGCTTAGATTTAAGCCCCTCCCCCCCCCCCACGTGAAATTCGTTTCACTGACCGTTCCAAGGCGGTTCTTCTATAGCGGTTTATTTTTGTTGTGGTTTCTCTTTGAATGTGCGTATCGCTTGTATTTTTTCATTTGGATAGCCAGTTGGCAATTTTGCAGGAAAGTAACTGTCCTTTTGGCTTTCCGCTATTGATGTTTCTATTAGGGTCTAGATGTTTCATGTTTGTGCTTCTTTCCCTTTGGTATCTCTGATGGGAGCTGTGGGTTAATTGTATCGATTCCTGACCATTGCCTTCACTTCTATTTTAGACGATTATAAGAATCTCACATGGGTATGAGGGACTGATAGACAACTCCGTCCAGAGGATCAAACTCGGTCAAGAGGATCACTGTCCGGCATGTAGGTACCGGTAAGTGATATCTCGGGATTGATTTTACTTTCTTGCACACCAGACAAGGAAATCCGTGAGTTTACCATGGGATAGAAATTTATGTTCTGACCCTGATGTTCCGACCCAAAATCGAATATAATCGCGTGTTTGATAAATGCACTGGTTGATTACGACATCGTCTGCGCCGTCGTTAAGGTTGACGTCACAGCACGTTACGTGACGTAAGTAAACATTCCTGCAGTGCCAACACAATATGGCGGACGTTGGTAACCGAAGTGACTGCAGCATTAAAAATCCCCGCTAAGAAATGGAAGGTATGCAAGAAAAATGATCCAATATGGGTGTGAGGGGTGGGTAGAAAAATCCGTCCCTCGGGATCACTGTCCGGCATCACTCGGCAAGCCTCGTGATGCCGGACAGTGTCCCTCGGGACGGATTTTTCCATCCGCCCCTCACACCCATATAAGATTCTTATAGTCTCCCCCTCACACCCATGTTTTTTTGCGTTATTTTCATTTCTGAGAGTGTGTTTTTTTTAAACCATTCGACCATTTAGACAATAACGCGGCGTTTTTGACGTCACTGTACATGCAGTGTCGTCAAACTTAAAGAAACAATTAAGTTAAACATATTTTATTGCCTTTCATGATAGCATATGGGGTTGGGCCACAAGTTCTACCAACGCACAATTGCACATCAAACACGTGATATTGTCGATATCCTGTCGCTGGGTAGGATAACATGGATAGGATAAAACTGTATCAAAAGGTTAAGGCGAGGACTTCCTTATCTGATGTGCAAGACATTATTTTCATAAATTAGCTTCAAAACATAGATTCCATAATTAGCCTTCAAAACATAAATTATTTGTTAACGACGAACACACACAATGTACAATATGCTTAGCTCATTCTGTAAGAATAATTTCATTACCTGCGATTATTATGAAAATATACTCTAATGCACTTGCGTATGTAACGCGACGTCTGATTGGATAGCGTCAAAAAATTGCGGCAGTATATTCTACGCTATACTGTCGGAAACCCGACGTGATCACGTAACGTCGCTTTTCATTGGCTGACATTTGATTTTACGCAGCTCACAGCGCTTGCCTCTTTGTGCAAAAATAGTACAATTTTTACTAAAACACACAAATAAGTGAATAGAATGGGGATAACTGTATTGAAAATTGTCATTTGGGGAGGTAAATCGTTGGTTTTACGGTCGGAAGTTATGTTTTACGGCTCCGCTGACAATTTTGAATACAGTTATTCCTTAATTTTATATATTTTTAGATGGCTGGTTTGTCAGTTAACATTACCATCACGTGAACAAGTCCTTGAAATAAAGACCCCCCCCTAAACCCCACTTTATATAGAGAAACCTGGGGTTTACGGGGGTAAACACTATTTTCCTTATTTCTGCTCCAAGACATAGGTTGTGGGTACTCGTTAGAACCGCCTCAATGAGGCGGTTCTAACGAGCACCCACAATCTATGTTGAAAGCAGAAATAATAAAGATGTTATCATTTTTGCCTAATATTTATCATCTTCTGACACCATGTTGGACACCATTATTTCTTACGGACATGTTTTCCTAATGCGTTACAAAACACAGTGGCTTTTTGTTGTTGATATCCAGGTATCTATCGCTGATTTGTAGAAACATTTATATGAAATAGCCACGTTATTCCCGGAGTGTTGGGCAAACGGGTTATCTATGGAATCTGGACTGGAATCCTGTGTTGGGTTTCGCCGCGTCTGATCAGGTTCTACACTGTTTGTATACAGTGTGTTAATTAAAGACACTCATGTCTCGTTTAGTCGATGTTCGGCGGATCAGTTCCGGAGTTGTTGCGCAATAACTGTTTACACGAAGCATTTTAATTCGATTGATTTTTTTTTTATCGCTGCGACTTAAAACATATTATGACCTAGTCTCAGATTCGCATTAAATATTCTTCTCCGCCTAAACAGCTGAAGCGCATCAGAAGCGGAATAAAATTATATTACTCATTACAAGTTCATGTATAAAACTATTATCCTGGGAAATTTCTGACTGTCTGTCTGTCTGTCTGTCTGCGATGTGACTTTTCCGTGTTGTGAAGACAGTAGCACGAAGTGTTTTGAAGAGAATTGAGCTTTTCATCACGAAAACACGCCAATACTATTTTGACCCCCTTGAACCCCACTTTTATATAGTTTAGTTTTCTTATTTCTGCTCTAAAATATAGATTGTGGGTACTTGTTAGAACCGCCTCATCGAGGCGATTCTAACGAGTACATGTACCCAAAGTCTATATTTTGAGCAGAAATAAGAAAAATATCACATTTATTCATCTTAAAATTTTCAGTTTTTCGGCGGTGAAGTTTACAATGTATTGGTATAGGCGTATCTTCGTAATGTTAAATTTGGTCAAGAAACGAACATTCAAAACGAATTTCGGTAGTTTGCAAGGTGAAGGTCGAATCCATCAATTCTCGAGATGACGGTTACTGGCTATGAAGGAAACATTCATAACGAAAACACGCCTATATAATTTTGACCCCTTGAATCCCACTTTTATTTAGTAAAACTAGGGTTTACAGCGGTTAACCTTATTTTTCTTATTTCTTCTCTAAACTATAGATTGTGGGTACTCGTTAGAACCGCCTCGATGAGGCGGTTCTAACGAGTGCCTACAATCTACATTTGGAGCAGAAATAAGAAAAATATCACAATTGTTCAGCATAAAATGTTCATTTTTTTCGGCGATAAAGGTGGCAATGTATTTATATAGGTGTGATTGCGTAATGGGACACCCCCCCCCCCTCACACACACAACCCTTCCAAAAAAAGTTTAATAGCTTTTGATGACGAGAATGTAGATGTTTTGGACTTTGTTTATATCGCTTTACTTTAGGGCGCTGCAAACGCTGCGCAGTTGTGTACACAGACTACATGTATCAGAGACATCAGAGACAATTAACCCACCAGAGCTCTCAGTGCTTTGATTTTTCCATGGGTTTGTACAGCATTTGATCACAAAATATACAAATATACAAAGAAATGCCTATCTACTGAGACGGAGGTTATTGCAGTGCAGCGGAAATGAAAGTATTATTTTGAATGGATTTTATGTCAAGCAACATCTGTTACGCGCCCTGAATAAGAGTCCGGCTGTAAAAATAGGGTTCGATAAAGCTCGTAAAATGTAAACTATATTATACGTTATAAGGGGAACGAACTAAATTTTTGCGAATACTTAACAGCTCAAAGATTGCGTTCAAGAAATCAAGTATTTTGATCTTCCCAAAAATTTCATTGAACTGTCAGAACAAATAAAGTGCAAGAAACTTTAAACAAAACAAAAGAAACGTTCTTGGAGTTACTTCTGTACAAAATATAACTCCAATGGCTCAAACATCCTTGGACTGCAAAACTTTGTTCCAAAAAAAGGATAGTTTTTGTAGTGTGTGTGTGTGTGGGTGGGGGAGGGTGGGGTGGGGGGATCTTATGGTTCCCTTTTAAATATTAGTTCACTTATCCGAACTGATCGTTCATCAGAGGTGGGCGAAAACCTTCTCAGAGGAAAACAAACTGAACTTCCGTAGCAGATATAGTGACCAGAGCGAGGCTCGCCCGCAGCGGAGATAGACCTAATGATTAAGAGTCAGCGCTCTTACCCGCTATATAGGCAACGGATACATGTATGTATATAGTCGGATGTGAAATTATGTTAATAGAGTTCACGAGTCTCCGGTCAATTTGTTCGAACTATAACTTTTCAAGAAGGAACGAATCTCTTACTACACGTATTCGTCATTGGTAGACTTCTTTAGGGACTCATGGTCGAGTTCGAAAATAAAAATCGAGCCAAACATGTTCATTATGATAAGACACTCGTGTGCATGCTGCATTCTTTCGTATATTCAAACTGGTACCTGTAAAATGTTTGCTATTCTTTCTAATCTATACTTTAAACACAGGTTTAGAGTCATCGATGCGGTTCTAACGAGTACCCACAACCTATGTCTTGGAGCAAAAATAAGTAAAATAATGCATACCCCTGTAAAGACAAATTTTGCTGTATAAAACGTGAGGTTTAGAGTTGTGTCGTTACAAGGACTTGTTTAATTACTCGATGTCCAGTCAATGTAGTCTCAGTGTATCTTTCTGAGATGCTATACAAGATTGGAACCCATAGTATTTTCAATCTATGCATGCAACGAGCACCAACTGTGCTTTGAAAATTCAAGAATCTGGATCGAAATGACCCAAAAGGAGCTTACTCATCAGACAAGAGCCCTTCGCATGTGCCATCACGATAACCGAGACAAATTTCACTTTCATTACAGAAAAGTAAGGTTTACAGGGGATGTACATTAGATCCTTTACTTTTGCTAAATTGCATATAATGTGGGTACGCGTTAGAATCGCCTTATAGATGTGTTTTTAACCAGTACCATCATTCTCTATTTAGAGCAATGATGAGAAAAACACGCCTATTCAAATATATATCATCAACCTGTTAACATGACTGGAGTACTCTTTTCGCGGAGAGATGAAACGGACCCTATATGATGGCTTTCCCCTCAGACAAACCTCTCTCCATTCTAGCCTTAAATTTCGAGCCCACCCAAGCACACCAGAACAGGTTTTACAGGTAACCGTTGAGGTGTACGATTCCACTGGTGACATTCGAAACTTCCTTCGTATTCACTAGGCTTCACTTCCGTAAAACTCATTGTTTCACCCACGTGTATTGTTATAACACCACAAAAATTAATATTCCACTCCTTTTGTCTAATACATGAGCCGGGCAGGGCAAAACCTGTCTTCTGGCTCTTGGGCCAAATTAGATGCGAACTGAACTGCTACCAACATAGCAAAAGCATTACGCAAACACGCCCATACAAATACATTGCCACCTTTATCGCCGAAAAAAATGAAAATTTTATGATGAAAAATTGTGATATTTTTCTTAAAGTTTGCTCAAAATATAGATTGTGGGCACTTGTTAGAACCGCCTCATCGAGGCGGTTCTAACGACTACCCACAATCTATATTTTAGAGCAGAAATAAGAAAAATAAGGTATACCCCCGGAAACCCCAGTTTTACTATAAAAAAAAAGTGGGGTTCAAGGGGGTCAAAATTATATAGGCGTGTTTTCGTGATGCTTGAAATTTGGGCAGTAGATAGAGACACTGTATTACGTGTATCCAAGCAACGAACACAAAGATGCTGTTCAGACTGCGCGCATGCGCAGTCTGATCAGCATCTTTGTTGTTCGTAAATGCCATAGAACATGGTTTCTCACGACGCGGGTCTTATGTTTTTGGAATCATAAAACTCTGGTAATAGCGAGGCATTAAAGCTTTTAAGCGTTTAATGATTGTAATATCTGACGCCAAGCTATTTGCCACAGAGTGCGGCTGTCACAGCGGGAACTCATTAAACAGACCCAGTGCCTAATTATTCAGAGCTTGTCAATTGTTTTTTCTAAATTTTGATGGGTGTTTTATTGAAATACAATAAATCTAAACGGAACTCTTCAAGGAATATGGCTTTTGTAAATTTAACATTCAGATGCATTGCAAATTTATGAACGAAAAGAATATCAAATGCCTCCGTGCAATCCGTACAGATCATTTTACCCTTTAGCCCTGCACCCGCCAATCGCGGCTTGGAGAAACAGACTGGGCTTCATGCTGCTTCAAAGCAGAGCTAAAATCCGATCGCACGTAAGTACTGGTAAACCGCTTAGATGGTCTAAGTCTGCCCAGGCGAAGTGGTGCAAGGAGGACCGTCCATGCATAGAAACTCGACAGCAGGGCTTGAGAAGTCGTTTAATCTCAACCTCTGATAAAAGTCCCACAAAATTGGAAGCAACGTCCCCAATATGACCTAAATAGTGTTTACAGGGACGTTAAACCCCAAATGAAACAAACAAAATCAAACAAAACTCTTTATCTGCAATGGAAGGTCAGGTGGTTGTTCTCCCGGTGCTCAGGATTTCGCCCACCTCTGATTAACGATCGGCTCGATATAAGTGAAATAATCTTAGGGCCGTAAAAATAACAGTACATGTATATAGAGAAAACTGGGATTTGTGGGTGTATGCAATAATGTCCTTATTTCTGCTTCATGGCATAGACAGTTGGTACTCGTTAGAATGCGGTTCCATTCCGATAACACACCCGTGCGGCATAGTTCATTTAATCACATCTCCAAAATGACCAATTTTCTTATGAAAATCCATTACATTTTTCTTATTTATACTGCAAACATGGGTTATGGGTGCTCGTTAGAACCGCCTCATTGAGGCGGTTCTAACGGGTACCCACAACCTATGTCTTGGAGCAGAAATAAGAAAAATAATGTTTACCCCCATAAACCCCCGTTTTCTCTATATAAAGTGGGGTTAACGGGGGTCTTTATTTCACGGACTTGTTCACGTGATGCTAATGTGTGAGCATCCACAACCTATGTTTGGAGCATAAAGTAAGAAAAAGATCAAAGTTACTGTTTTGGAGATATGAAAGAAAGCACTATGCCACACGGGTGTGCCACACGGGTGTGTTATCGTGATGATTATCATGATAATCTTGGGCCTCCGTGGCCTAATGGATAAGAGCGCTGACTCTTAGTCATTAGGTCTCTCACCGCCGTGGGTTCGAGCCTCGCTCGGGTCACGTGTGAGACGCCAAGTTCTGCAACGGAAGGTCATGTGGTTTTTCTCCGGGTACTCCGGTTTTCGCCCACCTATGATTAACGATCGGCTCGATATGAGTGAAATAATCTTGAAAGGGCCGTAAAACCCAAACCAAAAAAAAAAAAAAAAATCATGATAATCTCCCTTAATCGTCTAGAGCTGTGAATCATATCTCTGAGGCTGGAAATATAGTCCTACACTAAGCCTTAGACTGCTTCATTTCTCCATTTAATTCCTGTACTTTTAGCAAACAGTGGAGACCCAGATCAGACGCCGCTGAACGCGGCGTCTGATCTGGGTCTTCACTGTTTGCCACGGTCCAAGTACAAAAGCCCAGGCCAGATTTTACAGATAACCAATCCTATTTTTACACAACGCCCCGACGTCACATGGCCAAGAATACCACAGCTAAAAGGAACAGCTATACCTGAATGTTATACATGGTCAGTGATAGTTACGTGGACAATAGCAGCGGGTAACTTCTGTAGTTAGTAACTTTTGGTCGACTGATACCCAATCGACACAAAGAATCTCTAGGGACTCAGGATTGAGTACATGCACATGCATGAACTATGTGCCTATACTTTTTACCCTTACTGTAAAAAAATCAAACTAACTTGTCTCTAATACCTTCTAGAAAATTCCAAAACCCTAGTCCAATTTCTCCTCTGTCAGTAATAAAAGCAATAGCAGATTTATATTCGCATGCGGTGCCTCTGATTCCAAATCGTAAGTGTCAAGTGTATATAATGTCATCTTAATTCCAAAAAGATTTAAAAGATTCTTAGAATGCTTTATAAATGCCTTTTTCTTCTTGAGACTTGAGACTTCGAAATTGCAAAATAAATACAATCAAGAACATAGGCTGCAGTTCTTTAACCCTTTTTGTACCAAGTGGAATCTTCCTCCTTATAAACAGCAGGAATCCATTTCAAAATTTAGGGGTGTCATCAAAATTTATTTGGAAAATGCCTGAACTTTGAGCAAACAGTGGCGGCCCTGATCAGACGCCGCGTTCTGCGGCGTCTGATCTGGGCCTGCACTGTTTGCCAGGGTACCCGTTTGGGGGTTTCTGGTACCAAATGGGTTAAATAACTTAACCGATTTTACCACGCCTCGTAGAAAGCAGATAATGTCAAACAGTATAGTAAACGATCAGACTGCTCACATTGTCAACTCGTTACCAAGTGCACGTGCAATGAAAGCCATCATTATCATGAAAACGCGCAATATAATTTTTACCCCCTTAAACCCCACTTTTTATATATAGTAAAACTGATGCTTATAGGGTATTAATTATTTTTCTTGTTTCTGTTTAACCCATGTAGTACCGGAAACCCAAAACGGGTACCAGGGCAAACAGTGCAGGCAGAACGCGGCGTCTGATCAGGGCCTACACTGTTTGAAAAAAGTTAAGTCATTTCTCGAATAAAATAAAACCCAACCTGACACCCCTAAATTTGGAAATGGAACCCTGCTGTAAAGAGGGTGGAAGATTCAATTTGGTACAAAAAGGGTTAACACATTGATTTTTGGCACTTGTTAGAACCAACTCACCGAGGCGGTTCTAACGAGAATGCACAATCTATGTCTTGAGCAGAAATATGTAAACTATCAGGACTTTTTTATCTGAAAATAATATCATTTTTTGTTTGTAAAGTTCTCAATAAATTTTGAATATACGTGTTTCCTTAATGTAAAACTCCACGGTTTAGATATGGTAAAGTGGGGTTTACGGGGTATGGATTATGTTTCCTTATTTAACCCGAAAAGCTATGGGAGGCTGTACTTATTTGGCACCGTTTTTATTTATTTATTTTTTCTTTCTTTCGAGCAAAACATAGCGGACTATGGAGTTCACGTCACAGGATTTTTATTTGTAAAACTGCATTTTTGGACGTGGATTTTTTAACAAAATATTTGGATGGGCGTGTTTTCGATATCCTTTGTGAAATAAGTGACGATTGCGAATTCTCGCAAACACCAGTTTTCTCAATATAAAGTGGCATTCCATTACGAAAACAATCTATTCCAAGAGATTGGAACTTTTACCAGTAAAAAAAGACAAATGTAAGATAAAACATTTGATGATTTTTGCATTCATTTTCAAAACATTGAATTTGGGTATTCGTTACATGTACCGCCTAGGCGAGGCTGTTCGAACGAGTAGCCACAATCTATGTTTCAAGCATAATTAATAAAAATAGTGTATACATGTACCACTGTAAAACCCAGTTTTACTTTATGGAAGTGGGGTTTAAGGGGTTCAAAACGTTTAAGGATTGTTTTCGTGGTGACAAGAATGACCATTGCATGGACTTGTTTACGTGGTGCAGGGCTTAATATAGTCTATCAACGACCTTTGAGAGTTCAACGTTCAAGCGTGACAAGACTATTCCATGTTTTAGGGGAAGCAGGTTTCGGAATTCTTTTTTCATAAGATTTTAAAATTATAAATAAGATTTGTGATAATGCCATTATATAAGTGGTTAATATGATGCAGAGCGAATCCCCCCCCCCCCCCCCCCCAAAAAAAAAAAAAAAAAATATATCTCCCAATGTAAAATCCCAACTGAAGGCGACTTACCTAAAACACGGACTAGTCCAAAATTAAAAGTGCAGTCACGTCTCACTGCGTTTTGAAAGACTTTAATAATAATAATAATTCGACTTTTTTAATAGAAGGTAACACATTTAGCAAACTTGTACTTATTTTCCGTGTGACGGTAGAAATCAGTACTAAGCAATGTGGATACAGTTCCTTACTCAATGAAACGACACTTGTCAGTGGGGCTCGAACCCGGTGCCGTACCATCGCGAGTCCGATGCTTTACCACTGCACCACAGCGCAAGTATAACAAGTCCGTTTAATGTACAACGTTGCATTGTTTTCTTTTTTCGTTCCTAAACAAATAAAACAATATCAATCATTTTCTTCTGAAAACAATATAAGTCCTAGAGTAAAGAATGGCCCCTTTTTCACAAACGGGTGTTTTAATCGTAACGAACGGGTACGTGTATATAGTTTATTACATTTTCAGTGATTTACTGAGATTTCTCAGTGAATTATAAATCTATATTTTACTGAGAGAATTATTGCCTTTCGAACGTTTGGACGTCACAATTGCGAGGCGTTTGAAAAAAAAAAAAAACTGATAAACTCAAAGAGATCAGACTTCAATTTTCGCATCCATTTGACAACGATTTTGAAGAAAGATCTGCGACACGAAAATAAAGTATGATTTTCTTGTTAATACATGCGCAGTTCGACTTTCATGACACCGTTGCATCTGTGTTTCGCGCACAGGATGATTTTGTTATTTAAACGAAAACAAGATTTATTTTTGCGACTTATTTTCAAACTAAACCACGCCTTCTTAAATCCATGATTTAGGTCGGAAATCAGAATGGTTGATTTGAAATTCAAATAAATAATAAATAAATAATAATAAATGGAAATGTAGTAAACAGTCTATTTTGTTGTTTTAATTGATTTCAGAGAAATGTCTGTATACACAATAATTTCTTGCGCTTTGGGAAATGTCATAGTTTACCGCACAAACCAGACTGGCCTGCCGTTCATGATAGACAAAGAATGTGACAGATAAGCGCAAAGCAAACAAACACGTAAAACAATAAATAAATATATATCGACTTTATATTAGCTCGCATGTGCCTTTAGCAGTCTGTCCTGTGTCCGTCCACCATTTTCAAGATCTTCTCAACCGCTAGGTCGACTGAAGGTAACACACGCCCGATCGAGGGAACGAGTGCCTGTTCGCGGCGTTCAGGTCATGCGATTAAGATGGCCGCAATGTCCATATGAGGTAAAAAAGTATCCTTCTCCGGGCAAAAGTGGATCGATTGTATTGAAACATGTTATGGGGACTCGGGCAAAAACCGGATATGTGGCATTCCGTTGCAGAACTTGGCGTCTCACGAGTGGTTTGATCGAGGCTCGAACAACAGCAGTGAGATACCAAATGATTAAGAGTCAGCGCTCTTACTCATTAAGCCACGGTTGCCCGTTAATAGTCTCTTGTAAAAAGATGGTTTCCTTCAAGCTTAAAATAGGCGTGCTTTCATAATGACTACAGAACACATTGGAGATTGGAATCCAACGTTGTAGCTCCAATAACGCTTTCTCAGACAGAAATCAGCAAAACGGCCAGCAAGATATTTGATCCGGAGCACAGCATTTCCTACAATTTACATGTGCGTCCGGCGAAGAATCAGGTCAGACTGCGCATCCATAAAGTCTAACCAGAGACTTCTTTCGCTTTTGCTGCATGAAGGAACATTGAGTCCTAAGGTATCCTTAGTTATCCTTAGAGCGCACAAAGAAGACTCTGATAGACTGTGTGGATGCGCAGGCTGATCTGAGTCTTCGTCCGGCGCACATGTAAATTGTCGGAAATGTTGTGCCACGGTTCAAACGTCTTAACCTTCTTTAAACTGTTTGAGACCACCATAGACGAAACAGGCTTTCTGTCAATTCTGATTGTCCGTTCATATATAGCTACTTTGTTTGGACTGTTCAGTTTAATATGTGTCTTTTCTGTCAGAAGGGGGCCTGATATGGTAAGGAAAGGGTTACCTCCCATAACGGCGTACTCATTGACCCTTAAACAATGCTGTAAAATATATCAAATCTATCAACGCATATCGGAATGCGTAAGCCCGGAACCCGTGTTAATTGCGTCGAGACGCAAACAAACCTACAAAGTAATTTATTCACACAGTGAAGGTACGTATCAGACTCGCAGCAGAGCAGTCTGATATGAGCCTTCACTGTTCACATAGGTATGCTATAGACCCTGCGCCAGCTGTAATTTTTTGAAAGAACGAGCTGAAATTAGTATTCGAAATTGCGTATAGCATTTTGTAAGCCTGGCTGTGTCCCGGCTGAAAATATTAAATCATACATGGTATTTACATAATATGAGAAAGGAATGTTTGTTTCGAGGGAAAAGTGTGTGTTTCAGATGTTTTGACCGAGAAAACCTTTTTCCTAAACTAATGAGAAAATCGTCATAATGATGTACGCAGCATGTGGTGGTTTAACCCTTTTTGTACCAAATGGAATAATCCTCCTTATATACAGCAGGAGTCCATTTTAAAATTTAAGATTGTCAGGTGGTGTTTTCTTCAAAATTGATTTGGAAAATTACTGAACTTTTAGCAAACAGTGGAGGCCCTGATCAGACGCCGCGTTCTGCGGCGTCTGATCTTGGCCTGCGCTGTTTGCCAAGGTACCCCTTTAGGGGTTTCTGGTACTAAATGGGTTAACTAGGATTTCGCGCCTGTTTTGAGCCATAATACTACATTTATTGCCGCGCTATGAGACGTTCTTTCGCAGAGTCTTAGCACTACGAACACACGCCTAAATAAACAAATATATTGTAAACTTTACCGCCGAAAAATCTAAGATTTTAAGATAAAAAAAATGTTATATGTTTCTTATTTCTGCACAAAATATAGATTGTAGTACCCATAATCTATATTCTAGAACAGAAATAAGAAAAATAAGGTTTTCCCCTGTAAACCACCGTTTTACTATATAAAAGGGGGGTTCAAGGGGGTCAAAATTATATAGGCGTGTTTTCGTTTTAAAAAATAGGAAGTGTCTACCCAGCCAACAAAGAATAACGGGCCAACGTCGGGCCGCTGTTATACGTGCTAACAGGGTACATCGACAGAAAAATTGCATTCGCACGGTCATGCCTAGGCTACAAATGGTCTACGGCGTCAGTGTGGCGCCCATAACTCCATTTCCGTACGGACGCCGTACAGCGACCGTACGATTATCGTAACATTACGCCTTTCTATCACGTTCTAAGGGCGCCGCATCTTTTACTATATGGTATAACTTCGCATTTTGACAAATTTTAAAAATTCGCAGTCCCGTAGCCCGTAGAAAGAATCGCACGATCAAAGCAAGGGCATCGCACAAAATGAGCTCAAAACTACTCGAAAATCGTTCTGTTATCGGGCTCCGTCCAACTGCCGTACGGAGCTGCGGAGACCGCACGATGTCCGTAAGATTTCCGTCTGTGTGCGATGCCTGTACGGTCCCTGTACGATTTTGAACCAGCTTGTCATCGAAAATCCGTACAAGAAATCGCACGATGTCCATATACAATGTAAGCACATAAATCGTATCCGGTAGCCTCCTACGATTTCTAAAAATCGTACGTAAAATCGTAGACAAACAAATCGTACGGCGCCCGTATCCAAAAGTAACCCAGGCATCATTAACCCAACCCATTCTTTACGGACAAAATGTGAGTGAGTGAGTGAAATTTAGTTTTACGTCCCACCAACAGCTAAGGTCATACGGAGACGGGACCTCGGTTTAAAGACTCATCCGAAAGTCTGGAGAAGCCCGGGATCGATCCGGCGATCCCTGGTTTACAAGGCGAGTAGCGTAACCAATGCACCACGGAGGCTTCTTTACGGACAATGGTATAACTTGAGTTACTGGAAATTAACTTGATACGAAGATGCATATATATAAGAAGTTTCTCCTGCTCCATTCTAATGTTGACATTACGAAAACATGCCTATATAATGTTGACCCCCTTGAACCCCGCTTTCATATAGTAAAACTGGGGTTTCCGGGGGTATACCTTATTTTTCTTATTTCTGATTTTGAGCAGCAATAAGAAAAATATCACAATTTTTCATCATAAAATTTTCATTTTTTCGGCGATAAAGGTGGCAATGTATTTGTATAGCGTGTTTTCGTAATTATTTTCTAGGAGTTCATCCTCAAGATGCCTTCCGAAGAACCATTCAAGATAGCTTTTAATTACATGACTAACGTTGTATTCAATGTCACTGAAATAAGCAAATTACGTTGCCTAGTATACGAGTACATCGAAGTTTGACCTACATTGGGTTGCACGCACTCAGCATAATTAGATCGCAAATAACCTTAATTCACAAGTGCTAACCAATTTTGCACAGGGTGATAATTTTATTTGCAACATTGACGAAGCTCGTGAAAATATGGTAGTTATCGCATAGGCGAGCTGTTAACCCTTGTCCTGCTAAATATTTAAATATGTCACACCCACTACTGATTATCAGCCAATCAGACTACTTGATGCAAATTATTGCAACAATTTCATAAACTGGATGGCAAACAATGAAGATCTGGATCTACATTGTTTCAAAGATAAGGCATATCCGGGCTCAGCAGGACAAGGGTTAAGACTGGAGAGCCCGTGCGTATGCTTTACTGCTCCCATACATATTCGACAGATTCATGAAAGAAACCATGTGTTCGGTCATATTTCAGCGGAACTTCGATAACGATAACACGGATAGTACGTTTACCATAGCTAATTCGAACTAGTCCCTGAGTCCCTTGGGAATACTTCCCAAAGCTCCAGATATCCATAAATATGGAACAGTATTAAGGTAAAAACTCAATTATGCAATGTGCAATTACAATATGAATTGTTGAAACCGCACTTTGCATTATGAACCTTTCCATATCTTTCTACTTTATTCGAATATGCAACATGCACATTCTAATTTGAGACCTTTGTATTTAAATATGGCATTTGGACGTCCTATTTTGCATTATTCAGTTTCGATTTTGCTGTGGTTAGACGGGGTACCAGTCATTGAGGTGACGGTAACGTTCGGTAATGTCCGTGGATTTGCCGTATTTTTTCCGATGACAAGCGTCCGTTTGAGAAGATCGCATTCGCTTTTCCAGGGGCCAAATTCAAGCCAGCAGCGATAAATTTTATCCAGCTATTCAATAATTCGGTTATTTACAATAATGTGTACGTTTGCATCTTAAAATAAATTTTACAGCGCGGTTCCTTATTTATGAGAAACAGGATTTTTATTTAAAAGTTAATACTCTATCGTTGAACATTTACTAAATTACCATGAGGGATTAGTCTGTGCCGAATCCGTGGATTTGAAATGAGCAATTATTGTTAAAATTGATTAATTCATACAATTTTCATAAATCTGATCCTTCTGAGGTGTTACTTATAAAGATATTATTTACTAATTGCAACCTCACTCAATACTCAAATGTTTGGATATTATAGAAGTATGTATATGTCCGCACAGCGTATCGCCGAGCGGTGGGGTAACCCCACAACCAGTTTGTCTCTCTGTTCACCGGCAACGGGGATTCGTTCCCTGGGACCTCACCAGCTGACCACACGGGGAATTTGGAAAACAACAACTAGTTCCCCAATTCCCATTGTAATTCTGATGTAAATACTTCATCCATTAACATGAACAGTACTTACTCATTCTCAGCCCCGACCCACAACCATAGAAACGCACCTGTGGTCACAATGACAGCTGTCCTATTCATATGTCCGTCTGTCTGTCTTCATAAGTTAGACTGGGGCAGGATAGCTTTCATCCAACAGAATCACAACGCGAAAATATTAGCTGGTCGTCTGTCAGTTCGTCCGTCCGTCCGTCCGTCCGTCTGTCTTCAGCCAGCAAAACCTTGCTGAGCTAGTGTCGCGACTGTCTTAACCAGCCTACTACATATTTCGTCAAGTTCTCCATGTAACGATTTGGCAAATGGAGTGGCTGAATCCAAACCATTTTGTACTTACATGTATTTCCATGTATTAGGTCTACACCAAAGTTTTTTTTTCTTCTTGTTTTATTACAGTTAGACCGCGTACAGCGTACCCAGGTTTACCTGGCGGAACTTAACGACATTATCTATTTATTTATTTATTTATTTACTTATTATTAAAGTTTACAGAATCCAGAAAAAAAAAATGTTTTTGATGCATTAGATTTGTACATTTTACCGCCGAAAAATACAACAACAAAAACTGAAAGATGAAAAGTCGTGATGATATTTTTCTGACTGTTGCTTAAAATATACATGTTGGGTACACGTTAGAAGCGCCTCTTCGATCCCATTTTAACGAGTACCCACAATCTATATTTTGGAGTAGAAATGAGAAAAATAATGTTTACTCCTGTCAATCCCAGTTTTACCCTATAAAAGTGGGGATCAAGTGTGTGTGTGTGTGTGTGTGTGTGGGGGGGGGGGGGGGTAAGAATTATAAAGATGTTATTTTATGGTGGGATGCGCTTGGTATGTGAGTGCGTTTTTAGTGTTACGTCTCGACAACAGCTAAGGTCATACGGAGATGGGACTTGGGTTTAAAGACTCATCCGAAATTCTGGAGAAGCCGGGGTCGATCCTGCGATCCCTGGTTAATGAGGCGAGTAGCATAACCACTACACCACAGAGGCTTCCAGCGCTTGATATGTTACATTGTTGCAGGTGCGGGTTTTCCACCTGCACTCCGGTATGAAAGAATTTGCTGCGCGTTGTGTTTTTCTCAAACAAGAGGGCCATGATGGCCCTGGATCGCTCACCTGACCCATATGATAGAGTTACAAGTGGGCCTCTGGGAGGGCCATTATTGACCCCAGGGCTACAATGTGCATAATGTTGAGGGAGGTCTAAAAAGGTGAAGCTTCATACCAAATATCAACAAAGCCTATAATTTGAACAATCTTGGCAAAGGTCCACTAGATGAAGCTACACGCCAAATATCAAAGACCTGGGCCTTGGGGTTTCAGAGACCATTTTTTAAAGATATTCCCTACATAGCCTATGTAAAACCAAATGGCCCCGGGGCGGGGACATTTTTGGCCTCAGAGCTATAATTTAAAGAATCTTGATAGAGGTCCACTAGATGAAGCTTCACACCAAATATCAAAGACCTAGGTCTTGCTGTTTCAGAGAAGAAGATTTCCAAAGATTATCTCTATATATAAGTCTATGTAAAACCAAAGGGCCCCAGGGCAGGGGCTATAATTTGAACAATCTTGGTAGAGGTCCACTAGATGAAGCTCCATACCAAATATCAAAGACCTAGGCCTTGTGAATTCAGAGACAAAATTTTTCAAGATTTTCCCGATATAAGTCTATGTAAAACCAAATGGCCCTGGAGCGGGAGCATTTTTGGCCCGTGGGCTATAATTTGAACAATCTTGATAGGGGTCCACTAGGTGAAGCTTCATACCAAATATCAAAGACCTGGGACATGTTGTTTCAGAGAAGAAGATTTTTTAAGATTTCCCTATATAAGCCTATGTAAAACCAAAGGGTCTCGGGCGTGTGCATTTTTGGCCCCAGAACTATAATTTGAACAATCTTGGTAGGGGTCCACTAGGTATAGCTTCATACCAAATATCAAAGACCTGGGCCTTGCGGTTTCAGAGAAGAAGCTTTTTAAAGATTTTCCCTATATATGCCCATGTAAAACCAAAAGGCCCCGGGGCGGGGGCATTTTTGGCCCCAGCAATATAATTTGAACAATCTTGGTAGGGGTCCACTAGATGAAGCTTCATACCAAATATCAAAAACATGGCCCTTACGGTTTCAGAGAAGAAAATTTTTAAAGATTTTCCCTATATAAGCCTATGAAAAATCAAAGGGTCCCGGGGCGGGGGCATTTTTGGCCCGTGCACTATAATTTGAACAATCTTCGTAGGGGTCCACAAGATGAAGCCTCATACCAAATATCAAAGACCTGGGCCTTGCGGTTTCAGAGAAGAAGATTTTTCAAGATTTTCCATATATTAGCCCATGTAAAACCAAAGGGCCCCCGAGCAGGGGCAATTTTGGCCCCAGGGCTATAATATGAACAATCTTGGTAGGGGTCCACTAGGTGAAGCTTCATACCAAATATCAAAGACCTAGGCCTTGCGGTTTCAGAGAAGAACATTTTTAAAGATTTTTCCTATTTAAGCCCATGTAAAACCAAAGGGCCCCGGGGCGGGGGCATTTTTGGCCCCAGCACTATAATTTGAACAATCTTGGTAAGGGTCCCCTAGATGAAGCTTCATACCAAATATCAAAGAACTGGGCTTTGCGGTTTCAGAGAAGAAGATATTTACAGATTTTCCCTATATAAGCCCATGTAAAACCAAAGGGCCCCAGAGCGGGGGCATTTTTGGCCCCAGCACTATAATTTGGACAATCTTGGTAGGGGTCCACTAGATGAAGCTTCATACCAAATATCAAAGACCTGGGCCTTACGGTTTCAGAGAAGAAGATTTTTAAAGATTTTCCTATATAAGCCCATGTAAAACCAAAGGGCCCCGGAGCGTGGGCATTTTTGGTCCCAGCACTATAATTTGGACAATCTTGGTAGGGGTCCACTAGATGAAGCTTCATACCAAATATCAAAGACCTGGGCCTTGTGGTTTCAGAGAAGAAGATTTTTTAAGTTTTTGGTGAAAAAAAATCTATTTTTGGCTCCTATGACCTAGATGTGCTCCTATGACCTAGACCGGAACCATTTGAACAACTTTGAAAGGGGACTACCATTCCTGTGAAGTTTGGTCAAAATCCGATCAGTGGTTTAGGAGGAGATGTCGTTTGAAGAAATTGTTTACGGACGCACGGACGCACGCACGGACTGACGACGGACGACGGACGAAAAGTGATCCCAAAAGCTCACCTCGTCACTACGTGACGGTGAGCTAAAAAGTGGAAACCTTTGCGTTTTGTCACTTGAAGCCAAAAATCTAGTATAAAAAGTCAGATAGTTTTCTATTTTCTTATAAATTAATGAATGCATTTAACACAAACAGTTACGAACCTCTATATAAACATGTGACAAAACAAACTGGGAATCAGACCCCCGGCCATCGGGGCTTGAAGAAATAGATGGGCTGCATGAACTGAAACCGACCCGCACACCAGTACTGGTAAACCGCTTAGAGGATCTAAGTCTACCGAGCCAAAGCGGTGCTTACAAACCCTATTGGTTTCATTGGGCGACAGGGCTTGGAGATGTCATTTCATCTCAGTGTCGGGTAAAAGTCCCACAAAAGTGGAAGCAACGTCTCCAAAATGATCTATACTGTGTTGAAGGTGACGTTAAACATCAAATCAAACAACAGAACCAAAATGCCTAGTTTTAGAATTCCGTTGGATATGCCCTAAATCAGAAATAAATGTTAGAGGGAACGTAAGTCGTTTCTCATCTGAAAGCATTTTCACAAAAGAGAGTTGTAACTATGTTTGCTTCAGGTGATCTTAAAGGAGCAGTCTCACCAAGGTCTACACGACATTGGACAGGAGCCTTTCTGTGCCATACAAAATTATTATAAGTATTTACAACAAATTTATATTTTAGAGGTGCAATGGCCTGAACACATTTGCGATATATTTAGATAAAACATGGACACAAAACAAACACAGCAAAGCTGATTCCTGGTCTGACATATAAAATAAAAATTATGTGTAAATGATTTTATCGGCAAGGGTGTAATGTCCCCAAATCGTCCGTTTTATGCCAAAAATATAGTTCTCTCGTTTCTTTCACTCCTCCGTGTCACCAATACGCTTGCAGATTCTTTTTGGTATCTTCCGAATACAGGCGGACGTTTACGGAAAAACGATCACAGCGCCACTTAACGAGAATAATGAGAACTAGAAGAAGCAGAAGCGGAATATTTTGCACAATTGTAACTGAATATAGCATAACAGAATATCAAAATTGCATATTGCAATCTCAATGTTGCATAATTGAGTTTTTACCTAAATCCTGTTCCATAAATATAGCATAACAGAATATCAAAATTGCATATTGCAATCTCAATGTTGCATAATTGAGTTTTTACCTAAATACTGTTCCATACATATAAATAGAATAATATATGGATTTTTCTTTTTTTATCTTGAAAAGGCATTACGAAAACACGCCTATACAAATACATTGCCACCTTTATCGCCGTAAAAATGAAGATTTTAAGACGAAAAATTACGATATCTTTCTTATTTCTGCTCAAAATATAGATTGTTGGTACTCGTTAGAACCGCCTCATTGAGGCGGTTCTAACGAGTACGCACAATCTATATTTTAGAGCAGAAATAAGAAGAATAAGGTTCACCCCTGCAATCCCCAGTTTTACTATATAAAAGTGGGGTTCGAGGGGGTCAAAATTATATAAGCGTGTTTTTGTGATAGTATGTTGTATTGTACTCATTAGAATCGCCTCGATGAGGCGATTCTAATGAGTACACACACTATAACTTTATTTTATTGCAAATGTCGTAAAATATCCTTAAGCAATCCCTAATATGACTCATGACCTGACATGAAGTAAACTTTAGTTCGAACTTCCCCTATCTGGAACAAACTATCATGGTCCCTGAGGTATTCGGGTTATTGAAGTTCGATCGTAGTTGGCTGCGCACGCGCATTTGAATAATTCGGAATTTTGACCAGGGCCTCCTCAGTATATAGACTAGCAGCACTTTTGAAATTTTAAATGTAGAAACTAGAGGCATTCTATACAAGCAACGAACACGAACGATGCTGATCAGACTGCCCGGATGCGGAGAATGATCTGCACATCAGGAAAACACGCCTATATGGGCCCCGTCAAGCGATTTTGGTACTAACCGCCTATGCGAGCAGCGAAGGTTCAGGCGAGCCTGCGCATCCGCGCAGTCTCGCCAGAACCTTCGCTGCTCGCTCATACAAGCATTGAATCAAGAGGAACCTTCAGACAGAAAGCCATATCCCTGGACCCTCTGAATGGCTGGGCATGCGCAGTTAAATTTTTTCATGACGGAATGTTCGAAGACACAAATTCGCTTGGCGGGGCTCATATAATTTTGACCCCCTTGAACCCCATTTTTATATAGTAAAACTGGGGTTTAAAGGCCGGGTAAACCTTATTTTTCTTATTTCTTCTCTAAAACATAGATTGTGGGTACTCGTTAGAACCGACTCAGTAAGGCGCCAGGTTCTAACGAGTACCGACAATCTATATTTTGAGCAGAAATAAGAAACATATCACAAATTTTCAACCACAATTTTCGATTTTTAGGCGATAAAATTTACAATGTATTTGTATAGGCGTGTTTTCGTAATGACCTTTCTTGTTCGCCAATACAATTAACATGCTTGCTCACGTCACGACTCATACTGGCACTGCCATGAGAAAAACGGATTCGTAAGAGGCTGTACGGATGCACACGCTGATCTGAGCCTTGTGGGACTCCCCTAAAGCATAGCACGATTTTCTCGCGATGTGCCAATATAATTGCGAATATTACAAAAAGTATAGCTTTCACAAGGACAAAGCTTAGGGCAAATAAATCAGAGCAGGTCTTTAACTCTCTGCATGCTGGGTATTTTTGTAGCAGACTACAGTCTGAAATATTTTTCTTGTTTTCACAGAAAACAGGATTTGATATATGTAAAGTCCTGTTTTCTGGGGAAAATAAGAAAAATATCAACAATTGGTCGTCTGCTGAATTAGCCTAGAGAGTGGTAAAGGTTAACAGGAGCCTTGCGTTTCAGTTATATTGAGCTGACATGTTTTCAAGTGCATTCTACAATGTCAAGCTGTTTGTTAGCTGTGATTCAAATAGATTTTAGACACCAGCTTGCTTGTAACCACTAATCGAAAATCAGGCATTCTTCATACACTTAACCCATAAAATGCCAATTCGTCTGCCGGTTACGTTAAAAATTTTTGCTGCAAACAGTGAGTCCATACTGTTTGTCTGTATGCAGCTGATGTTTGCAAGAAGAGTTACACGTAGCAGACGGCGCAAACAGGTGGCATTTTCAGATGCAGTTTTAAGATACGTATAAGCGGCTTAAAATGAATAAGAAACGTTTTTGTGACTCGCCTAACCTTTGATGGTCACTAATATCATAATTCACTCCATTCTTAACGCCTTTGCGTAGACCCTTTCAGACTTCTTGAAAAAGTAAGATTGGCTCTGATTATTTTACATACGATATTAAAAGTTCATTTGACGGATATTAAAAGGGTGCGACCCAGTGCGTGAGGAACCTAGTGGAAAGTTTTATTGCAAACTTGCCAGCTTGTACAGGTTGCTGTGCCTTGACTTTGGAAGAAAACTACACCCAATATGCTAACTTAGAAGATGTATAATTGATATAATGCACTTTAGTCACAAAAATAAATATAAAGATGTCCACAAGATATCTTTTTATTATGTTTCTCATTTGATTCAAATGAAGTTTATAAAAGTCGGACGCAATATACAATGTATGCATGTGTATATTGGGATCGTGAATTACATTACGAACACCTGCCTATTCAGAAAATTGTACAACCCAAACAAAAAAAAAAAAAAAAAAAATAATAATAATAATAATAAAAAATTTCAGAAAAAAATCTAAGTTTGTATATTTTTCTGCTCCTAACATAGATTGCGGAAACTTGTTAGAGGTTCTAACGGGCACCCAGAATCTATATTTTGGAGCAGAAATATGGAGAATTATGAAGAAATAATGTATACCCCTGTAAACCCAAGTTTCACTGCATAAAGTGGGTTTAAGGGGGCCAAAAATATATAGGTGTGTTTTCGTTATGCACCCATAATATTGCTGTTTTTTTTTCACTGTAAAGGTGGAATTTTTCTAACAATTCAATTGTAGGATGCGGAAATAATGTAAACCTGTTTTGTTCTTGACATAAAATCGGATTTTAAGCGACGGAAGTAAGGGCGAGGATTGTGGCCACGTAAAATCGATTTAAGCCCCCCAGTGGAAATCTTTCCACTGACCGTTCCAAGGCGTTTCTTCTGTGGCGATTTATTTATGTTGTTGTTTGTTACATACTGTGTGTATCACTTGTGTCTTTTAATTTTGGATGGCCATATGGCCATTTTGTGGGAAAGTAACTGTCCTTATGGCCTTCCTTTGTTTAGGTTTCCATTATGGTCTGGTCGCTTAATGTTTGTATTTCTTTCCCTTTGGTGCCTTTGATTGGTGGAGTAAGTTAATTGTATCGATTCCTGATCTTTGTTTTACTTATACTTTATAAGGGCATTTACAGGAGCATGTTAATGTGTTGAAAATAAAATTGGGGTAAACATTAGTCAATATTGTCTGTAGGAATGTACATACTACTACTACTACTACTACTACTACTACTACTAATACTAATACTACTAATAATAATAATAATAAAAATATCATTACAGCAACTACTACTACAACTACGGTTGCTGCTGACATTAATGTTAATAATGAAAACGATGATGATAGTTAGTAAACAACTGCTGATACTACTACATGGCCCCCTGCCCATGGGGTTTGGCGAAATACTCGTAAAAATGGATTGCATAATACTGGTAAGCCGCTAAGTAGGTCTATGCCTGCCCAGGCAAAATGGTGAGAGTCGGACCGTCCCTTCATTCAACTAATCCATGGTAAACGAGCCATCGGAGTTCAAGCCATTGAAGTTTATTCATGCCGACTGAACAAATCATTTGAATGTCTAAATCGCGACGGGCGAGGATTGTGGCCATGTATAATCGATTTTAGCCCCCCCCCCCCACCCCCAGTGGAACTCGTTTCTTTGACCGTTCCAAGGCGGTTCTTCTGTCATGGTTAATTTATGTTGTGGCTTGGCTTTGGGTGTGTGTGTACCGCTTGTATTATTTTGCTTTGGATAGACAATTAGCCATTTTGTGGGAAAGTAACTGACCTTTCGGCTTTCCGCAAGTGATGTTTTCATTAGTGTCTAGTTGTTTCGTGCTTGTGTTTCTTTCCCTTGGTGTCTCTGGTGGGAGCTTTGGGTTAGTTGTATCGATTTCTCATCATTGCTTTCACTTCTAGTTTGCTGTATCTGTTTGTTAGCCAGTACGATGACAAGGAGGACTTCTTTCTTTCTGATAAAAAAGTGTTATTTTTTCTTATTTTAACCCCAAACATAGGTTTTTGGCGATCGTTAGAATTGTGGTTTTGTATATGTACGATCTTTCTCTTCTTTCGTTCTCTTGAGATGTTTGTTTTCATTCAACGTGGCTTTCCATGAGGTCAGTGAAACTTCGATTTCTCGAACACGGATAGCTTGTTTACCATGGCTAATTCGAACTTGTTCTTGTGTCCCTGGACACGTTTTACCAAAGCTCCATATATCCACAAATAGAGGATAATTTACGGAGTTTTTTTTTTCTCATTTTACATGTGTCTTGAAAAGTAATGTTGTGTGTACTCATTAGAATCGCCTCAGTGAGGCGATTCTAATGAGTACATACAACATTTCTTTATTTTATAGAAAATGGAAAAGCGATCCTTCATCTCCATTACATGTATGTCTAATGATTTCGTTCTATGATTAACCCCCGATCTTTCAAACTGTCTCCGTCTGGAAAATATTTGAGTGTGTCAGAGATATTCGAGTTATCGAACTTCGACTGCATTTGTATGTTTTGAGGTTGTACGCACAGATCAACACTATTTAGGTCATTTTGAAGACGATGTTTCCAGTTCTGGGGGGAACTTTTTAACCGACATTAAGATGAAGTCATCTCAAGCTCTACCGCCGAAAGAAACCGTTAGGGACTGTCCGACTCGAACAACTTTGCCTCCTTCTAAGCGGTTTACCACCACTCATGTTCGGTCGGTTTCAGCGTTTCTCCAAGACCCCATGGGCAGGTGTGTGTGTGTGTGGGGGGGGGGGGGTGGGGGGGTGCGTTCTCTGAGTATCTGATTGTTTGTTTGTTTGAAGTGCGGTTTACCGTCCCCGCTAACATTATTTAAGTCATTTTGGAGACGCTGCTTCTAATTTTGTGGGAGGTTTACCCAACATTGAGATGAAATGACATTTCAAGTTCCGTCGCTCAGTGAAACCTAAAGGCTTACATGCACTGGACGGTCTGTCTCACACTTCTTTGCCTGGGCAATCTTAGTCTTTCTAAGCGGTTTACTAGTACCCGTATGTGGCCAGTTTCAGCTCTGCGTGGAAGTACCGTGTAGCCCAATCTACATGTATTTCTTCCAGCCACGATGGGCGGGGGTTCCCTGAGTAACATTCTCGTTCTATTAAGGCGAATGGGAACACCTAGCATATTTTCCGCCATTTTTCAAAGGGAGACAACTTTCGGGACATCATGTCTGCTTTTCTATAAACATTGTCCCACTGAAAAAGGGGTCTACACTTAAAGGAAAGAAATTGCTCCTGAGGAGCAAATTCTTTCCTTTAAGAGTTGACCCCTATTGACATGGGAGACAAAATACTTTTGCAGGAGTTGCCTCTCCTGGTGTTCCCATTCCCCTGAAAGGACCGTAAAAGACAACAAGAGCACCGCATGCGGGTGCTAACGCTCGGTTGCAAAAGCAAAAATTTTAAGTCGATGAAGGGACATAACTGTGCCAAAAATATTTTGAGGGTTACCTCACCTATTGGTATGAGTTCCCCTTTTTATAATGAACAACTAGTCCGAGTTTCAAGTAAATATGTTCAGTAATGACAGAGATATTACGAAATGTCCAAGGTTTTGCACGACGACCCCAGAGCTATGACAATACCTCGTCGTTTTCTTCGAAAACTGCTGAGCTAAAAAAAGAATATAACATCAGAATATGTACATCGTTTGCATTATTCGCATCGTAGATCACAAGCACTCGCAGATCTATTTGGCAACAAATTTGCGACAATATACAGAACAAAAGAATAATATGTTTCCAAATCTGTTTACACATGTGAAATTAATCACAAACATACAAAGTATCACCGGGCAAATGGCTTTCCCGTCTTGTTCCATTTTTTGGCATACACTGCATTTTTACGTCATTACCAGAATGCCAAGTAGACAATTGTTATCACAGATATATGTAATTCACTTACGCTAAGATTTGGGGCATGTCAACTGAACGCCCTTTGACTTATTTTTCCCCTATATTTGTTCCGAAATAAGTTTTTTTAGTATACGTCCGCATTGCGAAAACACGCGTATACAAATACATGTACCTTGAACACTTAACCACCGAAAAACTAAGAAATTTACGATAACACACCCTTGCGACATAGTGCATTTTTACAGCTCCAAAATGGCTACTTTTCTGATGAAAATCCGCGATATTTATCTTATTTATACTGCAAACATATGTTGTGTGTGCGCGTTAGACCCGCACCAATGAGGCTGTTCTAACGAGTACCCACTACCAATGTCTTGGAGCAGAAATAAGAAAATAATGTATACCCCCGTAAACCCCAGTTTTCTCTGTATAAAGTGAGGCTTGTGGGGTGTTCATTTCACGGATTTATTCACGTGATGATATTTTAAGATGAAAAATTAAGATATTTTTCTTATTTCTGCTCAAAATATAGATCGTTGGTACTCGTTAGAACCGCCTCGTCGAGGCGGTTCTATCTAGTATCCTCAATCTATATTTTAGAGCAGACATAAGAAAAATAAGGTTTACCCTTGTAAAGCCCAGTTTTACTATATGAAAATGGGATGTAAAGGGGTCAAAATTATATTTGCGCGTTTTCGTGATGGCAATCTGTAATGGACTCTACCAGAATGTCTGGCAAACGGAATTTTAAACGCTCGCCTACATGTAATATGTAAACCGTTATAGATGCAACAATGGATTAGTAATGGACATAGGTAAACAATGCAGACTCGGATCAGACACCGCATAATGTGGTGTCTGATCAGTCTACTCTGTTTACTAACATATCTTTCCGTCGCAAATAAATAAAAATTAACAAAAAGGGACCTCGCACTCCTTAATGACAAATGGACTTGTCCAATATATAACTGTGTTTTGAACAGGTTAAACTGGTCCATTATTTGGAGAAACTACGGAACTTATGATACAGGTGTCGATACGACTGATTATAGAATCCGATTAACAGAAACAAATTCGTATTCGGAATCGGATTACTGACGAACTCATCAATTTGCGGTGATTTGAATAAATGAATTGACAGATGCCATGATGGTGCTACTTGACTAGTGTAACTGCAATCAGAGGGAAGAGACTTATCAAAGAGGTGCAATAATAATAAAAATAATAAAAATAATAATAAATAGAAAACAAAATAAATGTCTCGAACTAATTCTCTAGCCATAAATAACGCTTGTATTCATCAGGTTAACATGCCAATGTAATGAAAACCCCTCGAAACCCCGCTTTATATAAAGCAAAGTGGGGTTTACGGGGTATTCAATTTTCATAAATTTTGCTCAAAAATAAAGATTGAAGGTACTCATTAGAACCGCCTCAATGAGGTGGTTCTAACGAGCACAAACAATGTATATTTAGACTAGAAATACAATGTAGGTAAGAAATCAATCGAACATTTTCATATGAACATGCTAATTCTACAGATATGACTGACGCCATTACAGTGCACGGATGTGATATCGGTTTGAACTGGCTTTGGTTTCGTGGTTCTAAATTGATCGCCACTAGTACAGCAAAACCTGTACTGACGGTCACTTCTGTTAAACAGCCACCTCTCTTCAGATTCCCCCAAAGCATTTCACTATGTATTTAATCTCTGCTGAGCATCCACCTCTATACTACAGCCACAGTAATTCCCTTAAAGCATGGCACTGTATATTTAACCTCTGCTGAGCAGCCACCTCGCCTCTACAGACACAGTAATACCCTTAAAGCATGTCACTATATATTTAACCTCCACTGCTCAGCCAACTCTCTCCTCCAGTCAGCACCAGCTTTACCAAAACTAAATTCCCTCTATTAAACAGCCAGAGTTAAATCAATAGCCAAAATGTGAAATACAGAAAGGAATAAAAAATCCTTTTTCTTGTATACATGTAAGCAAAAGCTCATCACATGTTCGCCTCGCTCATCGCGGCTTGGAGAAATAGTTTTGGCTGCCTGTTGCTTCCACGCACAGCTGCAACTGACCACACATGAGTACTGTTAATAGAAGTGAAAGCAATGGTCAAAAATCGATACAATTAACCCCCCAGTAAGCATTCTACATAAATCTACAGCGGGCCATTAGCGGCCCGTCAGGGTAGCTGACGGGCCGCTGACGGCCCGCTGTAGATTTATGTAGAATGCTAGCAGGGCCACAGCTCCCATCAGAGACACCAAAGGGAAAGAAACACAAACATGAAACAACAGACCCTGATGGAAACATCAATAGCGGAAAGCCAAAAGGACAGTTACTTACCCACAAAATGGCCAATTGGCTATCAAAACAAAATAATATAAGCGATACAAGCACTCTCAGACAAACCAAAACAAAAATTAACCGCGACAGAAGAACCGCCTTGGAACGGTCAGTGAAACGAATTCCACTGGGGTTGGGGTTGTGGGGAGGGGTCGTAAATCGATTTTACGTGGCCACAATCCTCGCCCTTACTTCCGTCACGATTTAGACAAATAGATTTGTTCACCTGGTAAACCGCATAGATGGACTTAGCCTGCCAAGGCAAAGTGGTGTGAGTCAGACCGACCGATGCATTAAACCCTAATGGTTTCATTGGGCGGCAGGGCTTGAGAAGTCATTTCATCTCAATGTTGGGTAAAAGTCCAACAAAACTGGAAGCAACGTCTCCAAAATAACCAAAATAATGTTGACGGGGATGTTAAAGCTCAATTCATCACGAAAACACGCCTTTATAATTTTGACCCCTTGAACCCCACTTTTATATAGAAAAAAAACTGGGGTTTTAGGGGATATACCTTATTTTTCTTATTTCTGCTCTAAAATATTAATTGTGTGTACTCGTTAGAACCGCCTCATCGAGGCGGTTCTAACGTGTGCCTACAATCTATATTTTGAGCAGAAATAAGAAAAATATCACAATTTTACATCATAAAAAATTTCATTTTTTCGGCGATAAAGGTGGCAATGTATTTGTATAGGAGTGTTTGCGTAATGCAAAAAAAAAGCTCATCACTAACGTTATAAGCTCCTTGATATAAGTAAATGAAAAGACTAATAAACGCATGCCATGTGTATACTCATCACAAAAACACGCCTTTATAATTTTGACCTCCCTTGAAACCCATTTTTATATAGTAAAACTGGGGTTTACAGGGGTAAACATTATTTTTTTTTATTTCTGCTCAAAAATATAGATTGTGGGTACTCGTTAGAACCGCCTGAGGTGGTTCTTGCTATATTCTGATCAGAAAGAAGGAAACTTTCACATTTTTTAGAATAAAAGTTTCCTTTTTTTCGGCGGTAAAGTTTACAATATATTTGTATAGGCTAGTTTTCGGAATAGTCATCTGACACCTCTCCATCATTTGCATTTATCATTTGACGTCTAGAAATAGTTTTAGTGGCGTTTGTCCTGAGGGACCCATCAAAACTAGAAACCAACGACTAATAAAACGATTAGCATACCCATCTGACACCTCTTCATCATTTACTTCGCGTCACAGTTGCCCCCGCCCATCGGGGCCAAAAGAAATAGATGGGCTGCACGATGCTTCCACGCTGAGCTGAAGCCGATCGCACACGAGTCCTGCTAAATCGCTTAGAGGATCTAAGCCTTCCAAGGCAAATCGGTGCGAGTTGGACCGTCCATGCTTATAAACACTATTGGTTTCATAGGGCGACCGGGCTTGAGATGTCATTTCATCTCAGAGCCGGGTAAAAGTCCCACAAAACTGGAAGAAACGTCCCCAAAATGATCTATACAGTATTGACGGGAACGTTAAACCTCAAATCAAACAAAATACAAAACATCATGTCAGAGAATGTAAAAGCGCCATGTATTAAACCTGGCAATCCACTAGTGGATTGGATAAGCAAATTAGTTAGATACAACCCGAAACGTGACACCTACGACGTCCATATCGACGGCGCCTTTACGTATGGCGGAATATTGACCTTTTTATGAAAAAAAAAAATCGTGAATAAATGCATTTTCTTGCATAAATACCTATGCGCATGGCTGTTTGAAGCCATTGTCAAATGGACCTCAAGCCGTGCTCAAATAGCAAAAACCACGTTTAAATCATGAAATTCGCGTGCTGTTTGAACATGGATTTTGAGCTTTTGATTACACATGAGACGGGCCTTGCTTTGTTTACATTACGTTAAGCGACATAACGTTATCGCCCTGAACATTGCGTTTTATGGTTCTATGATGACGTCAGAGGGTTACTGCATGACAACTTCATTGTAAACAACATTCTGAACTGGCCGCAATTTTGGTTTACCTCTCGCATTTGAAGAGTTTATATGAAATTTATATGGAGCCTTTGGGCATTTTCGTCAAAATGTGCGGCAGGATTCGTAAGTTATGCAAGAATAACGATCATCCATGCTTATTTCACTGCACTAACATTTGCCGAATCCCTCGGAAGATATTTAAACATTCGGCCTAGCGGCCACATGTTCAAACAGCTTCCTCGGGACCCGGAAAATGTTAATGCATGAACAACCATGGTTGATCCCTATATTATATGTCATATGAGAAATAGAATCTTGCATTCGTGCAATAAATTCAATAACGCATGAACACTCATGTGAGAACTTCTTTCTTTTGATACATCCATGATAAGCTGCCTGCATTTATCTGTCTATATCAGGCCCTGAGGTTATAAAACTTTTTTCATGCTCATAAATGACATTCTGTGCTGGTCTGAGGAAATTGCCTGATTTGTTTGTACTTAATATTTATGAGCATTATAAATTCCATGCTCAGCTGAGTTGAGCATGAAACAAGTTTAATAACCTCGGGTCCAGGTTACGCATCATCACATATGCTTTATTCTGATGAGCAGTCACCTCCTTTAAACATTCCGTTTTAGAGGTTCCCCTGCTTGGCCGCTTAACAGATGTTTGTTTGATTTGAGGTTTAACGTCCCCGTCAACAATGTATATGTCATTTTGGAGACGTTGCTTCCAATTTTAATGGACTTTAACCAGACACTGAGATGAAATTACATCTCAAGCCCTGTCGCCCAATCAAACCATTGGAGTTTATAAACATGGACGGTCAGACTCGCACCGCTTTGCCTGGGCAGGCTTAGATCCTCTAAGCGGTTTACCAGTACTCGTGCGCTGTCGGTTTCATCTCTGCGTGGAAGTATACAGCCAATCTGTTTCTTCAAGCCCCGATTGGCGGAGGCCGCGCTTAACAGAGGTAGCATTGTATAAGGATTGTCTCTCCTCGCGTCATACATTCAACGGATTCGGAATAGGAGATATTTCGGACGAAAACAGACACTTACAGACGGGATAAATGCCATCTCCAGCGACGTCGTTAAGTAATTCTGATGAATTAATATGCGACACCAGCCTAAGAAAATAACAATCGTCAGGCATCGTTAATGTCTGGATTATAACTAAGCTACAATTGCGCTTTTACTAAATTGCAGTCAAATGAAAATCAGCATAGAGAAAAACTTATCTAATGCTAATGTAATGGCTTTTTCGGAAAATAGATTTTCTTTCTGAAAATCACTTTCCTTTTTGCTGATTTCCCTTTTAGCCAAGGCGACACGGAGACGAGACAACCATATTATAGCTGCTTGTGCTTCTATCCAACTCCAATTGCTCGAATATAGGGGATCTACTATGGTTTTTCATGCATTAACATTTTCCGGGGGCCAGAGGAAGATGTTTGAACATAAGGCCGCTAGGCCGAATGTTCAAATATCTTCCGAGGGATCCGGCAAACGTTAATGCAATGAAATAATCATGGATGGTTGTTGTACTTGCATGACTTACGCTTCCGACAGCAAAGTTTGACGGACACGCCCAAAAGCCTAATATGAACTCCATGTAAACTCTTCGAATTGGACGGCAAACCAACATGGCAGCTAATTCAGAATGTTGTTTACTATGACGTTGTTACGCAGTAACCCTCTGATGTCATCAGAGAACTATTAAACGCTACATTCAGGGTGATAACGGTATGTCCGTTTATGTAACGTACATGTGAACAAAGCAAAGCCCATTTTGTCATATCAAAAGCTAAAAGTTCATGTTCAAAAAAGCACCTGAATTTCATTATTTGATTACGTGTTTTCTTGTTAACGTTTGAGCACGGCTTTCGGCCCATTTGCCAGTGGCTTCAAACAGCCATGCGCATAGGTATTTATGCAAGAATATAGGGATCAACCATGTTTTTTTATGTATTAATATTCGCCTGGTCCCGAGGAAGCTGTTTGAACATGAGGGCCCCAGGCCGAATGTTCAAATACCTTGCGAGGGATCCGGCAAATGTTAATGCAATGAAATAACCATGGATGATCGTTGTCCTTGCATAACTTACGATTCCGACCGCAAATTTTGAGGAAAACGCCCAAAAGCTCCATATATATGTAAACTCTTCAAATGCGACCGGCGAACAAACATGGCGGCTAGTTCAGAATGTTGTTTTAAATGACATTGTTACGCAGTAACCCTCTGACGTCATCATAGAAATCGTAAACGCTACGTTCAGGGCGACAACATTATGTCCCTTAAATCTAACGTCAAACAAAGCAAGGCCCATTTTGTCATATCAAAAGCTCAAAATGCATGTTTAACCGCACGTGAATTTCATGATTTGAACATGTTAATGTTGTTGTTGTTGTTTGAGCATGGCTTTCGGTTCACATTTGACAATGGCTTCAAACAGCCATACGCATAGGTATTTATGCAATAACATCGTTTCCATCATGTTTACAAGTCCGTGAAATGAATACCCCTCTAAACCCCACTTTATATAGAGAAGGCTGGGGTTAATTGAGGTATACATTTTTTTTCTTTTTCTGCTCCAAGCTATAGGTTGTGGGTACTCGTTTGAACGGTTCTAAGGAGCATCCACAACCTGTGTTCGGAGTATATACAAGGAAAATATTACACCTTTTCACGGGAAAAGTAACCATTTTGGAGAGTTGAAAGAATGCACAACAGTCAGCCCGCTTTATAACGACATTCATTACAACGGCAAAACTCGATATAACGGCAATTACTACTTAGCTTAAAGATTAGCCTCGGTTCCGAGCGGCGTTGGCGTCCCTCGGGTTGGAAAGGCACAAATCGAGCCCAAAGTTATGAAAGGGTCTTGCACAGGTAATCTAATAGTCCAAGAAACAAAAGTTATAAATATTTGTTAGAATCGCGATACTAAAAAATGTCTACAGCTAACAAATGCTTGGACCAAAAATGGAGTAAAGGCCTTTTATTAACTATCATACTCCTAACTGGGATTCTTTATAACGGCAAATTCTTTATAACGGCACTATAATAGGGAACAAATACTGTACTGTCGTTATAACGAGGAGCCTCTGTATATCACATCATGTTATCGTAACGATATGAATTTGTTCCTTAGCCCCCGCTCATCGGGGCTTGAAGAAATAGATCGGCTGCATGATGCTTCCACGCAGGGCTGAAACCGACCCGCATACGAGTACTGGTAAACCGCTTAGAGGTTCTAAGCCTGTCCAGGCAAAGCGGTCCGAGTTGGACCGTCCATGCTTATAAACCCTATTGGTTTCATTGGGCGGACGGGCTAGAGACGCCATTTCAACTCAATGTCGGGTAAAAGTCCCACACAATTGGAAGCAACGTCTCCAAAATGACCTTTACAATGTTGACGGAACGTTAAACCTCAAATCAAACAAACAATGAATTTGTTCCTAATTCTGGGAAATTTTCTTCGAGCTATCGAAGTTTTGTTATACGAGTCTCCTTCACACAAAGATTATTGGACCAATCTTATTATCTTTGGGGCTCTACTAAAGTATATACGAGGTGGTGGTTGTGTGAGGCAAATGTGACGTCTATCTTGCGTCACCGGGGTGTCCAACTGATATTGGATTACAGTTGGACAATACCTGCTATCCTTGCCGCAGGTGACAGTAGAGGGGAAATACTGTTATTTTGTCTGTCTCTACACTTCAGTTCATTTTCCTTTTTCTCCCCTGCCCCTCACTTTCGACTCTTCTACTATCTCTTCTATCCTTTTTCTCCCTTTCCCTGGGAGACGACACAAAATGACCCACAAGTGTTGACGTATCATTAAACCCAAAACAATACACCACGTATACACGCGAAGGTTTCGAAAAATCGAGTATGTTTATGAAGTGTATAAAGCCATAAATTCGATATATGTACATGTACTCCCATTGTTTATCGATAAAGTATTTTATGGCCATAAAATGCAATTTTAGCTTCATTTCACGTCACTGCTGCTGGTATTAAGTGCCGTGTTGTGGCCGTAAAGCACCTCCCCGTTCCTTTTCAAAGTGCAGTTTTATCTTTTTTGACTACACCAACACCACCTTATAACACTATAAATGGGGTCCAAAGCAGAAACCGTGTTAGTTAAACAACCGTGTAATATCCAAACAAAATGTATAGATTATAAACTTTTAAGAAAAAATGGTCATTTTCCTATACAATCTATATAAATTTGTTGGGATTCATCTGGAAATCGTGTTATAAGCAAAATCATGTCATAACAAACGCTACATAGTCACTTTGTGATGTTTTCGCTATTTTTGCAAATATATACCTGTACGCTAAAGGGCGTAAATAAACTCCAACACTGTTTATGGAGAGTCTCAAATAAGCGGAGACATTCATTTTCTGCCTACATTATACATGTTATTTGTCACCAAAGGCAAATGACATAGCTTTTGTTGCATTTTGCAACAAGCAGTTAGTGAATAACTGTAATCAAAATTGTAATTTTGGGAGACAAGTATGCTGGCTTTGACGGTCGAAAATTCCGTTTTACTCCGACGCGTCAGCGGAGCCTTAATACGGAGTTTTCAATCGTAAAACTGGCGATTTACCTCCCCAAATGACAAATGACAATTTCAATTAATTATCCCCATTCCAATGCACTTATCTACTTGTTTTGCTCGAAAACATATGTTCTTGCATTTTACCCTGGGATAGAAATTTATGTTCTGACCCTGGTATTCCGACCCCAAATCGAATATAATTGCGTGTTTGATAAATGCACTGGTTGATTACGACCTTGTGTGCGCCGTCGTTAAGTTTGACGTCATGCACGATCCGTGACGTCACTTTACATTCCTGCAGTGTCAACACAATATGGCAGACGTTGGTAACCGAAGTGACTTCAGCATTGAAATTCCGCGCTAAGAAATGGAAGGTATGCAAGAAAAAGAATCCAATATGGATGTGAGGGGTGGATAGAAAAATCCGTCCCTCGGGATCACTGTCGACAACAACAAGCGTCGTTTCACGATGACGTCGCATTTCCGTCAGTACATCGAAGAATATATTGTCGCAATTTTTCGAAGTTATCCAGTTATCCTCGCGTTACATACGCACGTGAATTAAAATTCCCGTTGACAGAACGTATCTCACTGCTACCCTCGTGCATTATTATAAAACAAGAGGTCCATGGGCCACTACGCTCACCAGAGGTCTTGTTGTTTATAAAATATGCAGGCATGGAGCCAATCTTGGTCATGCCACAAGAATCCCACGAATACTTTTTCATTGCCTCATCTCAAAAAGGGTCTTCGTATAATTAGGTTTCAATCAGCACAGCAGCTATAGTGGAGAAGAAGATAAAATACTGAATTAAGTCATCCCGGACAAAGGTCAGTAAATGACCTTGACATCTGTAATTGATAAACTTCCATTTAGCTGATTGCAAATATCAATTCTGGTGCCGACAATAGAATAAAAAAAAATCCAATATTTTGCATTTTATTCCAAACAAATGACAAAGTGACATTGACGTAAAACAGGTCAAGGTCAACCAAAGAGCAGCATTGGAATCAATTTGGTAGGGCCCGAGTTCTCGATGCTACATACCAATTGCCAAGGTCATCGGCTGTTTGGTTCCTGAGAAGTAGATTTTTAAAGTTTTTGTATCATATATGAACATGGCGGCCAGATCATGTGACCCAGTCCTTATGAACAGAATTTCATTCCCCCTATACATAGAGGCTCCATATGTGTAATTTGGTTTCAATCAGCCCACTATTTTAAGTGAAGAAGACGATAAAATTACTGAATCTGAGCCATACAGGACAAAGGTCAGTAAATGACCTTTACCTTGGGAATTGATAAATTTCCATCCAGCTGGTTCCATATATCATTTCTGATGTCACAGGCTACCATGCAATCAGAAATATTCACTGTTTCTCTTTTTTTCTATACAAATGTCCTAGTGACCAAATCTGACCTTGCTATTAATAGGTCGAAGTCAACCAAGGTCATCATTTGAACAAACATGGTAGAGCCCGAGTCCCCGATGCTACATACCATGGTTCAAGATCATCGGCCATTTGGTTCCTGAAAAAAAGATTTTTAAAGATTTTTACCATATATGGGCACTGCGGCGATATTGGTCATGTGACCCAGTCCTTACGAACAAAATTTCATCCCCCACCCCTACCCTTAGATGCTGGACATGTAATTTGGTCTTAATCACCACAGCAGCTTAAGTGGAGAAGAAGATAAAAATACTGGACCTGAGTCATCCAGGACAAAGGTCAGTAAATGAGCTTAACATTTGGAATTGATAGACTTGATTATCATTTCCGATGCCAACGGCTACCATGCCATCAGAAATATCAACTGTTTTGACTTTTTGTTGTTTTTTTTACACATTTCTAAGTGACAAATTTTATATTGACGTAAAGTAGGTGTTGGTCAACCAAAGGTCATCATTTTAACAAAATTGGTAAGGCCTGAGTCTCCGATGCGATGCTGTATACCAAGTTTCAAGGGCATCGACCGTTTAGTTCCTGAGAAGAAGATTTTAAAGCTTTTTACCATATATGGGCATGGCGGCGATATTGGTCGCGTGACCCGGTCCTTACGAAAAAAATTTCTTTCCCATTTCTGATATAGGCTCCGCATGTAATTTAGTCTTAATTGGCAAAGTAGTTTCAGGAGATATGCCGTTTGAAAATGTTGACGACGACGACGCCGACGAACTAAGCTCCCCCGAAGCCTTCGGCTCGGGTGAGGTTAAAACTGTTTTACCAGCGTAAAGAATATTTATTTTATGCTTGGTCAAAACCACAGATTGTGAGACGGCTCTATCGAGTTCCTATCATCAACGATTGGAGCTTATGTAACACAAACGTAAAATCATCGAAACAGGTTATTTACAGGGGCATGAAGGAAAACATTATCTCACATGGCTATGATATCCTATTGAAATATGCAAATTGTTCTCAAGAGTGCGCTATAGTAAGGCAGCAGAACGATACTGCACATGTGTCATATCTTGTTTAATGTCTCCAGGAAGCAGACAGTGTAACACAATCGCCATAAGCTGCTTCACCATCAAAGCTTAAAAAATATAATGTGGAAACTGTTTTAGCGCCTTTTTCCTGGGGGACCCATAAACACTAGAAACCAACGACTTTGCGTCGGAACTCTGCAAAATGACACTAAGAACAACAGAGACCTACGCCAGTTTGTCTCAATATGCCAATGTTTATTAGAACACGCCGTATCTGGAATGTGCCAGGTGTCAGGACTTGAAAACAGCTAAGGTTATGGCCAGAGTGTTCGACAGTTTGCAAGCTTGTCGGTGTCTTTGTTATTCGGCTGTATCATTTTGTTTGGTCTCGGCTTAGAGCAGAAGATAAAAATCGACATTTCTTATTAACAAGCAATTAATATTTAGTGCGAGACAAATGGGTACGGAGTGCTATTGATCGGGCCATAAAGAGTAATCTTACGGTAGTTCAAAAGCAATTAGTAAGCAACCGTGCCTAGAACATCGATAATTAATGAACTTAAACACATTAGAGAATATTTGAAAAAACAAAATCGTTTTAGTACCTCTCCTGGAGACATTTTAATGTCATGTCAGGGCTATATCGAGATTTTCTTCATTTCATTTTGAGTGACAGTCATTGATGCAGGCTTCCATGGTCTGGAGGTTTAGAGCGCTGACACGTGCATGTGCTAAATCTAAGTGTTTGAGTTTACAGCTCTATTTTGTATAAATAAACAGAACAGGCATAAAGGGTACCTTTAGCATATGCGTCCAGACTGCCTATGTGCAGTCTAATCTTAGTCGTCGCTGTGCGCATTTTGGATGTTCGGTGACCCTACTGTAAAACACTTATATTTGGCGGCAGCAAATTTTAGCAGATTTTATGAGTTGACCTTTTGATGAATTTATAATTTGGCGGAAGTTTGGTTTCGGAAATAAAAATAGTGATTTTTGACATAGTCCCGTGTGTCTTTTACAAGCCAGTTCTACACGGTGATTTTTACGTAATACAAGGTCATTTTCAACAGTTTTCGACATTGCGCTGCCTAAAGGTGTGAGTGAATACAAATCAGTTCTATAGTTATTTAAGTATTCAATAAAACAAAGTTTAAGTTATAAATAGTTGTAGTTTTCCTCTATGCATTAATGTTTTCGCAACTCAAACTGTCGCGCTAGGTTTACTCACTAGCAAAACCGTCAATAAAAAACTACCTGTACTTGCAATGTTTGGCAATTACTGTCAAGATGTATCTGCTTTTGTTCAGCGTTGTTGAACATTCTGATTGACGAATTAGGCAAAGAGAGAGTTATATATTTTACTTTGGCTAGATTGAATAAACTTTGAGCTACACTCCCACTATGTTCAACATATAAATACGTTACTACACTTTTTCTTTTGTCATGGATAATGTCCTTGACTTACTGACGTTGAATCGTCCAATATCATACGTGCGATGTGTATTAGCAGAAATAAGGGATTAAATTTTTCCTAGTTTGTTTTTTTCTTCTCTTGCTTTCTTTGGTCTTTATATGCTTTTTTTTATATTTTTATTTTATTTATTTATTTATTTATTTTTTTTTTCATTTTGACGGTTATTTCTTTGAGCGCAAATAGCGCAAAAATAAAATGACCGCAAAATATAAGTGTTATACAGTATTTGAATGAGAACGTAAGCTGATATATTTACAGCGCATTTACAGAAACCCATATACCTAACCAAAGGGACGCAATGTTGTTCATGCCTCAATGAATATGCCACAATGAATACATTCACTCGCCCGACGTCCCTTGCCCATTAACTGACGTCAAAATCAAATACAGTTCTCACAAATATGACTGCGTGATTACGATGTTATGACGTCAACTGCGCTACTCCGCTGTTAATAGAAAACACTTCGTGCAATTTGATTATTTATATACATTAGTTAAAGAGGGAAAATACATTTTCTACCATGTGGCTATCTCTATCAAACAACTTATGTACACTAAAACATTTACACCAGATGACAGCCTTGTCAGCACAGGAGCCGCGTCGCGCATTCTAGCCCAAGCTGAGCTCAGGCAGAGGAATAACATGTGGCGGAACCGATGTCCAAACAACATGTACCGACACCCGAGCCCAGGTGCAGACTTGGAACCCGTTAGCCCGAAACAGCTCCATATTGCCAATCGTAGTAATACAGAAGCTTAAAGCAAGCATAAAATAGCTACAAAAAGGCTGAAAAGGGCGTATAAAATGTAAGAACTTATTGTTATAGGCTATGGATCAACTGAAATAGGGAATTCAAAATAATATCGCAATCATGTAAAACTTCAAATGACAACACAATCTGTTTCCTATTCAAGCCTGCTTTCTTCTTTCAATTTTAGCACCCAAACCAGATTTTTTTCGCCTCATAATTGGTGGAAAATGGTGCAAATATAAATTTAAAAATATTAAACGTAAATTTATCATATGACGTCGTTGATAAGAAGGCGATAACGTCCGGTAATAAAAATTGTATGACCGCACGTGTAATAACACTTTTGCGGGATTCGACGTCCATGTCAACCATCATTTTTTGTGATAAAAGTGTCAAATTAAAAGCCATAGAATTTAATTTCAAGTGGTCATATGATAAACAGAATCTTACACTCATGGTTATTAGATAAGAAATTTATGGAACTCGCCTTCAGCGAGTTTCATAAATTTCATATGAAATGACCACGAGTATAAGATCCTCTATTTCTTTAATGTTTATTTAAACTTTGCTCATAACACAATTTATTCATACTTCAATGAACTATTAATAAATTACACTCGTTTCTAAATTAAGGCTACGCTTAGTCTACATGATCGAAGATACCTTGTGCAACTCATAGGAAGCGGGTTTTACAATGCACAAACTTGTACCTGTGGTACAACATCGTGTTCAAAGCATTGTTAGCTTAACAAGCTCGTTAGTGGTCTGGTCAAATTGTTAACTGTTCTAGTAAGTACAATATCTAAAGCTGAAAAAAATATTAGTAAATGTGCTATATTTATTGACCCATTTTTGACAATTGGATCTTCCATGATAATAAGTTTGGAGTGTTCCATTTCCAATTAACGAGGTGCCAGGTTTGCTTTTTTGTGCTAAGTTATATACAAAGGTGTTTGATCTTCATCACGTGAACAAGTCCGTGAAATGAAGACCCCCGTAAACCCCACTTTATATAGAGAAAGCTGGGGTTTACGGGGGTATACATTATTTTTCTTATTTCTGTTGCAAGGCATAGGTTGTGGGTACTCGTTAGAACCGCCTCATTGAGGCGGTTCTAACGAGCACCGTCAACCTATGTTTTGAACATTTATAACAAAAATATCAATGATTTTCATCAGAAAAGTAGCCATTTTGGAGATGTGAAAAATGCACTATGTCGCACGGGTGTGTTATCATAATGAAGCAGAAAGTATAGACGCAAATCAGACGCCGCATTCTGCGACATATGAACAGTGTCTTCACTTTATGCTTATGTCCATATATGGGACGCTAGGCATATATGGGTTGATGGCCAAAATTTAGTTTGTTAACAAAATCTAACGGCATTATTAGCTCCTGGTTGCGCATGCCAGTCTAGTATTGTTTTGATGAAATTGTAATAAAATGTTTACTTTTCGCATTAATTCTCCACCATCTCCGACGTTTCGGCTTTTGGCAGCCTTTATCACGGAATTGTTCTTTCAACTTTTACATATTCTTCATTTTCTTCTTTCCAATAAGGAATTGTTCTTTCAACTGTTACATATTCTTCAATTTCTTCTTTCCACCATGAAATTGATCTTTCAACTATTACATATTCTTCAATTTCTTCTTTCCACCACGGAATTGTTCTTTCAACTATTACATATTCTTCAATTTCTTCTTTCCACCACGGAATTGTTCTTTCAACTATTACATATTCTTCAATTTCTTCTTTCCACCACGGAATTGTTCTTTCAACTATTACATATTCTTCAATTTCTTCTTTCCACCACGGAATTGTTCTTTCAACTATTACACATTCTTCAATTTCTTCTTTCCACCACGGAATTATTCTTTCAACTATTACATATTCTTCAATTTCTTCTTTTCACCACGGCATTGTTCTTTCAACTATTACATATTCTTCAATTTCTTCTTTCCACCACGGAATTGTTCTTTCAACTATTACATATTCTTCAATTTCTTCTTTCCACCACGGAATTGTTCTTTCAACTATTACAGATTCTTCAATTTCTTCTTTCCACCACGGAATTGTTCTTTCAACTATTACATATTCTTCAATTTCTTCTTTCCACCACGGAATTGTTCTTTCAACTATTACATATTCTTCAATTTCTTCTTTCCACCACGGAATTGTTCTTTCAACTATTACATATTCTTCAATTTCTTCTTTCCACCACGGAATTGTTCTTTCAACTATTACACATTCTTCAATTTCTTCTTTCCACCACGGAATTGTTCTTTCAACTATTACATATTCTTCAATTTCTTCTTTCCACCACGGGATTGTTCTTTCAACTATTCCATTTTCTTTAATTTCTTCTTTCCACCACGGAATTGTTCTTTCAACTATTACATATTCTTCAATTTCTTCTTTCCACCACGGAATTGTTCTTTCAACTATTACATATTCTTCAATTTCTTCTTTCCACCACGGAATTGTTCTTTCAACTATTACATCTTCTTCAATTTCTTCTTTCCACCACGGAATTGTTCTTTCAACTATTACATATTCTTCAATTTCTTCTTTCCACCACGGAATTGTTCTTTCAACTATTACATATTCTTCAATTTCTTCTTTCCACCACGGAATTGTTCTTTCAACTATTACATATTCTTCAATTTCTTCTTTCCACCACGGAATTGTTCTTTCAACTATTACACATTCTTCAATTTCTTCTTTCCACCACGGAATTGTTCTTTCAACTATTACATATTCTTCAATTTCTTCTTTCCACCACGGGATTGTTCTTTCAACTATTCCATTTTCTTTAATTTCTTCTTTCCACCACGGAATTGTTCTTTCAACTTTTACATATTCTTCAATTTCTTCTTTTCACCATGGTGGAAAGAAGAAATTGAAGAATATGTAATAGTTGAAAGAACAATTCCGTGATAAAGGCTGTCAAAAGCCGAAACGTCGGAGATGGTAGAGAATTAATGCGAAAAATAAATGTAATAAAACTGTTTGTGCGTCAAAAATGTAATAAAATGGCATTTACGGTTGTGGCTGCGAGCCACACGCTGGTTCGAACCTCGAACTTAATGAATGAAAAACACTCTGTATATCCAGCAGCGAATGAGTATTTGACAAATGTGGGGAAGGCTTAAGATAGAGAAAGTCGAGGACTGAGTATCGAAATTCAAAAAGTACGTCCCAAAGACAATGTGGACATCGCCTATAATACTCCAATGGTTGCCAGGCTGCAGGATAATATTGTCTTTTCTCCGGATTCCATCCACCATAGCTTAGGCTGATCGGCATATGCGAGAAATAATCTTGGTTCGTCATATAAAATGTCTTAACTGTAATGCTTCCCTATTCCATTGAACCAACTAAACAGACCAAACCGCTTTTCTTATACATGCAGTTTTATTTGTACTGGAGTTTAACGGCCCAGCCAACACTATTTTAGGTCATTTTTGAGTCGGTCAGTGTACCTATCAACACTTTTCCTGGGCAGGCTTATTCGTAAGCGGTTAACCAGTACAGTGTACTTTTCTCGCCAGAAACTGACAACTGCCCTTCTTGAATCAGCGGAAGGGAGAGAATGACCGTAGAAAAGATTTCATGATCAATCTCCCCGAAAGAACGTTGCCGATCCCGTCAGGAATCGAACCCGCGTCCTCCTGATCACCAGTCAGACGCGCATCCGACTCAGCTACCGAGGCCGGCATACATTTGTTGCATTGCAGTATCATTACGATAACAAGTCCATGAAATGAACACCCATAAACCCTATTTTATACAGAACAAATTGGGGTTTACCGGGTTATATAATATTGTTCTGTATTAATGCTCCAAGATATATGTTTCAAGTACTCGTTCAAACCACCTCGATGAGGCGGTCGAGGCGGTTCTAACGAGCACCAACAATCATGTGTGCAGTTTAAATGAGATACATATCGTGAATGTGCATCAGAAAAGTAGACATTTTCATGGAGAAGATGCAACAAGTGCAGCTCATTCGCACGGATATGTTATCGTAGTGCAATCTAGGATACTTGGCTTTGAAAAGACACTGGCTAGACTGTTCGGCTCCACACTCGGTCTGTTTTCGGTCTGAAATCGTCTCACGTGCCAGTAAATATATTTACTTGCTACAAAACTGTTTATAAAACCACTCTAAATGACCATCATGTTAACACGCCTATAATTTTCACCCCTTGAACCCCACTTTTATATAGTAAAACTGGGGTATACAGGGGTAAACCTCATTTTTCTTATTTCTACTCTAAAATATAGATTGTGGGTGTTCGTTAGAACCGCCTCGATGAGGCGGTTCTAACGAGTACCCACAATCTATATTTAGAGCAGAAATAAGAAAAATATCACAGTTTTTCATCTAAAAAAAAATCGATTTTTCGGAGGTAAAGTTTACAATGTATTAGTATAGGCGTGTTTTCGTAATGAACTGCATTTGTACTTTAATCGGTTCAGCAGCCAACACCGCCGCTGGCAAAATATAAGTCAGAACAATTCAATTCCAATGTCTTTTTGTTCTTTATTTAGCAATCTATTCCGCAGATTTAATTATCTATTTTTATCCCGGAGAAACCGGTCTGAAATGTTATAAACGACTTTCCTCTTGCAATCAGACACTACGGCAAACTTCTAAGGCAAACTAATGTCTTTCTCTAACAAGATGTTAGTTATTGCAGATGGCCTCTACAACAAGAATAGAAATTGTCCTAAGTATACAATTGGATTTTCGGCTCTGCTATGAAATTGTTATATCGAAATGTACTTGTAAAACATATTCTTCCGCTTTCTGACCTTCGTATGAATAGAGGGTCATATACGCGTGGACATTTCATATGAAATTTATGAAATCAACCTGCGGGCGAAGTGCACATGTTTATCATGAAATGACCACGCGTGTAAGATTTTGTATATCATATAATGACTCTAGTTTATTTGGAACATAAATAAAAAAATATACTTTTCCGTTGAACTTTCAATTCGTACTGCAATAATGCACTGGCTCGTCCCCCCACCCCCCACCAACCCTCATCACGTGCACAAGTCCGTGAAATGAAGACTTCGCCTAACCCCACTTTATGTAGAGAAAACTGGGGTTTACGCGCGTATAAATTATTTTTCTTATTTCTGTTCCAAGATATAGGTTTTGGGTACTCGTTAGAACCGCCTCAATGAGGTACTCGTTACAACCGCCTCAATGAGGCGGTTCTAACGATCACCTACAACCTATGTTAACAGTCTAAATAAGTAAAAAATATCACATAGTTTAGCCATTTTGTAGATGTGAAACAATGCACTATGTCGCACGGAGGTGTTATCGTAATGTACTGGGCCCAGTACCAGAATCTTTCCCATCTCTTTTGCTACCCTATTAGTTTAATTTGAAATCTTTTATACATCGTTTTTTAACCATCTCATAACATGCAATACTCACAACTCATAGTTTTCGCCTTTTTATAGTTATTAATTTGTATCATGTTTTGTAAAATTCACTATTTCTTTCATCAGAACAACGCTGTAAAATGTATTCTCATTAGAGATACGTTTTTTTTTTATATTTTTCTGCGGTTCATGAAAGTATGAACGCAGTGGGTCACGTGCAAAGTAAATGAAGGTGTTTCATGGGGGTTCATGTAAACTTTGCTAGCGACCCGCTGTCGTTCATACATTCATGAAAAGCAGAAAAAATATATATTTTTTTAAATATATTTACATTCTTTGCCCCTCATCAATGGGAGAAAAAGTGTTTATAGGGCGAATGTTTAAAGCTGAAAAACATTTACACGCTGTTTTTCTACAAAGAGCGGATCAACGATGACGTCACCAATGCCCATAGAGAACCATGGTTTAGAATGACGTCACTGAAATTCATGTGACTCGATGCGTTCATGGAAGTATGAACTACATTGTTTTCTATAGGCTTACATTAGACTTTACACTGGAAATATAAATATAAAGTCCTGAACAGTACTATATATGCCATGTATGTATGTCAGTTCCATAACATTACATAGGAGCAGAACTAAATAAGCTTATAGCTTCCGTTCAAATCCAATATTGTTGTATCATGTCTATGCTGTATTTGTAACACATTATTCTTTCGAAATAAATATGTTTAAACCAATTGGTACTGCCGCTAAATAAAGATTTATATCACATACGTATGATTTTCTATTAGTTAACCTCATTGCATATCACTAGAGGGCGCCGTTTAACCCTTGTCCTGCTGAGGCCGGATATGCCTTACCTTTCAAACAATGTAGATCCAGATTAGATGGCTTCTGAAGAAGCCATCTGATCAGGATCTACACTGTTTGTCATTAAGATTGTGAATTTGCTGTAATAATTTGCATCAAGTAATCTGATTTGTTGATAATCAGTAGTGGGTGTGGCATATTTGAATATTTAGCAGGACAAGGGTTAAAACAACGGTCCTGAGTTGTTGATACTTATGTTTTCTATATGGTTTACGTTAATTGGTGCATATGTTTTATAAAATTGTGTCATTTATAGAATTTGCATCTTTATTCCGGTTTTCCTTGCCATAATCGTTTAAAATCAATAAGTAAACTGTTTTATTTATTTCAGCTAAAATATATATATTTTTTTGTTGTTGTTTTTGTTGTTTTTTTGTTTTTTGTTTTTTTTGTGTGTGTGTTTATTTTTGTTTATTTTTGTTTTGTTTTGTTTGTTTTTTTAAACAGTTTAAAGAATGCATATAATTCTAGAAGATTCTAAATCGAACACTATTATAAATGTACCTCTAAAGATTTTCAGAGGGGAAAACCTGACAGTGATTTACCACTGAAAGGTGTGGAAAAGCGGGTGTTTGTACCATTATTGTTGTCTATACCAGTCAGCAAATGCCGCCGGGCCAACGACGGGCGGATACCGTTACATACGTATGTCGGCCTGACTTTGACCCGATGTTTTTGTTGGCAAGGAACGTACTTGCGACGTGACTGCCCGTTTAGCCAGAGGTACAATGCAACAAATTACGCCCCTATGCGTATCGGAGCATTCTCCATGGAGTAACGAACTAAAATGTAATGAGACTTTCCACAAAAGAGCTGGAGTTCAACGGCATTCCGTATAGTCTAACAAAAGTCAGTTTAACCCTTTTTGTAACAAATGGAATCTTCCTCCTTATAAATGGCAAGAAACCATTTCAAAATTTAGGGGTGCCAGGTTGTGTTTTCTTCAAAATTCATTTCGAAACTAGCTGGACGTTTTGCAAACAGTGTAGGCCCTGATCAGACGCCGCGTTCTACGGCGTCTGATCTGGGCCTCCAGTGTTTGCCAACTACCCTTTGGGGGGTCTCCGGTACAAACAGGGTTAAGTCTGGAATCAATGCGCTGAAACAGAACAAGAATGAGTTCCTGTAACATTCTACTTTGTCTTACCCATGTAATCCCATACAATTAATAATGATCCCCATGTGCTGATATGGGATTGATAATTTCGTATTAGTTATTAACACGGACAAACGTATAGAAACAATCTCGTATGAATCGACCCCCGCCCATCGGGAAGAAATATATGGGCTGCATGATGCTTCCATGCAGAATTGAAACCGACCCGCACACGAATACTGGTAAACCGTTTAGAGGATCTAAGCCTGCCCAGGCAATGCGGTGCGAGTCGGCCCGTCCATGTTTATAAACCCTGTTGGTTTCATTGGGCGACAGGCCTTGAGATGTCATTTCATCTCAATGTCGGGTAAAAGTCCCACAAAATTGGAAGCAACATCTCCAAAAAGACATTTACAGTGTTGACGGGGACGTTAAAACTCAAATCAAACAAACAAACAAAACAATCTCATATGAAGAGAACATACTTTGAAAATGTTCTTAGCAGGCTAACCCCTTGCATGCATGGAATACACTACAGAAATGGAAAGAGTAGAGTATGCAAATTGTTCTGGGCCAGACTAGCTAGGTTCGGCCAATAAGGCCTCATCAGTGACCTCCAGATATTTAGAAAATTCCACAGTGGAATCAATGATCCCAAAGGACTAGAATATAAGAATCTTATATGGGTTTGAGGGGTGGATGGAAAAATCCGTCCCAAGGGTCACTGTCCGGCATCACGAGGCTTGCCGAGTGATCCCGGACAGTGATCCTGAGGGACGAATTTTTCTATCCACCCCTCACACCCATATAGGATTCTTTTCTTGCATACCTTCCATTTCTAAGCGCAGATTTTTAATGCTGCAGTCACTGTGGTTACCGACGTCCGCCATTTTGTGATGACACAACAGGAATGTTTAGTGACGTCACGCATGACGACGCCGCGCATGAGGTTGAAATCAACCAGTGCATTTATCAAACACGCGATTTGGGGTCGGAACACCAGGGTCAGAACATAAATTTCTATCCCAGAATTTCCTTGTCTGGTGTGCAACAAAATGTATTCATTATGAATACATTTTCTTGCACATCAGACAAGGAAATCCGTGATTTTACCCTGGTATAGAAATTTATGTTTTGAGCCTGGTGTTCCGACCCCAAATCGAATATTATCGCGTGTTTGATAAATGCACTGGTTGATTAGGACCTCGTATGCGCCGTCGTTAAGGTTGACGTCATGCACATTACGTGACGTCACTAAACATTCCTATAGTGTCATCACAATTTGGCGGACGTTGGTTTGACTGCAGCATTGAAAATCCGCGCTAAAAATGGAAGGTATGCAAGAAAAAGAATCCTTTATGGGTGTGAGGTATGGATAGAAAAATTCGTCTCTCGGGATCACTGTCCGGTATCACTCGGCAAGCCTCGTGATGCCGGACAGTGACCCTTGGGACGGATTGTTCCATCCACCCCTCACACCCATATCAGATTCTTATAATCTACACTATGATGCAGGGCAGGGAGACTTTTTACGGCCGCCGCACATTATATTATCAGAAAGGCCACTGATCGCACCAATGAGGAAGGAAGGTCAGGGCGAGCCTGCGCTCAAGCGCAGTCTCGAATGTGCCTTTTCTGATCGCAGGACTATAATGGAAAACCTGAGGCTGTTTGTTTGTGTTAATGTTTTACGTCAAGGTCAACACTATTTAGGCCATTTAGGAGACGTTGCGTCCGATTTTGAGGGACTTTTACCCGACATTGAGATTAAATGACATCTCAAGCCCTGTCGCCCAATGAAACCAGTAGGACGTATATGCATCGGACGATTCGACTCCCACCACTTGCCTGGGCACATTACGCAAACACGCCTATACAAATACATTGCCACCTTTATTGCCGAAAAAATGGAAATTTTATGAAGAAAAATTGTGATATTTTTCTTATTTCTGCTCAAAATATAGATTGTGGGTACTCGTTAGAACCGCCTCATCGAGGCGGTTCTAACGAGTACCCACAATCTGTATTTTAGAGCAGAAATAAGACAAAATAGGTATACCCCCCCCCCCCCCCACCCCGGAAACCCCAGTTTTACAATATAAAAGTGGGGTTCAACGGGGTCAAAATTATATAGGCGTGTTTTCGTGATGAGTCTTCCAGTACCCATTTGCGGTCAGTTTCAGTTCTACGTGGAAGCACCATGTAGCCCAATCTATTTCTCGAAGCCCCGATGCGTGGGGGCCCGAGAACCTGAGGTAACTTCATACAACAAGTGATGCGTCTTGCCCTTTTAGTTTGACGCGCATTTTAAGTTGGTTTTTGGTACTTAATACATGTGTCAGCTAAAGTATTGGGTGAAAATAGCTTGATCGCTTATGAAGTTCTTACGTACACAAAGTGACATATCAAGTTTGGATTGAAACTGTCTTACTTCAATAACAGTTTAAGAACGTTACGAGGGCACAATGGTGAGATATAAAAATGCCATTGGTGGTTCCAGGACTACGTTTACTCATGCAAACTTCTAATATATTTTTCCCGCACAAAGAGAAATGTGGGTACTATTCAGACCATATTTTGAAATATCTGAAGAAGCAATTTTAACTTAAACTAACGGCCTGAACACTATGCCCGCGATAATACGTTTTGCACTTTTATTTCTATCCTATCATAGGGGTTGTATAAACTCAAAACCAAATTGAAACAAAAAGTCTGACGCCCTTTAAACTGGAATGGATATGGCAGAGGTTGTGTAGTCATTATGATAACACATCCGTGTGATATAGTACATTTTTCAAACCTCAAAAAAGGCAATTTTTCTGATGAATTTTTTAAATATTTTTCTTATTTATACTCCAAACATAGGTTTTGGGTGCTCGTTAGAACCGCCTCATTGAGGCGGTTCTAACGAGTACCCACAACCTATGTCTTGGAGAAGAAATAAGAAAAATAATGTTTACCCACTTAAACCCCAGTTTTCTCTATATAAAGTAGGGTTTAGGGGGTCTTTATTTCACGGACTTGTTCACGTGATGGTGGCAGATTCTATTCGTCGTATATGGGTTAAGGTATTTCAGTTTGGATTGAAATTCCCATCAACACGCCATCTGTTACACTCACAATCAGCCGACCAGAAAAACAACCTTTCAATACCTTGCCTAGAAAATACACATTGTGTACTCTGTGTTATGAGTTGATTGGAACATTTGATGAGTAGCTATATTTGTACTTAACCATCACCACAGGAATACAATATGTGTTCAATCCCTATGCCACTTAACTTTTACGATGAAAAATTGTGATATTTTTCTAATTTCTGCTCAAAATATAAATTGAGGGTACCCGTTAGAACAGCCTCATCGAGGCGGTTCTAACGAGTACCCACAATCTATACTTTAGAGCAGAAATAAGAGAAATAAGGTTTACCCCTGTAAATCCCAGTTTTACTATATAAAAGTGGGTTCAATGGGGTCAAAATTATATGGGCGTGTTTTCGTGATGCCATAAAGCATCGGTACATTGTGTTATTTGTAATCTAAAGTCGTGCAGGCTGTGGTCTTGGACTATGATGATTCGTGGGTATGGCAACATCGCAAATTCTAATTTTGTTTCAGTTTTGCCCAGTCTTAATTTATTTTCTTGGTGCTGCGATGCGGCGGTTCTAGCATATGTCCTTAGTTTACATTTTCAAGCAAAGGATAAGCGAGGTTACTTGTTATTCTTGCGGATGATAGCAATGTTATTCATTATACCCAGCAGGCACATGACGTAATTATGACGTCATATCGACGTCGGTACAACGTCATGACGTTATTGCAACGTCACATCAACGTCGGTGCAACGTCATGACGTTGCACCGACGTTGATTTGACGTTGCCCTTGCGACGTGTGCCTGCTGGGATGGACTTGTAAATATAATGATTGCAGATTCATTTCTGTTAGCATTTTCTAATATTTACATTTCCAGTGTAAAGCCAAATACAGCGTGTACATGTTTCTTTTAGCTTTAAAAGTTTGCCCTGTAAGCATTGTTTTCGCACAGTGATCAGGGGTAAAGAAATAAACTTTTTTTTCTGCTTTTCAGGAAAGTATGAACGACAGCGGGTCGCTAGCAAAGTTTACATGAATCCTTACTTTGCACGTGACCCAATTTATTCATACTTTCATGAACAGCAGAAAAAATAAATTTCATTTATTAAGTGTACAAACCACACCCTGTACATATACGTACATGCTATAAATAACTTTAGGGTTGACAGATCGACATATAAGCGCATAATTAGCATTCAGTATGCTTTTTTTTCAATCTCAATAAAGCGATACTAAAGACCAATCTATATATGTGTTTGTTTGTTTGTTTGAACTGAAGTTTAACGTCTCAGTCAACACATTCCAGGTCATTTGGAGATATTGCTTCCAGTTTTGTGGAACTTTAACCAAACATTGAGATGAAATGACATCTTAAGCCCTGGCACCCAAATGAAACCAACAGAGTTTATATGCATGGACAGTTCGACTGGCATCACTTTCCTGGGCATGCTAAGACCTTCTAGGCGGTTTTACCAGTTCTCACTTATGGTCGTTTTCAGCTCTGCGCAGAAGCACCAGGCAGCCCAATCTATTCCCCCTAGCCCGAGTACTGGTGAACCGCCTGGAAGAACTAAGCCTGTCCAGGCTAAGTGGTACGTCGGTTTCTTTGGATAGTAATTATAAGTCTTGAGTTGTCGTTTCGTCTAAATGTCGGAAAAAAATCGGAAGCAACGTCCCAATAATGACCTAAATAGTGTTGACTAGGATGTAAAATCTCAGCACAAGCCACATTAACCTCGGCACGAGTACATGCAATGAATACCCCTTAGAGGTTAGACCCATACCAGTCTGATAAGCAACACAATAACTATCAAGGGTCAAGCTATTTTATACAAATTCCTATATTAAGACCACCTTTGGAACTGTTCTTTAAGACCACTTTTGAACAGTCCCAAATGTGGTCTCTTATTAGGATACGCTGGGTGTAGAAAACACAAAGGAAGAGTTACTGAAACCTTCTCAATAAGCTTTTAACAGCAGACTTAATAGTCTTTTAGGTGGTCTTACATGTAATAGCGGAATTGTGGTGTATATACAGTCAAACGTCAATGACTCGAACACCTTTTGAACCACCAAACCTGTTCGAGACAGGGGTAGTTCGAGCCACTGAGTGTAACTACCACGAGAAATTATGGAGTTAGTTTGGGGACATCTTTTCGGCGTTCTATAGTTAAAAAAATGAATGTTGTGTGTATTCATTAGAATCACCTCATGACAAACAACATACATGAACAACTGCAGGATAAAAGTCGAAAATCTCCTTAGCTATCCGTCCATGCTAATAAACCCTATTGGTTTCATTGGGCGACAGGGCTTGAGATGTCATTTCATCTCAATGTCGGGTAAAAATCCCACAAAATTGGAAGCAACGTCTCCAAAATGACCTTTACAGTGTTGACGGGGACGTTAAGCCTCAAATCAAACAAACAAAAATGCCCAAGCAGCCAACACTAAAATACTGTCCCGCGGAATGATCGGCACCCTACTTTGTTTGCAAATGACAAATTTTTCTGACGAATTGACTCATTAGCTACAGCGATTATCTTTTAAAGAACGCGTCACATGCAGTGTCACTGTTACTAATCGTAAACTGTGCTACTGCCTCTGCACCCCGACTCCCCACCCCAATGTCACTTGCGCAGCTCGACATTTTCAAAATACTACAATGGGATCAAGGATTCTACGGAAATAAAATTTAAAATGCCCAATCACACGCCATTTAACACAAAATGGTGTTTGGTCTCTCTTCCTGTTGCCAAGGAACTGCATCCGTATTAGTCTATGTCAAAGTTTGTAAAGTTTGTTTCATGGCCTAAAGTCTGGAAATTAATTACAGACACTTTAATCTCGCGTGATTCTGTACATTCGCGTGATGTGACGTGGGAACCCCGCAGCTTCCGGTTTAAGTTGCATTATCTAATAACACCCGGTTTGCCGCGCGTTTAAACACGGAAACAGGAGCTTAGGATCTCACTTCATAAATAAAATATATGTTTATATAAGTAGCGCAGAAACAACACTTGTTGCATTATGTTCTTAAATCACGGATTTGTCTTCGTTTGATCCACGGTTTACCTCGTGCATTTGAAAGTACCTATTTGCCTGCGACCAGTACTTGGTGATCATAATGATAACTGCACACGAGTCCTGGCACACACGCGTTGAAACCCAGGAAGCTCTACGCCCAGAAAACTGGTTGCATGAGATGTCAAATTCTTTTTCGAGGAAAAATATCAAAAATTTGTCGTCTGCTGAATGAGCAGGTTAAGATCATACATGTGTACACCGCTGCTCGACTATTTTGCAGATATATGCCGATCGAGTTGAATGAGGGCTGTAGACAATTTACATGTCTTCAGTGTCGAACCAGTTCGTGGTTATTTCAGGAAACTGATGTGTGCATACATATGGAACTGTGGTGCAATAAACCCGCTCCCCTTCAATGAATTCTTACAAATCCTTGTAGTAACTGTTTTCCGGAATCGCAACCTGGGGGAAAACTCGTACACATGCTTAAAAACGGACCTGCTCGGCAACATAGGCACAAACAGACCCGTTCAGGTACAAGCGGGCCTGCTCAGCAACACAGGCATAAATTGACCTGCACAGCTACACATGCACAAACCGCCCTGCTCTGCTAAACAGGCACAAACCGCCCTGCTCAGCTACAGAAACACAAACCGACCTCCTCAGCTACACAGGCACAAACCGACCTGCTCAGCTACACAGGAGCCAATTGACTTGCTAAACTACACAGGCAGAAACCGTCCTGCTCAGCAACACAGGCACAAACCGACCTGCACAGCTACACAGGCACAGTCTGACTTGGTAAGCTACACAGGCAGAAACCGACCTGCTCAGCAACACAGGCAAACACCGATCTGATCAGCAACACAGGCACAAACCGATCTGCTCAGCTACACAGGCACAAACCGACCTTCTCAGCTACACAGGCAAAAACTGGCTTGCTCAACTACACAGGCAGAAACCGACCTGCTCAGCAATACAGGCACAAACCGACCTGCTCAGCTACACAGGCACAAACCGACCTGCTCAGCTACACAGACACGAAGCGACCCGCTCATCTCCAAAGGCAGAAACCGACTTGCTCAGCTACACAGGCAGAATTCGACCTGCTCAGCTGCACATGCTCAACTACACAGGCAGAAACCGACCGGCCTGCTCAGCTACACAGGTTCAATAACATCTGCTCAGCTACACAGGCACAAAGTGACCAGCTCAGCTATACATGCACAAACCGACTTGCTCAGCTACACAGGCACAAACCGACCTGCCCGGCTACACAGGTATAAACCGACTTGCTCAGCTACACAGGCACAAACCGACCTGCCCGGCTACACAGGTATAAACCGACTTGCTCAGCTACACAGGCACAAACCGACCTGCCCGGCTAAACAGGTATAAACCGACTTGCTCAGCTACACATGCACAGACTTGCTCATGTACACAGACACAAACTGACTAGCTCAGCTACACAGGCACAAACTGAATTTCTTAGCTACACAGGCACAAACTGACTAGCTCAGCTACACAGGCACAAACTGAATTTCTCAGCTACACAGGTATAAACTCACTCGCTCAGCTACAAATGCACAAACTGACTTGGTAAGCTACACAGGCACAAACTGACTTGCTCAGCTACACAGACACAAACTGACCTGCTCAGCTACACAAACACAAATAACATGCTCAGCTACACAGGAACAAAATGACTTGCCCAGCTACACTGGCACTAACAGCTACACATGCATAAACTGACTTGCTCAGCTAGCACAGGCACAAACCGACCTGCTCAGCTACAGAGAAACAAAAAGACCTGCTACAGAGGCATAAACTGATATGCGCAGCTACGCAGGCACAAACCGACCTGCTCAGCTATACAGGCACAAACCGGCCTGCTAAGCTACCTAGGCACAAGGATACTTGCTCAACTGCATTGGCACGAAGAGACCTGCTCAGCTACATAGACACAAACTGACCTGCTCAGCTACACAGGCACAAGCTGACCTGCTAAGCTACACAGGCACAAACTGACCTGCTCAGCTACAAGGCACAAATAGACCAGCTCAGCTACACATGCACAAACTGACCTGCTCAGCTACACATGCACAAACTGACCTGCTCAGCTACACATACATAAAGAGACCTGCTCAGCTACACATGCACAAACTGACCTGCTCAGCTACATAGGCACAAACTGACCTGCTCAGCTACACAGGCACAAACTGACCTGCTCAGCTACACAGACATAAAGAGACCTGCTCAGCTACACAGGCACAAACTGACCTGCTCAGCTATACATACATAAAGAGACCAGCGCTTCTACACATGCACAAACTGACCTGCTCAGCTATACATACATAAAGAGACCAGCGCTTCTACACATGCACAAACTGACCTGCTCAGCTACACATACATAAAGAGACCTGCTCAGCTACACATGCACAAACTGACCTGCTCAGCTATACATACATAAAGAGACCAGCGCTTCTACACATGCACAAACTGACCTGCTCAGCTACACAGGCACAAACTGACCTGCGCTTCTACACATGCACAAACTGACCTGCTCAGCTACACATACACAAAGAGACCTGCTCAGCTACACAGGCACAAACTGACCTGCTCAGCTATACAGACACAAACTGATTTGCTCAGCTACACAGGTATACAGAGACCTGCTCAGCTACAAAGGCACAAACTGACCAGCTCAGCTAAACAGGAACATACTGACCTGCTCAGCTACACGGGCACAAACTGACCTGCTCAAGTACAGGCACAAACTGACCTGCTCAGCTATACAGGCACAAAGAGACCTGCTCAGCTACACAGGCACAAACTGACCTGCTCAGCTACACAGGCACAAAGAGACCTGTGTAGCTCTACAGACAATCAGGAAGCTTGAAGTGATACAATAGATAAACTAGAGGTCTTGGACTGTCCAAACAGTTTCCGAACTGTAAGCAAAACACGTGATTCACTTTCAGGTTCTGTAGACAACCCGCACTTCGATAACAATAGTGCGACTATTTTCCTTAAACCCGTGTAACCTTTACCTGAATTTCCTGCACAAAGCGATAGTCACGTGAACATCAGCTCTGAAGAGCTTCTGTGCTTAGTAAATTAGGGACGATAGACAAACAATGACAAACAATCGACGCAGAAACACGGATAGACTATAATAGAATAGAACAGAATAAACTTTATTTCCAATCATGGGCCACCATGTGTGTGTGTGTCTGTGTGCGTGCGTGCGTGTATGTGTGTGTGTGTGTGTGTGTGTGTGTGTGTGTGTGCGTGCGTGCGTGCGTGCGTGCGTGCGTGCGTGCGTGCGTGCGTGCGTGCGTGTGTGTGTGTGTGTGTGTGTGTGTGTGTGTGTGTGTGTGTGTGTGTGTGTGTGTGTGTGTGTGTGTGTGTGTGTGTGTGAATTCGGGTTTAACGTCGCTTCCAACAATTTTTCAGTCATATCACGACGTTGTCTGGTTGCGACAGGGAGCTCAATGCTCACTTTTATAGCGCTGCCTCACTGAAGTATCTTGTCCCAGACACATTACATGATACCACACCCAGTCACAGTATCTTTACACTGGGTCGACCAGTCCTAGCTCTCCCCCGTAAATCTGAGTGCCAAGCGAGGGGCAGCTAGTACCATTTTTAACGACTTTGGTATGTCGCGGCCCGGGATCGAACCCATGTTGGGCCACCATGTGGCAGCATATTTATCACAATTTATAATAATACAAAAACTAAAAAAAAAATGCAAAAAATGTGCAAAAAACTACAGCTTGATTCTGATAAGTCAAAATTAAATCAAAAGTTAAGTACATCCGTTCAAGTCGACCGAGCAGGCCAACCAAACACCCAGGGATGCCCAACTGAATCCCGAAAACCAACCCAATTAAAGCACTGACCTGCCGTTCATTGCGGAAAATGAGCCGGTACAAGGTGCCATACAACACCTTGCCCTGGGGCCCAACCAGCCAGCCCCATGACGTAGGCCCGTCCATGCAGTACCCATGTCAACGCACAAACAAAATCCATCCAAACATCATTACGAAAACATGCCTGTACAAAATTTATTGTAAATTGTACGCCCCCCAAAAAATCAAAATGAAAAAGTGTGATATTTTTCTTATTTCTGCTCAAAATATAGATTGTGGGTGCTCGTTAGAACCGCCCCAGCGAGGCGGTTCTAACGAGTATCCATAACCTATATTTTAGAGCAGAAATAAGAAAAATAAGGTTTACCCCTGTAAACCCAAGTTTTACTATATATATGTGGGGTTTAATGGAGTCAAAATTATATGGGCGTGTTTTCGTCATGATTGCCAAATATGGTCAGGCCAGTCGTTCCCATCCCGATCAAGCCACCCCTCCCAAAACCCATTACCAGAACCTCCCTCTCCACAAGCCCAATGTCTGTCTCATATATAGCGGCTGGGCGTAGAACCTAGAGTGGACATGAATGAAGCATTTCTAATAAGCGTATAAGAAATACATGCGGCTTAAGTGAGACATTTCCAAGAGCTGGCTGAATAATCCAAAGTATGCTATGATAATTCAAACTTAGACCGAAATAACCGGTTCAGAGACATTAAATGCAGCGTGATTTCCACTTACGACAAATTAGATTCAGAAAGGCAGTCATTAAATAAATGTTAGGCATGCATATCACATGCAAGTTAACATTTGGCATGATTATACTCATAAAATACTGTGTCAAATATTACGACCAATTGTTTGCAGAAATACGTTTCGTTTTTTTTGCACCAGTTGCAACAACAGTAATAACAAGATCTAAGAATGTTTGGCGCAAACCATCAGTCATTGTAATGAATTCCCATCTGAACCCCCTTTATAGGAGAAAGCTGGGGTTTAAGGGGAACGGGAACACCTGGCAGATTTTTTCCGACATTTTTCAACGGGAGACAACTTTCGAGACTTCCTGTTCGCTTGTCCCACTGAAAAAGGGGTCTACTCTTAAAGGAAAGAATTTGCTCCTCAGCAGCAAATTCTTCTCTTTAAGGGTAGCCCCCTATTGACGTGGGAGACAAAAACACTTTTGCATGAGTTGCCTCCCCTAAAGGTATTTTCATTCCCCTTAAGGGGGTACTAATCATTTTCCGTATTTGTGGTCAAACATTTATATTGTGGGTACTCGTTATAACCGCCTCTTTGAGGGGGTTCTAGTTAGCACCCAAAATCTATATTTGGAATGTTTGCACTAGAAATAAGACAAATATCTATCATTTTAATCCGAAATATGCTAGTTTCAGGGATCAGATAAACGCCATTTTAGCACATGGGTGTGTTGTCGTAATCTTTGCAATTCATCGTGTTACAAATAACAAGTCCGTGTAATGTACGCCCCTGCAGGGATATGCAATCATAGGGGCTTGAATCACGAAAAACAAATTTTTTTGGGGGTCTCTAATATAGTACCAAACAAAAAAAAATTTTTTTTTTTTTTTTTTTTTTTTTTTTTTTTCATTTTTTTTTTTCGTGATTCAAGCCCTTGTGATGCAATAGTGTTCTTATTTCTGCCCCAAGACATAGGTTGTGTGTACATGTACTCGTTAGAATCGCCTCAACGAGCGCCCACAACCTATGTTTGGAGCATAAATAAGAGAACCATCACAAATTTTCATCAGGAAAGTAACCGTTTTGCAGATTTGAAAGAATGCGGACCCTGTATCTAAAATATCAGACCTTTAATTTGGGAGTAACTTTGGGTCGATTGACCCCAAAATAATCATCAAGGAGCTTCTTAACGCTTTGGATGCTGGGTATTTTAACAGCAGACGACCTCTTGAAATATTTTTCTCGCCCCCTCCCCCGCCCTCCCCCCCCCCCCCCCCACACACACACACACAAACACAAAAAAACACACAAGCACAAAAAAACGGTTTGACATTTCATGCAAATTGCCTGCAGAAAACAATATTAGACATTTCATGCAAATTTGTCTCCTGTTATCTGGGAAATCAACAACTTGTTGTCTGCAGAGTTAGCCCAGAGAGTGTTCAGCGACAACAATGCATTAGCTTGGGGAACACTGTTTTCACAGGCATATGAGTACATGACGTAAATGGTCTATTTAGTTTACCATAATTATATACAGTCAATTTTACAAGTATGCAAAATTGATCAAGTTGACACGATGAGCCTCAAGGGAACGGGTAAGTTGAGTATTTGACGATAATTACGAGAAACGAGTTCTTATTTTGTCATGATGAAAGGTCAACCAATTCCACTCCATCACTAGACTGGCTCCCGTCGTCAAACTTATTAATTAGTCAAACTTAAAAAAAAAATCCATTAAGAAAACACGCCTACAAATACATTGTAAACTTTACAGGGGAAAAACGAAACGGAGATGAAAAAATAAGATATTTTCCTTATTTATGCTCAAAATATAGATTGTGTGTACTCGTTAGAACCGCCTCCATGAGGCGGTTCTAACGAGTACCCACACTCTATATTTTAGAGTACAAATAAGAAAAGATAAGGTTTACCCTGTAAACCCTTAGTTTTACTATATAATAGTGGGGTTCAAGGGGGGCAAAATGATATAGGCGTGTTTTCGTGATGACTGTTTTTTTTTATTCCAGCAGTGTTTGTATGTTCTAAGAGAAGAAAGAAAGAAAGAAAGAAAGAAAGAAAGAAAGAAAGAAAGAAAGAAAGAAAAAGAAATGTTTAGATTGTGTTTCTTGATAAAGTTTACGTAAATTCAGGTCTTCATAGAAAAGAGACATTACAAAAACATGCCAATACTAATACATTATAACCTTTATCCCTGAGAAAAAGAAATTTTTAAGATGAACAATTGTGATATTTTTCTTATTTCTGCTCAAAATATAGATTGAGGGTACTCGTTAGAACCGCCTCATCGAGGCGGTTCTAACGAGTACCCAAAATCTATACTTTAGAGCAGAAATAGGAGAAATAAGGTTTACCCCTGTAAACCCCAGTTTTACTATATAAAAGTGGTATTCAAGGGGGTCAAAATTATATAGGCATGTTTTCGTGATGACATTGTAAATTTTTCCTCAGAAAAATCGAAATTTTGTAGATGAAAAATTGTGATATTTTTCTTATTTCTGCTCAAAGTATAGATTGTAGGTACTCGTTACATGTAAAACCGCATGTTCATGTGCTGGAATATTGGTAAACAGATTAGACACCACAGAACGCGGCGTCTGATAAGGTTCTACAATGTTTTAATACAGCACGGGATATTAAGAGTGAAACGAAACAGTCGAAGTCCTCCTACAGGACCATTTTTCATCACGTGAACAAATCCGAAACCTTCTCTACAAGGTTTTTTTTATCTCTACAAGTTTTTTTTTTCTCTCTCTCATAGTTGCTTTAAACTTGTTTGTACGCTTGTTACATATACGCATTTTACTTTGTCCTAGCCTATATACATGTACGTCACATGTTTTTCTTTTTTGTATGTTTTTAAAATAATTTGCAAAATAATAAAGCTCTGACATCACGAAAACACACCTGAATAAATTTTGACCCTCTTAAACCCCACTTTTACAAAGTAAAACTGGGGTTTACTGGGGTATATATTAGTTCTTATTTCTGCTCTAAAACATATATTGTGGGTACTCGTTAGAACCGCCTCGCCGAGGCGGTTCTAACCGAGTTCCCACAATCTATGTTATGAGCAGAAATATGAAAAATGACTGAATCTTTTACCAGAAAAAATCATTTTGTGGTGGTTTGTTTGTTTGTTTGAAGTTTAACGTCCCCGTCAACACTGTAAAGGTCATTTTGGAGACTTTGTGGGACTTTTACCCGATATTGAAATGAAATGACATCTCAGACCCTGCCGCCCAATGAAACCAATAGGGTTTATAGACATGGACGGGCCGACTAGCACCGCTTTGACTGGACAGGCTTAGATCATCTAACCGGTTTACCAGTACTAGTGTGAGGGATCGGTTTCAGCTCTGCATGGAAGCATTATGCAGCCCATCTATTTCTTCCAGCCCCGATGGGCGGGGACTAATTTTTTGGTGGTAAAACTTTCATTATATTTGAATAGGCGTGTTGATGGATTCCACTTAACAGTCCTTTCCCAGATCGGTGCCTGGTCGGTTTTAGTCACATATCGTCAGAAAGCAGTGTAGACTCTGATTAGACACCACTGTGTTCAATTATCGTATTCTGGGAACACTGGGAATATATGGGTTAATAGTGCAATGCTTATCTTAAACGAATATATCACTTGTTCTAGATGATGTGGGTATAAGCATCTGCATTTTTGTCTTGAAGAGGATAATCATTTCTTACACTTGAATTCACCTTGCAACAACACTCGTCACTTCAAATAATACTATAGGTTATAGAATATGATAAGAAGTGCTTAAGCTAAGACAAATTGGCAGTCTTTGTGATGTTATCATGCTGCAAGTAAATCACTGAAAACGCACGAGTGTACATGACAAAACGTACGAAACTATACAAAAGTGGGGTTCAAAGGGCCAGAATTACATATAGATTGTGAGTACTCGTTAGAACCGCCTCATCAGGCGTTTCTAACGAGTACCAACAATTTATATTTTGACTTATTCTTCTTCATATTATTATTATTATTATTATTGTTATTATTATTATTATATTAGCCGGTTCTAACGAGTACCCACAATCTATGTTTTGACTGTATTATTCTTCTTCTTCTTCTTCTTCTTCTTCCTCTTCTTCTTATTATTATTATTGCCTTTAACATTGTCCAATTCACGTTCTCCATATAACGGAAAACAAAACAAAACAACAACAACAACAACAACAACAAAAAAAAAAAAAAAAAAAAAAAAAAAACACGCCTATATACTTCTGAACCCCGTTAACCCCACTTTTATGTAGGTGGTTCTAACGTGTATCGACAATCTATATTCTGAGCGATATATAGTAAGTACATATATTTTGAGCAGCAATATAGTTTTGTTTGTTTGATTTGAGGTTTAACGTCCCTGTCAACACTGTATAGGTCATTTTAGAGACGCTGCTTCCAATTTTTCAGGACTTTTATCCGACATTGAGATGAAATGACATCTCAAGCCCTGTCGCCCAATGAAACCAATAGGATTTATAAGCATGGACGGTCCTGCTCGCACCGCTTTACCTGGGCAGGCTTAGCTCCTCTAAGCGGTTTACCAGTACTCGTGTGCGGTCGCTTTCAGCTCTGCTTGGAAGCATCATGCAGTCCATTTATTTCTTCAAGCCCCGATGGGCGGGGCCGTACTTTTATTCTTTTATTTAGTAAAACTGGGGTAAACCTTATTAATCTCATTTCTGCTGAGCAGAAATATAGAAAATACATATATTTTGAGCAGAAAAATAGAAAATACATAAATTGTCTTAAGGCTCACCGATAACGTATATTTTATTATTAAACACACTAATCGTGTATTTAGTTTATACCGCAATTCAAAACAAGCAATGGTTTTGCAATAATTAAGCACATTTTAGCAAAAAAGACAGCAGCGAGTGTGACATGTTAAACGACATTCTGTGCCATGGCTCGCACATGTTGTATAACGTGACGTCGAAGATTGCAAAGTTTCTGACGTCACGGCGCCACAGAGACATAGGAAACAACATGGACGCTCGAATAAAAGTTTCTCAGCGCTTTACTGTCATCTCCATTTTAAGCGCCAATGTTTTGCAGTTTCCATCCTAATATTGCATTCCAATTTGAGTTTATACAATTACAGTTAGTTCTTTTTAAAACCTAAGAACTGTAAGCGCTTGAACATTATTTTCGTTTTCCACCAAATTGGACATCTTACAAATAAATTGTTTGATTAATAATTTATATATGTATTAGTTAAATTTTATTGTTGAAAGTTCATAAGTTTTAGATTGAGTTTTCGTATTCCTACACTTTTGTTATATACTCGTATGTACATTTATGCGTTAAGTTATATTTTGTATATTATGTATTAAGACACTGTAACATATAACTTGTGTTTTATTGTGTTTTATTTGTTTCATGGCGGCCCATATGGAAGATTGCCTACTAAATATGTATGAGTGTGTGTGTTTCAGGTTTACGTCTCACCAACAGCTAAGGTTATGCGGAGACGGGATCTCGGTTTACAGACTCATCCGAATGTCTGGAGAAGCTCGGGATTGAACCCTTGACGCCTGGTTTACAAGACGAGTAGCATAACTACTACACCACGGGGGCTTCTATACTAAATAAAGACTGTATTCTTCTTCTTCTTCTTCTTCTTCTTCTTATTATTATTGCCTGAGGCTTTTTTCGTGACCGTGCGATAAATATCCTTTCCTTATTAGCTGTCTCGTTACAGTTTTCGTGCCAGTACGAAATATTAAACGGCAGTTAAGTTGAATTAACGCGATCGTCACAGTGACGATAAAGAAAAATAAAGTACACCCAAGTAAATCCCAGTTTTCCTACATAAAATGGTGTTTTAAAGGGGTACCAATTATATAGGAGTCTTTTCTTGTTGTGACGGTCTTAAGGTGAACATCCCCGTTTGCAGGATATTATATTTTGATTGATTTATATTGTTGTTACGAGTATAATTTTGTTGTTTTTGCATGTGCCGGCATCGCAATTTCTCAACCGAAAATGGCAGCTTTAGATGAACTTGAATAAATTATTTGTCTTAATCGCGACCGACGTAAGGGCGAGGATTTGTGGCCACGTAAAATTGATTTAAGCCCCCCCCCCCCCCCCCCCCCCCCCCAGTGGAATTCGTTTCACTGACCGTTCCAAGGCGGTTCTTCTGTCGTGATTTATTTTTGCGCTTATATTATTTTATACCGCAATCAGGCATTCTAGTAACCTAATAAAAGGGGTCGAATAACTGCACGCTATAATCGGTAGTGACCTACAATACCTTCTACTGACCTATAATACGGCTAGTGACCGATTATAGACCGGACTTACTTTTCTGGTTCCTAATTTGCAAGCGTAAACAATAATAGGCAACCTTTTATACACGAGAAAACAACGAAACTGCAAGTGATAATCTTTGCAATATTTATTTAAATAATTTTTCAGAAATTTCAGCTATATTCTTACCTTCTCGGGCTTTCCTGGTTTGAATGGCCCGTTGGAATAATTGCGCACTGCTACTGCGGTTGCGTCTCAACCTCGAAAATATTTTCTTAAGCTAAAATAAACTATTTATTTGCAGATTTTTATACAGAATGTTAAGCGCTGAGAAACATTTATTCGAGCGTCCATGTTGTTTCCTGCGTCTCCGTGGCGCGGTGACGTCAGAAACTTTGCACTATTTGACGTCACGTTATACTACGTGTGCGCGCCATGGCAATGATTGTCGTTTAACATGCCACCCTGTCTGCTGTCTTTTTTGCTCAAATTTGCTAAATCATTGCAAAACCCTTGATTGTTTTGAATTGCGGTATAAACTAAATACATGATTAGAGTCTTTAATAATAAAATATAATCGGTTCGCCACGACAATTTTATAGGGGCTCGCTAAAGCTCGCCCCTTTAAAATTGTCTAAGGCTCACCGATTATATTTTATTATTACATGTAAATACACTAACCATGTATTTACAATTTCTTTAAGTAGCAAATTTGCCCTTTTGTGGGAAAGTAACTGTCCTTTTGGCTTTCGATATTTATGTTTCCATTAGTCTAGTTATTTCATGTTTGTGTTTCTTTTCCTTTGGTGTCTCTGGTGGGAGCTGTTGGTTTATTGTATCGATTCCTGATCATTGCCTTCACTTTTATTTGGAAAAATAAATGTGTGGTTAATTAACTACAGGTATATACATGTATGAGTAACAGAACCCGCCAATGAGGGTACTCGGTCCAATATTCTCATTGAACATCCACTGTCTATGCTGCTGAAATAGTATCATGGTACCGTAACATGTCCATGTAAAAATCCCACGTTATATAAGTATAGACAGAAATGGGGCTGAAGGGTTATATATTATTTTCCTTATTTGTGCCCAAGGACATAGAGTGTTGGTACGCGTTAGAATCGCCTCGGTGAGGTGGTTCTTACGAGTAACCACAATCTGCGTTTGGACTATAAACAAGAGAAAGTATTTATCTATCTTTTCATACTGCATCACCCCCTCGAGGGGATTACGTTTCATCCAAAAATGCTAGTTTTAAAGATATGACAGACGCCATTTTTGCACAAGGATGTGATAATGAGAAAAAAAATATGTAAAACAATCATCAGAAAAAGACTATTTTAGAGACATGAAACTACGTATTAAATCACGTGGGTGTATGAATTTAATGTCGGGTTACCAATCTCGCTGAAAGCCTCCTGACATATGCGTGCAGTTGCACGGAAATGTCACAGTAATTGATTACAGGCTGAGCCTACTACGATAAAATAAAATTCGAGGAAATCCTTTGCGGCATCTTTATGCATATAAGGTTGAAGTATCGATGAATGAACACTGAAACAACGTTTTCAACCATTACGGTAACACTCCCATGCACCACAGTGGATTCTTTAAGATCTCCAAAACTTTTAATTTGCTGATGAAACTCTGTGATAATTTTCTTATTTCAACTCACGACATAGGTTGTTGGTGCTCGTTAGAACCGCCCCATTGATGCGGTTCTAAAGAGTACTCACAAACTATGTCTTGGAGCAAAATTATATAACCGGTAATCTCTTTAGAACCGGATCAAATGAAGCGGTTCTACATCTGTATTCGAAGTAGAAATTTGTTTTGTTTGAACTGAGGTTTAACGTGACCGTCAACAATATTTAGGTCATTTTGTAGACCTTTCTTCCAATTTGTGGGACTTTTACCCGACATTGAGATTAAATGACATCTAAAGCGCCGCCACCCAATGAAACCAAAAGGCGTATATGCACTGGACGGTCTGATTCACGACACTTTGCCTTGGGAGGCTTAGTCCTTCTAAACGGTTTAAAAGTACTCATGTGTGGTCAGTTTCAGCTATGGTGGAAGCACCATGCAGCCCAATCTATTTCTTCAAGCCCCGATAGGCGGGGGCGTTTGCAGTAGAAGTCCGCAGTCCGAAGCATATTGTTTGTTTGTTTAATTTGAGGTTTAACGTCCCCGACAACACTATTTGGGTCATTTTTGGGACGTTGCTTCCAATTTTGTTGAACTGTTACCCGACATTGAGCTGAAATGTCATCTCAATCTCAGCCACCCAATAAAACCAATAGGGTTTACAAGTATATGCATGGACTAGCACCACTTTGCCTGCGCATGTTGAGACCTTCTAAGCGGCCAATCAGTACTCATGTGCAGGCAGTTTCAGCTCAGCCTGGAAGTACCATGCAGCCAAGCTTCTCCAAGCCCCGATGGGCTCCGGCCATCAGAAGCTTATTGCACATACACGTAGCACTGTAGATTTTTATAAGCAAAAAGTATGTTTCAGTCCGTGATACTTAAACACAGTTTATTGCTTAAATATGTTATACATTTAGGAATCATTTTACACGATTATTTGTCATTTGAACCAAAACCCTTCCATGTATGTAATTTAGTAAGCTACAGTAAAATTCCTATATTAAGACCAACTTTGGGACTGTTCAAAAGTGGTCTTAAAGACCACTTTTGAATAGTCCAAAAGGTGGTCCCTGAACAGAGGACATTGTCGGCAAACAACATAAAGAAAAATTAAGTGTACCCTTCAAAATAAGGTTTTAATATAGGGATCAACCATGGTTTTTCATGCATTAACATTTGCCGGATCCCGAGGAAGCTGTTTGAACATGAGGCCGCTAGGCCGAATGTTCAAATATCTTCCAAGGGATCCGGCAAATGTTAATGCAATGAAATAACCATGGATGATCGTTATTCTTGCATAACTTACGAATCCGACAGCAAATATGGACTTAAATGCCCAAACGCTCCATATAACTCTTCAAATGCGACAGGCAAACCAAAATGGCGGCCAGTTCAGAATGTTGTTTACAATGACGTTGTTATGCAATGACGTCATCATAGAACCCCAAAACGCTACGTTCAGGGCGATTACGTTACGTCGCTCAACCTAACGTAAACAAAGCAAGGCCCGTCTTGTGATATCAAAAAGCTCAAAATCCATGTTCAAACAGCACGCGAATTACATGATTTGAACATGGTTTTTGCTGTTTGAGCACGGCTTTCGTTCCATTTGACAATGGCTTCAAACAGCCATGCGCATAGATATTTATGCAAGAATAGCAGAATTAGTCCCAATTTCAGGTGGTCTTAATAGCGGAATTTCACTGTATATTACTGTTGCTCGTGTTATTATCACAATGATCGTGCGCAACCGGCCTCTGTAGCTCAGTCGGATGCGGGTCTGACTGGTGATCAGGAGTTCGCGGGTTCGATAACTGATGGGGTTGGCTACATTCGTGGAGACTGATCATGAAATCTTTTCTACGGCCATTCTCTCCCTTCCGTTGATTCAAGAAGGGCAGTTGTCAGTTTCTGGCGAAAGAATGTGTACTGTACTGGTTAACTACTTACGTATAAGCCTGCCCAGGAAAGGTGTGGATAGGTAAACTGACCGGCTCAAAAATGACCTAAAATAGTGTTGACTGGGACCGTTAAACAAACAAAAAAATCGTGCCGTGAGCAAATATAAAAAACAAAGCGCTAACGCTACTGGGTCTTCTTGCATTTGTGCAGTATAATACCAATATGGTACATTTGCTTAAATTTGTGTTTCCACAAATAATCGAGTCGTGGAGTGTAAAACCAATATTAAATATTGATGATATTACATTTGCTTAAATTTGTGTTTCCTCAAATAATCGAGTCGTGCAGTGTAATACCTATATTGATGATATTACATTTGCTTAAATTTGTGTTTCCACAAACAATCAAGCCGTTAAATTTCGACGCTCGAACACCTAGGCACAGGTTATGATATATAAACTCGTCTTGTATTCAGGAATACACCTATACAGTCAACCTATTTTATACCGACATTCGTTGGAACGACAAAACGCGTTATAACGGCAATTATCATATTACGTCGTTGATAAGCAGTGGATAACGTCGCGTAATAAAAATCGTATGACCACACGTGTAATAACACATTGGTGGAATTAAGTAACGTCACAACGACGTCCATGTCAACAATGCATTTTTTGTAGAAAAATTGTCAAATTTAAAGGCGATAACATCCAATTTATAGTCGCCATATGATAAACAGAATCTTACACTCGTGGTCATTTCATATGAAATTTATGAAACTCGCCGAAGGCTCATTTCATAAATATCATATGAAATGACCACTTGTGTAAGATCCTCTATATTCAATGAAACGGACTGTAGCTCAAGGCTTAGCCTCGGTTCCAATAGGCGTGGTCTTCCCTTTAGTTGAAAACGCCTACATTGAATGCATATTCATGAAAGATTCTTGTAATTCATTACTCTAAGACAAAATGGTGTGGACATTTGTTAGAATCGCCCCAGAGAGGCGATTCTTACAAATTTCCACAGCATTTGTTTCTTGGAATATTTAAGGAGAAATTGCGCCTTATTCCCCATCATACTGCATGTACTATTAATTCAGCTTCTTTACAGAGGTAAATGCAATAAAACGGTAAAATGTAAGGGAAACATTTTGTCATTTTAACGAGAGTCATCTTTACCTATATCATTTGGTGCATAAAAGTGTCATCATTTTCATTATAAGGATGCAGAGCTTCCATACAATGAAAGAACATTTGGCTCAGCACATACTATAACGGACGAAGAATAAAGAGACGGAACTCTAATCAAAACGTTCTTAGACGAGAAAGGCTGGGTACAAAAGACCAACACTGTAAAATGAAGAATACAAGCAGATGTAGCGTGTACCGGGTCGTCCACGAAGTCAAGCAACGCGGTCACCCATCCAGGTACTAACAGCAAGGCTGTAGAAGTGGTATTTATCCATAAGCGTTACATTTCTCTCCCTCATCTCTTGACATCGTCCCGAAGTCACACATGCCACATAAGGCTAAACCCGAGGGCGGAGTATATGTAACAAACCAGCGGCACTGTTTCCATCCCACCGCTGCCACCAATGTAGCGTGTACCGGGTCGTCCACGAAATCAAGCAACGCGGTCACCCATCCAGGCACTAACCGCAATCTCCGTTGCTTAACTTCGTGAATAAGCCAACCACTCTACTCGCGTCGCTAAAAAAGCCGGCTCCTACAGCAAGGCTGTAGAAGTGGTATTTATTCATAAGCGTTACACAGACAATGACAATGGTAACAAACATGCACTTTCTTTTCGTAAGGACATTAGTTCTTCGTATTACAACAGCAGCCAGTCATTGTACTTTCCAGCTAACAGCATATTATTATTTAAGGACTCTTGACTTGGAAAAATGTTAAAGTAATTTTGTGCACTACTGTTTTCAAGTAGTTCTCATATACATGTATGTGTTGTTTTGTAAAGGACTCTTGACTTGGAAAAATGTTAAAGTAATTTTGTGCACTACTGTTTTCAAGTAGTTCTCATATACATGTATATGTTGTTTTGTAAAAGTCTTATTATTCGTTTCACTGACCGTTCCAAGGCGGTTCGTCTGTCGCGGTTTATTTTTGTTATGGTTTGTCTTTGAGTGTGTGTATCGCTTATATTATTTTGTTTTGGATAGCCAAATGGCCATTTTGTGGCAAAGTAACTGTCCTGTTGGCTTTCCGCTATTGACGTTTCCATTAGGATCTAGTTGTTTCATGTTTGTGCTTCTTTCCCTTTGGTGTATATGATGGGCGCTGTGGGTTAACTGTATCGATTCCTGATCATTGCCTTAACTTCTATTTTGTAATAGTCACAAAGTAGAAGTAAAACAAAGATCAGGAATTGATACAATTAACTTACTCCATCCATAAAAGACACCAAAGGGAAAGAAATACAAACATTAAGCGACCACACCATAATGGAAACCTAAACAAAGGAAGGCCATACGGACAGTTACTTTCCCACAAAATGGCCATATGGCCATCCAAAATTAAAAGACACAAGTGATACACACAGTAAGTAACAAACAACAACATAATTAAATCGCCACAGAAGAGCCGCCTTGGAACGGTCAGTGGAAGATTTCGACTGGGGGGCTTAAATCGATTTTACGTGGCCACAATCCTCGCCCTTCCATCGCGATTTAGACAAATAATTTGTTCAGTCCGCATGAAGTTCGATAATATTGTGCATTTGCAGTTTCATGTGCTGGCTTTGCTTTTTATGAACGCATCAAACGAAGGGCTTTTATTACATACTCAAAGCAAAGATGGTATGACAACGGAGAATAAATCATTTTGGTACTAGTTTTATTCAGTATAAGATTTCTTGTTGCTTGAATAAGTGCTTGAATGGATAGGAAATCATCCAGTACAGACTGATTATTCAGAACGACGATTTATGGTGAAACCAGTCCAACTATCTTCCGCGCTGAGCTGAAACTGACTGAACTTGAATACTGGTAAACCACTGAGACGGTAAAAAATGCCCAGGAAAAGTGGTTTCTTTGGGTGGTAAGACTTGAGATGACAGTGGATATTAGTCCCACAAAATCGGAAGCATCGTCTCCAAAATAACTAAATCCTGTTGACAGGGGCGTAAAACCTCAACACAAACGAACACATCCGTGCGAAATACTGCCCCAGGCGGTTCTAACGAGTACCCACAAGGAAAGTTTTCGAGCAAAAAATAATGAATACCCCGTAAACACTAGTTTTCTCTATATAAACGTGAGTTATCAGAAGTGTGTAATACACGGACTTTTAAACATGATGAAACGGAAGTAATTCCGGATTAGACAACGGTCGGTGCGTTTTTGTTTTATACACAGCTGAAATGATTCGAACATCTTTTGAATCATTCGAGTACACTTGTTTGTATGCAGTGTCTAAAGGGAGACATGAACAGTATTGCAGATTCGATGTCGCGAATCATACACAGTCAGTCAGTTGTTTGATTGATTTGAAGTTTAACGTCCCCGTCAACACTGTAAAGGTCATTTTGGAGACGTTGCTTCCAATTTTGTGGGACGTTTACCCGACATTGAGATGACCTGACATCTCAAGCCCTGCCGCCCAATGAAACCAATAGGGTTTATAAGCATGGACGGGCCGGACCGACTCTCGCAGTCAGTCAAATTTCAATGATTCGAACATCTTTTGAATTATGGCGATTTGTTTTGTAGATGGATAGGTCTAATCATTATGTTAAATATACGGCCAGTTATACAACAAAGTTAATCGAAATAGTGAGGATGAACTAGAGATATGCATGTATTTCGATCGTCTCTAAACGGTTATCCAATTGATGTTTTTTGTTTATTTGTGTTGAAGGTTGAAGTCCCCGACAATACTATTCAGGGCATTTTACGTACGTTGCTTCCGATTTTGTTGGACTTTTACCCGACATTGTGATGAAATTACTTCTCAAAGCCTACCGACCAAAGAAACCACTAGGGTTTAAGGGACTTGCACTCCTTTTTCTCGGCAGGCATAAAACTTCTAAGCGGTTTACCAGTACTCTGAAGTTCGGGCTGGTTTGGCTCTACTCGGACGCACCATGCATCCCAATCTAGTTCTCGAAGCCCCGATGGATGGAGGGCGCACCCACCAGATGGTACCCATTCTAATGAGTACAAAGCACATGCATGTACATTTTCAAGGATGAAACGCCTGTCTAAATATTTTTTATCTGGTGTTACGGGAAGAGATTCCGAGGGACTGAAGAATGGGTTCGAATTATTAAATATTAAATGCGTCATCAGTGAACTTTTGAATTTCCACTGTAATAAAGGGCGTTCTGTGCAACACTGGAACTAAAGTAAGTTTATTGCATCTATATGTAGCGAGTGGGTAGCAGTGATGAGGAGAAATGGCTCTTCCAACGCCCACGCCTTTCAACTTTCATTTCAGTACTGTCTTGTTTCAAAATGGTATATTTAAAGCAGTTAAATACCAATTCAAATATTGAGTCAACAGATACCCTTCCCAAAGCAAAATCAAACAATAGAATTCAAAGTCAAATTGAAGATAAATTGATTGCCATACAATAAATACATTAAACCTAATATCAATGATCTAGATGGAAACTCAAACTATATGTTTCTGCACAATAAACGTGTTCTTTATTTGCAGAGGCAGCTTTAATACCACTCGATCGTTGTAAAGTGCCAGATGATGTTGGTCTGAAAATAATGGTAATGTTGACTGTATCCATAGAATCACCTCGATAAGGCAATACTTATGAGTACAAAACAACATACAGTGTCTCAATAAAACAAGAAAAAAATGTAACCGCGAGCTACCTTGCAAAGTAGTTTTAGTTACCTTTGAAAGAATTTCCCATGCACTCAAGAATGGGTTTGAAATTAACCGTAGCATACAAGCCATCTGAGAGATACTGAGGCCTAATTGGCAGAGAAGAAACTTGTACACTCAACAGTTTGAGTTCAATGTCGTATATAGCCCTTTCCTCCAGTTTTGAGTTCAATGTCGTATATAGCCCTTTCCTCCAAAGGATAACATTGGTATAAAACATCAAAACTATCTGACGTCCTTGCATGTGTTGAACATGAATAACCCAGTGGACGTATCCAAAATCTCTTAGCTATGTCTGGCAGAGCATAATTGCGTTACTACAGTGACACTCCAATAACTCAAACACGGATTGTTCGTTTACCATGGCTAATTCGAACTCGTCCGTGAGTACCTAGAAAATTCTTTCGAGTGCGTCGATTGTAATGGGTCCAAATAGCATACATTTATTTTAGAAGATTTGTGGATGGTAGGCGCGGTGGGGGTGGGTGGGCGGCGTATGTGTTCTCAAGTAATCTTTATGAGCTGGAGCGATTATTAACCCCTAGTGGCTCGAATGTACCCTGTCTCGAACGCCGGATTTTTCATGATTCCATATATTTTCGAACTATTAAAGATCGACTCTACACACGTTTAATGCATATCAGTTAATGCAAGAGCAACTTGGTTAATGACATTGATAATTACACTGATATAACATGCCAACTTCTGAAACGTTTTGGATTACGCAAGTGCATTTGTTCAAGATGTTTAAATCGTATCATTAATATTGATCTCAAAAATGAAAGCGCTGAAACGAAACAGGCCAAGGAAAGCGATAAAGCATCTTAACGCATGCGCGCTCAGCGATGACTAAAATCAGTTTGCGGACCCACTCCCTGAAATTACAAACTTCCCTGTACGTATGAAGAAAGTTTAGACCGACGGGCATCCCAAAAAATGGATAATGAAGATTCTGATCAGGATGCCAGACTGATCAGAGTCTTTGCTGTGCGCGCATGTGCGCTTACCGCATACCTACTTGATGCGGCCAAATTCATACTCATGCAACTGGAAGTCCTGCATTGTTCGGCTGAAGTTAAGCACAGGATGTTACATGTACGCGTGATAGGTGCAGCGCCCATAATGCAGTATAATGCAGTATTGGATTACTCATACTGGGATCGTTCAGTCCGATTGTGGAACAATATTAATTAACTGATACAAATCAGCCAATTATTATTCATAAACTCAATAACTGCTAATACCAATTTGGTGTTTGATCTGATATGCGATCATGAAATATCTCAAATACCACTTAAAGATATGTATCCAAGTATTGATGAACCGTGCGTAAGTCTAAGACATCGGTACTATAGGGATAAGGTTGGTTTGGAGTTAATTATGACCTAAGATACACTATTTAGGTAATGCCGGGCATGTCAGTTTACCCAACCTCACGTTTCCTGGGCAGGCTACATAAGTACACTTTCTTTCGCCAGAACTCACCACTCGAATCAGCAGAAGTGAGAGAATGGCAGAAGAAAAGATTTTGTGATTAATCTCCACGAAATCATGTTACAGACCCGGCGGGGATCGAACACGTAACCACCTGATCAATAGTCGGACGCGTATCAGATTGAGCTACCGAGGCTAGCCAGGTACGTGGTACATGATAACGACAACCTCCACATTTGAAAATAACGTGGATCCTGATCAGATGGCTTCTAAAGAAGAAGCCATCTGGTTAGGATCTACACTGTTTGCCATGCAGTTTGTGAATTGAATGAATATATTATATCAAGTTAACAAGCTGGTCCATAGGCAGACATGGGGTGTGGCAACATGGATTTATTCAGCAGGATAAGGGACATATATAAACCATCACAACCAAAGCCTTCAAAATTTACCAGTGCGAAGCTACGAACGCGTTGGCAAGACCCTGACCAGAATACCCCGGTAAACACTCTTTATTTGAGCCCCGCCAAGCGAATTTGTGTCTTAGAGCATTCTGTCATGACAAATTTTAACTGCGCATGCCCAGCCATTCAGAGGGGCCAGGGCTTTCTGTCTGAAGGTTCCTCTTGATTCACTGCTTGTATGAGCGAGCAGCGAAGGTTCTGGCGAGACTGCGCGGATGCGCAGGCGCAGGCTCGCCTGAACCTTCGCTGCTCGCATAGGCGATAAGTACAAAAATCGCTTGACGGGGCCCATTTAAAGAATGCTTTTCACAAGATTTGCAAGTTTTAGTTTGAAATATGAATGAATTTTAGAATAAATAAGAAAGCTCTAACAATCTATTATCTGTGGAAAATGACTTTCATACTCGCAAAAATGATAGCATTATCTCAAATTAGACTGTTTCTCGACCTTGCATATCAGAAAATTAAAATCTTTAAATTTGCTGGGATTTTTTTTTCGTCTATAGCCATCTTGTGTTCGCATGCATATCATATGGGCTAAAACCAAAAAAAAAAAAAAAAAAAAAAAAGAAAAAATGAAGAATACGATGCCTAATAAGGTAACAATCGAAACTCATAGCCAAACAATGACACCAAGAGGAAAACAATAGGTGCCATCCCATTCGCAACGTACACAAGACACAGAAAGCAGAGAAGCCAGTACTACTTCCTGTTTCGCCCAAGAGCTGCTTTATAATTTCAACCTCGTACATCTTTGTTTAGTTGTTTGTCTGGGGTTTAACGTCCCCGTCAACACTATATAGGTCATATTGGAGACGATGCTTCCAATTTTGTGGGACTTTTATCCGATATTGAGATGATATGACATCTCAAACCATGCCGCCCAATAAATGTGCATGGACGGTCCGACTCGCACAGGCTTAGACCCTCTAAGCGGTTTACCAGTACTCATGTACGGTTGGTTTCAGCTCTGCGTGGAAGCATCATGCATCCCAAGTTCTTCAAGCCCCGATGGGCAGGGTACAGGTACCCCCTGTACAGCTACCTGTGTACGATCATCATATTGTACACTCGACGACGTCCTGTTAATCCATACATGCATAGCGTCCCATTTGTGGGATATAAGCAAACAGTGTAGAAACATAAGCAAAAAGTCTGGACACAGCATTAAGCAAACACGCCTTTACAAATACATTGCCACCTTTATCGCCGAAAAAATGAAAAATTAAAGATGAAAAATTGTCATATTTTTCTTATTTCTGCTCAAAATATAGATTGTGGGCACTCGTTAGAACCGCCTCAACGAGACGGTTCGAACGAGTACCCAGAATCTATATTTTAGAGCAGAAATAAGAAAAATAAGGTATACCCCCGGAAACCCCAGTTTTACTATATAAAAGTGGGGTTCAAGGGGTAAAAAACGATATAGGCGTGTTTTCGTGATGGATCTGCGTTTACACTTTATGCTTTCAGAACATACACTTTTGTAAAACTTAACACAAACAAAATAAACCTGGTACCTCTATAATTGGAAATGGAACACTCCAAACCTGTAATGGAGGAAGCTCCCATTGTCATGTATGGGTTAAAGTTTTACTTCGCGTCAACTTCACAAGACCGGATATGCCAAAAATTCAAGGGCTAAAATCTGCTTCGGAAAAGCAGGTTTGAAAGGGGCTGGTTGGTGTGCTGTGCTGTTTGTGAATCGCTTTTTCCCCTTTTTTGTTTTCCTCATTGTTACATGTAGTTTGGCATTGGAAGACAGTAATCTTCCTGTGCATCTATATTTTTGAAAGGTTAAATTAATTGTCATAAACAACGTTACGCAGTTTCTCTGTCTGCTAATCAACCGAATCGAAACATGAAACAATAAATCAGAAGCTGCACAATCTAATAAACCCATATACGCCTAGCGGCCCTTTCCTGGAACGTTAGCAAACAGAGAAGACCCAGATCAGACGCCGCAGAACGCGGCGTCTGATCTGGGTCTACACTGTCTGCTTAAAGAATAATCACTTTTTAAAACAATTGCCACAAACAAAATCAAACCTGACACTCCTATAATTGGAAATGGACCACTCCAAACTTACTAGGTGGAAGATTCCATTGCCATATATGGGTTGAACGGCTATACTGAGACAATTATTTGATTGACTAGCTTTAAGCCAACGTCGGTATCGATGTCGGTCCGACGTTTGGCCAAGCGATCTTTGCTGAGTATTAGTCTGGTCGACTCATAATTCCTCATGCCGTTTAACCATTAACCGCTTGACGAGAAGGTTGGCGCGTCGTTAAACACGAAAGCATCATAATCATCATAATCATCATCATAGTCTGGTCGACTGTTCGATGGTTGATTAGCGTTTGCACCTGACCTCTAAGATGACCATGAACACACATGTAAATCCAAATTTATCTAGGAAGAATCTTGGGATTTCAATCGATCTTTTGCTAAGTATCAGTCTGACCGACTGCTTGGTGGATTAGCATTCTGATTCAATACGATAACTCGCCCGTGCGAGATAGTGCATTTTTTCACATCTCCAAAATGGCAACTTTTCTGATGAAAATCCTTCATATTTTTCTTATAAATTCTCAAAACATAGGATGTGGGTGCTCGTTAGAACCGCCTCAATGAGGCGGTTCTAACGAGTACCCACAACCTATGTCTTGGAGCAGAAATAAGAAAAATAATGAATACCCCGTAAACCCCAGTTTTCTCTAAATAAAGAGGGGTTTAGGGGGGTCTTCATTTCACGGACTTGTTCACGTGATGTTGCACATGACTCCTAAGATGAACAACCGTGTAAAACCAAATTTATTTAATAAATCCTGTGGTTTTCAAGCGTGTACACTACTTTTCTAATTGCAGCTCCATTGAAGACATAGACTGTGGGTACTCCTTAGAGGCGGTCCTACCAGTACCAACAACCTATGTTTGCAGTATTTTGTTTGTTTGTTTGATTTGAGGTTTAACGTCCCCGTCAACACTGCAATGGTCATTTTGGAGACGCTGCTTCCAATTTTGTGGGACTTTTACCCGACATGGGGATGAAATGACATCTCAAGCCCTGCCGCCAAATGAAACCAATAGGGTTTATAAGAATGGGCGATGCGACTCGCACCGCTTTAGGTCCTCTAAGCAATTTACCAGTACTCGTGTGCCGGTCGGTTTCCGCTCTGCGTGGAAGCATCATGCAGCCCATATATTTCTTCAAGCCCCGATGGGCGGGGCCGAATATTTGGAGTATACATAAGAGAACAAGAGGGCCCAGAGGGCCCTGGTTCGCTCACCTGATCCAAAACATAACAAGTGGGCCCCGGGCAGGGTCAATTTTGGCCCCAGGGCTAAAATTTGAACAATCTTGGTAGAGGTCCACAAGATGAAGCTTCATATCGAATATGAAAGACCTGGGCTTTCTGGTTTCAGAGAAAAAGATTTTAAAGGTTTACCCTGCATATAGAAGTCTATGTAAAACAAGATTTTCCCTATATAAGTCTATGTTAAACCAAAGACCCCCAGAGCAGGGGCATTTTTGGCCCCAGTGCTATAATTTGAACAATCTTGGTAGAGGTCCACTAGCTGAAGCTTCATAACAAATATCAAAGACCTAAGCCTTGTGTTTCAGAGAAGATGATTTTTAAAGATGTTCCCTATATAAGTCTATGTAAAACCAAAGGGCCACATGGCGGGGGCATTTTTGGTCTCAGGGCTATAATTTGAGCAATCTTTATAGAGGTCCACTAGCTGAAGCGTCATACCAAATATCAAAGACCTAAGCCTTGTGGTTTCAGAGAAGAAGATTTTTCAAGATTTTCCCTATATAAATCTATGTAAAACCAAAGGGCCCCGGAGCGGGGGCATTTTTGGCCCCAGGGCTATAATTTGAACAATCTTGGTAGAGGTCCACAAGCTGAAGCTTCATACCAAATATCAAAGACCTGGGGCTTGCAGTTTCAGAGAAGAAGATTTTTCAAGATTTTCCCTATATAAGCCTATGTAAAACAAAAGGGCCCTGGTGCGGGGGCATTTTTGGCCCCAGCACTATAATTTGAACAATCTTGGTACGGGTCTACTAGATGAAGCTTCATACCAAATATCAAATACCTGGGCCTTGAGGTTTCAGAGAAGAAGATTTTTCAAGATTTTCCCAATATAAGCCCATGTAAAACCAAAGGGCCCCCGGGGGGGGGGGGGGGGCTCCAGCACTATAATTTGAACAATCTTGGTAGGGGTCCACTAGCTGAAGCTTCATACCAAATATCAAAGACCTGGGCCTTGCAGTTTCAGAGAAGAAGGTTTTTAAAGATTTTCCCTATATAAGCCTATGTAAAACAAAAGGGCCCTGGTGCGGGGGCATTTTTGGCCCCAGCACTATAATTAGAACAATCTTGGTAGGGGTCCACTTGATGAAGCTTCATACCAAATATCAAAGACCTGGGCCTAGCGGTTTCAGAGAAGAAGATTTTTCAAGATTTTCCCTATATAATCCCATGTAAAACTAAAGGGCCCCCGTGCGGGGGCATTTTTAGCTTCAGCACTATAATTTGAACAATCTTGGTAGGGGTCCACTAGATAAAGCTTCATACCTAATATCAAAGACCTGGGCCTAGCGGTTTCAGAGAAGAAGATTTTTAAAGATTTTCCCTATATAAGCCCATGTAAAATCAAAGGGCCCCCGTGCGGGGGCATTTTTGACCCCAGCACTATAATTTGAACAATCTTGGTAGGGGTCCACTAGATGAAGCTTCATACCAAATATCAAAGACCTGGGCCTTGTGGTTTCAGAGAAGAAGATTTTTCAAGATTTTCCCTATATAAGCCCATGTAAAACCAAAGGGCCCCCGTGCGGGGGCATTTTTGGCCCCAGCACTATAATTTGAACAATCTTGGTAGGGGTCCACTATATGAAGCTTCATACCAAATATCAAAGATCTGGGCCGTGTTTCAGAGAAGAAGATTTTTAAAGATTTTCCCTATATAAGCCCATGTAAAACCAAAGGGCCCCCGTGCGGGGGCATTTTTGGCCCCAGCACTATAATTTGAACAATCTTGGTAGGGGTCCACTAGATGAAGCTTCATACCAAATATCAAAGACCTGGGCCTTGCGGTTTCAGAGAAGAAGATTTTTTAAGTTTTCGGTGAAAAAAATCTATTTTTGGCTACTGTGACCTATATGTGCAACGGACCGGAACCATTTGAACAACTTTGAAAGGGGACCACCTAAGGATCATTCCTGTGAAGTTTGGTCAAAATCCGATCAGTGGTTTAGGAGGAGATATCGTTTGAAGAAAAGTTTACGGACGCACGGACGCACACACGCACGCACGCACGGACGCACGGACGGACGCACGACGGACGACGGACAAAAAGTGATCCCAAAAGCTCACCTTGTCACTACGTGACAGGTGAGCTAAAAACAGAACATTTTCATGAGAAAAAAAAACCGTTCTGGAGATATGGCAGAAAGCACTATGTCACAAGGATCTTATCCTAACGCTGATTCAATTGCCTTAAGATTCTTTCTGAAACTTCATTCAAAAGAGCTCTTCTCTTCCGCCTACGGTAATCAATATTCTCTTGTTCCTATAACATGAAATCTTAAATATTAAACATGAGACCCACCTCGAAAAATCGTGTCTTTAGAACTGCATTACGATAACACACCCGTGCGATATAGTGCATTTTTTCACATATCCAAAATGGCTACTTTGCTCAGGAAAATCCGTGATATTTTTTCTTATAAATACTGCAAACATAGGTTGTAGGTGCTCGTTAGAACCGCCTCAATGAGGCGGTTCTAACGAGTACCCACAACCTATGTCTTGGAGCAAAAATAAGAAAATTAATGTAAACCCCCGTAAACCTCAATTTTCTTCATATAAAGTGGGGTTTAGGGGGTGTTCATTTCACGGACTTGTTCACGTAACTGGCGACCATGTTAGATACGAGCTGGCCTGCTCAGCTACATAGGCTAGCAAAGGCCTCGAAATCAGGAAAACTCGCCTATACAAATGCATTGTAAAGTTTACCGCCGAAAAAACGAAATTGTGACATTTTTCTTAAAGTTAACTCCTGTAACCCCAGTTTTACTATATAAAATTGGTGTTCAAGGGGGTCAAAATTATGTGATCACATTCGTAGACATCATGCAAACAAGTCCAGTGAATGAACACCCCTCTAAACCCCACTTTAAATATAGCAAACTGTGAGTTAGAGGGGTTAACATTATTTTTCCAATTTCTGCTACAATACCTAGTTTGTGGGTACATGTTAGAACCGCCTCTACGAGGCGGTTCTAACGAGCACCAACGACATATGTTTGGAGTATAAATAAGAAAAATATCAAAGTTTCATCAGAAACCCCCTTTTGGAGATACGAATGATTGCACTATGTCGCATGGGTGTGTTATCATAATGAACAAGCCCGGGGTAATGTACACCCCTCTTTATATGGAGTTAGAGGGGTATACATTATTTTTTCTTATTTCTGCTACAAGACATATGTTGTTGGTATTAACGAGCATCGACAACCTTCGTTAGTACAAACAAGAGAAATATCACATTTTCATCAGAAAACATGTCTATACAAATATATTGTAACTTATACAGGCGAAAAAAATGAAAATTTTTAGAAGAAAAATTGTGATATTTTTCTTATTTCTGCTCAAAATATAGATAGTGGGTACAAGTTAGAACCGCCTCATCGAGGCGGTTCTAACGAGTACCCACAACCTATATTTTAGAGCAGAATCGAGGCGGTTCTAACTTGTACCCACAATCTATATTTTGAGCAGAAATAAGAAAAATAAGGTTTACCCCTGTAAACTTCAGTTTTACTATATAAAAGTGGGGTTCAAGGGGGTCAAAATTATTTAGGCCTGTTTTCGTGATGTTATCAGAAAACTCACCCTTTTGGAGATATGAAAGACTACACTATGTCGCACGGATGTGTTAGCGTACACTATTAAAGCAGCAATCATTAACGTGCTGATCAGACTGTGTAGACAGAGTCGCAGGTGGATCTACAACTGTTATTATTCGCAAATGGCAAATCAGGTTTTCCCAGTCACATAACTCATATATGTAATAATCTTAGCACATATCTTCTGCGCATTTCTTATCTCAAGGAGTTGTCATTTATATTTCATCCAGGGGCAAGACTATTGCTGGCCCCCGCCCATCGGGGCTAGGGGAAATATATTGAGCTGCATGATGCATCAACGCAGAACTGAAACCGACCGCACATGAGAACTGGTAAGGTCTAAGCCTGCCTAGGCAATTTGGTGGGAGTCGGACCCCTTAAGATTAAGATGTCATTTCATCGCAATGTCCGTTAAAAGTCCCGCAAGTCTCCGAAATGACCTAAATAACATTGACGGGGACGTTAAACCTCAACTCAATAAAACAAAACCTTGTTTAAGAACAAATCTTAATGTTTTCACTTTATTCTACAGACATGCGATAAATCTGAAGACGCTCTTGTAATTGTCTAAAGTGTTAGCGTTGTAGTCGAAAATAATAATTGAAAAAGTTAATGAATGGCTCATAATGAGAATATTAACCAGTTGTGTAAAGAATCGAATCCTCCATCTTAACACTTGTCCTGCAGAATATTAAATATGCCTCACCCACCACTGATAATCGACCAATCAGATAAATTGATGCAAATAATTGCAACAAATTCACAATCTGAATGACAAACAATTTAGATCCTGATCAGATGCCTTCGCCATTCGCCATCTGATTTGGATCTACATTGTTTGAAAGGCTTCTTCAGAAGTCATCTGATCTGGATCTACATTGTTTGAAAGGTAAGGGAACACAGCGCAGATTTGCCGCCATTTTTCAAAGGGAGATCACTTTCGTGACTTTCTGTTTGCTTTACTATAAGCCCTGCCCCACTGAAAAAGTGGTCTACTCTTAAAGGAAAGAATTTGCTCCTAAGGAGCAAATTCTTTCATTAAGAGTTGATCGCTATTGACATGGGAAACAAAAATACTTTTGCATGCGTTGCCTCCCCTAAAGGTGTTCCCATACCCCTTAAATAAACAGTCTAAGTCCCCATTCAGTCTACACCCTGAGACAGTCGACCCACCAGTCTTGTTAGAATTTTGACACTGTGTTTCTTTATGTACAATGGGAAACGCTGGAATGTCAATTACATGAACATGATGACATCAATGTGGTAAACAACATCTTATGTTACTCGTTTGGCACTCGCGAAAACTATCAATGAACAATTGTGTGTGGAAATGTCATTTCAAAGAAAATCCGCGCAAAGTTTACTACTACAGTTGAAAATGAAACAATAAAACTGTATTATCTATGCAATAGGGGGCTATTTCTAAGGCTCCATGATTTTGTTTGAATTGAGCGTTACGTCCCAGTCAACACTATTTACAATGTAGGTCATTTTGGAGACGTTCCTTCCAATTTTGTGGGACTTTTACCTGACATTGACATAAAACTAGTCATCATAGCTTTTACAAAACGCTAGGTCTATGCTTAGCCAATATTAAATGTAGATGTCTAGAGTTATATAGCTGATGCAATTTGACCTGAGACTGACATCAATGCAAAGAATAAGTTAGTCAGTGTTTTCACCAAATAGGTCGGTTTTCGTAAACTTCTCGTGAATTTTCGGCATCTCGTGAATGGCGACCTATTTACCAAACTCTATGTATTGAATAACACTATCGACCTCTTCGGAAAACGGCAATGATAAATATATGTATTCAGTCGGGTGTGAACTTTTATGTCAAATTGTTCGAAATACAGTGAAATTCCGCTATTAAGACCACCCAAAATAGGACTAAAAGAGCTATAAAAAGTTTATTTAGAAGGAAACACTTAAATTCTCTTTATGATTTCTGCCTACAATGTCCTCTGGTCAGTGACCATCTTTGGGACTGTTCAAAAGTGCTCTTTAAGACCAATTTTGAACAGTCCCAAATGTGGTCTTTATATAGAAATTTGACTGTATATCCAAGAAACGTGTTTGATTTTGAATACATGACAACAGTTCTGTTTGACAAAATTACAGTATTTGCAACTTTGACATTTTAGACATTATACTTCAGTCGGCAGGATGGAACTGAGAATATTGCAAAACACATGTGTATAAAACGCCCTTACGTATCTTTAGATAGAGCTATTAGAACGTGTGTAGTGACACAAGAATGAGTTCTAACTACATGTAGCAATGGCCATTACGAAAACATGCCCGTGTGCATCGTGCATTCTTTCATATCTTAAAAATGGTTACTTTTCTAATAAAAATTCCTTTGGTTTTTTTTTCTATAAATGCTCCAAACATAGGTTGTGGGTGCTCTTTAGAACCGCCTCATAGAGGCGGTTCTAACGAGTATCAACAACCTATGTTTTGGAGCAGAAATGAAAATCAAAAACTAATGCATACTCATGTAAAGTTTTCCTGTATAAAGTAGGGCTTAGACGTGTGTTCATTACATGGTTCTAACGAGTACCCTCAGCCTATATGTATGCCTTGGAGCAGAAATAAAAAAAATAATGCATACTCATGTAAAGCCCATTCCATGGACTTTTTAGCGTGATGCACACGAGCTACTGGTATTCGAGCCACCAAGCGATTTGCATGTCATTAGAAAGCACGCTTATACAAATGCATTGTAAACTTTACCACCGAAAAAAAATATAAAAAAATGAAAATAAAAAAAAAATAAGTTGAAAATTTGTGATATTGTTCTTATTTCTGCTCAAAATATAGATTGTTGGTACTCGTTGGAACCGCCTCGGTGTGGCGGTTCTTGCGAGTACCCACAATCTATATCTTTGTGCAGAAATAAGAAACAATAGGTTTACCCCTTAAAACCCCAGTTTTACTTTATAAAAGATGGGTTCAAGAGGGGGTCAAAGTTATATATAGGGTTTTTTTCGTTATGTGGCGTACAAAGAGGGTTTACGCGTAGAAAATAATCAAATCATCATCATAAAACTAATTAGTCAGGTAACAGAACAACAAGGAGTAATGGTTTAATGTACACCGTCAGACAGTCTTATTATCGTAGAATACCATTGGTGTCAAACACCTTATGTTCAGAATCCAGGCTCATCACGTGAACGAGTACGTGAAATATAGACCCCCTATACCCCACTTCATATAGAGAAAACTGGGGTTTACGGGGGTATATATTATTTTTCTTATTTTTACTCAAAGACATAGGTTGTGGGTACTCGTTAGAACCGCCTCAATGAGGCGGTTCTATCGAGCACCCACGACCGATGTTTGCAGTATTTATTAGAAAAATATCACGGATTTTCATCAGAAAAGTAGCCATTTTGGAGATGTGAAAAATGCACTATGTGGCGTAATGTGAAAGTCTTCTTATTTTCAAAGCCATACTTCTGAGCTTCACAAAGTTTTATTTAATCATCTGTTAAAACGAAACAAAAAAGTTTTCCATCAGTTTGTTCAGGCACAGAAAAAAAAAAAAAAAAAACTAGATTACAGGAATAAGCAAGCAATTCGTCTCCATCACGAAAACACGCCTATATAATTCTGATCTCCTGCAACCCCACTTTTATATTGTAAAACTGGGGTTTACAGGGGTAAACCGTATTTTTCTTATTTCTGCTCTAACATATAGATTGTGGGTACTCGTTAGAACCGCGTCGATTAGGCGGTTCTAACGAGTATCCACAATCTATATTTTGAGCAGAAATAAGAAATAAGAAAAATATGACATGTTTTCATCTTAAAATTTGCATGTTTTCGGCGATAAAGGTTACAATGTAATTGTATGTGCGTGTTTTCCTAATGAAGCAGATGACATCACATTAACAAGTCCATAATGGAATGTGGCGCCCTGAATATGGAATATGGAATACATTTGTTCAGTAATATAGTGTTAGGCGGACCTAACGAGCTGTAACAAAATTATCTTTGTAGCTGCAATAAAAAAAAGAAAAACATATCACGCATGTTCACAAGAGAATGACCATTTCAAAGATAAGAAAGAAGGCATTTTCACACTCTTGTCGGTTGTCCTGATAAAACAATAATACTTCGTTAAAAAACTGGCATTCAAAACACGAAATATGCATTAATAGCCATTCTTAAAGAACTTGTAAGCATTCGTGCAAACAGCGTCTCGTTTTCCCGTAAACAAATATGCATTCTAGTTTTATTTTCACACTAAACTGGCAAACAGATTGTTGGTACTGTACATTTGTGCTTTCTTAAACAGCATGTTAATTCGAAACTATGTATTAAAGTAGACAAGAGAATGTGAAGGAGTATTTCAGACATAGTGTGGCTAGAACCTCAATCTGATAATAGCTATTGACGAAAATTAACTTGGCTTATACATGCCGAATACAAATTAGTCGTTTAGAAACCAAACATTTCTGGCAAATGCAAAACACTATTGTGGAAATCTTTTCATCAGAAAAACTCAAAACTTAAAACATAAAATACAGAGATTTATTCAACTGACTGAGGGTTTTTTTTTGTTTTTTTTTTTTAGATGAAATAATATTGAAACAAACAATCGGTTACTATGAAAGGTTTACTTCATTGTTTTAACAAAAGGAATCTTTTTTAACAATAGATTTAATGCACGCGACGTCTTATTGGAGAACGTCAAAAATTTGCGACAGTATAATCTGCGATATACTTTTGAAAACCCGATGTCATACATGCTGATATTGCGTCGTTTTTCATTGGCTGACACTTAGTTTTCTGTACGCAGCTGACCGGGATTGCCTTTTAATGCAATACTTTTATTGTGGACCCACAATCTATATTTTAAAGCAAAAATAAGAAAAATAAGGTTTACCCCAGTTTTACAACATAAAAGTGGGGTTCAAGGGGGTCAGAATTATATAGGCATGTTTTCGTGATGCGGAGCAGTCTTGTACGGATTAACAGCTGCCTATGATGCTCGAAAACCATTATTGAATAGTTTTAAGACCACTTTAACACCTGTTGAAAACTTAATCCATGAAGAGCCACGCAACATTACAAATCCTTTTGTTTCTAATTTGCATCGGCAAGCAAACGATAACATGAAACACCAAAACCGATTTTCTTTGAAAATAAGTGTTTTTTTAAGCCCCCCCCCCCCCCCCCCCCCCCCCTGAGTACGAAGTGCTCACGATGAGGTACTGTGATCGGTCAATGCCCTTTGTGCGCCGTTCGTCGTCAATTTGTGTTAAATGCAAACTCCTTCTTAACCCTTAAGTCAGTTTGATACAAACTTCATACGAAGCTGTCCTGGCCGGCTCCCTACAAAATGTCTATAATCGTTCTGCTTAGATTAACAAAATGGCCACCAGAGCCAAGACTAGAACAAAAAATTTTAACGACAACTCCTCCTGTACCCGTGGGCCAATTTCATTCGATCTTCATAGAAATGTTGCTTAGGTGACCCTCTACCAAAGTAGCTAATATAGTTCCGTTCCATTGGGCAAAATCGCCACCAGAGCTACAAATAAACAAACGTCAAACAGTTGCTTTAAAGGCGAACTCCTCACAAACCTTTAAGCAAATTTGATTCAATCTACACAGGAATGTTGCCTTCGTGGCTCCCTATGTAAAAACTAAAATCGTTTCGCTCCAATGAACAAGTCCTCCTGCACTCTTGAGTCAACTTCATTCAAACCTCTTAGGGATGTGGCTTAAGTGACCCTCTATCACACTAGTAAAACGGTTCCGCTCTGATGATCAAAATGGCCGCCAGAGCTAGAAATAGAAAAACGACAACAATTTGCTTTAAATTCGAACTCTTCTTAAACCCTTCATCCAATCTGATTCCACCACGCTAACAAGTCCGTGAAATGAACACCCCCTTACACCCCACTTTATATAGAGAAAACTGGGGTTTAGGGGGCATGCATTATTTTCCTTATTTCTGCTCATAGACATAGGTTGTGGATACTCGTTAGAACCGCCTCAATGAGGCGGTTCTAACGAGCACCCACAATCTATGTTTTGAGTATAAATAAGAATAATATCACAAATTTTCATCAGAAAATTGACCGTTTTGGAGATGAAAAAAATGCATTATGACGCACGGGTGTGTTACCGCAATGAATAGTGTTTCCTTTGTTGCTCCCTACCAAAATAGCTAAATTCGCTCCGATCAACAAGCTGTGTGCCAGAGCTAAAAGTAGACATATCTTGAAACGCCAACTTCTCTTAAACCCTTGGGCCAGATTCATTCAAACTTCACAGGAATGTTGCTTAGATGATCCGCTATGGAAATGGCAAATAAAAAATCAATTCTAACACAGCGCGCCTATATAGGCAATGGAAAATAACTGTTTTATTCTGCAACAAATCACAGCTCGGAAGAGCGTGAAGGGTGACGTCATTAAAAACTGCAAATTTATGACGTCACTAGTCGACTTTCTTGACGTTAGACGGTGTAACGTCATTTTCTCACATCGAAAACGTTAGAAAAGGATAGAAATGCATGTGTTTCAGTCGAGAATTTTAGCGGGATTTATTCTAACAATGGCGAATTGTTGTGAACTTTTGAAGGAAACAACAACATTATTGCCGATGTTCAGCCTGTTAGAATCGAAATAGATCAGCTCTAGCCAGTGATTTGTTGGGTAATAGATCACAGTTTGTCGGTCAGTTGTAAGTAGACAAATCACGCGCGCTACGCGCTCGTGATTTGTCTACTTTACAACTGACCTCCAAACTGTGATTTATTACTCAACAAATCACAGTTAGAGCTGATCTATTTATTAAACAAAACAAAAACGGGTTCTCTCTGATGATCAAAATTGGCCGCAAGAGCTACAAATAGAAAAAACGTTAACAATTTGCTTTAAACGCGAACGACTCATACACGCTTGGGTCAATTGATTCAGGACTGTTGCCTAGGTGGCTCCCTATCAAAATAGCTAAACTTGTTCCGCTCCGATGAACAACATTTAAATGACAACTCCACCTACACCTTTGGTCAAGTTCATCCAAAATTCTAAGGATTGTTGCTCGGCCCTCACCCATAGGGGCTTGAAGAAATATATGGGCTGCATGATGCTTCCACGCAGAGCTGAATACGGCCCGCACACTAGTACTGGTAAACCGCTTAGAGGATCTAAGCCTGTCCAGGAACCGCGGTGCGAGGCGGACCGTCCATGCTAATCAACCCTATTGGTTTCATTGGGCGACAGGGCTTGAGATGTCATTTCATCTCAATGTCGGGTAAAATTCCCACAAAATTGGAAGCAACGTCTCCAAATGATCTTTCCAGCGTTGATGGGGATGTAAAACCTCAAATCAACAAACAAACAAAGGATTGTTGCTTAGGTGACCCTCTACAGAAGTTGCTAAAATGTTTCGCTCCAATGAATGAAATTGCCGACAGAGCTAACAATAGAAAAAAAGCTTTAATTGCTAATCTCTCTTATACCTGTGGTCCAGTTTCATTCAAACTTCACAGTTTCATTCAATATTTGCAGTCACCCTGTTTCTAAATACAAATGTTATGCTTCATGGAATAAGATCGCCCGCACCCATCGGGGCTTGGAGAAATAGATTGGGCTGTACGGTGCTTCCACGCAGAGCTGATACTAACCGCACATGAGTACTGGTAATCCGCTTAGGTCTAAGCCTACCCAGGAAAAGTGCATGCTTATAAACCCTATTGGTTTCACTGGGATGTCATTTCATCTCAATGTCGGGTAAAAGTCCCACAAAATTGGAAGCAACGTCTCCAAAACTACCTACATTGTGTTGACGGGGACGTTAAACCTCAAATCAAACAAACATGGACTAAGATGGTTGTCAGTTTTCCACATGCTTCACGAAAACACGCCTATATATTTTTGACCCCCTTAAACCCCACTTTTATATACTAAAACTGGGTATGCAGGGGTATACACTGTTTTTCGTATTCCTGTTCAAAAACATAGATTGTGGGTACTCGTTAGAACCGCCTCACTGAGGCGGTTCTAACAAGTATCCACAACCTGTGTTTTGAGCAGAAATAAGAAAAAATATCGAAACTTTTTATCTGAAAATTTTGATTTTTCGGTGGTAAAATTTACAATGTATTTTGAAGCTTTGTGACTTCTGGGAATCAGGTAAGCGATTCAGGGCCATCTTGGTCTTCTTGTTTGTTTGTTGGTTATTGTAAACATCATCTGTCAACAGCAGAGATATCTTTGAGATATATTTGAGGGTGGGTAAATTGAGTTCTGTTTCCTTGAAAATTCGCTGTTCATCAAGAAATCACACCTATATAATTTTGACCCCCTTGAACCCCACTTTTATATAGTAAAACTGGGGTTTACAGGGGTAAACCTTATTTTTCTTATTTCTGCTCTAAAATATCGAGTGCGGTTACTCGTTAGAACCGCCTCGATGAGGCGGTTCTAACGAGTACCCACAATCTATATTTTGAGCAGAAATAAACAAAATATCGAAATTTTTCATCTGAAAATTTTGATTTTTCGGTGGTAAAATTTACAACGTATAGGCGTGTTTTCGTAATGACTTTTTGAAGCTTTGTGACTTCTGGGAATCAGGTGAGCGATTAAGGGCCATCTTGGTCCACTTGTTTATTTGTTTGTTATTGTAAACGCCATCTGCTATTAAACAGCAGAGATTTCTTTGCCTTAAACGTGTTGAGGGTGGGTAAAGTGAGTTCTGTTTCCTTGAAAATTAGTTGTTCATCACGAAAACACACCTATATAATTTTGACCCCCTTGAACCCCACTTTTATATAGTAAAACTGAGGTTTACAGGGGTAAACATTATTTTTCGTATTTCTGCTCTTAAATATAGATGGTGGGTACTCATTAGAATCGCCTCATTGAGGCGGTTCTAACGAGTACCCACAATCTATATTTTGAGCAGAAATAAGAAAAAATATCGCTATTTTCATCGGAAAGTTTTCATATTTTTCAGCGGTAAAATTTTCAATGTATTTGAAAAGGCGTGTTTTCGTAATGTTTGTTTTTAAATGCCGTGAGTGAGCAAATTACGTTGTTTTTAAGATGGAACATGTGTAGACAGCATTATTTGGCACTGCACCATCGCAAACAGACACCACATCGTCATGGGTGTATCTCCTTACTGAAAGATTTTACGAATGAGTAATGACCCTTCAAAATTATTGTAACGTAAGATATGCATTTGCAGATGCAGGTTATTCAAGATAGCGAACTGAACCGCATCACACACATGAAGGGTCTGACACACAAGTACGCATATTATTCACACAATAAGGCATTCACCAGGAAAACGCACCTATGTGGCATAAACCTACGTTTAACCCTCATCTTGCTGAATATTCTTTAAAGCCACACCCATTTCTGTCTATCAACCAATCAAATTACTTGACGTAATTTATTGCTACAAATTCATAAACTGGATGCCAACCAGTGAAGATCCAGATCAGATGGCTTCTTCAGAAGCCATCGGATCTGGATCTACACTGTTTGCAAAGGTAGGGGTTGTCGTGAACAGCAAGATAAGGGTTAATGACTGGATCAATTGTTTCAGAGCACAACTAAGAAAACTAATGCATGCAAACACCGCTTCTAAATAAGCGAATCCAGTTCTATATCTTCGAGTGTAAGCTAGGGAAACGGTACTGATCGGGGACTTAGGCCAGACTGTGTAAACCTAAAATTCTTGTACTTTAGCAAGATCGTCTGATCTGGGTCTACACTTTTTAACAAACCGATCTAGATTATATAGATAATCTGCTCAGGCAAAGCGGTGCGAGGCGGACCGTCCATACTAATAAACCCTATTGGTTTCATTGGGCGACAGGGCTTGAGATGTCATTACATCTCAGTGTCGGGTAAAAGTCCCACAAAATTGGAAGCAACGTCTCCAAAATAACCTTTACAGTGTTGACCGGGACGTTAAACCTCAAATCAAACAAACAAACAAACAAGATGCATGTTATTCAAGATAGCGAACTGAACCGCATCACACACTTCAAGGGCCTGACACACAAGTACGCATATTTTTCACACAAAAAGCATTCACCAGGAAAACGCACCTATGTGGCATAAACCTACTTTTAATGACTGGATAAAATGTTTCAGAGCACAAATAAGAAAGCACCGCTTTTAAATAAGTATGTCTTCGAGTGTAACCTGGGAAAACGATACTGATCCGTAGCTACCTATACGCAGATACCCCTTCGTAAAAAATAGACGAAGAAGAAGAAGAGGCAGAAAGAAGAAAAAGAAGAAGAAAAAGTAGCAGAGAGAAGAAGAAGAAGAAGAAGAAGAAGAAGAAGAAGAAGAAGAAGAAGAAGAACTTCAAGAAGAGAGAAGAAGAAGAAGATGAAGAAGAAGAAGAAAAACTGTATGTGTTTGGGATATATGCAGCACTATTTATTGGCTAGCATAGTTTCCTCCTTTGTCTCGGGGACCGCGCTTACATGTACAGGAAAAAAATTGCTCCCTGTAAGAGTGGTCCCCATTTGGTAAACGGAGTTATTATTTTTGTATTTTCTTTGGTTTGCGTTCAAATGTTTTTCTTCTAGCTACGCCCGTGGACTTTGACCAGACTGTGTAAACCTAAAATTCTTGTACTTTAGCAAAAAGCGTAGTCTCTGATCAGACGCCGCGTTTCGTCTGATCTGGGTCTACACTTTTTGCCAATCCTAACACATGATTTCAGTCTAGATTATATAGATTAACCCTCTTACGCAACACTATGATCTCACCCAGTCCCCGCCCATAGGGGCTTGAAGAAATATATGGGCTGCATGATGCTTCCACGCAGAGCTGAATCCGACCCTCACACTAGTACTTGTAAACCGCTTAGAGGATCGAAGCCTGTCCAGGGACCGCGGTGCGAGGAGGACCGTCCATGCTAATAAACCCTATTGGTTTCATTGGGCGACAGGGCTTGAGATGTTATTTCATCTCAATGTCGCTATAAGTCCCACACAATTGGAAGCAACCGTCTCAAAAATAACCTTTACAGTGTTGACGGGGACGTTAAACCTCAAATCAAACAAACAAACACTGATCTCACCGCGATAAGAATAGCGCGGTTATTTTTTTTTATAGACAACCGTTTCCCGGATTTAATACAAATAATTGATAGCCAAAGTTTCTGTACTTAGTAACATTTGTTAGATTTAAAATTGAGCCCCGAAAAGCGAATTTGTGTCTTCGAGCATTCCATCATGACAAATTTTAACTGCGCATGCCCAGCCGTTCAGAGGGGCCAGCGATATGGCTTTCTGTCTGAAGGTTCCTCTTGATTCACTGCTCGCACAGGCGATAAGTACCAAAATCGCTTGACGTGTCCCAATTGATCGACAAATGTCATTTCTACAGTCATGAATGAAAAAGTTCAACTATGATCTTCTATGCATCTTTTTTTTTTTTTTTTTTTTTTGTTGTCTGTTGTCAAAGACAAGTACTTTTTATATCATGTTAACAAGTCCGGGTAATAAACACCCTTCTTAACCCTACTTTATATAGGAAACACTCCGGTTTGCAGGGATTAACTTTGTTTTTCAAATTTCTGATTCAAGACATATATTGGGCCCCGTCAAGCGATTTTGGTACTTATCGCCCTTGCGAGCAGCGAAGGTTCAGGCGAGCCTGCGCATCCGCGCAGTCTCGCCAGAACCTTCGCTGCTCGCTCATACAAGCAGTGAATCAAGAGGAACCTTCAGACAGAAAGCCATATCCGTGGCCCCTCTGAATGGCTGGGCATGCGCAGTTAAAATTTGTCATGACGGAATGCTCGAAGACATAAATTCGCTTGGCGGGGCTCTATTCATATTATTGTGGGTACCCGTCAGTCTGTTTAGACGGTGATATACTTATTCCTTATCCCTCTAAAGACCCATCAGTTTTAATTTGTTTTGACTGGTATCGTGTAAAATGTCTGAAAACATTAATGTACTGCTTTAGGTCCGACAGTTTAGCAAATATAGCTACTGAGAATAAAAAGAACGGTCCCCTGAGTGCGTACTTTCTTGCATGCTAGACCCATTGAACTCGTGTTGTACATTTATTATATTTATTAATGCATTGCATGCGTCAAAAATAGAATAAAACTGATAAAATAGACATAGTATTCCTTATATGACAAATGGACTTGTCCAACATATAGCGATGGAAGAGTCCACTGGGATACAATGGGCTAAAGTATTTGGATGAAGATTAAAAGGGGTATCTGGGCGCAACCCTTTAACCCATTGTATACTAGTGGACTCTTCCATTGTTATATGTTGGACAAGTCCATTTGTCATATAAGGAGTAGCAGGCCATTTTTTCGTTTATATTCTTTTTTGACGGAAACTGCTTTTAGTAAATAGAGCAGGCCCTGAACAGACGCCGCGTTCTGGGCCAGAACTTTTTTGCCGAGGTACCCCTTTAGGGGTTTCCGGCATTCAATGGTTTAAAATGTTCGATCGTTTTAATCAATAGAGTGAAACTTCCCATAACGAACAAACGTCAAGCATGTCCATTTCCCATTACGAAAACACGCCTATACCAATACATTGTAACCTTTATCGCAAAAAAAAATGAAAAAATTTAAGATGAAAAATTGTGATTTTTTTCTTATTTCTGATCAAAATATAGAGTGTTGTACTCGTTAGAACCGCCTCGATTAGGCGGTTCTAACGAGTACCAACACTCTATATTTTGGAGCTGGAATAAGAAAAATAAGGTTTACTCCTGTAAACCCCAGTTTCACTATGTAAAAGTTGGGTTCGAGGGGGTCAAAATTAAATAGGCGTGTTTTCGTGATGCACACGACAAAACCTACATTGAAACCACCAAAGAACCAGATTAGCCTGCATGTCATCAAGTTTTGTAATGGCTTTTAGATAGTGCAAAAACTGTAGAAAGCTGACACGCACACATCATAGAAGGCCATTACAAAATCACGCCTATACAAATACAATGTTTACTTTAACACCGAAAAAATGACAATTTTAAGATGAAAAATTGTGATATTTTTCTTATTTCTGCTCACAATATAGAGTGTTGGTACTCGTTAGAACCGCCTCATCGAGGCGGTTCTAACGAGTACCAACACTCTAAATTTTAGAGCAGGAATAAGAAAAATAAGGTTTACCCCTGTAAACCCCAGTTTCACTACATAAAAGTGGGGTTCGATGGGGGGGTCAAAATTATATAGGTGTGTTTTCGTGATGCACACGACAAAACCTGCATTGAAACCACCAAAGACTCAGATTAGCCCGCATATCATCAAGTTTAGCAAAGGCTTTCAGATAGTGCAGAAACTGTAGAAATCTGACACGCACACCTCATCGGAGGCCATTACGAAAACACGCCTATACAAATACATTGTTAACTTAAACGCCGAAAAAACGAAAATTTAAGATGAAAAATTATGATATTTTTATTATTTCTGCCCAAAATACAGATTGTGGGTACTCGTTAGAATCGCCTCATCGAGGCGGTTCTAACGAGTACATCAATCCATATTTTAGAGCAGAAATAAGAAAACTAAGTCTTATCCCTGTAAACCCCAGTTTTTTCTATATAAGAGTGGGGTTCAAGGGGGTCAAAATTATATTGGCGTGTTTTCGTGATGGAAAACACCAAAGACTCAGAATAGCCTGCATATCATCCGGTTTAGCAAAGGTTTTTTTCTGGTATTTTCTTAGATAGTGCAGAAACTGTAGAAAGCTGACACGCACACCATTACGAAAACACGCCTATACAAATACATTGTAAACTTTAACGCCGAAAAAACGAAAATTTTAAAATGAAAAATTGTGATATTTTCCCTATTTCTGCTCAAAATATAGAGTGTTGGTACTCGTTAGAACCGCCTCATCGAGGCGGTTCTAACGAGTACAACAATCCATATTTTAGAGCAGAAATAAGAAAACTAAGGCTTATCCCTGTAAACCCCAGTTTTTCTATATAAAAGTGGGGTTCAAGGGGTCAAACTTATATAGACGTGTTTCGTGATGTTTGTCGTGCGCTTGCTAAAACTAAAATGATAAACTGGTGGGCGAGTAACGTAAATTTTGGAAATGTCAAGGTGAAGGACATACATAGCACACGTATTGAGAAACGATACAACTTTTGAGACTTCTTGTTTGCTAGGCTGTACGACGAATTTCCGCCAAAGGGCGTGTGCATTTAAAGGAAATAATTCGCACTCAGGAATAAAGTATTCCCTTTGTTTGTAACGCTATGGATATACGAAAGATTAGAAAAAAATAATGTTCCTTGCAGTGAAGGTTTACCTTTTCCAGTGCATACTTTGACCAGGAAAGTTGTTCATGTAATTATTTTCCCGGCAAATATGATAGATTTGTTCTGGTGTTAGGTATTGTAATTACAATACCGCAATTAATTTATCAGTCTTAACTCTTTTTGTACCAAATGGAATCTTCCTCCTTATATATAGCAGGAGTTCATTTCAAAATTTAGGGGTGCCAGGTTGTATTTTCTTCAAAATTTGTTCGGAAAATGGCTGAACTTTTTGCAAACAGTGTAGGCCCTGATGAGACGCCGCGTTCTGCGGCGTCTCATCTGGGCCTGCACTTTTTGCCAAGGTACCCGTTTTGGGGTTCCCGGTACTAAATGGGTTAAACTATACCTCATGAGAATAACATATTTATCAAGTATTTTTTACATTAAGCCTTATATGATCTATAGAATCGTCCATCAAATCGCTTTGGCCATATTCAGTTATAATTAACCCTTATCTTGCTGATTGTTTGCTTGATTCGAGGTTTAACGTCCCCGTCAACACTGTAAAGGTCATTTTGGAGATGTTGCTTCCAATTTTGCGGGACTTTTACCCGACATGGAGATAAAATGACATCTCAAGCCCTGCCGACCAATGAAACCAATAAGGACGCATCATCACTCACACGTGTCCGTGAAAAGAACACCCTACTAAACTCCGCATGTATATAAAGAAAACTGGGGTTTACAGGGGTATACATTATTTTTGTTATTTCTGCTACAAGATGTTGTGCCATTTTGGAGATGTGAAACATGCATTATGTCGCAGGGGTGTATTATCGTTATGGCCTGAGCAGGCTTAGATCCTCTAAGCCGTTTACCAATACTCGTATGCGGGTCGGTTTCAGCTCTGCGTGGAAGCATCATGCAGCCCATCCATTTCTTTAAGCTCCGATGGGCGGGTGCTGTTATCCTGCTGAACAAATTCATTTAGCCACGCCCATTTTTGTTGTCAACAAGTCAACTTACTTGGTATTATGTATTCGTTAAAATTCACAATTGAATGACAAACCGTACTGATCCTGACCGGAAGCGCTCTGACCTAGATCTACACTGTTTGCGCAGCTTGAGGCTACCGTGTTTAACAGGAACAGGGTTAAATGGAATCTAATTAATCTCATGTGAGCAAACTACCCAAAAGTCACCAACCTTTAACATTTTCATCACTGAATCCCTGAGGTGGACGATTCCCATAGCAACAGATAAGGTAAGTATTTTGTGATAATTGAAGGATAGTTTTCCTTATTTCTCCATATAAACCTATGTTGTGTTTACTCATTAGAAATGCCTCGGCAAGGCGGTTCTAATAAGTACCCACGACGTAGGTTTATATGGAAAATTGACAATTAACCCAAAATACTTACCTTAATATCTGTTGCTATGGATTCCGTCTTCGTCATGGTTACAAAAAAGTGTTTAACAACTGCCATTAAAACAGAATGACAGTGTTGACAAACAGTGTAGATCCAGATGAGATTGCTCATTACGAGCAATCTAATCTGGATCCACACTGTCTCCATAGTTATCTGTACTGGGCTACATTGTTGGAAGACTTAAGCAAAAAGTGATGATATAGATAACACGACGCCTGTTCAGGATCTTTGGTACATGTATGTCTGCGTTAAATTAAACACTATAAGCCACAGTCATCGTTATTCCAAAATTGGAACGTTATGATGCATAGAAAGTTGTTGTCTCCCAACTTGATGCCTTGATACCGTAGGGCGGATTTTTGTTTAGTATCGTCACATTACATCCAGTGAAGTCAGCGTACATGTACATGAGGTCATATTCAATGGACACATCAAACAGGTGAGAATTAGGCCTAGAAATAGCTGTTTTTCCGCTGACCCGGCCGACACCAAATTTTTGTGCCGACTCTGCAATTTTTGGGCCAGACAGAAAAAAATAAATAAATAAAAAGATTTTCTTACCCTATCTACCTAAATATGTTCTACCACGTTTGACAAAAATTCATAAAACTGTCAAAAAAGCAAAACTTATTCTTAGAATTCTGTTGAATATATCACTTTGAAAGATTTTTGCTCTGTTCCATCAAATGGAAAGTTGACAAAAAATAAAAAGTAGTATAACCTATGCCGAATAAAAAAATGAATTCCAGGGTAAAACCTAAGATTTCCTAATATGGTTTGCAATAATAAAATATCTACTTACCCACGTGTAATATGAGAGAGAGAAGATATGAAATTGCCGCTGTCTTCTTAACATTTATCCACCGTTTAAAACTGACCATGTTGGATGCATTAGGCAATCTTATCCAGGAATTAATATTGTATAATCCATTATACTTGTCTTGAATTATTTTGCAGTTCGTGGTTATAGTAAACGTATTCCACTTGAAAACTTTGACACTTTGTTTCAGTCACAAACTGTTGCTGAAGTTAAGGTTGACTTCACTGCTTGCACGATATCAACAAAACTGTCATATATGTGAGGTTAACGGCGGCCTTGTTAGGATATTGTGTTGCGCAGGCCACGCTTATCACATTACGATAATGCACCAGTCATTTGTAACCACTGCCCCCCCCCCCCCCGCCTCACCCCACCTACGGGGATAGCGGGGACAATGACTTTTCACTTTTCACAGCCCTGCTAGAAGCCCTGCTCTACGGGGGACCTCCAGAAGGTAAAAGCCCCGCTGTTTATAATAGTTCATTCCACTGGGTATATTTGCCTAATACCAAAACCCCTGCATTAACCCGGCACTGCGGGGGAGAACAGAGGGTAATTACCCCGCACATTAGCCCCGCTATCCCCCGCCTATCCCTGTAGGTGGGGGGGGGGGGCGGTGGTTACAAATGACAAGTGCATAACACAGCCATGCGACATAGTGCATCTTTTCTCATCTCCAAAATGGTTACTTTTCTGATAAAAATCCGTGATATATTTCGTATTTATACTACAAACATAATTATGTTGTGGGTACTCGTTAGAACCGCCTCAATTAGGCGGTTCTAACGAGTACCAACAACCTATGCCTTGTAGCAGAAATAAGAAAAACAATGTATACCCCCTAAACACCAGTTTCTCTATATAGCGTAGGGTTTAGGGGATGTTCATTTCACGGGCTTGCTCACGTGATGAAGACAATCCCTGCTTTTGCAAACAGCACGGATCCAGATAAGAAGTCATCTGATCAGGATCTACACTGTATGTCATAGTGATTGTGAATTCATTGAATACATCATAGCGAGGTGATTTGATTGATTGATAGTCGGAAATAGATGTGGCTAAATTAATGTATTCAGCAGGATAACGGTTATCTGCATAAAGTGATTCTTACATGCATTAATATTCTCACTGTTGACTATTCTAAATTCTGAGTTTATAATTTTAGAGCATATCTGCCCTGTGTACAAATCACAGTATTCCAACTGTTGGCAAGTATAACATCGTTTTCCATTTTTTTTTTGTCTCAAAAGTTAGATTCCGGGTACTCGTTAGTGTTTCAATGAGACGATTTTAACCATCACGAAAAGAAGCCTCTATAATTATGAACCCCTTGAACCCCACTTTTATATAGAAAAATTGGGGTTTACAGGGGTAAACCTTATTCTTCATATTTCTGCTCTAAATAATAGATTGTGGGTACTCGTCAGAACCGCCTCATCAACTTATTTTTTCTTATTTCTGCTCTAAAATACAGATTGTGGGTACTCGTTAGAACCGCCTCAACCGCATCGATGAGGCGGTTCAAACGAGTACCCGGTTCTAACGAGTACCCACACTCTATATTTTGAGCAGATAAAAGAAACATACGACAACTGATCATCTTAAAAATGTCGTTTTTTTTCGGTGGTAAAGCTTACAATGCAATTGTATAGACGTGTTCTCTAACGCCAACCCACATTTATTGTTTGCGACACAGGTAAGAAAGATAGGAAATAAAAATAATTAAAAAGCTAATTCTGCAAATATGGAAAACGCCATTGTAGCACTCGGGTTTGAGTTCGTAAAAATATTAGAATTCGATACCCACTAAAGCTGAACTGAGCATCAAATGTTTAAAAAGTTCTCTGCCAAATGCATGTTGCCGAAGTTATTCTTACTATTTTATTTTGTAATTCCTACGTATCCATTTATAATGTTTTGTTTGTTTGTTTTTTTGTTTGATTTGAGGTTTAACCTCCCCGTCAACACTGTAAGGGTCATTTTGGAGACGTTGCTTCCAATTATGTGGGACTTATACCCGACATTGAGATGACATGACATCTCAAGCCCTGTCGCCCAATGAAACCAATAGGGTTCCTACGCTTTGAAAGGGCAAACTCGCATCGCTTTGCCTGGGCAGGCTTAGATGCTCTATGCGGTTTACCAGTACTCGTGTGCGGGTCGATTTCAGCTCTGCGTGGAACCATCATGCAGCCCATATATTTCTTCAAGCCCCGATGGGCGGGGGCCGCCGTTTATAATGTATGTTATCAGGTATACTTACTTCTTTTTAACGTTTTATACAAATATAAAGAGGCTACATTCTCGTTCGATATCCAATGTTTATTATTATTATTATTTTATATAATTATTTTTAATTATTTATTTTTGCATGCCTGTTCTTATAATATATAAAAAGCCTACGCCTTTCAGTCCGTTTTATCAGAAAACTTTTTTCAACCACTTTCTAACAAAAATGAAACCCTTACATACGAGTAGCGCAAATTAGGCATACTCAAGCAAAATATCTGCGAAATAGAGAAATATGTCCAATAAACGGCAAGAAATACACCGCAGAACTTAATAATCCGAAAATAAAACGTTTTCTTTTAAAAGAAAGAGCAAATTCTTTCCTTTAAAGTAGCCTCTGTTGCCCATCTTTTTTCTACATTTTTGTTGTGCTTGTTTTGTTTTCTGGGTAGGTCATTTCCTTACATTCTTTTTCGTTAAACTTCATGGTACACAATATCCAAAATCAAGACACCTCTATACACCTCACGCACATGACAGTGTACAAAAACACAAATGTAAACAATATACAGTAAAATTCCTATATTAAGACCGCCTTTGGGACTGTTCAAAAGTGGTCTTAAAGACCACTTTTGAACAGTCCCAAAGGTGGTCTCTGACCAGAGGACACTGCATTCAGAAAACACACAAAAAGAATGAGTCAAATCTACTAAATAAGCTTTACAAAACAGAATAAGTCTTAAATTTAGGTGGTCTTAATAGCGAAATTTCACTGTATATTTTCATTTTATTAAAACAATGTTCCGACTTTACATATTCCGCTGCAGATATATATTCTGTATTGGCTTTCTTAACATCCCGTACCACTGAATAACCCGTTCACTTCTTGCAATACTACTCAATTTATTACTCAGTAGCGTTGTAACAGTTGTGTGGAGTTCAATAGTCACATCTTGCCCTTGCTTCAGAAATCTTTCATACTGCACAAATAACTCCGTGAAACTCCTGTCTCCTCTATTGATCCAAGTACCTGACTAATTAGAAACTGATGTCGCCTAAAGAAAACTTTGCGCAAGGCTCTGTAATATACGTGTTTTCTTCTCTATTTTCGTCCTCCTGGTTGTTGCTTAACAGTCTTCTTGCTGTGAAAGTAAAATTTAATGCCTCAATATTATTCACAGTGTCTGCTTTATTGTCAAATGTCTTTTTCATTTGAATCCACTCACGGGAAAATTACTTTAAAGGCATTTGTGATCCTAAAAGCACGCAAGTGGTGTTAATTTGTACATGTATATTGAAAGCTTTTTCCAGAGCGCCGCTTTTACGTTTGGAGAGCGAAGATTCTGGCAAAACTGCAAACGCAGGCTTGTCTGAACCTTCACTCTTCGTATGTGCGACTAACTTGTGTGTTTTGAACTCTGACCTTTTTTATTGATCACAGCAACTTAGCCGTAAAAGTGACAGTCAATTTCACCCGCAGAAAAAAAAAAAACATTTTTAAATCTATCATTGATTTTTAAAATGCGTAAAATTATATATTCCATAAAATTTATATCTGAAACAGTTGCGATCATTAGCTGTAGCAATTCGAAAAGGACTTATAACTTTTAACACTGTAAAATTATTTTACTGGTACCGTATCTTTATACGCGACTTTACTGTGATAAAAATACAGAAAAATGTAATTTTACAGAATAGAATCAATACGAGACGGCATTGAGAAGACACCGTGAAAGAAACAAAACGAGGAAAAAGGTTGATTCGCTTCTAATCCCAAAAGACTCTACAGCAATTATTTCTTTGCAAAGACAATAATTTAATAATGATTTCCAATGAACAGTACACCTTTACAGAGGCACACACAATATTATGGATACTTTGCCAATGAATGGAATCAAAGTTAAACAAGACCTCCAGTTGAGAAATGAAGTGTTGAAATAAACATCTCTCGCGGTATGTTACAACTTTACAAGTAAACTACAAGAGAATATCACTTCTTTCTCACTACGAGTTGGCAGCTATCGACTTTCCCTCATATACTTCCTGCATGACGATAAACGAATATGCTAACTATACAGATCATAACCAATTTCTTTCTCGCGCAGTGATTTGTAAAGAGTCCAAGAAATTAGTTACGCTACGTTCTACTGTAAGGATTGTTCTCTCTCAACAAAATTAATATTTGAAATAAACTTATTCTTTCTTCGTCTTCGATCACTCATCTTATGATCGCCAAGTACTAAACTTTAGAAAAATAATCAAGTGCTTCACAAAAACACCTGGAACACGAACAAATAAGTATGAAACAACTTAATAGTGTTTTTCAAGAAAAGGTATTGAGTTCCGTCAGTGATAAAACTCACAGTGTGTTTTTATTGCTAATTATTGTTTAACTGCCACTTTGAAACATACAAATCCCTATTGATAGTTGTGGTCAGTAACATGGATGCCCGCCCTCCACTGGGGCTCTTAGACTGTTGCCGCAATAATAATAATAATCGACCTTGTTTATAGAGGGTAGCACATTTAGTACTAGTACTAATCTTCCATGTGGCCCGCTTTTCCTGGGAAGGAACCAGTACTAAGCAATGTGGATAAAGTCTCTTGCTCAAGGAAACAACACGTGGCGCTTGCGAGGATCGAACCGGCTACCTCTCGATCTCAAATCCGATGCTTTACCACTGCACCACAGCGCCCCACTCACATGTACATCACGAAAACACGCCTATATAATTTTGACACCCTTGTATAGTAAAACTGGGGCTTACAGGGGTAAACCGTATTTCGATGAGGCGGTTCTAACGTTTACCCACAATCTATATTTTGAGCAGAAATAAGAAAAATATTACAAATTTTCATCTCAAAATTTTAATATTTTTCGGTGATAAAATTTACAATGTATTTGGGCCCCGTCAAGCGATTTTGGTACTTATCGCCTATGCGAGCGCGAAGGGTCAGGCGAGCCTGCGCATCCGCGCAGTCTCGCCAGAACCTTCGCTGCTCGCTCATACAAGAAATGAATCAAGAGGAACCTTCAGACAGAAAGCCATATCCCTGGCCCCTCTGTATGGCTGGGCATACGCAGTTAACATTTGTCATGACGGAATGCTCGAAGACCCAAATTCGCTTGGCGGGGCTCATTTGTATAGGCATGTTTTCGTAATGTAGACTGTCGCTGCACACATGTACGTCTCCGAGTAGACTGTGCAAACTTTTCAATGGAAGAGAAAAAGAAACCCCATTACGATAACACACCCGTGCGACATAGTGCATTTTTCACATCTCCAAAATGACCATCTTCTCATGAAAATCCTTGATGTTTTTCTTATTAATACTGCAAACATAGGTTGTGGGTGCTCGTTAGAACCGCCTCATTGAGGCGGTTCTAACGAGTACCCACAACCTATGTCTTGGAGCAAAAATAAGAACAATAATGTATACCCCCGTAAACCCCAGTTTTCTCTTTTTTTAAGTGGGGTGTAGGGGGGTCTTCATTTCACGGACTTGTTCACGTGATGCGGAATATGTACTTTTGAAACTTTCTTGAACACTGATTGGTAAAATGTTAATATCTATTTAAAAAGATTTAATTGACGGCAGACATTTTTTAAGATTTCCTGAAAAACATGATTTTCTGTGTGGTTTACTGTCTTCAAAGTGATTCTGTTTCTTAAATTAGTGTCGACATTGCATAATGTTTGGCACAGAAACCACACCTTGTTAAATGCATCAATTTTTTTCCCCATTTTGGTTAAATGAAATTTTCTGTGCAGTATGATCAATTGATTAAGTTATTGGTTTTGATTCGTTTTTTTTTTTTTTCTTCTTCTTATTCTAGTTCTTCTTCTTATCATTTCGCTAAATTTTGTCCGGACTAGTTCTCAGTAACAACTAGACGGACTGGTAGATATGGATATGAAGTTGGGCTGAAGTGATTTAAAATTCAAAACTGCGAATCCAAAATGTCCCCTCGGGCCTGGGGCATGCAAAACTCCGACCTATTTTGTCCGGACAAGTTCTTAGTAACAACTGGACGGACTGTACTGAAATTTCTTGGATATGATAGAAATGGATATGAAGTTGGGCCGACTAGTTCTCAGTAACAACTAGACGGACTGGTAGATATGGATATGAAGTTGGGCTGAAGTGATTTAACATTCAAAACCGCAAATCCAAAATGTCCCCTCGGGCCAGGAGCATGCAAAACTCCGCCCTATTTTGTCCAGACATGTTCTCAGAAACCGCACGACAGATTTTTCTGTAATTTTGGGGAGATGATAAATATCAATAAAAAGTTTTGCTAGAGGGCGTCAAAGCGCCCTCGGCGTGCGCCGGGGCCTTGTCTTACACTCATACCGGACTTATACGGACATGACTGCTATCTGTGCTGATAATCAAGGGAACTAACGCGTACAACACAGAAAATAAATGGTTATCTCCCAAAGGCCTCATGGTTACCTAGGTGACATCCGAACGATTTTGAGGCATCGGTATGAAGTCTGAGAACCGCTTTATATGTATTTTATAGGTCACTGTTCTAATTCATGAAAGTAGAGATAGTGTTATAATGTAACTTCGCCCCCCCCCCACCCCCCCCCCAAAAAAAAATAAATAGGCTGCACGATGCTTCCACGCAGAGCCGAATCCGACCGTCACACGAGTACGGGTAAACCGCTTAGAGGATCTAAGCCTGCCCGGGAAAAGCGGTGCGAGTCGACAAAAAAAAAAAAAAAAAAAAAAAAAAAATAGAAAAAGGGGGTAGTGTATTTCTTTTTCAAAAAGGACCAAATTATTATTTTTTTACTTCACAAAATTTACATGGATGTGTTCACAATAAATTTACAATTTTACTCCCGCTGGCACAGAAAAGAAAAAACAATTTACAAAAACGTTATGAAAATAAATTCATCAGGTTTGTCGCTGTATTCGGTATGTTTACTATATATATTCTATACATTTAGAGGGTGCTTCCAAATATATGTAAAAAGGACTAAAAAGTTGTTCATAAAATTGCATTAAAAATATATGTGGATATTCGAAAAAGAATGCAAAATCACGAGCCGTTTGCACAGAAAAGATATTCCTAAAAGTTTTTATTTTATGGGGCAATACTTATCAAGTTCCTATATAAATCTATGTATTAACCAACAGCAGTTACCTTGATGTCCGTTAAAGATCGACATGCACCACACCAGGAAAGGCCTTATATCTCAGAAACCGTCTAATCACGACCGCTAAACAAAATATATTCATTTTCCTCATGATAATAGAAATGAAGGCAATGATCTGGAATCGATACAATTAACGCAAAGCTCCCATCAGAGATACAAAAGGGAAAGAGACAGAAACATGAAATAACTAGACCCTAATCGAAACGCAAAAAGCGGAAAGCCAACAGAAAGTCACTTATCTACAGAATGGCCAATTGGATATCAAAAACAACAACAAAAATATAAGCGATACACACACTCAAAGACAACCGATAACAAAAACAAACCGCGACAGAAGAATCGCCTTGGAACGGTCAGTGAAACGAACTCCACTGGGTGAAGCTTAAATCGATTTTACGCGTCCGCAATCCTCGCCTTACTTCCGTCGGGATTTAGACAAATAATTTGTTCAGTCCGCATGAAGACCTCCTAACTCATCAGTTCAACATCTCCGAGAACACAAAAATCAAACAACCATAGAGACGAAACAACGGTAAGAAACCACTGAAATGCTGGAGCAAAATAAAACCAACAGTTAGTCTCCGATGGGCCCGATCAGAGACAGAGCATCAGGCACCATCCAACATTACATCAAATGTAATTCTCTCTAATTCTCAGCTAGCTTTTACGCTGGAACCGTCATAGAATCTGAGCCTGACCCACCGGCGTGCAATTAAGGAGAAACGCAAAATTGTCAACCGTGATTGGGTAAACTACAATGCATTCAGTCTGTTGTGTAACATTAATGTTGTACCCAATCTTTTTATATCGAAGAATATGTTTACTAAATTGAGAGCTGAAGTCATTGCAAGTATATACTTGTTCTTAATTTATATACTAAGTCACCATAAAATTCGAAATATAGGATGCCGCCCGAGGAACATCATCATCAAAGAAAGGAATATTTACAATCTCATAATCAAAATCAACGCGTTTATTTTGCAGGAAACAAAGCCATCTTCAGTAGACAGATGTAAATCCGAAAACGGGACCTCAGTATCAGAAGAATTTGTTTTATTTAATTGAAGATCTAAAGAGGGGGTGGGAGCGGGGGGGGGGGGGGGGGGTGCGTAAATATGACTGATTAAACCATCGAAATATGTATGGTCAGTATAAAGCATCCAAATATCTAGAAGTCGAGCTAAAGGCTCCAACGATTTCAGATTGGAACCGTCAACTGAATGCGTTTTAACATCAGAAAAATGAATATAGGGGTGGAGATCTGGGGCCAGTTGTTCAAAGCATTGTTAGCTTTACGAGCTCGTTAGTGGTCAAATTGGTAACTGTTCGAGCAAGTACAAAATCTAAAATTTCGGTATTTTTGCTGAACAAATGTGAGCAGCTTTTGCATTTGCAAAAACTGCTCACATTTTTTCAGCAAACATTTTAACGTATGTGCCATATTAAATGATCAAGATTTTAACAATTCATTAACTAACGACATGGTTAATTTTGAACAACTGGCCCCTGAACGGTTTCTGTAATATTATCCCTTTTATGAAGTCGAGAGGTGGGGCATTGCCACCGATAGATCTCAGTGGAACCCCAATTGGTGTCACTTATCATAAGAACAAGAATGTATATTGTTTAGGGGTGGGCATCTGGCCGGTTTCTGAGATATTAGGCATTTTATCATGTGTATGAGTGGGGCATGTTGCCGGCTGACCCACACGTTGGTTTCATATATATTACACTGCAACGATGCGACCGCACTGGGAGTGAGTGTTTGAGTTTTACGTGCCACCAACAGCTAAGGTCATACGGAGACGGGACCTCGGTTTAAAGACTCATCCGAAAGTCTGGAGAAGCCCGGGATCGATCCTGCGATCCCTGGTTTACAAGGCGAGTAGCGTAACCACTACACCACAGAGGCTTCTAAAGACCGCACTGCGAACGACAGCTGTAGAATTGCTGGTAGGTAGGGGATTATGAAAGTTCAACTCTTGCACCCGTTTCAAATGCAGATTCGTACATATACAATAACACGTTTGACGAATGAATTCTTGTTTATATAGTGACTCATGAAGTAGCATACATAGCGAAACTTTAGTGGTCGTGAATCAGGATTATGCATTGCCTTCTCTTCACAACAACATTGGGAAAACACATCTATGCAAGTAGATTGTAAATTTTACCGCCAAAAAGCGAAAATTTTAAGCTGAAAAAGTGTGATATTTTTCTTATTTCTGCTCAAAATAAAGATTATAGTAACACGTTAGAACCGCCTTATTGAGACGGTTCTAACGAGTACCAAAATCTATAGTTTAGACCCTCTAAGCGGTTTACCAGTGCTCGTTAGCGATTGGTTTCAGCTCTGCATGGAAGCATCATGCACCCTATCTATTTCTTCAAGCCCCGCTGGGCGGGGGCTGTTAATGTCGACAAGCCGACGTCAATATAATTCTTATTCATTATGCCTGGAATGACAATTAAAATAATATTAACTTGAACACCGACCAGTGACATAATGTTATTAATCAAGTATTTTGTATTGGCCCAGGTACAGGTCCGAGGTCTGCTGCATTGGACCGCGGCCTTCGGCCTCGGGCCAATGCAGCTGCACGTGGACCTGTAACTGGGTCAATGCGAAATTACTTGATTAATGACAATTTTATTAATTGACACAATTAAAAAACATGATTATTGATGTTTTTGACCTCAGTTAAGATTTGTTGACCTGGTGTTAATACGGATGACCTCAGACCAATACAGGATAGTCAATTAATAATAAATGGTAACAATCTTCTTATAAATGAGCCGGGGCTCAGCATTTCCTTCAACTTACATGTACACCCAGCGAAGAATCAGAACAGCCTGCGCATCCATATAGTTTTACCAGAGACTTCACTTGCTGCATGAAGGAGCATTGGGCCCTTAGCTATCTGTAGAGTGCACAACGAAGACTCTGATCCGTCTGCGCGGATGCGCAGGCTTGTCTGAGTCTTCGCTGGGTGCACATGTCTTGTTGTAGGTTTTGTCGTGCGCTGGCTTATTAATAGTATAATTTCTTTGTTTGAAAAATATGACCTTAAGACTAAATGGATAAGTGTACTGAATGCATCATTGCTTTATCTAACCTTGTTACGGCTATTTCGACGGTGTTTACCACTGTCCAGAGCGAAGCAGTTCACTTGATATGTTTATTCCATGAAATACAATACCATGTTGAATTAATTTTCCCTTGTTTAATGTGTTTATTATCATGGAATTTGATAGTAAACTTCATTTCAGGCCAGGCCGCCAACTTCTATAGAAAACTACAGGATGACCCCCTGTGGGATACATGCACGTGCAACACTCTGACAGTCAAATCGAGATGCACGCTGTATTATAGTTTATCAACGACCTTTGAGAGTTCAACGTTCAAGCGTGACAAGGCTATTCCATGCTTTATGGGAAGCAGGTGTTTCGGATTTCTTTTTGCGCAGATTTTAAAATTATAAATACGTTTTTTTTTTTTTTTTTGTTAATGCCATTATGTAGAAGTTGTGGCCAAGTGCTCAATATGATGCAGTACGACCCTTAGTAAAACTATATCGCCCAATATAAAATCCCAACTGAAGGTGGTTTTCCTAAAACGCGGACTTGTCCAAAATTAAAAGTGCAGTGACGTCTCTCTGCGTTTTGAAATAAAAATAAAAAATAAGTTCCTTTAAGAGCAATGAAAACATTCATAAGAAAGAAGATGGGCCATACTACGTAGTTTCGGCTAATAAAGCCTCAACTGTGACCCTGTAATGATCCGGCAAAGAAAGCCAGAGGAAACATACTGCAATTTTGCGAATTTCGAATAGGCAGTCGATTCAAAGACTGATATAAATCAAAATGGGGTCCAAATAATTAAAACCCTGTCTAGAATGAGTCTAAATCAATAATTTATTTCTGATTTCTCAGAATATTCACGATGATCTCAAAGGACCAAAAGTAAAATATAAACTGCACTATGGTTGCTGCATGAAGACTATATGATATAATCTTGCTTGTAAATACTAATAAACAAAATAACGGTGATTGAAATAATCTAGTTTTGTTTTTAGAAACGCTTCCCGTATTTGAACCATGAACTGTAACGTTTACTTCGACCCCGCCCTTCGGGGCTTGAAGAAATAGATGGACTGTATGATGCTTCCACGCAGAGCTGAACTCGACCACACATGAGTACTGGTAAGCCGCTTAGAAAATTTAAGCCTGCCCAGGCAAAGCGGTGCGAGTCGACCCATCCATGCTTATAAACCCTACTAGTTTTATTGGACGACAGGGCTTGAGATGTCATATCATCTCAATGTCGGGTAAAAGTCCCACAGAATTGGAAGAAACGTCTCTAAAATGACCTATACAGTGTTGACGGGGACTCTAAACCTCATTTCAAACAAACAAATAAACAAAGCAACGTTTACTGACCAAGGCAATACATCAAGGACGTGCTACGCAGGAAAAGCCATAAACAAATAAACGAACCATCCCAGGCAACCAAAAGAAGAGTAAGAGTTGTGATATGACGAGGCACACAAAGAATAAGGCTTGAACCAACACACAAGTCCAACACACATCCGTACACGCAAAACATTGCAAAGGAACGACCCCTGTTGGGAGTCTGCAGAAAGCTCTTTTGAGGTAGGGTTTATGTGTGGCGGAAGTAAAAAGTCTCCCTGACCTACACCATAGTGTAGTTTATATTTTTTTTGTCCTTTGGGATCATTGATTTAATTGTTGAATTTTGAAAATATTTGAGGGTCACTGATGAGGCCTAATTGGCCGAAACTAGATAGTCTGGCCCAGAAAACATGTACACTCCATATTTTCCAGTTCTGTGGTGTATTCCTTGCTTTCAAAGGATAATCCTTTCGAGAACATATTTACAGTACGAAGTCTATGAGAATTCATCCCTCGCATTAACTTCCAGTACAAACTCATTCATGACAGCATATTGAGCCACAGCAAGGAATTAGGGAATAGCTCTATCCGAAATTGTAAATTGGGGAGGTAAGCCGGCGGTTTTATGGTTGCAAATTTTGTTTAACGGTGGCGCGTCAAAACGGGATTGGCGACAGTAAAACCGTCGAGTTACCTCCCCCAAATGACAAGTTTCAATACAGTTAATCCTAATTCTAATGCATTTATTCACTTGTTTTGTATGAAAAAAATCCACTTTCAAGGGCAGTGAGAAATGTAAAACCAAATATAACCAATGAACAGCGACGTTACATGACAACGTCGGGTTTCCGACGGTATATCGCAGAATATTTACATTTCCAGTGTAAAGTCTAATGTAAACCTATAGAAAACAATTGCGTTCATACGTCAATGAACGCATCGAATCACATGATTTTCAGTGACGTTAAATGACGTCATTCTAAACCATTGTTCTCTACGGGCGTTGATGACGTCAACGCTGCTCCGCTCTTTGTAGAAAAACAGCGTGTAAATGTTTTTCAGCTTCAAAAATTTGCCCTACAAGCATGTTTTTCGCCCAGTTATGAGGGGCAAATAATGTAAATATAAAAAATAAACTTAATTTTTTCTGCTTTTCATGAAAGTATGAACGACAGTGGGTCGCTAGCAAAGTTTACATGAACCCCTTCGGGGTTCATTTACTTTGCACGAGACCCACTGCGTTCATACTTCCATGAACTGCAGAAAAATAAATTTCATTTCTTAAATATACTCTCGCAATTTTTTTGACGTGATCCAATCAGACGTCACGGTACATTAGAATGAAATCATTTGGCATAATTGATTCTATTGTGGAATTTTGAAAACATTAAAGGGTCACAGATAAGGCATAATTGGCCAAAACCAGCCATAGTTTGATCATGAAAAACGTGTTCTCTCCACAATTTTCAGTTCTTTTCTGTAATCCATGCTTCGCAAAGGGATTACCTTTTCAGAGCATATTGAGGATTCAATAACGATCTGACGTAATATCTGTTTAACCACCAGGTAGACCATTGAGGAACGCTTTTTATCAGTTACCCCCTGTAATATATGCATTGTACCACCTTGACGTGATAAAGGTATGCTATCTGAGGGCAATTGAGCTTTATCAGGTCAACGTGTTATTGCACTTTTATGAAAGAACCGGACTACTGGAAAAATGGGACACATGCTATTATTACTGGAACAATTTGAAAAAAAAAACAACAACAAAAAAACATAAAAGTATCTTAGAAAACATTACGGCTAACTGGTACTAAATAGCTACGGATTAATGCGCGTCGGAATGTTGGGATGCACTGAGGACACTCGATAACTGATCGTAAATTGTCAATGTACGAGTGTACAAGGGGATAAACTGATAAACAGAATACCAGATTCGTGTCATTTGATATCACGTTTATCAGGCTCGGCTTCGAGAACGCATGTAGAATTGCTTGGCAAGTCTCGAGATTTTACAAACATTATCAAAGCCTTACCTGATAATCTTGATATCTAGACATTGAAGATGGGATTCCTGCCGATTTAAAAGGTTAAGGACGGAGCCGTCACTTCATCCCAGTTTCCAGCCTTCGCTGTACAAACAAAACAGATGCCTGTACCTGGAAAACAAGTGCAACAACCCTGCTAGCATTCTACATAAATCTACAGCGGGCCGTTAGCGGCCCGTCAGCTACCCTGACGGGCCGCTAACGGCCCACTGTAGATTTATGTAGAATGCTTACTGGGAAGAGATCTTCCGGCAGGCCATAGTTCACTAACTGGTTCTCTAAATCAACCAGTGTGCATTTTGTGACGGCGGTTGAGGTTTTCCTTGCACGGCAGAGCCCCTATTGAACTTCCAGCGTCTTTACTCATTATGAAGACCACCTATGACTTCATTACTGCTGCGCATATTTAGTGATGGCAAACGTACGATTACACGCACTGTGCATATCCCAAAGTAGGGAATTATATTACATGAATTTCAGCACTACTCTAGATCAGGTTAACAAGTCCGTGAAATTAAGACCCCCATCCCCACGCTTAACCCCACATCATAAGGAAAACAAGTGGGGTTTACAGGGGTATAAATTATTTTCCCTTTTTGCTCGGATATACTGATTTTTGTATACTTTTGAACCTCCTCATGGAGGCAATCTACGTTTAGATAAGAAATAAGAGAAATATAAAAAAAATCAAAATGTCAGTTCTTTAGAAATGAAAGACGACGGTGTGCGGGGTGGTTAAGGGAGAAATTAAAAGTGGGGTACTCAGGGGTATAATTGTTTTGCATTCTTTTTTTTTTTTTTTGCTTAAAACCATTGATTGTGGGTTCTCGTCAGAACCTCATCATTTAGGGTTGGACAAGAAATAAGAGAAATATATTAAAAAATCATCTGCAAAATGCCAGTTCTAGAGAAATGAAAGACCCAATGTCATCACGAAAACACGCCTATAAAATGTTGACCCCATGAAAACCCACTTTTTTCAGCAAAACTGGGATTTAAAGGGGTAAATAATAATTTTCTTATTTCTGCTCAAAAACACAGATTGTTGGTACCCGTTAGACCCGTCTCATTGAGGCGGTTCTAACGAGCACCAATAATCTTAAGTTGAAAGTTGAAATAAGAAATTTTTATCCTAAAATGTGTCATTTCTGACACCATGTTGGATGACATTATTTCACATGGGCATGTTTTCCTAATGTTTAGCACACGGATGTGTTATCATGTCATATGAGAAAAAATCAAAATTGGAAATGGCGGGACATGTTAATCGACCTGTTTTATTAAATAGTTTACTCCATATTCAACGTCGCTATTACTGTCAGTCATGCTATAACATAGATTTTGACAGACCTAAACTCCAAAACTAGTTGCGCTAAATAGTTTCTGGAAAATAGGTCCTTGACGCAGTTCAACAAGATGATATTACGTCAAAAGATTGAAATGTCACACAGGCTGATCCTGGAGACATAAAGAATAAAAAAGTCAATGTGGTCAAGAAAAAACACCACTCATGTTGCTGTATTATATTCGCTGCGAACGTGTAACACACTTCTGTATTTAGGTTCAGTCTTTTTTAAACAACCGATCACTCCTCTCCCCTCCCCCACGATATATTCCATTGGCATCGTTAAAGTAGTTATTCCGATATTGTCTGTTTTCTTGCAGCAGTTTTTCGACCGAACATTAAATTGTTGTGTTAATGATTTCACATGTGTTTGGTAACGAGATTCGTGTGCAGCTTTGGTTTGTATGTCGTCAGGGATGCCGTACTTGGACATTCGGATTTTGACGTCGGATGTATTCGGCACAGTTCTCCTAATAATTGTCTGGTGTATTCCCATTTTTGAAATCCAGCACAGGCATCGACTTCGTAAGTCAATGCAATTACGTGATATATTTGCAAATTATATTACTTTACCCGCTAGCAACTGGACACGCTGAACAGACGACACATTAAACAGAATATGCCGGAACATCATATTAAATGGTTTTGGTCGTAACAACTTTGATATAATGACAATGAAACACGATGCTACGTAAAAATCGTGCTTAGTTGGGGAATTTTGACGTAGCATATTTTGGTTACACGTATAAAATTAACATAGTTATAAAATATATTTAATGGCTCTGATAATGGAATTGTAATACTAAACGTGAAATTGCTGCCACCTCTGTCGCAGATATTAATTGAGGGTGTTTGTTTTCAAATCGAAAGGGTTGTATCAAATAATAACTTTTTTATTTTTTTTTATCATAGTGCTATCACGCATATGTGGGATAATGATGGCTTGATGAAATGTCCCGGTTTCTTTTTCCTAAGTTTCCTCATCGTTACTCCGAACAAAAGTGGGCGCTCGTTAGAATCGCCTCATACTGTTTTAAATATAAAAAGAAAGAACACAGAGAATTTAAACGCAACGAGCACAACAAATGCAGCCACAAGAGAAAATCTTGAATTATTCTGTGACAATTCACATTTGGATGGCAGTGACGCTTAAAAGTAGAAGTGGAGGCAATGGTCAGGAGTCGATACAATTAACCCACAGCTCACATCAGAGACACCAAAGGAAAAGAAACACAAACACGGAAATAAATAGCGGAAAGCCAAAAGGACAGTTACTTCCCCACAAAATAGTCAATCGGCCTCCAAAACAAAATAATATAAGCGATACACACACTAAAAGACCATCCACAACAAAAATAAACCACAGCAGAAGAACCGCCTTGGAACGGTCAGCGGAAACGAATTCCACTGGGGGGGGGTGTGTGGCTTAAATCGATTTTACGTGGACACAATCCTCGCCCTTACTTCCGTCGAGATTAAGACAAATAATTGGTTCAGTCCGCATGAAGGCCTTCTAACTCATCAGTGCAACATCTCCGTGAACACACAAATCAAACAATCACAGAGAAAAACAACGGCGAGGACTTGACAGCAATAAACCACTGAAATGCTGGAGCAAAATAAAACCAACAGTTAGACTCCGATGGGCCCGACCAGAGACAGAGCATCGGGTACCAACCAACATAAATTATTGGTTTAGACTCCTTTTCTAGACAGGCTTTTAATTCTTTGGACCTCATTTTGATTTGTGTCAGTCTTTGAATCGACTGCCTATTCGAAATTCGTCAAATTGCAGTCTGTTTCCTCTGGCTTTCTTTGCCGGATCATTGCAGGGTCGCTGGTGGGGCTTTATAGGCCGAGGCTGCGTGGTGTGACCCATTTTCTTTCTTATGAATGTTTTCATTGCTCTAAAAGGAACTCATTTTTGATTTTTATTTGCCTTCACTGCAGCTGGTGTTGTGCCGTGTGTCGGCCGTAAAACGTCTCCCCGTACATCAACCATAGTGCAGTTTATATTTTACTTTTGGTCCTTTGAGATCAGCGTGAATATTCTGAGAAATCAGAAATAAATTATTGGTTTAGACTCCTTTTCTAGACAGGCTTTTAATTCTTTGGACCTCATTTTGATTTGTGTCAGTCTTTGAATCGACTGCCTATTCGAAATTCGTCAAATTGCAGTCTGTTTCCTCTGGCTTTCTTTGCCGGATCATTGCAGGGTCGCTGGTGGGGCTTTATTGGCCGAGGCTGCGTGGTGTGACCCATTTTCTTTCTTATGAATGTTTTCATTGCTCTTAAAGGAACTCATTTTTTATTTTTATTTGCCTTCACTGCAGCTGGTGTTGTGCCGTGTGGCGGCCGTAAAACGTCTCCCCGTACATCAACCATAGTGCAGTTTATATTTTACTTTTGGTCCTTTGAGATAAGCGTGAATATTCTGAGAAATCAGAAATAAATTATTGGTTTAGACTCCTTTTCTAGACAGGCTTTTAATTCTTTGGACCTCATTTTGATTTGTGTCAGTCTTTGAATCGACTGCCTATTCGAAATTCGTAAAATTGCAGTCTGTTTCCTCTGGCTTTCTTTGCCGGATCATTGCAGGGTCGCTGGTGGGGCTTTATTGGCCGAGGCTGCGTGGTGTGACCCATTTTCTTTCTTATGAATGTTTTCATTGCTCTTAAAGGAACTCATTTTTGATTTTTATTTACGTTGGAACCGTCATAGAATCTGAGGCTAGGTCCACCGGCGTGCAATAATAGAGGGAGACAAAGTTGTCAACCGTGATTGGGTTAACCATGCATGCAGTCTGTCGTATAACATTTATGTTGTACCCAATCTTTTTATATCGAAGAATGATTTTACGAAATTGGGTGCTGAAGTCATCGCGGTTATATATTTTTCTTAATTTATATACTAAGTCACCATAAAAATTTCGGGTTCCGATAGACCTTGTTGCAGAAGAGATTTAAGCCCAATATTGAATTCTGAAATTAAATCAGAATGACGTCTATTAAATTTTGAAAAGGCTTTTCGTAGTTTATGGTACCGATTACCACGAGTAAGAAGTTTAGCCGTTAACACTTTATTACGAGTGTGGAAGTCAGTTACATAAATATACACTCTAGCAAAGCAAATTCAAAAACGGGGTCTCGGTATCAGAAGAATTTCCAAATATCTAGAAGTCGAGCTTAAAGCTTCAGTGATTTCATATTGGTTTTCAGCAGAAGTCTCTCTAATAACAAAACAAAAACAGATTAACTACAAAGGTGCGCAATTAGTACACAACATGTTTAAATAACTTAGTACCAAATCTTATGTAAATATTGTCAAGTAGAAAGGTGGGAGCTTCACACACTTTCTGACATGACAATTAAGTACAATGTTTATGCTCTTCAGAAGTGAAAAAAAGCATTTCTTACATTACATGCACGACAGAGGGAGTCTTCACTATGAAATGTTCATTCAATTAAATCATTAAATTTTACGCTGGAACGGGCCTCGCCCACCGGCGTGCAATTAAAGAGGGAAGCAACGTTGTCAACCGTGATTGAGTTACCTACATGCATGTTTTGTTTGTTTGTTTGATTTGAGGTTTAACGTCCCCGTCAACACTCTAAAGGTCATTTCGGAGACGTTGCTTCCAATTTTGTGGGACTTTTACCAGACGTTGAGATGAAAAGACATCTCAAGCCCTGTGACCCAATGAAACCAACAGGGTTTATAAGCATGGACGGTCCGCCTCGCACCGCGGTTCCTGGACAGGCTTAGATCCTCATTGCGGTTTACCAGTACTAGTGTGCGGGCCAGATTCAGCTCTGCGTGGAAGCATCATGCAGCCCATATATTTCTTCAAGCCCCTGTGCATGTAGTCTTTCGTATACCATTTATGTTGTGCCAAATCATTTTATGTCGAATAATGATCGGGTGTTGAAGTCATTGCAAGTATATATTTTTCTAAATTATATGCTAAACCGACATACAATTCGGGTTCCTATAAACATTGCTGCAGAAGAGATTTACATTCAACATTGAATTTTGAAATTAAATCGGAATGACGATTATAAAATTTTGAAACGGCTTTGCGTAGTTTATGATACCGATAACCCTGATTAAGAAGTTTAGCAGTTAATAATTTTTAACGAGTGTTGAAGTCAGTAACATGACTAGACACTCTGGCAAATTGAATTTATTGCGAAATATAAACGCCATAGGATGCCGCACGACGTACATCACCATCCAAAGAAGGAAAATTTACGATCTCAAAATCAAAATCATCGCGTTTAACATATATTGTGCAGGAAACAAACCCATCTACAATAGACAGATGTAAATAAAAGACCGGTGCCTCGTTATCAGAAGAATTTAAGTTCTGGGGGTAAATCTAGAAGTCGAGCTTAGTAGTACCACCAAGCTCTTGCTGAAAGGTGGAAACATAGTGGAGTCGTCAAACAACGACGACATTGTTAGCGGCCTTATCTGCTGAAGCCAAAACAAACTTCTAATGAAATACTTGAATACCTAGTTTAAGGTGAGGTAAAGACGTTTTAGGTTTAGGGGGTAATAAGGTCGTTTTATCCGAAAGAAATGCGATTGTTAACTAGTTTCAGAATGCTACGTTTCCTTTCTTTGAGGGCCTTCTGCTCAACATAGTTTACAATGTCGATTACCAAAATTCATTCAAGGCAGCAGCGATTTCATATCTACACATATTGAAATCAATTTTAGAAGGAAAACGATATACCGGTCCTTTAGAAATTGTATTACGTATCCTAGAATCAGGAATAATTTTTAAATTGCCAGTAATAATATGACTAGCAGCAGGATAGCAATTCACTAGACGTTTTCGTGCTTCAAGTCTGGCTACTTATGGTTTTCCCCACGCTTTTAACTATACTTCCTCATAATCTTATAAAAGAAACAATTTCGATTTATAATAATTGAATGGACATTTCATTGGGAAGATTGGCTCTAACTTGCATGTAATGTAGGGAATGCTTCTCACTTCAGAAGAACATAAAACTTATACTTTATAGTCATGTCAGAAAGTGTGTGAAGCTCTCACCTTTCTATTTGACAATATTTACATAACATTTGGTACTAAGTTATTTAAACAAATTGTGGGTATTCCGGTGAGTAGGAATTCCGCACCCCTTGTGGCTGATCTGTTCCTGTTTTGTTATGAAAGAGATTCCATGATGCCCCTTTCCGTTTAAACCAATCATTGAAACCTTTAGCTCGACGTCTAGGTATTTGGATGACGTAAAATTGTTTAAGCCCCCCCCCCTCCCCAAACCCACAGTGGAATTCGTTTCACTGACCGTTCCAAGGCGGTTCTTCTGCTGTGGTATATTTTTTGTTATGGTTTGTCTTTGAGTGCGTGTATCGCTTATATTATTTTGTTTTGGATAGCCAATTGACCATTTTGTGAAGAAGTAACTCTCCTTTTGGCTTTCCGCTATTGATGTTTCCATTGATTGGAGCTGTAGGTTAATTTATCGATTCCTGATCATTGCCGTCAATTCTTTTTTTTAAATACTGACAATACCTATTTCAATGGTTTGATCAGTCAAATTTATCCCCACCCCCAACCGCACAACTTCAGCTAAATAAAGCAAATTCTTCTGATACCCAGGCCCGTTTTTTTATTTACGTATATTTATTGTAGGCGGGTTTGTTTCCTGCAAAATTTATGATAAACGCGTTGATTTTGATTTTGAGATTCTAAATTTTCCTTTCTTGGATGGCTTCCTATGGTATATATATTTCGCAATTAATTCGATTTGCCACAGTGTCTAGTCATGTAAATGACTTAAACACTCGTAATAAACTGTTAACTGCTTAACTTCTTAATCAGGGTTCTCGGTATCATAAACTACGCAAAGCCTTTTCTATATTGTATAGATGTCATTCCGCTTTAATTTCAAAATTCAATGTTGGACTTAAATCTCTTCTGCAACAAGGTCTATCAGAAGCCGAATTGTATGGTAACTAATTATATACATTCTGAAAAATATATACCTGCAATGATTTCAGTATCCCATTCGTCAAATTATTCTTAGATATAAAAAGATGCGGTAAACCATAGATAATATACGACAAACTACATGCATGGTAGTTAACCCAATTACGGTTTATAACATTGCTGTCCTCTTTAATTGCACGCCGGTGGGTCAGGCCTCAGTTTCTATGATTCTATGACTGTTCAAGCGTCAAGACTTATCTATGAAGATTGTGGTTGGTACCTGATGTTCTGTCTCTGGTTGGGCCCATCGGAGTCTAACAGTTGGTTTTCTTTTGCTCCAGCATTTCAGTGGTTTGTTGCTGTCGAGTCCCTTCCGTTGTTTCATCTCTGTGGTTGTTTTTGTGTTCTCGGAGATGTTGCAGTGAAGAGTTAGGAAGCAATTATGCGGACTGAACATATCATTTAATCGCCACGGAATTAAAGGTGAGGATTGCGGCCGCGTAAAATCGATCTAAGCCACACCCACCCACCCCACCCAGTGAAATTCTTTTCACTGACCGTTCCAAGGCGGTTCTTCTGTCGCGCTTTTTGTTTTTGTGATGGTTTGTGTGTGTGTGTGTGTGTGTGTGTGTGTGTGTGTGTGTGTGTGTGTGTGTGTGTGTGTGTGTGTGTGTGTGTGTGTGTGTGTGTGTCGTTTATATCGTTCTGTTTTGGATTGCCAATTGGCCGTTTTGTTGGAAAGTAACTGTCCTTTTGGCTTTCCGCTATTGATGTTTCCATTAGTGTCTAGTTGTTTAATATTTGTTTTTCTTTCTCTTCGGGGTCTCGGATTGGTGATGTTGGTTAATTGTATCGATTCCTGATCATTGCCCTCACTTTTATTCTTTTATATAGTTTCTGGTGTAACTTTCTCTTGCACTTGGCGTTTGACGATGTAACGTCGTTTTCCATAAACAGTAAGCGCTAATTGTTTTGTTCAGTAAAGGTAACTGACAAAGAGCTGCTCTGTTAAACTCGGCTTGTTGCCCGTGATTCTGTTGATTGTTATGTCTTTCTTTTTGATGATTTTAATGGGCTTTGAATTCCGATTCGGTCAGTTCCTGAAGTATCTTTACTCGTTTAATTGGTGGGATTTTGTTAAAAACCCGTTGAAATTTAGACATTTTATAGAAAGCGATAGCGTTTCCTTAGAATTTTGATATGTTAGGATCGAAATAGTTCCGCCGAAACTGCTGTTTGTAGGTCATCTATTAGTAGCAAATCTCTCGCGCTCGTGACCGTAACCCTCTTAACTGTCACTGTATGACACAGGACCAAGCCAGGGTAATGCCCATATCCCCTGTTGTAGGTATACATGTCACAAGACGGCATTTTATGCGTAATCTGCTACAACGGTGTAAAGCGTTAATGTGGTGTTCACCTTATCATCTGATTGAGTCGAGTGACTATCAAATTAAATTTTATCCGTCCTGATTTACTTGTATATATTCAAAAAAGGCGCTCTGTTTGTTTGTTTTTTTTATTTGAGGTTTAACGTCCCCATCATCACTATATAGATCATTTTGAGGTCGGTGTTTCAAATCTTGTGGGACTTTATCCGACATTGGAATGAAATGACATCCCAAACCCTGCCGCCGAATGAAACCAATAGGGTTCTTCTGTCGCGGTTTATTTTTGTTATGGTTTGTCTTTGGGTGTTTGTGTCGCTTATATTATTTTATTTTGGATAGTCAATTGGCCATTTTGACGGAAAGTAACTGTCCTTTTGGCTTTCCGCTATTGATGTTTCCATTAGGGCCTGTTGTTTCATGTTTGTGGTTCTTTCCCTTTGGTGTCTCTGATGGGAGCTGTGGGTTAATTGTATCGATTCCTGATCATTGCCTCCACCTCTATTTTATATGCATGGAGGTCCAACGCTAACCAGCTTGCCAGGGGAGGGCAACGAACTTTGTAAATTAATACTTTCGAAACGCCACTCGTTTACCCCTGTTATTTTTTTGTTTCTCTATATAAAGTTGGCTTTAGAGAAAGGTTGGATACAAGGACATTGTAATTTGATTAGATGAAGTACGTGGGATATTCATTCTATCGCTATCATATTCCTTAAATGATGTTGACTGGGACGTAAAACCTCAACGCAAACATTGTGCGGACATGTTAGGTCACAATCTCATTGCCGCGTATTGAGGACTAGGTCTTGCAACGTTGCTAAAACGTAGTAGAACGCCAGTAAACAAAGTACACGTAGTGCAAACGTATTACATACGGCTATAGATGGATACATGGGCAACAGTTGCACTGCCACGTATTGGGGGCTAGGTTTTTCTACGTGCATGTATTTTAAAACGTAGCAGAACGGCAATCATCGTGGTAAAACTATGTGAAAACGTAGTACATACGGCTTAATATGGCTACATACGTGATCCAGCCACGTTTGTTTGGAAATTTAAAAACATTTTGAAATTTTCAAAACATACGTGGCATTTCGATGAAGGTAGCATATACCTTGCAAAATCACGCAGTAACACGAACTTAAACGCAGACAAAACGCATTTAATACGTACATAAACATAATGAACATAAAACCTGGAGGTCCTCAATATAATATCTTAATAAGTTTTGCTACGTTTTATTCTACGTTTCATTACGTTTCAGCAGGTTTTTGTAGGTATTGCTAGTATCACTTCCCTGCTTAACGGCACAAAATTAACGTAGCTCAGTTCGTGTGGCAATGAAACGGATTACCCGGATATCAAACAGTTTAGTGTCAGGCAGTGTATATGAATGAATGAATACGTTTTAATAGGTGCCTTCTAAGTTCGATACGTTGTACTAGGTGCCTCTTACGTTTCACTTCGATTCAGGGCACATTAAAAGGTATTACGAGGTAGTGTCCGGAAAATTACATGGTCGAAAATACCCATCAGAATTAGTTTATATTAAACCACAGTTTGACTGTCACGTAGGCTAGGTTTTACTACGTTTTTAAATCGTAGCAGAAATGCAATATACCTAATAAGACGTAGTGAAAGCGTATTGTGTACTGTTATTTATGGCTAAATATGTGACCCAGCTACGTTTGTTTTGCAATTCTCAAAACATACGCGACATTTCTATGTTCGTATAGTATACCTATTAAAAACGTAGTTAAACGTAGTAAAGCGTGTTAAGACGCACTAATCCGTAGACGAGCCGTATTCAAAACATAATAATAAAGGTATCAAGCAATATAACTGAAGGTCATCTAGGTATAACTTCGCCAAATCTACGGTTTCATACGTCTTACTACATTTTGCTAAATTTTATTCGGAGGTTTATTTTACGCGTTTTTCTGTTTTGGTAGGTGTCACTTCACAGTATAACGTACTAAAACGTTGATGAAATGTATTCAACGCGTACAAAAACGTAATAAGCAATATACCTGAAGATCCTATAGGTACCAGTATTACTGCATATATTTTACGGGGTTTCGTACGTCTTAGTATGTTTTTTTTTTTCTACATTTTTTTCTACGTTTTACTACGAATAACTACGTCTTTGCTAGGTATACACTACGTTTATCGAAATTACACGAATGTTTTGAAAATTTCAAAACAAACGTAGCTGGTTCAAGTACGTACATTTGTGGCCGTGTACAGCCGTATGTGATAAGTTTTTATTACGTTTTACTGCGTATATTGTTGTTATGCTACGAACCTAGCCATTAATACGTACATGTAACAGTGTGACTGTGGCTTATCTTTCAGTTGATGCGCCCATAATATTAACCCTTATCTTGCTGAATATTCATTTAAACCACACCCATTTCTGTCTCTCAACCAATCAAATTACTTGATGTAATTTATTGCTAAATTAATAAACTGAATGCCAAACAGTGTAGAGCCTGATCAGATGGCTTCTTCAGAAGCCATCTGATCTGGATCTACACTGTTTGTAAAGATAGGGTTGTCGTGAACAGCAAGATAAGGGTTTACATCGGATTTGTTTTTCTAAAACATTTCCTTACATGTATATGACACCAGTATGTGCGCTGGCTCACAGCAAATTGCAGGGAATTGATTTTGAAATAGGATTTCTATAAAGTCGTATTAATAGGTAAACAGAATTTAATTCCATGCTAAAGACAGCATCAATAATCAATGTTCCATATTTGTTTACATTAGAATAAAATATACTTCAGAGCACTGCATTATATCGATTCTTAATATTTTTCGCCTTGTGTGGTAAACACAATTATGACGTGTACACAAAGCAAACGCGCATTTTTGTAACTTCTGAACTTGAAGCAGACATTAATGCATAACTAACAAAATTGGGTAACCATTGTTTATCTTTCGGTTTCAATCATTACGATACAGTAACATATCCGTGCGACATAGTGTATTTTTGTTTAATAAAAAAATGGCAAATTTTCTGATGAAAATCCGTGAAATTTTTCTTATATATACTCCAAACATATATTGTGGGTACTTGTGAGAACCATCTCATTGAGGCGGTTCTAACGAGTAACCACGAGCTATGTCTTGGAACATAAATAAGGAAAATAATATATATCCTGTAAACCCAATCTTCTCTATATAAAGTGGGGGTTAAAGGGGTCTTCATTCGCGGATGGATATGAAGAGGTTTAACGAGTTATGGATAGATTGTGTTGCGGTTTAACGACACGCCAGCCCTTGTTATCACGAAAACACGCCTATATAATGGTGACCCCCTTGAACCCCACTTTTATATAGTAAAACTGGGGTTTCCGGGGGTATGCCTTATTTATCTTATTTATGCTCTAAAACCAGTGCTTCAGCTGAAGTGCACGACCCGCCGGATGCTTTTAGCTTTATGAGTGTTACCATATATGGGTATGGCGGCCAGTTTGGTCATGTGACCTCGACCTAAAACGGTTCCCCCAATAAATGCGCCTTATCGTAAGGAGCAAAAATATATCTAATACTTTAGTACTGTATTCTGAATCGTTTGCAGGATAAAATGCATTCTCACTTTTACAATACAAAAGCATATGTGTCAAAGTTTGACCTAGGCACAAAGAAGGTCAAGGTCAACCCAGGGTCACAATTTTAGCAATTTATGATGGGCCTACGTCCCAGATGCTATTTGTCAAGTTTCGTGGAAATCTGCCCAGTGGTTCTGGAGAAGACTATTTATGAAGGGTTTTTACCATATATGGCTTGGCGGCCATTTTGGTCATGTGACCTGGACCCCATGAGCAAATTTTGGTTTCCCCCATCCCATAGAGGCTCCATATGAAATTTGACACCAATCGACCCAACGGTTTCCGAGGAGAAGCAGTTCGAAAATTTTCACATTTTTCGCCTCGGCGAGGCTATACTAAATGGAATGTATTATTTCGTAAGTTAATTGGTTAGATCTCATTGATATCTATCAGTATGCCAAAATTGTTTAAATATTCCAAGCGGTTAAGTCACTATCACCAATTTTCACAAACGGGTTACGGACGGACAGACAGAAAGACCATATATGGCTTGGCGGCCATTTTGGTCATGTGACCTGGACCCCATGAGCAAATTTTGGTTTCCCCCATCCCATAGAGGCTCCATATTAAATTTGACTTCAATCGGCCCAACGGTTTCCGAGGAGAAGCAGTTCGAAAATTTCCACATTTTTCGCCTCGGCGAGGCTATACTAAAGGAATGTAATATTTCGCAAGTTCATTGGTTAGATCTCATTACTATCTATCAGTATGCCAAAAATTGTTTAAATATTCCAAGCGGTTAAGTCAATATCACCAATTTTCACAAACGGGTTACGGAAGGACAGACAGACAGACCATATATGGCTTGGGGGCCATTTTGGTCATGTAACCTGGACCCCATGAGCAAATTGTGGTTTCTTCCATCCCATAGAGGCTCTATATGAAATTTGACTTCAATCGGCCGAACTGTTTCCGAGGAGAAGCAGGTCGAAAATTTTCATTTTTTTTCGCCTCGGCGAGGCTATACTAAATGGAATGTAATATTTCGCAAGTTCATTGGTTAGATCTCATTGATATCTATCAGTATGCCAAAAATTGTTTAAATATTCCGGGCGGTTAAGTCACTATCACCAATTTTCACAAACGGGTTACGGACGGACAGACAGACTGACAGACTGACAGAATGACACGGTGATTTTAGGGCACTCTAAGAAAATCAACCGACTTCAGTCGGTCGCTTTTTCTGCGGGTCGTGCAATATAGATTGTGGGTACTCGTTAGAACCACCTCGATGAGGCGGTTCTAACGAGTGCCCAAAATCTATATTTTGAGCAGAAATAAGGAAAATATCACAATTTTTCATTATAAAATTTTCATTTTTTCGGCGATAAAGGTGGCAATGTATTTGTATAGGCGTGTTTGCGTAATGGGGTCATTTTGTGTCGTCTCCCAGGGAAGGAGATCGGCGATAGAAGAGACAATAAAGGAGATGGAAGTGAAGGTCAGGGATGAAGGGAAAAATAATGGAAGTGTAGAAATTGATGAAATGAGCCCCGACAAGCGAATTTGTGTCTTCGGGCATGCCGTCATGACAAATTTTAACTGCGCATGCCCAGCCATTAAGAGGGGCCAGGGATATGGCTTTCCGTCCGAAGGTTCCTTTTGATTTACTGCTTGTATGAGCGAGCAGCGAAGGTTCTGGCGAGCCTGCGCGGATGCGCAGGCTCGCCTGAACCTTCGCTGCTCGCATAGGCGATAAGTACCAAAATCGCTTGACGGGGCCCAAACAACATTCCTTCTGTGCCATTACCAAGTTCACAAGGACAGCATGCCTTGTCCAACTTTAAAGAGCAATTACAAAGAAATTTTAAAAATTCTTGGAATCAAGCAAGGTGAAAGCAGACACAAGGAGGGTTGTTTTCTTGAAAACCGCATGAAAAAATACCCATTCGTTCCAAAGTTATGCGCATTTATATTTGAAACATACCTATTTTCCTCTAAGAGTAGCCTCCCCTGAATTTTCTTTGATTTTAACCCACAATGCAGTATTCTGTGATGTCATAGTGGCTTTAAACTTTTTTAAAATAATTTTAAACTACCATATTTTCGATTTTGCAGTTGCCTTATACAGTTTTCCCATGCCCTTTGATTAATGTGTATCTTGTTCATAATTTAAGATAGAAATGAGAAATTTGATTTCGAAATTCAAGCTTAAATTTACAATTAAAGTATTTTTTTAAAAATGTTTAAAACTACCATTTAATTCAAAATTTCATTCCAACTAACTTATGCAAGTGTTTTTACATGCCTTTTGAACAGATCAGTAAGTTCTGTATGTTACATCATCTTCTTACAAAAACAGGAACTTGAATTTAAATTATTTTAAAAAATATTTAAAATTTGAATTAAAGGTTTGCAATTGAAAATATGAGAAAACTGGTTTAGCATATCAGTTGAAATCAGTTTAAATAAATCAAATAGGTGATTATACAGTTCCTAAGGACTATAAAACACAAGCTATTACATATTTAAAAAGTTTAGAAAATTTAATGTGCATCTATGACATCATAGAATACCTCATGAATATTAATGAGGCAGTCTGAAGCTGCTCTGTTTCCATGAAATATTTCACACTTCAAATTGTAATATCTTGGAAACTAATAAAGATAATTTGATGCGGTTTTCGCCCTTTGATTTCTTTAATCAATGTCTTTTCAAATTTAATAGATTTCTATACCTTTGTATATGACCTTTAAGCCGATATCAGTTGGATGCCCAAGTTACGCAATAAACACGATACCTTCATGAATAGAGTGTTTTAGGATTTATATATCTATTGATTTATCCATTTATTAATTTTATTTATTTATTTATCAGGACAAGCACAGCTGGGATGTACATTTCCCGCAATTAGAGTGTATTCATTTCGATCAAAGCAAGTTACTAACTAGTATCTTTGACACGGAAGTCCTAAACTTTGTTACCGTTAACCAGGCATAAGCCATTTTCTGTCCCGATACATTGCCACAAATCCCATTAGACGGTTCATTAAACCCCTATTGATCCCCACAAAATCAATACATTAATTCTCTGTAACAAGATATGAAGTAGCCAAGAGAACGAAAAATCGAATGTTTGTTCAACATCTTTATCCCATATATATGACAATGGAATCTTCCACCTAGTCAGTTTGGAGTGGTCCATTTCAAATTAAAGAGGTGTCAGGTATGTTTTTCTTTGTAGCAAATTTTACGAAAACGAATGACTTTAAGCAAAAAGTGTAGACCCAGATCAGATGCCACGTCTTGTGGCGTCTGATCTGGGTCTGCACTGTTTGCCAGTGTCATAGAAAAGGGCCGCTGACAACGTCGTATCGATGTCGAGACGATATTGGCCCTGCATTTGTTGCTGGCTGGGATATGAGTGTTTTCATTATGAATTCGTTAACCCATGTATGCCTAGCGGCCCTTTTCTATGACATTGGCATAATATAATATAAAAGAATGTCAAAGACGAGCTAAAAACAACAACAAAAAAAAACAAAAAAAAAACACGCTGGACAGAAGAACCACCTTGGAACGTTCAGTGAAAATTCAGAGGCTAGTATGATCTCCCATCCCAGTTAGCACAAAACAACGAGCGAACGCCGGTCCAACATCCCCATCCGCGACCAGAGACAGAGAATCAGGCACCAACCCAACCGACATTACTTAAAAAAAGTTAGAAGTAAAATAGAAGTGGAGGCAATGAATACATGTAAGTCTTCATCACGAAAACACGCCTATATAATTTTGACCCCCTTGAACCCCACTTTTATATAGTAAAACTGGGGTTTCCGGGGGGTATACCTTATTTTCCTTATTTCTGCTCAAAAATAAAGAGTGTGGGTATTCGTTAGAACCGCCTCGATGAGGCGGTTCTAACGAGTGCCCACAATCTATATTTTGAGCAGAAATAAGAAAACTATCACAATTTTTCATCATAAAATTTTCATTTTTTTCGGCGATAAAGGTGGCAATGTATTTGTATAGGCTTGTTTGCGTAATGTTTTGGAGCATCAATTTAGGAAAGGCTTTGCGGAGTCCATTAACAGGACAAATGTAAGATTAATATTGTAAATGCTCAATAAATATGAAAAGCTTGTTTAGAGTAACACAGTGTGTTTTATTAAATATAGCAGAGATCTGGGGTCTTCGTTTCGTTTGATTTGACGTTTAACGCTCCAATCATGACAATTTAGGTAATTTCCGAGACGGATGGGGATGCTCCAATTCTGTGGGACTTTTACCCGACATTGAGATGAAATTACATCTCAACCCCTGCCGCCCAATGCAACCAATTTATAGGATTTATATGCATGGACTCGCACCACTTTGCCTGGGGAGGCCTAGACCTTGCAAACGGTTTACCAGTACGCATTTGCGGTCAGCTTCAGCTCTGCGCGGAAGAAGCAGGCAGCCCAATCTGTTTCTCATAACCCCAGTCTATTTCTCCAAGCCCCAATCGGCAGGGGGATAGGGTCTTCGACCATATACGTCCAACGAAGACCGAGGTGGGTATGCACATCCTCGTATTCCAACCATGGTCTTCACTGTGCACTATATGGTTAGCCTTTGATCTTAACCAATTTCAGACTGGAAACCCCTTAACGGGCACCGTGGCAAACAGTGTAGGCCCAGATCAGACGCCGCAAAACGCGGCGTCTGATCAGGGCCCTCACTGTTTGTAAAAACTTCAGACATTTACCAAATAAATTTTGAAGAAAACATAACCTGACACCCCTAAATTTTGAAATGGACTCCTGCTATATATAAGAAGGAAGATTCCATTTGGCTTAAATCGGTTAAGGTCCGTCGTGCAAACAGGAAAGGCTGAATAAACCATTACGAAAACACGTTTATTCAAATATATTGAAAATTTTACCACCAAATAATGAAAATTTTCAGATATAAAGTCCAGATATTTTCATATTTCTGCTCAAAATATAGATTGCGAGAACGCGTTAGAACGGCATACCCGCCCAATGTATGTCTCGGAGCAGAAATAAGAAAAATAATGCATACACCTGAAAACCAAAGTTTGATTGTATAAAAGTGGGGTTAAAGTGGGTCAAAATTACATGTATATAGGCGTGTGTTCGTGATGTGAGTGGGTGGGTATTCTGATCCAGTTTTAGCTGAGCGCAGAAGTTCGAAGAACCATTTTCGCTTACCACAGAAAGCGCTTGAACACACGACTTTCTTTCAAAACAGGGGAAAATGCAAATGCAAGTACTTTATACTGCATAAGTTGATACTGTAAGCGGAAATGCATCTTCAAGTGCGATAAAACCGCAAGCTAATGTACCACAGCGATTCACTGATTATTTAAAGGGAATGGGAACACATGGCAGATTTTTCCGCCATTTTTCATAGGGAGACTACTTTCGGAACTTCCTGTTCGCTTTTCTATAAGCCCTATCACACTGAAAAAGGGGTCTACTCTTAAAGGAAAGAATTTGTTCCTTAGGAGCAAATTCTGTCTTTTAAGAGTTGACCCTTATTCACATTGGAGACAAAAATAATTTTAAAGGAGTTGCCTGCCCTGAATGTGTACCCATTCACCTTAAGATTCCCATGACTCTTAAATATAACTACTGAAATTCGCTTTCGAAAAATCGTATTGAGAATGTTTAGCATCACGATAACACTCCTATACAAATACATTGTAAACTTTATCTTCGAAAAATCGAATTTTTAGATGAAAAATTGTGATATTTTTCTTATTTCAACTCAAAATATAGATTGTGGGCACTCGTTAGAACCGCCTCAGCGAGGCGGTTCTAACGAGTACACACAATCTATATTTTAGAGCAGAAATAAGAAAAATAAGGTTTACCCCCGCTAACCCCAGTTATTCTATATAAAGGTTGGGTTCAAGGGGAATACAACTATATAGGCCTGTTTCCGTGATGGAAAACAAAAACTATAAGTAAACGTGTTTGGCAGCTAGATATTTTGCCAAACCACTGGTGAATGTCACTTGGCACTACGACTATGAATGCGTTTTGTATTTGTTTTGTTTTACGTCTCGCAAACAACTAAGGTCATACGGGGACGGGGCATTGGTTTAAAGACTCATCTGAAAGTCTGAAGAAGCCCGGAATCGATCCAACAACCCCTGGTTCATGAGGCAAGAAGCTTAACCACTGCACCACAGAGGCTTCTTCATAGTGTTGTTTATATTGCCTTGTCCTTTGGGATCATTGATTTCATTGTGGAAACGTGCAAACATTTTAGGGCCACCCATGAGGCCTACTTGGTCGAAACTAGGTAGTCCATTGCGTCACATGGTTATGCGACATACAGGGGTTAACGAAATGACATCTGTTCTAGCCATACAATAGATTGTGTTACTCATTAGACTGAAATGCGTTCCAGCGATATACATGTTTGAAGTAAAACAAGGAATTTCTCAAAAAAAAAAAAAAAAAAAAAAAAAAAAAAAGACAAGATATTTTCTCTAAAATAAAATATATTTTCCCTAAAATAAAATAAGAAAAAACAACTTTCAGATCCCTCACAAAAATGAACTTAGGTTACAGATAAGTATTTTGTGTAACTACTCGAATAAGTTCCTTGGTAGTCAAATCAGCCATCGGTTTTCGTATTAATTAATTTTCACTGTAGTTAAACAAAAGTCTGCTCACTACAACCAGAATTACGTTTTTAAGCGTTGGCACATAAAATAACTGAGTAAGGTATTTTACACCACATTAAGTTATTTTGAAGCAACAGTGAATATATAATACAAGCTTTCCGCCGCGAAGGTTATTTCGCGCCTGTGGGGTAAGGAGTGAGGGGGTTGGGGTTGCGCAAAGTCACAGGGTCATGATGTAAATCAGGGTCAAACATGGATGCTTGCGTTAAAATTGTCACTCCTAGATGCAAGCTTCTGCCTCGTATCATTAAGGAAGTTTTTTAGTTATTGAGAAATGGACTTGAATATTACAATAAAACCTAGGGTTGACACAACATTTCACATGTCAGTGACCCGTGAAATGTAGGTCAATATCAAATGTGGGCGATTTCATGCACATTATAGTACCATCCCTAGATGCACGTTTGCACCAAGTATCATAAATAAAGCTTTTATGAATCTCGAGAAATAGCCTTTACCACTAGGGTTAACGTTTGGTAGTCGCAATAGATTACAAAGTCAGTGAAACATAAATTTTGTAGGTCAAGGTCAAACAGGAAGGTTTCATAAAAGTCACCATCTTGTACCAAGTTATCAATGAAGCTGATCTTATAGTCCTTAGAAAATGGATTTTAACAGTAGGGTTAACGTATGTGTTTACATGATAGAACAAAAATTCAAAGACCACGATATGTAGGACAAGGTAAATTATGGACATTTGCATTATAGTTGTCATCACTGGGGGCAAACTTGTACCAAATACCATAAATGAAGCTCTCATCATTCTTAAGAAACAAACTTATATATTAGGGCGAATGCTAGGTTTGAGGCAATAGCATTTATCTCCCAAACTGTTAAGTTATGAGTATTCGTTAGAACCATTCAAGTCATAATCATACCGTCTATATTTGGAAGCATGTATGTGAATATATCATTCCGTCTCGTTGACCTGGCGTTCTAAAACATAATTCAGTGTTAGTGCTTTATTTACCGACATAAAGAACTGAGAAAAATATCTGAAATAGTTGTTACAGAACGATATGTAAGCTGTAGGATCACTTATGGCTTTCACAGATTAATGAAGTTAAGTTGCAAAGAATGCAATTCGCCTTTGCTTCTTTCGCAGCTCTTTGATTCAAAATAGAAATTGAGGAATGATTGGGAACCCATGCAATTAACCTACAGCTCTCATCAGAGACACCAAACACACATGAAATAACTAGACCCAAATGAAAACATCAATAGCGAAAAGCGAAAATGACAGTTTATTTCCCACAAAATGGCTATCGAAAACAAAAAATATAAGCGATAAACACATTCAAACGTCACGAAAACACGACTATATAATTTTGACCACCTTGAACCCCACTTTTATATAATAAAACAGGGGTTTCCGGGGGTATACCTTATTTTTCTTATTTCTGCTCTAACATATAGACTGTGGGTACTCGTTAGAACCGCCTCGATGAGGCGGTTCTAAAGAGTGCCCACAATCTCTATTTGGAGCAGATATAAGAAAAATATCTCAATTTTTCATCATAAATTTTTCATTTTTTCGGCGATAAAGGTGGCAATTTATTTGTATAGGCGTGTTTGCGTAATGAAGACAATCTATAACAAAATATAACCACGACAGAAGAACCGCCGTGGCATGCTCAGTCAAAAGTATGTCACTGGGAGGCTTAAATCGGATCTACGCGGTTTCAATTTACACAAATAATTTGTTCAGTCCGCATGAAAAATAGAAGAGAAGGCAATGATCAGGAATCGATACAATTAACCCACAACTTCCATCACAAACATCAAAATGAAAGAAGCACAAACATGAAACAACTAGACCCTAATGGAAACATCAATAGAGGAAAGCCAAAAGGACAGTTACTTTCCCACAAAATGGTCAATTGGCTATCCAAAACAAAAGCGATACATACACTCGAAGACAAACCATAACAAAAATGAACCGCGACAGAAGAACCGCCTTGGAACGGTCAGTGAAACGAATTCCACTGGGGGTCGGGGGTAGGGCTTAAATCGATTTTACGGGGCCGCAATCCTCGCCCTTACTTCCGTCACGTTAGAAGCCTCCGTGGTGCAGTGGTTACGCTACTCGCCTTGTAAACCAGGGATCGCAGGATCGATCCCGGGCTTCTCCAGACTTTCGGATGAGTCTTTAAACCGAGGTCCCGTCTCCGTATGACCTTAGCTGTTGGTGGGACGTAAAACTAAAACTCACTCACTACTTCCGTCACGATTTAGAGTTTCTCCCTAACTCTCCCCATAGCTACTGTATGGGTGAAAAATCCGGCAGTGGTGTGGGCTAGTATGGAGAATGTAGTTCATTACGAAACCACGCCTATACAAATACATTGCCAATTTATTGGCCCAAAATTAGAAAATTTTAAGAAAAATTGCGATATTTTTCTTATTGCTGCTCAAAACATAGATTGCGGGGACTCGATCGAACCGCCTCGACGAGGCGGTTCTATTGAGTTCCCACAATCTATGTTTTAGAGCAGAAATAAGAAAAATAATGTATACCCCCTTAAACCCCAGTTTTACTATATAAAAGTGGGGTATGAGGGGATCAAAAAAATTTTAGGCGTGTTTTCGTGATGTGCTGCCTCCGTAATATTCCTGTTCCGATGACGATGGGCGTTATCCTGAAGCGTTAGAAGCGGCTGTATAATTAAGGTAAGCACAGTATCGCGGTGTTTCAATGCCGTCATGTTTACTTGACCAATGTGAAGGCCAGTAATGTGATTATAATTCTCAGCCGGCCAAACCAACACGCTGCCACCGCCATATTTGTTATTTCTGATATTGTTAGAGAAACATAACGCTCATCGACTCTCCTCGATTTTTTCGTTGAATTGCGATTCGTCTGACCCACTGATTCCTTCTCCATCGGCGAGGATGACTGCACCAAGCGAGCCTTTCCCGCTCGCGAAGGGGAGTTAGCTTGTTCTTCATGCAATGTCTACTATGCTTAATGCAAATGGATTTAATCTACGATGCTTAATGCAAATGGATTTAAGTCAGTTCTGTACAGCAGAGCGAGGATAGATTGCCACTTCTTTAGCCCGTCGAAGGTTGGCAGTAAGTGTAAAAGATAATTTAAACCGTTAACTAGGACAGTAAGTATCATTAACCTGTGTTGGGCATTTATAGCCTGTCTGCCAGGTTTAGGCCTGTTTTACATTGAGCCTGTTTGAAGAAACTTCGATTTAATCTTGAACGTTGTAGCTCTGTGTACGCAGCTTGATTTGCCGTGTCCCCATTTTCTAACATGCTGATTACGCGGGCACTTACTTCGACTCAGTTGCTCAGTCGGATACGCGTTTGTCCTGTGATCAGGAGGTCGCGGGTTCAATACCTGCCGGGTCGGCAACATTCCGTCGCGGAGATTGGTCATACAATCTTTTCTAAGGTTATTCTTACCCTTCTCGGCAGTTGCCAGTTTCTGTCGAAAGAACTGCACTGTACTGGTCAACAGTTTACGTATACAAATAGAAGCGAGGGCAATGATCAGGAATCGATACAATTAACCCACAGCTCCCATCGGAGACACCAAAGGGAAAGAAACACAAACATGAAATAACTAGACCCGTATGGGAACACCAATAGCGGAAAGCCAAAAGGACAGTCAATTTCCCACAAAATGGCCAAGTGGCTATCCCAAACAAAAATATAAGCGATACACACACTCTAAGACAAACCATAACAAAAATAAACCGCGGTAGAAGAACCTTCTTGAAACGGTCAGCGAAACGAATTCCACTGTGGGGTTTAAATCGATTTTATGCGGCCGTACTCCTCGCCCTTACTTTCGCCGCGATTCAGACAAATAATGTGTTCATCTCCTTACTGATCAGTGCAACATCTCCGAGAACACAAATATCAAACAACCACAGTGATGAAACAGCGGTGATGACTCGATAGCAAGAAACCACTGAAATGCTGGAGCAAAAGAAAATCAACAGTTAGACTCCCGCCTAAGAAAAGTGTGGATAGGTAAACTGATCCGCTCGATATGATCTTATGAGTGTTGACTGGGCTATCAAACATCAAACCAAACCAACACAACTTCGACAGAAATACATTTTTAAATTAAATGACTGTTCTGAGAAATATAATGAATTGTAAGGAGAAAGATCACCCGCAAACATGAAACTTTTTCATGTTGAACAAGTGACAAGGTACACGTGCAATGCACATCATGAAAACAGGCCAATATGATTTTGACCCCTTTGAACCCCACTTTCATATAATAAAACTGGGGTTTACAGGGGTAAACCTTATTTTCCTTATTTTTGCTCTAAAATATAATCGATGAGGCGGTTCTAACAAGTACCCACAATCTTTTTAAGCAGAAATAAGAAAAATATCAACATTTTTCATATTAAAATTTTCTTTTTTCGGCGATAAAGTTTACAATGTGTTTGTATAGGTGTGTTTGCATGATGATTTTTCGGCAGTGTGAGTTACAAGTCAGAGTACCATGCATTAAAAAATCGGTGGATATGCATGACTACAAAAACTAATCAGAATTTTAAAGTGCGCAAAATTAGTAAAATTGGTCACCCTTTCAAATACTATATAGATTTAACCGGAACTTGCCAATGAGAAACATATTTAGGATTGGCGGAAGTGTCGCATTAATTTTTTCTTACAGTATATAATAGCTTTTTATTGCTCACAATCATACATTGAAGACACAGATCAGAACCGCCTCAGTGACGGATATAACGAGCATCCATAATCTATGTTTGCAACTGAAATAAGAAAGATGGTGTCAAAGCAAAATATAAAATTGCCATTTGCTTCCCTAACACAAAGCAAGCATATTATCACATCTATCATAATGTAATGGCTGATGGTGAACCCGAGCTCGTGCTTAAGCCCTTTAAATCAGATGGCTCCAGAAAAGTCATATTTAGGGAACATTACGAAAACACACCTATATTGTTTAAGAAAAATGATAATACTGAAACTGGGAACTACAGACCGGTGTCAATTTTGAATATAGTGTCAAAGGTTTTAGAAAGAGTTGTTTATGGCCAGTTTGAAAGTTACTTGCTACAAAATAAGTTGATATTTGAATACCAGTCTGGTTTTCGGAGAGGTTTTTCCACCAGTACATGTCTTACTCATTTATCTGATCATATTCGCTTTCAAATGGATAAAAGCAATTTTACTGGTATGGTACTTTTGGACTTACAGAAGGCGTTTGACACGGTTGACCATGTTGTTCTTTTAATGAAACTTGAAGCAGTTGGTCTAGATGCTGATGGTCTGGGGTGGTTTCGGTCATATTTATCTGGCAGAACACAACTGGTTGATGTACATGGTACCTGTTCTTCATTTGCTAATGTAACTTGTGGTGTACCACAGGGTTCCATATTGGGACCATTGTTATTCCTCATATATGTGAATGACATGGCCGGTGCTATCAATGAAAAGATCTTATTGTATGCGGATGATACAGCCATTTTGGTCTCTGATAAACATGCGAATACGATTGAAGCAAAACTTGGATCTGCCCTTGAAACTATAAGTGTCTGGCTCATAGACAACAAACTATCACTTCATCTGGGCAAGACTGAATCTATTTTATTTGGAACGAAACGAAAACTCTCCAATAGTGCAACTCTGAATGTGTCTTGTAATGGGACTGATATTGAGTCTAAATCTTCCGTGAAATATCTAGGCGCTACGATTGACAATTCTCTGAGCGGTGATTCGATGGCTTTGGGTGTTATTCAAAAAGCAAATTGCCGGTTAAAATTTCTATATAGAAATGCAAGGTTTCTGAATAAGTATGTTAAAAGAATGTTAGCGTCGTCTTTAATCCAGTGTCATTTTGACTACGGGTGCACCTTCTGGTTTTCAGGTTTGTCATGTAAATTAAAATCAAAGTTGCAAACGACTCAAAACAAAATCATTCGTTTTGTGATGGGTAAGCACAATCGTTCACATATAGGAACTACTGAATTCAAGGAAATCAAGTGGTTGCCTGTTGAACATAGGGTTGCTCAAATAAAATTGTCATTAGTTTTCAGGATTGTCAATGGTTCAGCTCCTGATTATTTACAAAAAGACTTTAATCATGTCAGTCAAGTGCATAGGTACTCCACTCGCCATAGCGAATCATCTCTTTGTGCCCCGACTGTAAAAAGTGCAGGGAAATCTACTTTTATGTACACAGCCATTAAACATTGGAATGAATTGCCTAAGAACATAAAAGCTATAACTAAAGAACGTAGGTTTAAAGGTGAGGTTAAAAGCTACCTATATGATAAAATGGAACTTTGTGACAAGTCTGACTTCCAGTATTTTTAAATATATTTTAGAAAGGGGGTGTCAAAGGACAATCTATTCCTATTTTAATGTGAATAGTTGTTTTCTTATTGCACTTAACGTGTCTTAAAAGATTTAATAGTTTTTATGTTTTATTATTGATAAGCATATCAATGATGGGTTCTAGTCAGAATGGGTAATAAATGCCTTTCCGCCGGATGTCGTGCGATCGGTCCACATGGGACCACAATGGAAATAAGTTGAATGATTTTTCATTTACTTTTTGTGTCATCCCTGGTACTGATTACATGACATTTTACCTTCATTTTATGTATGTTTTGTACATTTTATGTTTGTTTTATGTGCTATGTAATTTTTATCAAAATAAACTACTACTACTACTACTATAAATACACTGTAAAGGTTACCCCCTAAAAAGCGAAAATTTTAAGATGAAAAACTGCGATATTTTTCTTATTTCTGCTATTTTACTATATAAAAGTGGGGTTCAAGGGGGACACAATTATATAGGCGTGTTTTCGTGATGATACCTTTATTTTACAGACGACAGATCAAGAGATCTCATTTTCTTCCGATGTCAATTTTTTTCGGCCTGCCGAAAATAGAAGAGTAACCCTAAATGTTTCCAAGCCATTAAAGTTTGACTATATTTAAATCACATTGACCACCCTGAAAATTTCTGATTTGCTACCTTGTAGCTTACTCTTTAACACTAATTATGCATTTTAGCTGGCTATTGGATTAGCTGCGATCATTACCGCGGCGAATGTCAATTATGAGATAAACTGTACGCACGAGCATCAAATTGCAACTGTGAAATTTATCTAATTAATTGAAAAGTGAAAACTACCATGTGTGAGGTTCTTTCTATCTGGTAATTTGTTGTAATACACCACTGTCAAACATTTAAGCATAGTCTACTTTTGCTGGCTGGTTTCCCATAATGGATAAACAATATTTTTATCTCAAACACCTGCTACTTCCTGATTTTAAGTGTTGTATAAAAACTTCAGTATATATGCCTTTTACGAGACGTCGAAACCGAAACTTTACAAATGCACGCCTTTACGTTTGACATCCATTCAGAAGCGTCACCATGAGACACATACAATAAGAACTGATAGAGTGTCCTATCATGCCGTTATTTGATAGCAACTGCTTGACTGAAATGACATAATTAACACAAATTTGATATATGTGTCTGCGATGATGCATTGTTTGATTTAGGAAACCTTTCGTCCTCGCAAGCCAAGGGCACTTTAGTCCACTATGTACCCGGGACCCCGCCCATCGGGACTTAAAGAAATAGATGGGCTGCATGATGCTTCCACGCAGAGCTGAAACCGAACCGCACACGAGTACTGGTAAATCGCTCGAGGTTCTTAGCCTGCCCAGGCAAAGCGGTGCGAGTCGGAACGTCCATGCTTATAGACCATATTTGTTTCATTGGGCGGTAAGGCTTGAGATGTCATTCCATTTCAATGTCGGGTAAACGTCCCACAAAATTGGAAGCAACGTCTCGAAAATGACATATACAGTGTTGACGGGGACGTTAAACCTCAAATCAAACAAACAAACAAAAACCACTACGCACCCTTGGCTTGCGAAGATGGTAAACCTTTATGCAACCGAATATGTTGCGTTTATTTGGGAATCGCTACGCAACATAGGACAAAGACCTGCTTGTAGTAAAAGGGTTGTAAGTCCCCCTTTTCCCAGTAGCTTGTGCTAGCGACCGTTTTGAGGCGGTGGTTTTAGTGTTGTTTCCACAAAACAGTTCTGCGTTTTGTACTTTATTCATCACGAAAAAACGTATGTATAATTCTTACCCCCCCCCCCCATTGAACCCCACTTTTATATACTACTATTAGTAAAACTGGGGTTTACGAGGGTAAACCTGTTTTTTCTTATTTCTGCTCTAAATGAGGCGGTTCTAACGTGTACCCACAATCTATATTTTGAGCAGAGATAAGCAAAATATTACAATTTTTCCTCTCAAAATTTTCTCTCTTTTTTTTTCGGCGATAAAATTTACCAAGGGTGGGGTACGTTGTGTGATTGTGTCTCTCTCTGGATTTGTTATTTGATAATTACGAAAACACGCCTTTTCAAATATATTGATTTGTTTTTTGCCACCGATAAAGGAAAATTTTCAGATAAAAAAATCTGATTTGTTTTTTCTTATTTCTGTTCAAAACCCTGTAAAGCTCAGTTTTACTATATAAAAGCGGGGCTCAAGGAGTTCAATATTACATAGGTGTGTTTTCGTGCTGTAAGTCAAAAATCTGTGACAGCTTTAAGGAGAGTTACCCAGTAAAAACCACTGATATAGTACAGGGATTTCCGGTACAAAATGGGTTAAGCGCAAACGAAGCTAATTATTGGACAAGTATTAGCTTTTACAAAAAGCTTGAGTCTAGGCTTAGCACACACTAATTTGCGTAGTACCTGGACTGGAAAGTAAAATGACAAAACTTATCCCGTGCATGCTGTAATAATGTGTCAGTTTATGTGTAATTGTACAACAGTCACAGATTACAAATAAGGATTTCCAAATTTTCTCTGTAATGTGACATTAGAACAAACTTACCGATCTTTCTCTACCAATTACATCTATTTGTATTACATGCCTTATTTCATTTCTCATTCTAGGTTTACCATTTCATTTCGCATTTTAGGTTAACTTTCATTTCGCATTCTAGTTTAACCTTTTCAGCTTGCCGTCTAACAAAAACATGAAAAAAAAAATAGATGTGCGTAATGAACCACGAATATATGTTTATTTTGCAAGCGTGAGAGCACTCATCTATGCACATGTGATAAACTTAATTACCGGGTTTTAATACTTATGACAAATAACTATAATGACCAGTCAAGAGGAAATCTTTCAACCAGTCGTGACCTTTTCTTAAATGCTTCCGGAGCAAAAGGTATCATAAGATAGTCTACGCCCGTGGGCGTAGTAAATGACGTACTCTACAGACTTTATTGAGAAAACTCCGGTCATATACATGGCATCGAGCTGCATTTTAATATAAATATCAAAGCATGGCAATGCTTTTTCACAGATTATATGTAAAGCATTTAAATATTCTGATACGAGGACTGTTCAAATATGAATGCAACTAAGCACATAAAAATGATTCCGTGATAGAGTTCGATGAAAAATTTATTTTGTCCCCTCAAAGTATTCCCCTCTAACAGATAAACAAACTTTCAGTCTTCTGATCCAATCATTGAATGCATTTTGGTAGTCTTTTCGAGGTATACTATGAAGGCACTGGAATATTGCAGAACCGAGGTGTTTGCGCTGTACAAATTTTCGACCAGAAAGGTATTTTTTTTCAGCCGCGGGAACAACAAAAAGTCACACAGGGCAAGGTCAGGGGAATACGGGGGATGAGGGACTTCAACAACCTTTTCCTGCTTCAGATAGTCTTGCACAATGAACGCCTTGTGCGATGACGCATTGTCATGTAGCAATCTGACATTGGCCAAACCAGTTGCGGGTCTTCGTTCTTTGAAATATTTCGTCAATTTTCGAAGAACTTTATTCTTGTAAAACGTCGCATTTACAGATTTGCCTTTAGGCACAGCAACCTGAATAGCAGGGCCCTAATTTGAAAAGAATATGGCATGCATTACCTCTTGACGCTCATGGTCCGCTTTGCAATGCATGGCCTTTTGCAATTCTTTGTTGCCCATATTTTGGTCTGAATCTTTCGTTTTGGCTCAAAAAAGTGAACCCATGTCTCGTCACCTGTAACGACATGAGCGAAAGACCGTGCATTGTAATTTGGTAACTTTTTAAGCAACTTCTTGGCGCACTGAACGCGTGTCTTTTTCTGCTCATCTGTCAACAGATGGGGAATCCATCTAGCAGAGATCTTTCTCATTTTCAAATCCCGTTTCAGAATTGTATGAGCTGCTCCTAATGAGATGCCAACCATACTAGCTATTTGCCTAGTGGTGTATCGTGCATCGGTAGCAACTATTTCTTTCACTCTAGCAACCATCTTGGCAGATGTTGCTCTTTTCGGCCGACGATCATGTGGTGCACCTTCTGTTGAGCCTAGCCCAACGAAAAAACTGTCGGAAAAGACATTTCATTATGCCCATAAACCGAACATATTTCATCAAAAATGTCTTTGCACCGTATACCAAGAATACAACGATTCTTAATATAGGACCGTTTTTCAACGGCGTACTCTGAGCTTTTTCCAACCATGTTTTGTATTAGTATACAAGAGAAGACAGTGTTTATCGAACGATATACATGGCTAAAGTGGACAGATGTTAACAGGTTTGGTATCAGTGTATAGGTAAAATGTTTTTCTACGCTGTGATATTTATTTCCAGGTGATTTTCGCATTAGTTCATGAGAAAACGTTCTACTTGCATTCATATTTGAACAGTCCTCGTATACCCATGGGAAATATTGGCCTAACTAGAGAAACTTCAGCAGGCACAACGCCTAAATGGGCACCGCTGATGCAACGTCAACTCAACGATGCAATGTTGGGTTGACTCCGACTCAGCAGTGCCATAGCACCGCGCGCCTGCTGAACTGATAGGACGATAGCTGGTGGTGAGGGATGACGGTGGATGGGGTGTGTATGTGTGGCGGGTATCGTTCTTAATACCAAACAAATATTTTGCTGTTCATGAAAGCACGAACGCAGCGGGTCGCGTGCAAAGTACAAGAACCATGTAAACTTTGCTAGCGACCCGCAGTCGTTCATACCCTCACGAAAAACAGAAAAATGAAGTTTATTTTTTTATAATTACATTCTTTGCCCCGCATCACTGAGCGAAAAAATACGTATAGGGCAAACTTTTGAGGCCGAAAAACTTTTACACACTGTTTTTACTACAAAGAGCAGAGCAGCGTTGACGTTACCAACGCCCGTAGGGAACCATGGTTTAGACCGTCGTCACTAGACGTCAGTGAAAACAATGTGTGGAAGAATGAACTACATTGTTTTCTATAGGTTTGTATTTGACTTTACACTGGAAATGTAAATACAACAAAACTCCTATATTTAGACCACCTTTGGGACTGTTCAAAAGTGGTGTTAAAGACAACTTTTGAACAGCCAAAATGTAGTCTCCGGACACTACATGCAGAAAACACAAAGAAAGACTAAGTCAAATCCACTAATTAAGCTTTACAAAGCAGAAGTAGTATGAAATTTAGGTGATCCTAGTAGCGGAATCCCACTGTATCGAGTAATAGACGACATGGCCATTTTGGACCATTATGATCCGAGTCAACGCGTTTTGTGCAGGTGTGTATGTCCAAGAAAAAAAAAGCAGAAAATGGGCTGTAAGGTAAAGTTAAATGCATATATATGTGAAAAGTACGGTTTGACCAGCATATATATTGTCCTATTTTTCTATCCACCCCTCACAACCATATTGGATTCTTTTTCTTGCATACCTTCCATTTCTTAGCACGGATTTTTAATGCTGCAGTAACTTCAGTTACCAACGTCCGCCATATTGTGGTGACACTGCAGGAATATTTACTGATGTCACGTAATGTGCTGTGACGTCAACCTTAACGACGGCGCATACGAGGTCGTAATCAACCAGTGCATTTATCAAACACGCGATTATATTCGATTTTGGGTCGGAACACCAGTGTCAGAACATAAATTTCTATCCCAGTGTAAAATCACGGATTTCCTTGTCTGGGGTGCAAGAAAAAAGTTTCTATCCCAGGCTAAAATCTGAGATTTCCGTATTCAATGTGAAAAAAAGTCAGGCAAGTGTACTCACATGTTCCCTTACTCCCTCACTTACAGACACTATATCATTTTGCATTCGAACAGGGTGACATTGTGTTGAATTTTGATTAAACTTTATGTCATATGTCGGGACACACAAATGAATCTACAGATCGTTTATCGGATTTCCACGTTCCCAAAGGTTTCTTCAAATAAATTAAGATATAACATCTCTAGACGAGTGCATGACGATAACACACCCGTGCGACATAGTGCATTTTTCACACCACGATAATAGCTACTTTTCTGATGAAAACCCTTGATATTATTCTAATATGCTCATAACATAGGTTGTTGGTGCTCGATAGAACCGTCTCATTGAGTACCCACAACCTATGTCTTGGAGAAGAAATAAGAAAAATAATGTATACCCCCGTAAACCCCAGTTTTCTCTGTATGAAGTGGAGTTTAGGGGGTCTTCATTTCACGGACTTGTTCACGTGATGAGATAAAACATCTCTAGATGAGTATAAAACGACCTTGTGATATTGAGAGCCATCGGATATAAGGACAAATTTAAGTATGTTCACCTTGGACTGTTTGGCGGCCGTGAAATGTCTCCCTGCCCTACATCATAGTGTAGTTTATATTTTCTTGTCCTTTGGGATCTTTGATTTCATTGTAGAATTTTGAAAATATTTGTGGGTCACTGATGAGGCCTAAATGACCGAAACTAGCTGGTCTGACCCAGAAAACATGTACACTCCATATTTTCCAGTTCTGTGGTGTATTCATTGCTTCCAAAAGATAACCCTTTCTAGAACATATTCGAAACGAGCGTTGAGTGTACTTAACATAGCCCCTGACAAAGGCATTAAAATGATTATATAGCTGGGGCCAGTTGTTCAAAGCATCGTTAGCTTAACGAGCTCGTTAGTGGCCGTATTGTAAACTGTTCTAGCAAGTACAATATTTAAATTTTTGGTATTTTTGCTGAAAATAAGCTGCACATTTTTTCAGCAAAAGTATTAGCATATTTGTCATTATTAATGATCAAAGTTTTAACGATACGTTAACGCATTGTTAGTTTTGAACAACTGGCCTCTGGGGAATAGTTTTCTTTCTTCCCGTAGAAAAGCTTACTTCTTAGAATGATATCATCGAGGCGATTCTTATAAGAAACAGCCATAAACAGTAAAATTCCACTATTAAGACCATCTGAAATTACGACTAATTCTACATTAAAAACCTTATTTTGAAGGGTGCACTTAATCTTCCTTTGTGTTTTCTGCCCTCACTGTCCTCTGGTCAAGGACCACCTTTGGGACTGTTCAAAAGTGGTCTTAAAGACCGCTTTTGAACAGTCCCAAAGGTGGTCTTAATACACGACTTTTACTATTTTTTCTCATCATCGGTTATCCCCGTTACCATTACAGTAAAACAACTGTTAGTCTATGTGTGGCATAGTCTAAACTAAAACATGGTTAATTTTCAGATGAAAAACTGTGATATTTTTCTTATTTATCCTATAAATATAGTTTGTAGGTGCTCGGTGAGACGGTTCTTATGAACACATACAATATATGTCTTGTAGCAGAAATAAGAAAAATAGTACCCCGTAAACCTCAGTGTTCTTCATATAGAGTGGGGATTACGGCTGTGTTCATTAACGGACATCACAAGGACATGTGAACGTGATGCTCGTCCTTATCATTACATATCGCCGTCACTCGGAGAATTAACCCTTTCTGTACCAAATGGAATATTCCACCTTATAAATAGCAGGAGTTCATTTCAAAATTTAGGGTTGACAAGTTGTGGTTTCTTCAAAATTTGTTAGGACAATGGGTGCATTTTTTGCAGACATTGTTGGTCCTGATCAGAGGCCGCGTCCTGCGGCGTCTGATCTGGGCCTGCACTGTCTGCCAGGGTATCCGTTTTGGAGTTTCCGGTACAAAATGGGTTAATAGAGGACATTAACCTTTTTAGGTCAATACCAGATAATAATAATAATAATAATAATAATAATAATAATAATAATATAATAATAATAATAATAATAATAATAATAATAAAAATAATAATAATAATAATAATAATTTTCAATAGTATTTTCTTTCTTTTTTATTTTATACGTGAAAGAGAAGCCCATGGAAATAATATGTTTATTTTATTTGTCACCATGTGAAAATATAATTTCTGTTCACTGTGTACCACAGGCAAGTCTAAAACAAATTATGACAAATGACTATGATAAGCATATTGAATCGAAATGAGATAGTGTGTCGGAGGTTTTCATGAAGCAAATAGCGAAATTCGCAAGTATAGCAGACCAAATCTGATCATACAAGAAACTCGAAATGCCGACTGTCTTCCCCTACCCAGTGTTTATCATTTAAAAAGATGACAAAACCAAACAAACCAACGGAATAAAACCAACAATGTCTGACCATGAGGTAAGAGATACCGCATGACACCCAGTATTCAGAAAAGCTGACTTGAAAAGTTGAACGAATTTGACTAAACGCAAACATTTCCAAGAGACTTCTGCTGAATACATTAAGTTAGTCTGAGTGCTTCTTGTGATTGAGAAAGGACAGAAGACCTTGTCATTTCTTTTTCAGCACTTGTCTGTATCGTCAGTTAGGCTTGATTGCCTGTCCATGGCTATGTATTTTAGTCGTGATACCTGTCCAAAATCTGTAGACAAAGTTATTTACAATACGATTTACGTAAGAAACAATGTCATAATACCCGTTTCTTGATTAATTAATTTGTTCAGGTGATCGTTTCGTGTGTATTTTGGATGACAGGCTCTATCAAATATACTGTAATGTAAATGATAAATGTACACGTCCATTGATAAGCTGTCTAGTTGAGCAATTATAAGAAGCCAGCTTACAGACGTAATTACGTTTCGTAAATATACATCTTTACAAGATGAAATTGACTTTCCTCAGGCTATCAATAAGTTGTAGATGTGGTTAATACATAAAACCTTCTGTATCTTTTAATAACTATGTTGCGAAATATTTTCCTTGATACTAGAGAAGCCATGTACAGTATAGTACATCGCCGCGCACCTAAAGTTTGCTCGGACATTTATGAGGCATCGGTTGAACCCGAGATGCCACGAAAGCAACAGGTTCAAATCATGAAATGAAGATACTTAGTTACGATTTCCGTTTTGTTTTCTTTACTGATAAAAAGCCATATAAAATAAAAATATGATAAAATAAGTCAGATGAGGTCTAACTGGCCGAAACTAGATAGTCTGGCCAAGAAAACATGTACATTTAACTGTATTTATTTATTATTAATTTATTTATAATATCTTTGATTCTGTGTTGCAATACTTGCTTACAAAGTTTACTTTTTTACTTTTTCAAATAACTTTCCATAATTTGCGTAGAATGAATGCTACGCATCCATACGGTCTTCAGTCTCCCCGTACATTCATCATAGTGCAGATTATATTTTCGGGTCCTTTGGGATCATTGGGTTCATTTAGAATCATTTTGAAAATAGAGTTCTATTGCTAGAGGGCGTGGCCGGTGTTGCACATTTCAGTACTGGTCATGAACAGACTCAATAAAACCGAGTCTGCTATTTTCGTTTATTTGGTGTATTCTTTGCTTCCAAGAAATCTAACAATTCAGAACTTATTCACTTGGCGCTATATTGAAAGTTTTGCTTTATTGAGGCGGTTCTAACGAGTATCCACCAAGAACTACGTTGAAACAGTTCATTTCAAGGGAGCTGACCTTTGTTAAATTCCACACATATTCTGTGTCGTCAGAATAATAGCTGAATAATAATTTGTACAAAGTGTACACCCTGCATAGCACAAAACAGTGGGCTAACGTCGTACTACTATCGACCCGATGCATTCTTTGCTTGCTTGGCATGTTGTGGGGAAAAACGTCATACTAGGCAACCAATGGTAGAATGGATTTTGCCTTTTTTAGTTGACATGCGTTTTCACTCATTTTGTACATGTCAAAATGTGTATGACACATTGCTTGGATAACATTAATATATGATCTGGTTCTTAATTATACATTAAGAAAAGCCGCCTATTCTAATATATTGAAAAAAAAATTACAAACACAAAGTGAAAAAAATATATTTTTCACATTTCTGCTTAAAACATAGATTATTGGTACATGTTTGAAGAAGTGAAGGCAATGTTCAGAAATCGATAAAATTACCACTTCCATCCAACACTAAAAGGAAAGAAACGCAAACATAAAATAACTTCACCATAATGAAAACATCACAAGCGGAAAGCCATAAGGACATTTACATTCACACAAAATGGTCAAACGGCTATCCAAATTAAAAATGTATAAGCGAAACATACATCTAAAGACGAACTTCTAAAATAATAAACCACAACAGAAGTACCGCCTTGGATCGGTCAGTAAAGACTGTGTTTTATGTTGTGTGTGTTAGGGGGCTTAAGTCGATTTCACGTGACCAAAATCCATACCCTTGGTTCTGTCGTGGTATAGACAAATATTTTTTTTTTTCAGTCCGCATGAAGATTTCTAACTCATCAGTGCAACATTCCCGAAAACGTAAAAAAGTCTAACGAATACAGAGATGAAACAATGATGAGGACTCGACAGCATGAAATAAATGAAATGCTGGAGCAAACGAAAACCAATAGTTGGACTCCGTTTGCACCACCTAGAGACAGAGCATCATGCACCCACCGACATTACTAAGTGCATCTTTAGGCTGGAGTCCTCATAGAGTCAGAGGCCTGACCTTGCGGCGTGCAGTTAGAGTGGGAATCAAAGTTATCAACCCTGATTGGGTTAACTACCATATGTCGTATACTTGTAATATTTATATTGTACCCAATCTTGTACTGGGTACTGAAATCATAACACGCATGTTTTGATTCCGAATTTATATACTAAGGCACCATAAAATTCAAGTTCCGATAGGCCTTGTGAAGAGATGTAAGTCTAAAATTAAATTTTGAAACTAAATCGAAAATGACGGCCATAAAGCTTAGACGTTTATGATACCGATAATTCTTGTATAGAAGTTTAGCAGTTAAAATTTATTGCGAATGTCGAAGTCAGTTATATGACTGGACACCCTGACAAACCGAATAAATTACTATATATCAACACCGCAGGATGCCGCACGAGGAACATCACCCATCCTTGAAAGAAAATTTCAGAATCAAAATCATCGCGTTTATCGTAAATTTGCATGAAACAAACCCATCTAAAATAAATAAATTAGAATCCAAAAGCGGGGTATGAACTCTGAATTGCAAGCGTTGAGTGGCTTCCGTGATTCAATAATATGTTGGCCAGTCACTTCAGTCTAGTATTATTTCTTTTAAATAGAAGTGAATGCAATGGCCATGAATCAATACAATTAACCCAAAGCTTCCATCAGAAACACCAAAGGGAAAGAAGCACACACACGAAACAACTAGACCCAAATGGAAACATCGATAGCAGAAAGTTAAAAGGACAGTTACTTTCCCACAAAATTGCCAATTGGCTATCCAAAACAAAGTAATATAAGCAATACACACACTCAAAGACAAACCATAACAAAAATAAAGCGCTACAGAAGAACGAATTCCAATGTGTGTGTGGGTGGGGGGTGTGAGTGGTGGCGCTTAAATCGATTTTACGCGGCCGCTTTCTCCGCCCTTATTTCTTCCCGATTTAGCCAAATAATTTATGTTAATAGTTACTGATTTTTCTGGTACCTAGTTTTACGTTTTGGGCATTCTAAAAGAAAGAAAATATCAAAACCTGACATTATAGCAATAATGCTTATTTTCAAAATACTAAAACACTCATAATGTGCTATAAATACAATAAACCTGTTAGATCTATCATTTTTAGATACAATAAATAAAAATCAAAAATGAGTTCCTTTAAGAGCAATGAAAATATTCATAAGAAAGAAGATGGGTCATACTACGTAGTTTCGGCTAATAAAGCCTCATCAGTTACCCTGTAATGATCCGGCAACGAAAGCCAGAGGAAGCATACTGCAATTTTGCGAATTTCGAATAGGCAGTCGATTAAAAGACTGATGTAAATCAAAATGAGGTCCAAATATTTTAAAACCTGTCTAGAATTTGAGTCTAAACTAATAATTTATTTCTGATTTCTCAGAATATTCACGCTGATCTCAAAGGACCAAAAGTAAAATAGAAACTGCACTATGGTTGATGTACGGGGAGACGTTTTACGGCCGCCACACGGCACAACACCAGCTGCAGTGAAGGCAAATAAAAATCAAAAATGAGTTCCTTTAAGAGCAATGAAAATATTCATAAGAAAGAAGATGGGTCATACTACGTAGTTTCGGCTAATAAAGCCTCATCAGTTACCCTGTAATGATCCGGCAACGAAAGCCAGAGGAAGCATACTGCAATTTTGCGAATTTCGAATAGGCAGTCGATTCAAAGACTGATGTAAATCAAAATGAGGTCCAAATATTTTAAAACCTGTCTAGAATTTGAGTCTAAACTAATATTTTTTTTTCTGATTTCTCAGAATATTCACGCTGATCTCAAAGGACCAAAAGTAAAATATAAACTGCACTATGGTTGATGTACGGGGAGACGTTTTACGGCCGCCACACGGCACAACACCAGCTGCAGTGAAGGCAAATAAAAATCAAAAATGAGTTCCTTTAAGAGCAATGAAAATATTCATAAGAAAGAAGATGGGTCATACTACGTAGTTTCGGCTAATAAAGCCTCATCAGTGACCCTGTAATGATCCGGCAACGAAAGCCAGAGGAAGCATACTGCAATTTTGCGAATTTCGAATAGGCAGTCGATTCAAAGACTGATGTAAATCAAAATGAGGTCCAAATATTTTAAAACCTGTCTAGAATTTGAGTCTAAACTAATAATTTTTTTCTGATTTCTCAGAATATTCACGCTGATCTCAAAGGACCAAAAGTAAAATATAAACTGCACTATGGTTGATGTACGGGGAGACGTTTTACGGCCGCCACACTTGTTTCTGGTCTTGATATTGACATTAACACTCCTGATACCTGTGATTGTAAAAGATCAGTGTATTGCTAGCGTGCTGCTGGTAATATTGTTACTGGCAATTTAAGAATTATTCCTGATTCTAGTATACGTAATATAATTTCTAAAGGACCGAAATATCGATTTCCTTCTAGAATTAAATTCAATAAGTCGCTGCTGGCTTGAAAAAATTTGGTCAGCGATGGGGCAAACGAGAGTGTATTGAGCATAAAGATCTCAAAGAATGGAACTTAGCATTCTGAAACTAGTGAACAAACGCATTTCTTTCTAATCTCAAAATACGAACGTTTTACCTCCTAAACCTAAGACGTCTTTACGTCACCTTAAACTACGTATTCAAAAATTTCATAAGAAGTTTGTTTTTGCTCCAGCAGATAAGGCCGCTACCAATGTGGTCGTCGCTGACGGCTCCACTATGTTAACACTCTTCAGCACGAACTGGGCGGTACTAAGGCCGAAGAACTGCAGCCTTTGGCTGTAGAGAAGGCTTAGGTCGAAGACCACATCTGTCATTCAGCCCCCAAGTTTGCAGTACGTGTTACAGAAGGATAAGACAAGCTTCCAACGTCAGATTGGGTACCTAAACTTCATAAAAGACCATACAAAGCACGGTTTATTGCAAATTCAAGCTATTGTACCACAGCTGAACTCTCCAAATTATTAACTTCATGTTTACTGCCATAAAAACATGTGATTAAATATTGCGACAAAGTCTTTGAAAGGACAGAGAGAAATCTGTTTTTGTCAATAAAAAAATCTAATGATATTTTAAATAAATTGATATCCAGACATTTTCGTGCTTCAAGTCTGTCAACGTATGATTTTCCACCCTTTACACTTAACTTCCTCACAATCTTTTAAAAGAAAAACTTAAGGATTTAATTGAATTGACGTTTCATTTGGAAGATTCCCTCTATCTTGCGTGTAATGTAAGAAATACTTTTTTTTTCACTTCTGAAGAGCATATGGTCATGTCAGAGAATGTGTGAAGCTCTCACCTTTCTACTTGGCAATATTTACATAAGATTTGGTACTAAGTTATTTAGACAAGTCGTGGGTATTCCGGTTGGTACACATTGCGCACCCTTTGTGGCTGATCTGTTCTTGTTTTTATGAAAGAGACTTCATGATGTCCCTTTCCGTTGAAAACCAATCTGAAATCATTGAAGCCTTTGGATCGACTTCTAGATATTTGGATGATTTGTTAAATACTGACAATACCTATTTTGATTGTATGATCAGTCAAATTTAACACATTTACCCCCCCCCCCTCCCAAGAACTTCAGTTGAAAAAAGCAAATTCTTCTGATATCGAGGCCCCGATTTTGGAATATATCTATGTATTGTAGATGGGTCTGTGTCTTGCAAAATTTATGATGAAATAGAAGATTTTGATTTTGAGATTCTAAATTTTCCTTTCTCGGGTGGTGATGTTCCTCTTGCTGCATCCTATGGCGATTATAATTCACAATCAATTCGATTTACCAGAGTGTCTAGTCATGTAACTGACTTCAATACTCGTAATAATTTGTTAACTGCTAATCTTCTTAATCAGGGTTAGGCTTCTTTCCGTTTGGTGTCTCTGATGGGAGCTGTGGGTTGATTGTACCGATTCCTGATCATTGCTTTCACTTCTATTTGGAGAGGGTTAGAGAGATCTAATTCAAGGCAATGTTGGCTTATGAATGGGGCTCTATCTCTGGTCGGAACCGTCGGAGTCTAACTGTTGGTTTTCTTTTGCTCCAGCATTTCAGTGGTTTCTTGCTGTCGAGACCTCATCGTTGTTTCATCTCTGTGGTTGTTTGATTATTTGTGTTCCCGGAGATGTTGCACTGATGAGTTAGGAGGCCTTCATGCGGACTGAACAAATTATTTATCTAAATCGCGACGGAAGTAAGGGCGAGGACTGTGGCCACGTAAAATCGATTTAAGCCCCCCACCCCCACCCCCAGTGGAATTCGTTTCCGCTGACCGTTCCAAGGCGGTTTTTCTGTCGCGGTTTATTTATGTTATGGTTTGTCTTTGAGTGTTTGTGTTGCTTATATTATTTTATTATGTATAGCCTATTGGCCATTTTGTGGGAAAGTAACTGTCCTTTTGGCTTTCCGCTGTTGATGTTTCCATTAGGTCTGTTGTTTCATGTTTGTGTTTCTTTCTCTTTGGTGTCTCTGATGGGAGCTGTGGGTTAATTGTATCGATTCCTGATCATTGCCTCCACTTCTATTTTATCGGTATCATAAACTATGCAAAGCCTTTTTCAAAATTTTATAGACGTCATTCCGATTTAATTTCAAAATTCAATGTTGGGCTTAAATCTCTCCTTCAACAAGGTCTATGGGAACCCGAATTTTATGGTGACTTAGTAAAGAAATTCAGAAGAATATATAATTGCAATGACTTCAGCACCCAATTTCGTAAAAACATTCTTCGATTTTAAAAGACAGAGTGCAACATTATGGGAGCTGTGGGTTGATTGTATTGATTCCTGATCATTGCCTTTTCTTCTATTTTATAATACCCTTATGGTAAATGTTGTCGTTAAAAAAAAGTGAAGGTAATGATCAGGAATTGATACAATTAACCAACAGCTCCCATCACTGAAATGGAATGAAACACAAACATGAAATAACTAGACCCTAATGGAAACATCAATAGCGGAAAGCCAAAAGGAAAGTTTCTTTCCCACAAATTGGCCAATTGGCTCTACAAAACAAAACAAAAATATAATCGATACACACTCAAGGACAAACCAGAACAAAACCCAACGCGACAGAAGAACCGCCCTTAAAGGGTTAGTGACACGAATTTCACGTGTGTGTGTGTGTGTGTGTGTGTGGGGGGGCGTTTTAATCGATTTTACGCGACCGCTATCCTCGCCATTACTTCCGTCTCGATTTAGCGCATCAGTACAACAACTCCGAGAACACAAAAATCAAACAAAAACTGTGTTGAAACAACGGTGAAGACTCGACAGTAAGAAACCACTGAAATGCTGGAGCAAAAGAAAGCTAACAGTAAGACTTCGATGGGCCCCGAAGGGCCCGACCAGAGCCAGAGCATCGTTAATTCCGTTTCATGTCATTTAATGATTTTAAATCTAGCTGTAGAATTGGTTGTATAGAAATATCATTAGTGAATGATATTTACGTTTGAAGTGATGGAACGGGAAATGTACCAATTTTATTAGGGAGGCTAACTGTTGGTTTTCTTTTGCTCCCGCATTTTAGTGGTTTGTTGCTGTCGAGTCCACACCCTTGTTTTATCTCTTTATTTGTTTGTGTATGTGTTCTCGGAGACACTGGTGAGTAAGGAAGCCTTAATGCGGACTGAACAAATCATTTGTCTAAATCGCGACGGAATCAAGGGCGAGGATTGATTTAAGCCCCCCTCCACCCCAGTGATTTTTTTATTGACCGTTCCAAGGCACTTCCGTCGCGGTTTATGTTTGTTATAATTATAATGTATATTAAATCCACTGACTCTCAGTTCTTTACTACGGATGTCTACGTATGGCGCCTCATTGGCAAAAATATCGGAAACAAATTAGACATAAAGCCAATAATCAGGAATGGATACAACTACCAAACCAACTTCATACATAAGAGACACCAGAGGGAACGAAACACGAACATGAAATAAATAAACCCTAATGAAAACATCACAAACGGAGAGCCAAAAGGACAGTCACTTTACCACAAAATGGCCATACGGCTATCCAAAATCAAAAGATATAACCAAGTAATACATTGAAAGACAAACTATAGCAAAATAAAGCGCGACCGAAGAACCGCCTTGGAACGGTAAGTAACATTTATTTCACGGTTTCATGGGGAAGGGGGAGGGGTTAAATCGATTTTACGTGGACACAATCCTTGCCCTTCTGTCGATGTTTTGAAAATATAATTTGTTCAGTCCGCAAGAAGTCGTTCTAACTCATCAGTGCTACATATCCGAGAACAGAAAATCAAACGACAACAGAGAGATGAAACAACGATGAGAAATCGGCAGCATGAAACAACTGAATTGCTAGAGGGAAAACAGCAAACAATTAGACTCCGGTGGGCCCGACAAGAGACAAAGTATCAAGTACCGACCGACATAACCTTAAAATAAAGTAAACCATTACAGTGGAGCCGATATAGAATTTGAGGTCTGATTCGCCGGTTAGCAATTAAAGAGTGAAGCAAAGTTACTTACCATGAATGGGTTAACTACCATGTATGCAGTCTGACATATAACATTTATGTAAAGTAGAAGTAAAACAAAGATCAGGAATCGATACAATTAACTTACTCCACCCATCAAAGACACCAAAGGGAAAGAAACACAAACATTAAGCGCCCAGACCATAATGGAACTCTAAACAAAGGAAGGCCATAAGAACAGTTACTTTCCCACAAAATGGCCATATGGCCATCCAAGTAAGTCTGGAAAATGCCATATCGTAGAGACTGGCCAGATCATGATGTCTCCCATAGAATTGATGCTTTTAATTCTGCTTACCGATAGTTGGGTGCTTGTTTTAACTGTAGGTAATATCTATTTAGATCATGTGGTTGACAGTTTGCAACTGCAGTTTAAAAGTCTATTTCAACGGTTCTAAAGACCCATTTTAGATCACCTGGGCCGAAGGTTCCAGGGGAGTTTACTGTTTAGTGGGTCGCCCATCGTCCGTCATCCATCAGTCTGCTCACACCTTTGACCAGATATATCTCTGCAACCTGTAAACTGATCTCAACTATTACTCATCTGCAGTATGCCTCTGGTGGCGCTTGGATGATATAAGCTTTAATTTTGAAGTGAAAAGTTTGGCTGCAATGGCAACCACAAGGTACCATAGACTTACAATGCGATAATGATTGTCAACACCGTAGCGCCTTCAGTTTTGATCCGATCTTTCTTAAACTTCTATGTTAGGCGACTGGGAATAAAAACACGGTTGAGTTATAAAACCGGAAAAGTCGGCTGATTACTCATAGAGTTACGTCCCCTTGATTGCTGAAAATGCTTTTTTTTATCTTGTCATTACCGTAGAAACTTCATTTTTAATCGGATCTTCCTGAAACTTACCTATCGATGGCTCAGCGCAAAACTAGGCTTCTGTTGCGGTTTATTTATGTTGTTGTTTGTTACTTACTGTGTGTATCACTTGTGTCTTTTTATTTTGGATGGCAATTTGTCCATTTTGTGGGAAAGTAACTGTCCTTATGGCCTTCCTTTGTTTAGGTTTCCATTATGGTCTAGTCGCTTCGTGTTTGTGTTTCTTTCCCTTTGGTGTTTTGATGGGTGGAGTAAATTAATTGTATCGATTCCTGATCTTTGTTTTACTACTACTTTACTCCATATTTTTCCCAAATCAGTTTTTTTCATAAATTCTACAAACATGACAGATCCTCTTTAATCTGTCAAAACATTGTGAATAAATTCCAAGTATTTGCAAAGATATTTAATTTTAAATAAAATATGCTATGTCAAAATGTTTTTATTGTCAGTGCAAAACTATATCTAAGTGGAGTTAGGTATGGTTTTGTACTAACAGTTTTATAGAATTCAAGAGAATTGTTAGTGCAAAACCATTGCTAACTTGACTTAGATGGGGTTTTGCACTGAGCAATTATAATAAAAATGTTTATATAATATTATAAATATTTTTTTCTGCTATATTATTATGTTAAAATGTGTTTTTTAAACAAGCAGAAAAAGTGCCATTGATAAATAATAATAAAGAAAAACAAAAAAAAAAATCAAAAAATAAATTCAGTCAGTACCTATCCTTGACCTTCAGAATGACATTCTGAAGTTTACTTCCCACCAATATTTGAACTTTACAGAAGAAAATAACAGATTCAACAAGGTAAGTAGCAGCTATTTACTACCTTACTTAATGAAGCACCGCTTTCTAAGAATTAAACAATCATTGTGAGAGGTTCACTGATGAAGGTCATAAAGCACATGCTATTTCTACCAATAGTGAGTGGGAGGGGTAATACACTAAAGATAAATGCAGCAGCTCAATATATCACATGACAAAACCGTCAATTCATGATTTTAGACAGGCCTAAGTGGCCTAGTGGAAACGGGTCATTGGCAATGTTGGTTTGTTTGGCTTAAGGTTTAAGGTCCCCGTCAACACTGTAAAGGTCATTTATCCGACTTTTACCCGACACCGAGATGAAATGACATCTCAAACCCTGCCGCCCAGTAAAAAACAATAGGGTTTATAAGCATGGAGGGGCCGACTCGCACCGCTTTGCCTGGGCAGGCTTAGATCATGTAAGCGGTTTACCAGTACTCGTGTGTGGGTAGGTTTCAGGTCTTCGTTGAAGCATCATGCAGCTCATTTATTTCTTCAAGCCCAGACAAAGGTTCAGACAAAGGTGTCTAAAAGAATTCCAATACAAGGACGCAGGCCAAGTGTCCCCCGACGTTTGAAATGTCAGGATGTGGTGATTGTCTATATTTTACAACCCTTTCAACAGACTATTTTTGTTTTTTTATTTTCTTTCATGTTGTAAGGAACAATTAACAGCAGCATTGTCGACTGAAAATTATAGGTACTGTCTGGGTTAGTTGACAACTTGATAGCACAGGTTATGAACATGGTATGAACCCCATGTCTTCAGTCATTACTGCAGAGCCTTTTACCCCATTGTATTCTAGTGGACATCATCCATTGCTATATGTTGGACAAGTCTGTTTGTCCTATAATTGATGACAGGCCAACTTTTTTTCGATTTTATTATTTAATTCTGTTAGCAAATAGTGTAGGCCCTGATCAGACGCCGCAGGATGCAGCATCTGATCTAGGTCTGCACTGTTTGCTAAGGTATCCCTTTAGGGGTTTTCCGCCTGCAATGGATTAAAAATAGCTGCTGATATGCTGCTAATAAAGACAAAAAGGTCTATATTCTTAGAGTGAAAAAATATTTTGAATATATTTTAAAGATCTTCAACAGCAGTATGTCAAGCACAGTGCGAGGGCCATGAAACGTCATGCCATACTTCCTCAGTCATGCAACATTCTCTGGTACTTAGTTTAGCATTTATTTCAACGCAAAGCCTCTGTGGTGTAGCGGTTATGCTACTCGCCTCAGTAACCAAGGATCGTGGGTTTGATCCCGGGCTTCTCCAGACTTTTGGATGTGTCTTTAAATCAAGGTCTCATCTCCATATGACCTTAGCTTTTGATAGGCCATAAATCTCAAACACTCAACGAATGCAATGTGGGAGAAGGAGCAATGTTCAGCAGTAAATAGTTACATTTGAGATACATTTTCTCATTTTTGTTTTAAGAAAATTGCAGGTTGAGGGTACTTAATTCTCCATAAAATGTAATTTTGGGAGATACATCTGCTCTCTTTGAGGTGATTCTTACATGTACCCACAACATGTAAGAATCAACTCAGAGGTGATTCTAACAAGGATCACACATTTTATTTACACGCATATCAAGAAAAAATGCATACCTTGTAACACTTAATCACCAATCATGACTTTAGCTGAGTAAGTTTGAATGTAATGTTGTGGGTACATCTTAAATCACATAATAAGGAATAAAAAAAAACCCTTAACGGCCCTTAACCCATTTTGTACCGGACACCCCAACATGGGTAATTGGAAAATAGTGCAAGCCCAGATCAGACACCACAGAAAGTGTCATCTGATCAGAGCCTACACTGTTTGCAAAGAAGAAGTAAAACAAAGATCAGGAATCGATACAATTAACTTACTCCACCCATCAAAACGTGTAGTCATTTTCCAAGTAAATTTTGAAGAAAACACAGTCTGACTGCACAAAATTTTGAAATGGATGTCTGCTATATACAAGGAAGAAGATTCCATTTGGTACAAAATTGGTTAACATGCCATTTGTGACTTGAGCTGATTGCGATTGCATTTTTTGTGCAAATTGTTCAGAGAAAATCAGGCTTGACATTTAATGTGAATTGTCTGCTGGAAGATGATTACCATCGAATGTCAAAACAGATTTATTTTCTAAAAATATTAACTAAAACATTTCTGTTGTCTTCTCTGTTGTCTCGTATTGTGCATTAAGGGTCAATTATCTAAATCTATGGATGAGTGCAGAGTTCCAGAATTCAGAATTTAAGGTATTTGCATAATTTTTTTCAGTATGTTGTCTATTATGGCATCTAACCACCAGTGCCATCCAAAGTATTTTGGGCAAGGAAAGCAGTGTGTGGCAAATAGCTATGCAGCTACGATTTATATTTCAACCTAGAAGTAAGCCTTCAGTTGGTCCCAAGAAGACCGTGACAAGATATTACTAGAAGGGGACAAAATATATTCTAGTGTAGTAATGGGGGGGACAACCAAAAAAGTATTTGTTTGTGTCTGATCTTCCAAACCATTCGAAAATCCGTGAACTGAAAATAGTGAAATCAGATGCAGGTTCAGTTTCATAAAAAAAAACCATGTAGGCCTTACATGACATTGAAAGAAGCCATGAAAGAAGCCATGAAAAGCCAGTACCTTTTTCTGACAATGAAATGCTACACAAAAGCAACCATTAAAGAGAATGGTATGTATCACATATTTGATCCACATTCAAGGAATAGTGGTGGTATGGTAGCTGCTGATGGACAAGCAACATTAACAACCCACAGTACTTTTGAAGACTTAGTCTTATTTTTAGAAACACGCAGAACGTTTGGGTGATGTAGAAAGGGAATGCATGCCATTTGAAGCCATACATGTAAAAATTATAGACAGTGATAGTACAGATAGGTCAGATGACTTTGAAGGCTCTTCTGAAATGTCAGACGGGGAATATTCATGTATTCTTCAAATTATTCATGATACCAATGGTGAGAAAATCAAAAAGATTGAAGAGGACCTAGCAAACGACAATTCAGACAATGATGACACTGAGCGTAACCAAATTTTATTTTCTGTTCATAATGAATTTGAAACATCTAACACAAAGCAGTGTACAACAGAATCATCTGAAGAAGATATTCCCTTGTCCATGCTTTCAAAACGCTATAAAAATAATGTTCTAAGCTCAGATTCTGAGAACATGTCTTCAGGAAGTGAGTATCAATTCACACAGTTTTAGAAAAGATTGTTAGGTGAGAGTTACTCAGAATCAAATTCATCAGATTTGGAATTTGTCAAGAAAAAAAAAAGAGTTGTAAAACGCAATAGGAAGAGAAGAAAGATTTCCAGCACTAGAAAAAATAACAGTGGTAAAAACTTTCCCTCAGCTAGTGAAACCGAACACAGTTAATGGTCCAAAGAAAAGTTGCCATGTGGTGAATTTAATATACAGGAAATATTAATTGCCCAAGAGGAAGGAAAAGCTAAGATTGAACAACAGCACAAGCATTCTGCAAGTCAAAATCAGGAGACAATTGTAGAAATAACTGTGGAAGGGGTCTTTGAAGGTACTGGTCAAGATTTAAACATAGGTGCTGATATTACTAACCAAGGATTTTTTCAAGAAGAAATAGCTTGTCAAGGTGAATTGCAATACAACAATTATACAGAGTTTGTCCAGAATCTTGAGGTAGCAGAGGAAATAACAATAGATAGTGTATATGGAGAAGAAGTAAATGATCACTCAGGCACATTACCATCTAACTTTTCTGTAAGTGGAGATGAAAATGAGGAGGATCTGGGCGAAGCTACATATACAGAAACTACTGCCACAGATAGTGCTGAAAACATAGCGTATAGCAGTATGGGTGACCTGGTAGAAGATGAACCAGATTCAGTAAATTTTAACAGATCTGAACATGATAGAGGCAGGAAGAGAATAAGAAACCCTGAAAACTGGAGGTGATGCAGAACCAAAAGGGCTTGTAATACTGGGCAAAGTTATATAACCAATAAAGGAACAAATCAACAGGCCAAGCATATGAAGAAAGGCTGTGGTGTAAACTGCCGATTTAAATGCCATAGTGTGTTTACTAATGAAGACAGAGAAACCATTTTCCATAGTTATTGGCAGTTAGGTGATATAACACGCCAAAGGCAATTTCTACTGAAATATTCTGCTCCACAGAAAAAGAAAAGCAAAAAGCAATCCAGTAATCGAAAAAGAGAAAATTCATTTATTTGGACTTTACATGGTGCAGTTGTTAGGGTGTGCAAAACATTTTTGCTCCATACCCTTAATTGTTCTCCTCAAAGAATTCAGACAGCTTTGAAGAAGTCTCAAAACATTACTGGAATGTTAGAATTGGACCAGCGAGGCAGTCATTCTACCAGACCTAATAGAATCCCACAAGATAGGATCAATTTTGTAATGTCCCATATAAAATCTTTTCCTGCTGTAGAAAGCCACTATTGTCGAAAAGACTGTAAAAATGTATCTCAGTCCAGATCTTAGTGTATCACAAATGCACCAGTTTTATTTAGAGGAGTGTACAAAAAGAGAAGTGATTTCCCCAGTCTCCCTCAGTATGTACAGACACATCTTTAACACACGGTTTAACATTGGTTTTCAGCAACCTATGAAGGACCAGTGTGATTTATGCAACTCTTTCAAAAACGCAACAGATTCAGACAAAATCAAAATGGAAGAAAATTATGGAAGTCATATCAAGAACAAAACATTAGCTAGGGAAAGCAAAGAATATGACAAACAAAAAGCACAAGAAAGTAAGGATGGTGCATTTGTGGCCGCATGTTTTGACCTTGAGGAGGTGTTAATGACGCCAAAGGCCTTTGAATCTAGCCTATATTATAAAAACCGTTTGAATAATTTTAATTTCAGTATCTTTGATTTGGGGTCATGTGATGCTTACTGCTACTTTTGGAATGAATCAGTTTCAGGAAGAGGAGCTTGTGAAGAATCGAGCTGCGTTTTTGATTTTTTGGTTGCTATGTCAAAAAAAGGAAAAAAAAAATATTGTATTTTATTCTGACAATTATGCTGCCCAAAACAAAAATAAATACAATGTTTCAATGTTTTGGTTTGCCATACAAAAACTCAATTTAGAATCAATAGAGCACAAATATTTAGAGAAGGGTCAAACTCAGAATGAGAATGATTCTGTCCATGCTTGCATTGAAAGGGCTATTCGCCCAGTTTGTGTTTACACAACTGCCCAATGGGCTGCTATTATTAGAGCTGCACGTCGAAAACATCCCTATTATGTAAAGGAAATGGACTTGCGAGATTTTTTTTATTTTAAGTCAATGTCAAAGCATCTGAAAAATTTTGACCTGGATTTAAACAGTAATACAATGTACTGGTCAGATGTAAGGTCATTCAAAATAGAATCAAGAAATCCAAACATAGTTGTCATTAAGTATGACTACAATGGCCCAGTGTACTACCTAGATCTAGCTCGGAGGTTAAGAAGGGTTCACAATGTTTTGAGTGTGGAAGATATTAAGCTTGAAAAACACCATAATGAGTATCCAAAGTTATCATTTGAGAAGTATAGGGATCTTATTTCCTTATTCAAGTCGGGTGTGATCCCACATGCCCATCACATATTTTATGCTGTTCTTGCTCATGAGACCCCCGACTAATTCACAGCTGTTTTAGTTTAGCCCTTATCCTGCTGAATAAATTAAGCCTCATCCACTGCTGATCATCGGCCAATCAAATTACTTGATCATTACGATAACATACCCGTGAGACAGTGCATTTTTTCACCTCTCCAAAATGGATACTTTTCTGGTGAAAATTCATGATATTTTGCGCATACATACTGCAAACATAGGTTCTGGGTGCTCGTTAGAACCGCCTCATTGAGGCGGTTCTAACGAGTACCCATAACCTATGTCTTGGAGCAAAAATAAGAGAAATAATGTATACCCTCGAAAACCCAAGTTTTTTTTTCTATATAAAGTGGGGTGTAAGGGGGGGGGGGGGAGTCTTGATTTCACGGACTTGTTCACATGATGTATTTTGTATTCATTCAATTCACAAACTGCAACACAATGTAGATCCTGATCAGATGGTTTCAAAAGCCATCTAATTTGGACCTACAGGTAGGTATTGTGCTGTTCAGCAGGATAATGGTTAAACTATCTGACTTCCAATTTTGACTGCAACCTAGTGCTATCTAGTTTCAAATTAGCCCTTCAACTGCTAATCACGACTTGCAGATGCTGTTTTCAAAGTGTATATTATTTGTTTGTCAGTGAAAATAAGGTCCGACATTACATGAGCCCCGCCAAGCGAATTTGTGTCTTCGAGCATTCCGTCATTACAAATTTTAACTGCGCATGCCCAGCCATTCAGAGGGGCCAGGGATATGGCTTTCTGTCTGAAGGTTCCTCTTGATTCACTGCCTGTATGAGCGAACAGCGAAGGTTCTGGCGAGACTGCGCGAATGCGCAGGATCGCCTGAACCTTCGCTGCTCGCATAGGCGATAGGTTCCAAAATCGCTTGACGGGGCCCACATGTGGATCGGCTGCCAAAAGACCATTCACATTGTAATGACAAGCCGTTTTGACTATGAAAAATATTTTTAACAATCAGACTGTCGTCTACTCTAAGAATTTATGTAGTTGCTAAAGGGTGAAAATGTAAAACTATTTCAAAATCAACATTTTATCTATGATGTACACAATCATTGTGTTCAGTACAACAGGTTTAAATATGGTTACCAAAAATGTAAATTTTATATAGAATTATGAACATATAATTATGTTAAAAATATAAAGGGTTATCCTTTGGCAGCAAGGAATACACCATAGAACTGGAAAATATGGAGTGTACATGTTTTTGGGCCCGACTAGCTAGTTTCGGCCATTTAGGCCTCATCAGTGATCCGCAAATATTTTCAAAATTCCACAATGGAATCAATGGTCATTTTTCTGTATATTTTTTACACTTTTCTTTGGAAATAGCATGACTGTTTAGCTAACACAGTTTCTGCTTTGGATCCCTGCCATGCCAGTAAAGTGTTATAAAGAGGTTTGGGGTGAATCTTGAGTAAGGCTTACCCTAAATATTAGTCATTACAACAGATTGAACAGTGTGGACCCAGATCAGACTGCTTCCAAAGTAGCTGAAAATGCTTATTTTTTAACTTTCGATCACTGTAGCCCCTTCAGTTTTGATCAGATCTTCTTGAAACTTATAAACAGGTGTTTCAGGAATAAATGCTCGGATAAGTTCGAAAACTGGTGATGTCGACTTATTTTTCATAGAGTTACGTCCCTTTGATTACAATAATACCTATCATTGGCCTTGTCATCACCATAGCCCCTTTAGTTTTCATCCGATCTTCTTGAAACTCACATAGTAAATAAGAGATATTACAAAACTGGTGAGTTCGGCCTATTTACCATAGCGTTACGTCCCATAAATTTCAGAAAATGCTTACTTTTGAAATTGTCATCACCCTAGCCCATTCAATTTTCATCGCATCTTCTTGCATTTTACAAACAAGTAAATCAGAGATAAATGCTCGGATGGATTTAAAAACTGGTGAGGTGTCATTGTTTGTAGAAATATTTCCGACCTTGTTGTCCCCGTAGCACCTTCAGTTTTTATCGGATCTTCTTGCAGCCTTTGTAAGTAAGTCAGGGATAAAAACTCAGATATGTTGGGTGAGTTTGGTCTGTTTATCATAGAGATACATGTACGTCCCTTTGATTGCAGAAAATGTCTATTTGTGACCTTGTCATCACCTTTTGGTCGGATCTTCTTGTAACTTACGTGTCGGTAAATCAGGGATAAATGCTAAGACGAATTTGAAAATTGGTGAGGTCAGCCTATTTGTCAGAGACTTGCATGCCTTGCTTGTAGAACATGTTTTTTTCACCTTTATATCATCGTAGCCCCTTCCGATTTTATCAGCTCTTCTTGAAACTTACATATATGTAAATCATGGATAAAATTTCAAATGGAATTTAAGGATAAACGAAAAAGTCTAAGTCTCGTTTCAGGATTATTTTCCCAGCCTACACCCAACGACAACTGCCAATGCTCTGATTAACAATGAGCGTCCGTGAAACAGCCTTGTAAATCCCACTTTATACAGAGAAAGGTGTGGTGAACAATTCTTGTAAATCCAACTTTATATTGAGACAAATGTGGTGAACAATTCTTGTAAATACTATTAATGTAGAGAAAAAGTGTGGTGAACAATTCGTGTACGAGATTATTAATGCAGAGAAAAATGTGGTGAACAAATCCTGTAAATCCCACATTATACAGAGAAAAACATGGCGAACAATTCTTGTAAATCTCACTTTATACAGAGAAAAGTATGGTTAATATTTCTTGTTGTTTTTGTTTTTTGGTTTTACGACCCTTTCAGGATTATTTCACTCATATCGAGCCGATCATTAATCAGATGTGGGCGAAAACCGGAGTACCCGGAGAAAAAACACCTGACCTTCCGTTGCAGAACTTGGCGTTTCACATGTGACCCGAGCGAGGCTCGAACCACAGCGGTCAGAGACCTAATGGTCAAGAGTCAGCGCTCTTAACTACTAGGCCACGGACGCCCGTTAATAATTCTTGTAACTCCCACTATAAGAGTATCATCCAAAATTACTGATGAGGCGGTTCTAACGAGTACTTACATTCATATTTCAGAGTAGAAAAAATGAAAAATCAGGTTTACCCGTGTAAACCCCAGATTTACTATATAAAATGGGGTTCAAAGGGGCCAGAATAATATAGGCGTGCTTTCGTGATGGTACTTAAAATTTGGCACGATGGTTGACCAAAATTTCATGCAAAGATTGCGCGCGAAAAATTAACGTTACATGACGTCATGCCCATGTGACGTCAATTATCGTAACGTCATGGGGGACCGTGCGATCATGCTGAGGAGAGGAACAAATATCGTATGTTAAGATAGAAACAAGACATGGAAAAGCGCACTCGAGATTCTAAACGCTCTTCTAGCAGTTACTTCAACACCTGAACTTGCGTACAGCGCTATCAGGCGATGGGTACGTGAATTTAATAATGGGAGAAGTGAGGTTACCGACAAGCACCTGTGTGGAAGGCCACTGTCTGCAACGGATGGTGAAAATGCAGAAAATGTACGATGATAGAAGATATACGTGCAATGAGATAACTCATGAGGAGGATATAAGCCATGGGTTAGCGCATTCAATCCTGAGTGAACATTTGCAAAATGAGAAAGGTTGCGGCAAGGTGGGTGCCCCACGAGCCGTCGGAATCAAAAATACACCCATTGGCTGAAAATCGCTCGCTCACTCCTACACAGGTGTGGGGAAGGAGATGAAATGCTTCAAGAATAGTAGCAATCGATGAAACTTGGATACGTTCTTAAAAGTTCTTCGAGACCAGTAAAATTTCGCCGAAGTCAGAATTCACGTACCAAGATGTTGATTATATTAGCGTAGGGTTATAGTGACGTATATGCACTTAACTCACATCGGGGATTCAAGAAGGGCAGTTGTTAGTTTCTGGCGAAATAATGTGCACTGTACTAGTTAACCGCTTACGTACATGTATAAGCCTGCCCAGGAAAGTGTGGATAGGTAAACTGACCGGCTCAAAAACGTTTGTGTTGACTGGGCCGTTCAACTCCAATACAATTAAAACCCTTACATAGAGCGCCAACGGATGAAACATTTAAAATGTATTTTAGAACAATACTTCGTCCAGCATTACACCGCAAGTTCTCAGAACTCATAAACCGCACGCTGCTAATTCTGCACGACAACGCGTCTCCACACAAAAGTTATGTTGCCAAATAGCCGTTGAAAGGACATGGCTGGGAAGTGCTTGAATATCCCCCGTACTCGCCAGATTTGTCTCCTTCCTGACTTCGAGATCTTGCCAAAGTTGAAAGAACCCTTAAGGGGAATCCGTTTTGACAGTTTGGACGAGTTAGAGGGTGCCGTGAACGCGGAAATTCGACGAATCATCTTCGGATGCTTTGCAACAGTATCGATGCGTTGTCAAGTAGATGGAATTCTGTCATCCGGTCCAGAGGAGATTACTTTGAGGGATTATGAGCAAAAAAATTGTATTTAAAACGTATTTTAAAAACATTAATACCACGAGTTATAAAATGTGTTCGAAATGTTTGATCATAGCTGTAGGCCATGAGGGACCACTTTGATATCTTTACGATCTTCTATAAAATATAGATATATGCTGTGTGTAATCATTAGAATCAACTCAATGAGGCGATTCTAATGATTCCACACACAATACCTTTTACAGATCAAATTCGGAAAACGACCCTAAAATGTCCAAATACATGTATATAGGTTTTGTTTGTTTGAATTGAGGTTTAACGTCCCCGTCAAGACTATTTAGGTCATTTTAGAGACGTTGCTTTCAATTCTGTGGGACTTTTACCGGACATTGAGATGAAATGACATCTCAAGCCCTGTCATCCAATGAAACCAAAAGGTTTATATACATTGGATGTTCTGACTCACACCACTTTGCCTGGGCAGGCTTATTCCTAGGCGGTTTACTTTAACTCATGTGTGTTCAGTTTCAGCTCTGCGTGGAAGCACCGTGCAGCCCAATCAATTTCTTCAAGCCCCGATGGGCTGGGCCAACCAAATATATAGGTACTAGATAAATTCTCTAGGGACTCAAGAATGAGTTCGGATTAGCCCTGGTAAACGAGCTATCAGTATTCGAGTTTTCTAAGTTTCCCATATACATGGAAAGGTGTTAACATGGTGTAATATTTAATTTGTTTGTTTGATTGATTTGAGGTTTAACGTCCCCGTCAACACTGTAAAGGTCATTTTGGAGACGTTGCTTCCAATTTTGTGGGAATTTTGTCCGACATGGAGATGAAATGACATCTCAAGCCCGGCCGTTCAATGAAACAAATAGGGCATTTAAGCATGTTTTGCCTGGGCAGGCTTACATAATCTAAGCGATTTACCTGTACTAGCGTACGGGTCGGTTTCAGCTCTGTGTGGAAGCATCATGCATCCCATCTGTTTCTTCAAGCCCTGATGGGCGAGGGCCGTCCTTTAATGAACAACGATTATTTTGATATTGTTCTTCTTGACAATTTCGGAGTCCATTACGAAAACACGCCTATATGATGTTGACCCCCTTGAACCCTACTTTTATACAGTAAAATTGGGGTTTCAAGGCGTATACCTTATTTTTCTTAATTCTGCTCTAAAATATAGATTGTGGGTACTCGTTAGAACCGCCTCGATCAGGCGGTTCTAACGAGTACCCACAATCTATATTTTGAGCAGAAATTAGTAAAATGTCACAATTTTTCATCATTAAATATTCATTTTTTTTCGGCGTTAAAGGTGGCAATGTATTTGTATAGGCGTGTTTGCGTAATGAGCTTAGTATACCTTCTCCCGCCACGTGACGAACTTGTGACCGTTCCAAAGCGGTTCTTTTGTCGCCGTTTATTTTTGTTATACTTTGTCTTTGCATGTAAGTATTGCTTTTTATTGGAATTATATGTCCTTTTTTGCTTCCCGCTGGTTGTGTTTTCATTTGGCTTTAATTATTACATGTCCATGTTTCTTTCCCTTGGAGGTGTTTGGTACATGTAGTTGTAGCGATTCCGGATCATTGCCTTCACTTCTACATCACGAAAAACACCCCTATATAATTTTGACCCCCTCGAATCCCACGTCCATATAGTAAAACTGGGGTTTACAGGGGTAAACCTTATTTTTCTTATTTCTGCTCTAAAATATAGATTGAGCAGAAATTAGAAAAATATCACAATATTTCATCTTAAAATTTTCATTTTTTCGGCGATAAAGGTTACTATGTATTGGTATAGGCGTGTTTTCGTAATGATTTTCCAGAAAATTATCCCAATAATGATCAAAGTCCCAACTATTCATCGTGATCAGGTGGCTAGTGGTTCGATTCTCGTCAGATCTTTCACGGAGATGGATAAAAAAATATTTGCTACGGCCAGTGATTCAATAAGAGCAGTTGTCTGTTTTTGACACAACATTACGATAATACACCCGTGTGACACAGTGTATTTTTCGCATCGCTACTACTAATGGCTACTTTTTTATGATACTATGTGATATTTTCCTTATAAATACTGAAAACATAGGTTGTGGGTGCTCGTTAGAACCGCCTCAGTGAGGCGGTTCTAACGAGTACCCACAATCTATATCTAGAAGCAAAAAGAAGAAAAATAATGTAAACCCCCGTAAACGCGAATTTTCTCTATTTAAATTGTGGTTTAGGTGGATGTTCATTTCACGGACTTGTTCACGTGATGTAATGTAAACTATACTGCCTAATCGCGTATCTGCCGTTAGGTTATGTAAATTTTTCTAGCTCGATATGACCAAAGTACTTTTGCCTCGTCGTACAATTCAAACACAAACCATAACATGTGAATGCACAAACTTCTATCCTGCGCTTGCGCGGGTCAATTGTTGGTAAGTCATTAATATATGTCTACTGCGCATTCGGCATTTAATCTGAAATTAGCTATTTTACCAAAAAGACCTCGATAAAAAAATGCAAGCCTGTGCAATTTTCATTCACAGAAATATGAACCGCTGAGAATGGTTTATTCCCAAAGTGACCCGCATCAATGGATAATAAATCAAAATCAGAGATAGTCCCATCTGTCATTTCAGAATTTATTATATTTATATGGATTGCAGATGCCTAGGGATTTTCAAAATATTTAATTACATGTATGCGCTTTTATGGTTTCGATGAGTCCAGGAATCATTGCCATCTTCAGCAGCAGTTGTTTTTTTTGCATCACGTGAACATGTCCGTGAAATGAACAGCCCCCTAAACCACACTTTACACAGAGAAAACTGGGGTTTATGGGTTTTACGTTATTTGTTCTTATTTCTGCTCCAAGACATAGGTTGTGGGTACTCGTTAGAACCGCCTCAATGAGAAAACTATCACGGATTTTCATCAGAAAAGTAGCCATTTTGGAGATGTGAAAAAATGCACTATGTCGCATAATGTGAAACATTATAGAACCTTAGGATTTGTGTGGTTCGCTGCTGACAATCGTTGTTTTATCATCACCCAAACACGCCTATATAATTTTGACCTCATTTAACCTCACTTTTATATAGTAAAACTGGGGTTTACAGGGGTATATTTACATTTCCAGTATAAAGTCTAATGTAAACCTATAGAAAACAATTGCGTTCATACTTCCATGAACGCATCGAATCACATGATTTTCAGTGACGTTAAGTGACGTCATTCTAAACCATTGTTCTCTACGGGCGTTGATGACGTCAACGCCACTCCGCCCTTTGTAGAAAAACAGCGTGTAAATGTTTTTCAGTTTTAAAAGTTTGCCCTACAAGCATTTTTTCGCCCAGTGATGAGGGGCAAATAATGTAAATATAAAAAATAATCTTAATTTTTCTGCTTTTCATGAAATTATGAACGACACTGGGTCGCTAACAAAAATTACATGAACCCCTTTCATTTACTTTGCAAGCGACCCACTGCGTTCATACTTCCATGAACTGCAGAAAAATAAATTTCATTTCTCAAATATATCATTTTTCTTATTTCTGCTTCAAAACATAGAATGTGGGGAGTCGTTAGAACCGACCTGCCGAGGCAGTTCTAACGCGTACCCACAACATATGTTTTGAGCAATAATATAAAAAAATGTCATTTTGGGTGGATTTTTTTTCCAATTTGCAATATATTAGAATAGGCGTGTTTTCGTTATGTTTATACAAAGCTGTGAAATCAATAAAAATAAAATAAAAGACATTACTTTATTTCGATAAATACCAAAAATATTCTATTTCGTGTGTTAAAAAAAAAAAAAAAAATAAATAAATAAATAAAAAAAAATTAATAAATAAAAAACAAACAAAAAACTGACTTTTTATTCGCGCTTCACACTCGTGAAAATTCTGATGTTTTCAACACACTCGTTGAAATGTTTTCGGTGTCCACCTAAAAAGTAAATCTCCACTATGTTTTTTTTTTTTTTTTTTTTTTTTCGTTTTTACTCTTTTATCCCCGCGCTTCTGAAGTGGATTTTGAAACGAACGTCAAACGTTGTAGATCGTGAAGAGGTGTATTAGCCATGCCATTCGAATCTACACTACTTGTGTAGTATAGTGACACGTCGATGGCTCGAACACTGTTCTTAGGGGCCTCCGTGGCCTAGTGGATAATTGCTTGCATCTTAATCATTAGGTCTCTCACAGTCGTGATTCGAGCCTGGTTCGGATCACATGTGAGACGCCAAGTTCTGCAACTGCAACGGAAAGTTTTTTCTCTGGGAACTCCGGTTTTCATTCACCTCTTATTAACGACCGGCTCGATATGAGTGAAATCATCTTGAAAGGGCCGTAAAACCATTTTGTGTATCTTGTATGTACTCACTAGAACCGCGTCGAATTACTAATGAGTACGCGTGGCATACCATTATGTTAAAGAAACTCCTCATTTGCAAACCGTACGGATGACAGAAGCCTGCGTGGTGTAGAGGTTATGGTACTCGCCTAGTATTCCAGGGGCCGCGGGTTCGATCCCGGGCTTCTCCAGACTTTCGGATGAGTCTTTAAAACGGGGTGCCGTCTCCGTATGACCTTAGCTGTTGATGGGACGTAAAACCCAAACATACACATATTCTGAACCGGAGTCCCGTGCATATGCTACCTATATGCTCGTGAGACGTAAAAGCATTACGATAACATATCCATGAGTAAATATGGCGTCTATCTTTCAGATGCGAATGTTTGATATTTTTTCTTAATCTAGTCCAAATATAGATTGTGTGTGGTTCTAACGAGCACCCACAATATATGTTTATGAGCAAAAATAATGAATGCGACCGCAAATCCCAGTTTTCTTTATATACATCACATAAACACGCCTATATAATTTTGACCCCCTTGAACCCCACTTTTATATAGTAAAACTGGGGTTTCCGGAGGTATACCTTATTTTTCTTATTTCTGCTATAAAATATAGATAGTGGGTACTCGTTAGAATCGCCTCAACGAGGCGGTTCTAACGAGTGCCCACAATCTATATTTTGAGCAGAAATAAGAAAAATATCACAATTTTTCATCATAAAATTTTCATTTTTTTCGGCGATAAAGGTGGCAATGTATTTGTATAGGCGTGTTTGCGTAATGTGAAGTGGGGTTTAGGACGGACTTGTTAACCTGATGTTTTTTGTTTGTCTTTTTTTTTTTTTTTTTTTTTTTTTGTTGTTGTTTCATGGCCATTTCAAGGTTATTTCACTCATATCGAGCCGATCGTTAATCAGAGGTGGAAAATAAGCGGAGTGCCCAGAGAAAAGAACATGTGCACCTGACCTTCCGTTACAGAACTTGGCGTCTCATAAGTGACCCGAGCCAGGCTCGGGTTAACCTGATGCAAAACATACCTACATATGCATGAATACTAACCTACACCTTTGGATAAAACAGTGCAAGACTAAAGTATCGGATCACCGATGTGGCTGGTTTGAGTTTGTTTTCAGACGCTTAAATGTCTTCCGATAGCCCCAGGTGGCGAAAATGAAGGAAAAACATTACGGTAACACACCAGTGTGCTAACAGGATGGCTCAATTAGCTTTTATCTGACGAAAATAACTTTTTTTTTTTTTTTCAAATTTCTAGACCAGAAATATATGAGCCCCGCCAAGCGAATTTGTGTCTTCGAGCATTCCATCATGACAAATTTTAACTGCGCATGCCCAGCCTTTCAGAGGGGCCAGGGATATGGCTTTCTGTCTGAAGGTTCCTCTTGATTCACTGCTTGTATGAGCGAGCAGCGAAGGTTCTGGCGAGACTGCGCGAATGCGCAGGCTCGCCTGAACCTTCACTGCTCGCATAGGCGATAAATACCAAAATCGCTTGACGGGGCCCATATGTTGGGTGCTCGTCAGAACCGGTTCTAACGAGTGCACACAATCAATGTTTTGACTACAAATAAAGAAAAATATGCATACCCCGTTAAATCCCAGTTTTCCTGTAAAGTGAGGTTTATAGCGGTGTTAATTATAGCGGTGTTAATTTTTTTTTTTTACATTGTCATGACAATATACCGGCCCCGCCCATCGGGGCTTGAAGAAATAGATGAGCTGCATGATGCTTCTACGCAGAGCTGAAACCGACCGCAAACGAGCACTGGTAAACCGCTTAGGGGATCTAAGCCTGCCGAGGCAAAGCGGTGCGAGTCGGACCGTCAAGGCGTATAAACCCTCTTGATTTCATTGGGTGACAGGGCTTGAGATGTCATTTCATTTCAATGTCGGGTAAAAGTCAAACAAAATTGGAAGCAACATCTCTAAAATGACCTATACAGTGTTGACGGGGATTTTAAACCTCAAATCAAACAAAATGACACTATACGGCAACCTTATTGATGCGATTCTAATGAGTCTACTCAACATACATGTATTCATTACTTTATTGAATATTGAGAAAATAATTTCATAATTATACACGCAGTGACATCTAGATCAAATTTCCACAGTCCCAAAAATGTTCGACCCACTGGAGCCCGACAGAATTAATCATTTTTTCAGAATTATAAAAAAGGCCTACCTTTCTCAGCTACATGGGCATCAATGTAACATCTTGCGTTGGACCATGGTTGAAAATGGAACAATATGAGCCACGCTGCAAGAAAGCCTGCCTAATGGCACTTGCGAACAACAAAGGTGCAGATCAGACTGCGCATGCGCGCAGTCTGATCAGCACCTTTGTGTTCGCTGCTGGGTTAGTACAATACCCATAGCTTCCACATCAACAATGTCAAGGCTGTAGCTATTCTGCGTAGATGAGCAGATGGGCTTGTGTTTTACCTGATCGCACACCCAAATGGCATGTGTTTATGTTTGACTAGGAGCATAACAAAACTACAGAATGACATTTTGTCCCGCGACGATTCATACCAGCATGTGAGTCGTATACTAATCGGTGTCCGTGCTTCGCTGTTCGCCTGGCTGTTAAATGGGCTTATTTCAACTTTCAAGCAATGAGGTTGATGTCTATTTTCAGTCTGCGCATGTGCGCAGACTGATTATAGTCTTCAACCGTTACCAGTGTCATTTATAGATCTTCCTTTGACCGGGCTGATCAACTCTTGACCCTTTTCATAATTCTGACGTTTGAGTAAATATCTTCTTACAATTGTACTGCGAGCATTACACCAGCTGTACATACATTCCTTATTAACCCTTTTTGTATCAGAAACTCCAAACTGGGTAAGTGGCAAACAGTGCATGCCCAGATCAGACGCCGCAGAACGCGGCGTTTGATCAGGGCCTACACTGTTTGCAAAAAGTTCAGCCATTTTTTCCAATGAATTTTGAAGAAAACACAACCTGGCACCCCTAAATTTTTAAATGGACTTCTGCTATATATATAAGGAGGAATATTCCCTTTGGTACAAAAAGGGTTCAAATGTGTTGTTTTGTCGATATTTTATTTGTGTGACAGATCGAATAAAATGTACATCAAAGGTATTTTGATAACCTTCAACGCTAGTCATATTCTTTTTAACTAATTAACTTTGTATAACACTAGATTCTTGATGCCTTTTACGAGTGGTCAGAATAACTGCAAAATCGCTGACATCATTACCTTAAATTGCCTGCAAAAATGCAGTTCATTTATTATTGTTTTCCTATAAATGATAAGCATAATTATGTTGCAAAAATGTGTTAGTCTTGAGGCCGATTGATAGATTTTTTACATTGAAAATGACCTTTTTTATTTATTTATTAAATTCTCTTCACCTAGTTTTACAGCTGCTTATAGTAAACATTTAAAATATAAATGATAGTCATGCCTTGCCGTGAAATTGGCACTCTTCTAAAAAAGATCAATTTTGTAATTTTTCTTTTTTATTTCTGTTCTGACTCGTTGATCCACCAATAGCGAATTTTCACGCCTATATAATTTTGACCCCCTTAAACCCTATTTTATATAGTAAAACTGGGGTTTGCAGGGCTGTACTTTATTTTTCTTATAGATTGTAGAGACGGTTCTAACGAGTATCCACAATCTATGTTTTGAACAGAAATAAGAAAAATATCGAAATTTTTCATCTGAAAATTTTCATTTTTCCGTGATAAAATGTACAATGTATTTGTATAGGCGTGTTTTCGTAATGATGAGTTTGCTAAAGAATCAGCACACGTGTCTATCCTTGTAAATCCAACTTTTATGTGTATAAAGTATGGCTAAAGATGGTAGTCATAGCGCTTACTTTTTGAACGTGATGACACATAGAACACAAAACTCAGAATAAAAGAACGTTTTATTTTACGCAATACTATACAGTTTTATGAGAACACCTTTTCTGGACAGTTCAAAGGTGGTCTTTAAGACCGTTCAAAAGTGGTCTTTAAGTTCAATTGTGGTCTTTAAGACAACTTTTGAACAATCCCAAACAGTATGATTCTCTGCTTAGAGTTGGTGTGACATGTTATGACAATTGCGAAAGGTTAGGAGAATTTGGTAGAAACAACTAGGGTTTATGCGTCGCTAACACGAAATCATCATCATTGAAAGAAAAAAAAAACAATAGATTATTACGACATTCAGTTTGTTAGAATCGAAATAGATGTGAATGGGCGATTTCCGTGACATTTCGTCGAATTTTATTTTGTCTATATGACATCTCTTCGAATGCGACATTTGGTCGATATGACGTTTGGTAGCCTTCGACATTTTGCGAAATACATTTCATCTACATTTCGTCGAATTACGTCGAATTGTTCGAAATGTAGTCTAACATGCCGGAACCATGCTATTTCCGAAAACTGCACGGCTACTTCATTTACATATTCCATAACAGTGCCATAACCATTATTGCATTACCATTGCTTTGTAACAGTTGTTGTTGTGTGTGTGTTTAATTAGAGGCTTAACACTATTTAGATCATTTTGGATACGTTGCTTCCAATTTTGTTGGACTCTTACTCGACATTGAGATGAAATGACATCTCAAGTCCTGCCACCCAATTAAACCAAAAAGGTTTATATACATGGACGGTCCGACTTTCGCCACTTTACCTGAGCATGATTAGAGTATGTTAAGCATAAAGCTCTTAAGGAATGGAAACTTAGCATTCTGAAATTAGTGAACAATCGCATTTCTTTTTATTCGCAATATACGAACTTATTATCCCCTAAACCTAAGACTCTTTACTTCACCTTAAACTAGGTATTCAAGAATTTCATAGGAAGTTTGTTTTGGCTCCAGCTGATAAGGCCGCTAACAATGTAGTCGTTGTTTGACGGCTTCACTATGTCAACACTCTCCAGCAAGAACTTGGTGGTACTAAGGCCTATGAACTTCAGTCTTTAGCTGTAGAGAGGGCTTTAGTTGATGACCACATTTGTCATTCAGCCACCAAGTTTGCTGTCTGTGATACAGAAGGCTAAGACAAGCTTCCTACGATATATTGGTCCACTAAACTTCATAAAAGACCATACAGAGCATGATTTATTGCAAATTCAAGCTCTTGTACCACCACTGAACTCTCCAAATTATTAACTTCATGTTTGACTGCCATCAAAAACATGTGATAAAATATTGCGACAAAGTATTTGAAAGATCAGGTAGAAATCTGTTTTGGTCTATAAAAAATTCTAATGAAGTTTTAAATAAATCGAAATCTAGGCGTTTTCGTGCTTCAAGTCTGTCTATTTTTCCACCCTTTACCCTACACTTCCTCATAATCTTATAAAAGAAAAACTTTATGGTCATGCCAGAAAGTGTGTGAAGCTCTCACCTTTCTACTTGACAATATTTACATAAAATTTGGTAACAGTTATTTAGACAAGTTGTGGGTATTCCGATGGGTACTAATTGCGCACCACTTGTGGCTGATTTGTTTTTGTTTTGTTATGAGAGAGACTTCATTATGTCCCTTTCTGCTGAAAATCAGTCCACTTCTAGATATTTGGATGATTTATTAAATATTGATAATACGTATTTCGATGGTTTGATCAGTCAAATGTACCCCCAGACCTTCATTTAAATAAAGCTAATTCTTCTGATACCGATGCCTCGTTTTTGGATTTACATCTGTCTATTGTAGATGGGTTTCTTTCGTGCAAAATTTATGATAAACGCGATGATTTTGATTTTGAGATTGTAAATATTCCTTTCTGGATGGTGATGTTCCTCGTGCGCCATCCTATGGCGTTTATATTTCGCAATTAATTCGATTTGCCAGAGTGTGTAGTCATGTATCTGATTTCAACACTCGTAATAAATTGTTAAGGACTAAACTTCTTAATCAGGGTTATCGGAACCATAAACTACGCAAAGCCTTTTCAAAATTTTATAGACGTATATTGATTTAATTTCAAAATTCAGTATTGGACTTAAATCTCTTCTGCAACATGGTCTTTCGGAGCCCGAATTTTATTGTGACTTAGTATATAAATTCAGAAAAATATATAACCGCAATGACTTCAGCACCCCATTTCGTAAAATCATTCTTCGATATAAAAGATTGGGTACAACATCAATGTTATACGACAGACTGCATGCATGGAAGTTAACCCAATCACGGTTGACAACCTTGCTTCCCTCTTTAATTGCACGCCGGTGGGTCAGGCCTCAGATTCTGTGACGGTTCCGACGTAAAGGCTCATTGAGAGATCTAATTCAAGGTAATGTTGTTTGGTGCCTGATGCTCTGCCTCTGGTCGGGCCCATCGGAGTCCAACTGTTGGTTTTCTTTTGCTCCAGCATTTCAGTGGTTTTTTTGCTGTCGAGTCCTCACCGTTGTTTCATCTCTGCGGTTGTTTGATTATTTGTGTTCACGGAGATGTTGCACTGATGAGTTAGGAGGCCTTCATGCGGACTGAACATTTTTTTTGTCTTAATCGCGACGGAAGTTAGGGCGAGGATTGTGACCACATAAAATCGATTTAAGCCCCCCAGTGGAATGCGTTTCCGTTGACCGTTCCAAGGCGGTTGGTTCTTCTGCCGCGGTTTTTTTTGTTATGGTCTGTCTTTGTGTGTTTGTGTCGCTTATATTATTTATTTTGGATAGCCTATTGACCATTTTGAGGGAAGGTAACTGTCCTTTTGGCTTTCCGCTGTTGGTGTTTCCCTTAGGTCTGTTGTTTCATGTTTGTGTTTCTTTCCCTTTGGTGTCTCTGATGGGAGCTGTGGGTTAATTGCATCGTTTCCTGATCATTGCCTCCACTTCTATTTTTAACTTTCAAAGCGGTTAAGCAGTACTCATGTGCGGTCGGTTTCAGCTCTTCCTGGAAGCATAATGCAGCTCAATCTATTTTTCCAAGCCCCGATAGGCGGTGACCCACGTTACCGTTGCATTACACGTGAATAACATTAAATTTTATATTATGTAACTGCAACTTTAAGTGCATTATTAGCAGGTAAGGTGCATTATCAGCAGGGGGGCCTCAGTTGCAGCTAGGGAATTTGACAGTTCAGGATCGCTAACCGCATAGTCATAAAACAAAGGAGTTTGCGGGGAAGGTTGGGTGAGGTAAAGGTGATGTGTATCTTGCGTCACTTGTGGAGGGGGTGTCCATCTGAATTCGGCAATCAGTTAGACAAGGTCTGCTGTTCTGTAAGCAGGTAAGGGTAGAAGGGGTGTTGTTTTCTTCTTTTTCTACACTTCCTTTCTTTTTCCTCTTTCTCCTCTGTTCCTCACTTTCATCAACTCTACTATCTCTTCTGTATATTTTCTCCCTTTCTGTAGGATACGACACAAAATGGCCCACAAAGGTTGACGTGCCGCTCAACCCAAAACAATCAATCAATCAATCAATCAATTAATCATTCGAACAATCAATCGACTTTGCCTGAACGATGACGCGTAACAGTACAGTAACGTCTTTACACTCGACGAAATATTAGAGCAACCAACGGGACGTTGTATCGACGAAATGTCAATCGACGAAATGTCGAGCATCCGAATTATTTAGTACGTTGTAAGCGCACAACTCACGTGATTTTGTCGTCTTACAACTGACCTTCAAATTGCGATTTTTATGCCCCCAACTTTGAAAAAGTTGGAGGGGCATATTGCTTCTGGTTCGTTCGTCCGTTCGTCCGTTCGTCCGTCCGTTACGCTTTTGATGCATAGCATAACTAAAGAATCATGTATGCTAGGGTTTTGAAATTTTACATATGGATTCCTCATGGAAAATTAGCTGACGCGTATTTTTTTTCTCGTCCGGATTATGCCCCCTTCAAGAGTTATTGCCCTTTGAATTTTTTTTAATAAAATCTTGTCAGCAAGATATCTCAAAGACTATTGGAGCTAGAGCCTTGAAAATTGGTGATTATATTGGTGGTGATAAGAAGATGAACTGATTAACTTTTGACAAAATTCCGGAAAATACTTTGTGAGTTATGGCCCTTTGTCATTTTGGTAATTTGTGCCCATTGTAATGTATGCTAAAAGTGATGCGTAACACAACTTTAGAACCGTGTATTCTAGGGTTTTGAAATTTCATAAATGGATTCCTCATGGAAAATTAGCTGACGCGTATTTTTTTCTTGTCCAGATTATGCCCCTTTTAAGAGTTATTGCCCTTTGAAATTTTTTTAATAAAATTTTGTCAGCAAGATATCTCAAAAACTATTGGATCTAGAGCCTTGCAAGTTGGTGATTATATTGGTGGTGATGAGTAAATGAAATGATTAACTTTTGACGAAATTCCGAAAAATACTTTGTGAGTTATGGCCCTTTGTCATTTTGGTAATTTGTGCCCATTGTAATCTTTGCTAAAAGTGATGCATAGCATATCTTTAGAACCGTGTATGCTAGGGTTTTGAAATTTCATATATGGATTCCTCATGGAAAATTAGCTAACGCGTATTTTTTTTCTCGTCCGGATTATGCCCCTTTTAAGAGTTATTGCCCTATGAAATTTTTTTAATAAAATCTTGTCAGCAAGATATCTAAAAAACGGTTGGAGCTAGAGCCTTGAAAGTTGGTGAATAGATTGGTGGTGATGAGTAGATGAACTGTTAACTTTTGACAAAATTCCGAAAAATACTTTGTGAGTTATGGCGCTTTGTCGTTTTGGTAATTTGTGCCCATTATAATGTATGCTAAAAGTGATGCATAGCATAACTTTAGAACCGTGTATTCTAGGGTTTTGAAATTTCATATATGGATTCCTCATGGAAAATTAGCTGACGTATATTTTTTTCTTGTCCGGATTATGCCCCTTTTAAGAATTATTGCCCTTTGAATTTTTTTTAATAAAATTTTATCAGCAAGATATCTCAAAAACTATTGGAGCTAGAGCCTTGAAAGTTGGTGAATATATTGCTGTTGATGAGTAGATGAACTGATTAACTTTTGACAAAATTCCGAAGAATACTTTGTGAGTTATGGCCCTTTGTCATTTTGGTAATTTGTGCCCATTGTAATGTATGCTAAAAGTGATGCATAGCATATCTTTAGAACCGTGTATGCTAGGGTTTTGAAATTTCATATATGGATTCCTCATGGAAAATTAGCTTACGCGTTTTTTTTCTCGTCCAGATTATGCCATTTTTAAGAGTTATTGCCCTTTGAAATTTTTTAATAAAATCTTTTCAGCAAGATATCTGAAAAACTATTGGAGCTAGAGCCTTGAAAGTTGGTGAATAGATTGGTGGTGATAAATAGATGAACGGATTAACTTATGACAAAATTCCGAAATATACTTTGTGAGTTATGGCCCTTTGTCATTTTGGTAATTTGTAAAAAACTTTGTAATCGTTCTAGCGCCTACATTTCTTCACCAATTTCAATATAACTTCACACAAATGTTCCTTATAAAAAAATCTCGAGCGAGTTCAACTTCAAGGTCATGACCTCAAGGTCAAGGTCACTGTGGTTATTTTTAGAAAAACTTTGTCATCGCTCTAGCGCCTACATTTCTTCACCAATTTCAATATAACTTCACACAAATGTTCCTTATAAAAATCTCGAGCGAGTTCAACTTCAAGGTCATGACCTCAAGGTCAAGGTCACTGTGGTTATTTTTAGAAAAACTTTGTCATCGCTCTAGCGCCTACATTTCTTCAACAATTTCAATATAACTTCACACAAATGTTTCTTATGACAATATCTCAGCGAGTTCGACTTCCAAGGTCATGACCTCAAGGTCAAGGTCACTGTGGCTATTTTAAGAAAAACTTTGTCATCCCTCTAGCGCCTACATTTCTTCACTGATTTCAATATAACTTCACACAAATGTGCCTTATGACAATATCTCGAGTGTGTTCGACTTTCAGGGTCATGACCTCAAGGTCAAGGTCACTGTAGCTATTTTTAGAAAAATTTTGTCATCGCTCTAGCGCCTACATTTCTTCACCGATTTCAATATAACTTCACACAAATGTTCCTTATGACAATATCTCTAGCGAGTTCCACTTTCAAGGTCAAGGTCACTGTGGCTATTTTTAGAAAAACTTTGTCAATGCTCTAGCGCTTACATTTCTTCACCGATTTCAATATAACTTCACACAAATGTTCCTTATGAAATATCTCAAGCCATTTCAACTTTCAAGGTCAAGGTCACAATGGCTATTTTTAGAAAAACTTTGTCATCGCTCCAGCGCCTACATTTCTTCACCGATTTTAATATAACTTCACACAAATGATCCTTATGACAATACCTCGAAAGAGTTCAACTTTCAAGGTCAAGGTCACTGTTGCTATTTTTAGAAAAACTTTTTCATTGCTCTAGCGCTTACATTTTTTTCACCAATTTCAAAATCGATTCACACAAATGTTCCTTATGACAATATCTGTAGCGAGTTCCACTTTCAAGGTCACGGTCACTGTGGCTATTTTTAGAAAAACTTTGTCAATGCTCTAGCGCTTACATTTCTTCACCAATTCAATATAACTTCACACAAATGTTCCTTAAGACAATATCTCGAGCGATTTCGACTTTTAAGGTCAAGGTCACTGTGGCTATTTTTAGAAAAACTTTGTCATCGCCCTAGCGACTACATTTCTTCACTGATTTAAATATAACTTCACACAAATGTTCCTTATGACAATACCTCGAGTGAGTTTGACTTTCAAGGTCAAGGTCACTGTGGCTATTTTTAGAAAAACTTTGACATGGCTCTAGCGCTTACATTTCTTCGCCGATTTCAGTATAACTTCACACAAATGTTCCTTATGACAATATCTCGAACTATTTCGACTTTCAAGGTCAAGGTCACTGTGGCTATTTTTAGAAAATCTTTGTCATCGCTCTAGTGCCTACATTTATTGATGGATGTTAATAGAACGTCACACAAATGTTTCTTATGGTAATATCTCAAGTTGCTTTGACTTTCAAGGTCATGACCTCAAGGTCAAGGTCACTATGGCTATTTTTAGAAAAACTTTGTCATTGCTCTACCGCCTACATTTATGATTTTAATCTAACTTCACACAAAAGATGCTTATGATAATATCTTGAGCATGGTCTTCTTCGCGGCCATGGCCTCAAGTCAAGGTCCCTTTGACTATTTTTAGAGAAATATTGTCATCACTCTAGAATCTACATTTATGGATGGAATTTTAAACAATCTTTACACAAATGTTGCATATGATAATATCTCAAGCAAGTTGGCCTTTTGCCATTTCAGTGTTTTCCACACACGAAGTTGTCTTGTGCGAGGGGATTTGTATCGCATGCGATGCCTTGTTTCTTTTAATAAAATCTTGTCAGCAAGTCCATATCTTGAGAACTATTAGAGCTTCACTAATCATTCTTGGAACAAACTTGCATCCAGGCATTGCAACTTCAATGCAAGCATTCATACCTGACCTTGTCCTATATTTCATGGTTCACTGACTTCGTGAATTATTGCGACCACCCTGACTTTCACCATTTCTCGAAAACTATTAAAGCTTTTTAAATTATGATTGGTACAAACTTGCATCTAGGAATTGCAACTGCAACGCAAGCATCCATATTTGACTTTTACCCATATTTCATGGTTCACTGACTTTGTGAATTATTGCGACCACCCTGACTTTCTACCTAATGTAAGTCCATTTCTCAAGATCTATTAGAGCTTCATTAATTGTATTTGGTACAAGCTTGCATTTAGGAATTGAAACTTCAATGCAAGTATCCATTTCTGACCTTGACCTACATTTTATGGTTCACTGACTTTGTAAAATAGTGTGACAACCCTAACTTTCACCCTGATGTAAGAGTCTGTTTTTAAGAGTTTCATTGATGATACTTGGTACATGCTTGCAACTAGGAGTGAAATTTTTATGCAGGCATCCATGTTTGACCTTGACCTAGATTTCATGGTTTGGTGACTTTGTGCCCCCACAGGCGCGACATAGCCTTCTGTGGAATTCTTGTTGTATGTTTTTGAGTCTTTAACAATATTTGTTGAATATTTTGTCATCTAAGGACAAGCAAAGGTTGGGTGCATTGTGTTTTACAAACACCATTTCTAGTTTATTCAACAAATCACTGCTAGAGCTGATCTAGTAACTTTAACCGTATAGGGTAATGGAATTTTCAGAGCCAGGAAAGACAACATTATCTCAAACGGACATCTTGTCCAAAATCAACTCCTAGTTCAAAGGTTCTTTTGTAAGCATTACGTTGTATGATTATTTAAATCATATCCATGAGAAAACATTAGAAAATATACCATATGTATATCTTGTCATGTCATTTCACACGTATATTTCTATCATTAAGTGGAAAGCTAGATATTTTCTGATAAACCACCTCGACGGGCCGGATCGGAGTAGCATCACATATTTTATCTGAAACGACATGGCATTCCATGATTAATTAGCATTTTATTCTAAAGGTGTGTTATATGGCTGTATATTTCTAATGGCAAATCAAGGTGCAGCTGTACACGTAGATGCTGACACCAGCTTAATAAGTCCGTGTATTGAATGCCCCTCTAATCCCGACTTTAGATAGATAAAAGTGAGGTTTACGGGAATATTCATCATTGTCCTTAGTTTCGCTCATAATCATAGTAAATGGGTACTCGTTAGCACCGCCTCAACGCATCATTGAGGAGGTTTTAACGAGGCGACAATCTATATTTGAACTGGAAATAAGCAAAATATTCAACCTGAAAAATGCTAGTGTTAGACATTACGAAAACATGACTATTCAAATTTTATAGTGAAAAAATTACCACCAAAAATGAAAATTTTCAGATAAAAATCCTGATGTTATTGGTATTTCTGCCCAAAACAAAGATTGTGGGTACTCGGTGGAGCCGCCTTGACGACGCCGAGGCGGTTCTAACGGGTACCCACAATCTATGTTTTTGAGCCGAAATAAGAAAATTGGACCAGCGCACGACAAAACCTACAATAAGACATGTGCGCCCATCGAAGACTCAGATCAGTTTGCGCATCCATATAGTCTAATCAAAGACTTCTCTTGCTGCATGAAGGAGCATTAGGCCCTTATCTATCCTTAGAGCTCACAGAGAAGACTCTGATCTGAGTTGTCGTTGGGCGCACATGTCTTATTGTAGGTTTTGTCATGCGCTGGCACAAATAATATATTACCCTGTAAACCCGAGTTTTACTAAATAAATGTGGGGTTTAACGGGGTCAATATTATATAGGCGTGTTTGGGTGATGGATAGAAGATGCGCCATTTTTGCCACCGGAGGTGTTATCGTAATGTACAGCTACAGATGTATGTTTTAGATCTGCGCATGTGAATGTACTATAGGACGGTCCGACATAATCTACCTCAAAGGCTTACTTTGACAGCATGGGTGATACAAATCGGTACGGTAGATGAAGGAAATAATTAATCATGTAGCGATTGGTCATCTCTCTGCAATTTTCAGTGATTTGAACGCGGTTAGAGAAAGAAAAAAATAGAAAATTCACGCAATATCTCAACAAAAATTGAAGACAATAAAAATTGCTTAGACAGATAAAAAGTTGTTATGTGTTTTTTATGCCTGTCAGCACGAGATGGCATTGATTATAACGGAGGAACAAAAGCAGTTTATTGTAAATTTAGTGCATGATCAAAACAATCGCAATCAACTGTCCCAGTAATTGCGCTTAAAACAATATTTTAATCGCGTCACCAAAATACCTGTCTTTCCACAGTACTTGACAGGTCAGTCACTGATAACACCATCCGCGTTGTCTCATCAATGTATTTATTGTCAATGTAAGCCATCAATAGTGCTAATGTTGCTCATACGTCGCTTAACTGCCCCCGGCGCCGGCCACAGTCCAATGTTTCGTGTCACGCGTCTGAGATCAAAGTACCGTGAATTTCGAATCGGTCCTTTGGTTCCTTTGATGTAAAAATCGATCTCATCAGCACGCAAACAACAGTGTGTGCGTTTGGTGCGTACAATATGTTTCACTTTATTGGGAGAACACTCCTCTATAAGATAATTTACAAAAAACCTTGAACAAGGGCAGTACCAAGGGCGAGGATTGAATCCACATAAAATCGATTTAAGCCTCTAATAAAATACTTTTTACTGACCGTACCAGGACGGTTCTTCTTTCATGGTGTATTGTTGTTAAAAATCGTCTTTGCATGTATGTGTTGCTTATATTTTTTGTTTGGGATGACCGTTTTGGCCATTTTGTGGGAAACTTGTGATGTTTTCATTAGGACTTAGTTATTTCATGTTCGTGCTTCTTTCACTTTGGATTCTCTAATGGGAGGTGTGGGGTAATTGTATCGATTAATGCTCATTGCCCTCACTTCCATGCTGATGTTATCTTGTAGAATCGCTGATCACGAAAAAACGCCATTATAATTTTGGCCCATTAAAATGTGTTCTATAAAAGGGTTTAACTTAGCCATTGGAAGGAAGGACTACACCGTGTAACTGAAATATATAGAGTGTTCAAGTTATTCGGGACCAGACTAGCTAGTTTAGGCCAATTAAGCCACATCAGTGGCCCGTAAATATTAAAACCCTGTTTATTTAGTACAGTACTGCCACCGCGATTTTTTTCAGAACCCGCGCAGCCCAGCGACCTAGTTGTTTTGATACGCCGCGTTTCTGCGCATGACCCCGCGCTACGTCCCACTGCAATTCACCGATGAGAAAGTAAAAGACGTAACGTGTACAATCAATTTTATACCTGTATAACACACGATTTCCACGCGATCCAGCCGATCGGTGCGTATCCGCGGCGGTCGTCATGAATTTATTCCTTTTTGTTATGGCTCGCTCAATGCGGGGTTGCGCGGTTTCAAAAACTTGTGGCGGGTATTCTACTGTAAAACTAGGGGGTTTACAGGGAGGGATATACCTTTTTCTTCTTATTTCTGCTCAAAACATATATTATTGATACTCGTTAGACCCACCTCGTCGAGGCGGTTCCAACGAGTTCCCACAATCTATGGTTTGCGAAGAAATTTGAAAAAAATATCAGGATCTTTATCCGAACATTTTCATGGTTTTGTGGTAATATATTTAATATATTTGAATAGGCGTGTTTTCGTTATGTGTAACGTTCGCATTAAAATGTATGCTATACATGTAATTCTTTGTGGGTATCCGTAAGACGCACTTCTTTTAGAAGCCCTAGTGAATACCTACGTTTCATTTGTAACTGCGGATGAATATATTCTTTGATCGTAGTCTTTACAGGAAAACTCCTATGACTATCTATTGGGTCTCAATGTCGTCCATACATGCACTTCAATGAATACACTGACTAATGCGAACACCATTTCCTGTAAATAAACTGAGAATTTAAATATTGAAGTATGAACTACACTGCGTCCTAGAGGTTATCTGTTATACTTAATTCTGTAAATGCGCTATGGATATCACAATTAGCATCATACTGGGAATGGTATCATTACGATAACACACCCCTGCGACATAGTGCATTTTTTCACATCTCCAAAATGGCTACTTTTCTGATGCAAATCTTTGATATCTTTCTTATTTATACATCAAACATAGGTTATGGGTACTCATTAGAACCGCCTCAAAGAGGCGGTTCTAACGCGTATCCACAACCAATGTATTGGAGCAGAAATAAGAAATATAATGTTTACCCTCGTAAACCCCAGTTTTACTATATAAAAGTAGGGTTCAAGGGGGTCAAAATTATATAGGCCTGTTTTCGTGATGTCACAGTGACATGTATTCCGCTGTTCTAAAGCTGTTTCCGTTGAGCACACGGAAGTCTCGAACCAGGAAAAATGGTTCAAATGCCTTTGAGATTGAAGAAATTTGTTCTAGACGCCCGTAGTTCGAGACACTGCGAGTTTGTCACAGCACAAGGTAAGCTGACATAAAGGGGATGCGTCATTTATATACGTGTATTATCAGTCTCCGCAATAGCATGTATGCTGTGTACACACAATATACAGCGATAACATAAGGGGAAAGGGAACACCTTCGGGGGAGGCAACTCCTGCTAAACTATTTTTGTCTCCCATGGCAATAAGGGTCAACTCTTAAAGGAAAGAATTTGCCTCTGAGGTGTTTAATATGCTTCTTGGTATAGTTTTTCATCAGAAAGTGCAAGTACAGTGAAATTCCGCTATTAAGAACACCTAAAATTAAGACTAATTCTGCTTTTAAAAACTTATTTTGAAGGTTGCACTCTACCTTCCTTTGTGTATTCTGCTGGCAGTGACCTCTGGTCGGGGACCACCTTTAGGACTGTGCAAAACTGGTCTTTAAGACCACTTTTGAACAGTCCCAAAGGTGGTCTTGATATAGGAATTTTACTGTAATTTAGAGATTCAAATGTTTTATAATCAGTTATCTATTAGTTGATTCATGCTACATTTGAGCGCATCTTTTCAACAAGAGAAAACAAGTAAAGTTTTGGCAGCTATACAAATAACTCAATCAGCATAGCTTGTATTAGCACTTAATCAATTTAATGCTCGACAAACTTTAGATCACGTTGGTTTGGTAATGATTCTTGTTATACCGGATCAGTAAAAATGTAGACAAAAAAGACGTTCAAAGAAAACATCTGGAAAAAATGTTGATGGCAAATGCTATTGCATTACTATTCATCTTGATATAAGATTCAACCACGGTTTCCAGGCGTTTTTTTTTTTTTTTTTGTTTTTCTTCATTAAACCATTTCTTACTCTTTCAGGTTAATTAAATTAAAAAAAAAATAATTTATTTCATTTTGTCTTTCCTATAAAGACATAACCAGGAATATGATTTCATCTTGTTGTCACGTGAGTACCAAATATCACTTTAGTGTCACATCTAGACAGCCGCTCTCTTTGTAAATGTAAATGTACAGGTGAAGTACACCATTTATGTGCCATCTTCCCCGTGAACAAGATTGATTCCACAATAACAATAGGCAACCACAAGGCTGCATCCACTTATCAAGTCCGTGTAATGAATATCCGTCTATATCCCACTTTATATGGAGAACAGTTGTGTTTACAGGGGTTTACATTATTTTCCTTCTTTCTCATCCGATGCATAAGCTGTGGGTTGGTACTCATTCTAACGATCACACAACCTTCTTTCGAAGTATAAATAAGAAACACATCACGTAAACAAGTCCGTGAAATCCCCCCCCCCTCTGCCACTAAATCCAATTTATATAGAGGAAACTGGGGTTTACGGGGGTAAACATTATTTTTCTTATTTCTGCTCCAATACATAGATTGTGGGTACTCGTTAGAACCGCCTCAATGAGGCGTTTCTATCTGGCACCCACAACCTACGTTTGCAGTATAAATAAGAAAAATATCACGGATTTTCATCCGAAAAGAAGCCATTTTGAAGATGTAAAAATGCACAATGTCGCACGGGTGTGTTATCGTAATGATATCACATTTTGAATCCGAATATAGCAGTAAGAAGATATGAAAGAATGGACTGTCACACGGATTTGCTATAGCAATGAGATCTGGTAAGCGTTTCGGGTTTGTCGCAAAATACGAAACGCTCGTCGGTAGTTCTTGTTAACCCAACTCTAGTAATGTTTTTACATTTGATTGCAGTCTTATTCATGTAATGTTCGGATAGGTCATGCTAAACCTCTGTGTACTATTATGATATACAAAAACAGTGGAGCCTAAATGGCTCGAACACGTTGAATTTGTTTAAGACAGGTTAAGCTCAAGCCACGGGGGTACAGTGGGAAGATCTTTTCAATTTTTAATCTTGCTGGAATGTCCTGAAATTAATAGTGTGTTGATGATACTCATTAGAACATTATTATTTATTATTTATTTATTATTATTATAATTATTATATAACCATCATCGTCATTATTATTATTTATCATCATCATCATCAGCAGCAGCAGCAGCAAAAGCAGCCATACTCGATAAGATATAAAAAGAACCCCAAATCATTTCTTAATACTTGTCTGGATACGATATCTTGTGGTATGGGTAGAACTCCAGAATAAGTTCCAAATAAGTCATAAGTAGTTTAGGTCTAGAACCAAAGTGTTAATCCAAAATCATTAATCCATAGACAAATGGCAAATATGAATGTTCAGACGAACAGACATGGACTACAGAAGAGTGTAATCAGGCGTCCTTGGATAGTAAGCATTACTTGGTAAGCAAGCTTCGCCCACGATGCCTATCGGCCTGAACGAAGTAAAAGCGTATATTCCCAGGAGGGTATGTCCGAGATTTTGGAAGTCTTCCTATGGCTTTCCATTGGCAAACACATCAGAAGTAATTCTGGAAATGACCATATTGTACGGATAAACAAGATCATGATGCCTCCCATAGAACTTCTTTAGTGTTGATACCAGTTTGGTTTTTTGATACCCCTGGCATAACAACCTGGTAGTGAACACCTACCAACGTTTCATAAAGTCCTGATACTTGGAACAGGTTCTAGTATAACGGACTAACTGTGAAACGTAAACTCCGTATGCTGGTGCAGACGGGATATTACTGCTCAGGAAGGGAAAGTTAACAATGGGGAAATTGAATTCATCTCGTGTTTCGTGCAGCCTAGTAGGAAGCTTGCTGTTGTCATTATAGAGATAACAAGCAATCCAAGTATGAGTAGGAGGTTGCAGTCTCTGTTGTTTCCTTTATTTTAAGTTCACGTGGATAGATTAATTCCAAGTACTCTGCGAATTTAGCATTTTTCAGAGACAATAAACCATCTATATATCTATAGGTGAAATTGAATTGTTGTGAAAGACGTTTTTTGCCTGCTTTGAGGAGACCCTGTACAAACTCCGTCTCATACAAGTACAAGAACAAGTCGGCGAGCAACGGTGCACAATTAGTACACATTTGTATACCAATTGTTTGCTGAAATATTCGGCCACTGAACTCCACAAAAAATATTGTCAGTCAGATATTCCAGCATCTTTATGACATCTGCATCAGTGTACTTTTGTGGTGCATCAGAGTGATCTCGAACGAAGTATGTGTCTTTGTAGCCAAGGACAACATACTGGTAGCGACAGTTACCATTCCTGTGGAAGAAATATTGATTTATGATTTCCTTGAGTTTAGATTTCAATTTATCATGAAGAATAGTTGTGTAAAGTGTAGAGAAATCGAAAATTTTATGCTGTTTACTGAGAGAAAACACTGTGACTGGAGATGTTCTAGAAGCTCTTTGAAGTTTTTCAAGATCCACATCTGATTCACACCACTCCTGGCATACGAGTATGCAGTGTCACAATATTTCTTAAGGTCATCTTTAACTGCAGTAAGGATTCGTGTAAGAATCTGTGAAAGAGGTTTGGTTGAGGACTCAGCTGAACCCGCGATATACCTCTGCTTGTACAGATTCTTGTGAAGCCAAGGAATCCAGTACAACTTCGAAAGTTCCATATCTTCCCCTGGGAGAGAAATTCCAAACAAAAGCATCACCGATTGGTGGTTTCGCAGCATTTCAACTTTGGACAAACAAGAATGAATATACGTTCGGTTGCCTGTCATAGTGCCCAAACCAAGCTCTTCTTTTAAATAGTTTATGCAACGTGCTTTGCAAACAAACACAATATTGCTAGATGCCTTGTCAGCTGGAACAACGACAAACTTTTGATGGATTTTAGCTAACCCAGCAGCAGCAGCATCTTGATCATCAAACACCGAATAATGTTCATTGACATTGTTCTGCTGAGTACTGTTATACGTCTGTTTACCAAGTCCATTACTGATTTAACCCATTCGGAGAGGGTGTCAACCTCCGCATCCTCTTTCCTAGCCCAGCGCAATGCATACTCTTCAACAGAATCAAAAAATAATTTGGAATTCTGTTTCCAACTAAACGACTTTGGTTCCTTGTATTGGGGCTTTTTTTAATGAATGTCTTGAAGTTTGTCATTACTAACAATGTTGCGGTCTCCTGCAATGATACGACATGCTGGATTGTATTAAAAATCAGAGACATTACATGAACATTCGGAGGGGTTTCGGGCAATGGTCTCGGCATCTAGACCTTGCAGCACGGTTTTATAATTGAACAGTTTGGGTGCAATCGGAGTAGAATCAATATAGGAAATAATTAGTGGGCTCTTGTTTTTGAAAAAAAGGTGGTAAGGTTGAAGTCACTGTTTTATGGTTTAGAATATTGCCAATGTTAACGGCGTCAATATCTTTATTTTTGAAGTCAAGCTTCAGAAAGTCACGTGGTGGAGTCTTCTGGAGAAGTTGTTTGCACTAGCTTGTATAACCGAAACATAGCCACGTCCATAATAACAGCAACAAACTTATATTCAGGAGAGTTTGGTACGAACGTGTTCTCATTCAAAGTAGAAGTAAAACAAAGATCAGGAATCGATACAATTAACTTACTCCACCCATCAAAGACACCAAAGGGAAAGAAACACAAACATTAAGCGACCAGACCATAATGGAAACCTAAACAAAGGAAGGCCATAAGGACAGTTACTTTCCCACAAAATGGCCATATGGCCATCCAAAATAAAAAGACACAAGTGATACACACAGTAAGTAACAAACAACACCATAAATAAACCGCCACAGAAGAACCGCCTTGGAACGGTCAGTGGAAAGATTTCCACTGGGGGGCTTAAATCAATTTTACGTGGCCAAAATCCTCGCCCTTACTTCCGTCGTGATTTAGACAAATAATTTGTTCAGTCCGCATGAAGGCCTCCTAACTCATCAGTGCAACATCTCCGTGAACACAAAAAATCAAAGAACCACAGACGTGAGACAACGGTGAGGACTCGACAGCAAGAAACCACTGAAATGCTGGAGCAAAAGAAAACCAACAGTTAGACTCCGATGGGCCCGACCAGAGACAGAGCATCAGGCACCAACCAACATTACCTTGAATTAGATCTCTCTAATTCGAGATCTAATTCTCAATAAGCCTTTACGTTGGAGCCGTCATAGAATCGGAGGCCTGACCCAACGGCGTGCAATTAAAGAGGGAAGCAAAGTTGCCAACCGTGATTGGGTTAACTACCATGCATGCAGGCTGTCGTATAACATCCATGTTGTACCCATTTTTTCATATCTTTCTGCACAGAGCGAAGCTTAGTAACCGGCCGTTGATATGGTTTGGTACGAATATGATTAAGTCCTTAAGGTTGCTGGACATTTGGAAGGAGATTGTCGAATGTCACATCAACATGAAAACTCGGACGGTTATAGTGCCGATGTCCTTGACTTCTCCTACGTCGTTGAGAGCTGCCAAAGAGCCTCATCACATTGATCGAGCTGCATCCAGGGCTAGTAAGCTTCCCTACAGAGTATCTCTTGTCATTGCAACCGCAGGGTGCTGCAGTGCCTAATTCTCTAATCCAGAACTCCTCACGTTTTTTACGAAGTGGTTTACTCAAGCTGGGATTATTAGTAGGGTGGTATATTGTCTCCAATATTCTTACATTGAAGGGCAAACTAGAATGATCTGGTAGACTGAAACGTTGGTATAGCAACTGATTGCACCCATTAGTCACTTCATATCTATGGCTAGACATTCTGGTACGCAGTTGACCTTTTGTGAGACAATAAAGTACGCAGTTGTCCTTTTGCCAGTCTGTATATCAGTCCGCAAAGTGAACACTCCACACCATAGACAACATTTGAGGACTTACAGTTGAGATCGTCCCAGCTCCGTGTGTGGTACGTTTTATTAGTGAGTTCACTAGTAATCTGGGTATCCGTGATCAAAATTTTACAAGTTTTACAAGTTTTTGAATTGCATGATGTTATATTGCAATGTGGCTCTCTGTCATCAATTTTCAAAACACCACGTAATTTAACTGTACAGTTTTTAATCTGTTTGTAAACATCACCATCACGGTACCAAAGGGATTAGCCATCAGACTGCAAGTTTGTCATTTCATGTGTCTCTTTCAGAAGTATTTTAGGGTCACCTAATCGGGCTGAGATCCCGTGCCCTTGGAACCTGCAGGAAATGTATGTTTGGGTTGACTTGACTTTTCGCGGAAGCAACCCTTCATACTCGGGACCTTTTTATAGTGAGCGTCGACCCAACCAAATTAGACATCAGCGTTTGAGTCACTGTTTTGTGTAAAGTGCATAGGAAAGGTTATAAACACTGCACTGATTGCTCATATGGACAATTCCAGTGTGAGATTTTACATATGTTAGCATATTTCATGGGCAATGAATGATTCGATTTTACATGTAGGTGTTTCCTTTGGCCGCCCGGCATCATGATAACGCCGAGGCACAAACATTCACATTCATATTCGCTATAAGTCCTGGGGTAGGCGTCTCTTGTCTGATGCCTCCAGTTGACCTGTCTCATGAGCTTCGTCGGTCGGGGTTTGCTCGGAGGGGGATGTGCTGTGTTTGCCGAGTCTTGTCCATCATCCGTTTCGGTTTCAGAACTTTGGGGTTAAGACACATTGATGAAGATTAAATATAAGAAATGCCTCCTCGTAACATACCCGTGCGGCATAGTGCACTTTTTCACATCTCCAAAATGGCTACTTTTCTGATGAAAATCCATGGTATTTTTCTTATTTATACTGCAAACATAGGTTGTGAGTGCTCGTTAGAACCGCCTCAATGAGGCGGTACTAACAAGTACCCACAGCCTTTTTCTTGGAGCAGAAATAAGAAAAAATTGATACCCCCGTAAACCCCAGTTTTCTCTGTATCGTAGTGTAGTTTATATGTTCTTGTCCTTTGGGATCATTGATTCCATTGTAGATTTTTGAAAATATTTGCGGGTCATCGATGCGGCCTAATTGGCCGAAACTAGCTTGTCTGGCCCAGAAAACATGTAAACTCCATATTTTCCAGTTCTGTGGTGAAGTCCTTGCTTCAAAAGGAACATATGTAGGGGGTGTTCATTTCACGGACTTGTTCACATGATGTTTTCGTGCAAACCATAACTTTTAATAACGATGTATTTATTATTTACGCCAATTTTCTTCGGTGTAGTAACTTATCAAATGATTTGTTCATTAACCATTTAACAATGATCCACTTTGTATCTGTATTTCCTTGTGGGTGTCCGTAAGACGCACTTCTTTTAAAAGCCCTAAAGAATACCTACATGCACTGTCTATCTTTTGGAGTGCCATCTCCAAAAGATTTCTCTGCGGATTAATATATTCTTTGATCGCAGTCTTTACAGGAAAATCTCCTATAGCAATCTATTGGGTCTCAATGTCGTTCATACGTGTACTTCAATGAATACACTGACTCACGCGAACACCATTTCCTGTAAATAAGCTGCGAATGTAAATATTGAATTATGAACTACACTACGTCCCAGAGGTTATCTGTTATACGTAATTCTGTAAATGTGTTATGGATATCGCCATTAGCATCATACTGGGAATGTTATCACAGTGAAATGTATTCCGCTGTGCTAAAACAACGGAAGTCTCGAACCAGGAAAAATAGTTGAACTGCAATGACACCAACGCCTTTGAGATTGTAGATACTTTTTCTAGACGTCGGTAGTTCGAGCCGCAACGAGTTTGTCACAGCACAAGATAAGCTGGCATAAAAGGGGTGCAATATTTATTACAGTGAAATTCCGCTATTAAACTTACCTAAAATGTAGACTAATTCTGCTTTAAAAATCCTATTTAGTAAGTAGCAGATATTCATTCTTTGTCTTTTCTGCGTACGGTGTACTTTGGACAGAGACCACATTTCGGAGTTGTCAAAAGTGGTCTTAAAAATCCTTGCTTCCAATTCCTTGCTGCCAAAGGATAACCCGTTTATAGAACATATTTATATAGGAATTTTATTTAATTTTCAATCTCTGCAATATCACGTACACACAATATACAGTGATAACATAAAAAAACATCCTTAAGGGGAATGGGAACACCTTCAGCGGAGGCAACCGCTGCAAAAATATGTTTGTGTCCCATGGCAATAAGGGTCAATTCCTAAAGAAAAGAATTTGCCCCTGAGGGGCAAATTCTTTCCTTTAAGAGTAGACCACTATTTTAGTGTAACAGGGCTTATGGAAAAGCGAGTAGGAAGTCCAGAAAGTTGTCTCTCTTTGAAAAATGGCGGAAAATTCTGTCAGGCGTTCACATTCCCCTTAAATATTTGTTATCTGGTGCTATTGGAAGAAATACCTATAGCATAAAGATTGATTGATTGATTGATTGATTGATTGACTGATTGTCTGGATTGGGTTAATCGACAGTCAATCATTGTGGGTCATTTTTTGTGTCGTCTCACAGAGAAAGGGAGAAATAGTAGAGGAGTTGAAAGTACGGGACACAGGAGAAAGAGGAAAATGAAATTAAGTGTAGAAACAGAAGAAATAACAACACTCCTCCTCTACCCTTAGCCCCTGCAAGGACAGTAGGCCTTGCCCAACTGTAAGCCAATATCAGTTGGACGCCTCATTGATGCAAGATACATGTCACATTTCTCTCACCCAACCCCCTTGTACAGCGTAATCACGAAAACACGCCTATATAATTCTGACCCCCTCGAACCACACTTTTATATACCGGTAGTAAAACTGGGGTTTACAGGGGGTAAACCTTATTTTTCTTATTTCTGCTCCAAAACGAGTACACAAAATCTATACGTTAAGCAGAAATAAGAAAAATATCACAATGTTTCATCTTAAAAAGTTCGGGTTTTTTCACCGGTAAAGTTTATAATGTATTTGTATAGGTGTGTTTTCGTAATAGTACAGCGTAAAGAACTAGTTAAAATTACGATAACACACCCGTGTGAAACATATGGCCAGTAAAACTTCGATGGCTTGAACACATATAACTCGTTTACCATGGTTGGGTGGAATCCGTTCTTGAGTCCCTAGAGATTCCTCTACATTAGAAAGATTGAGGGATATTTTAGGAGTTTTTCGTCTTTTATCTCGCAAATGTATGCAGTGTGTACTCATTAGAATCGCCTCTATATGTCCGTGAAATGAACTCACCTCGATACCCCACTTTATATAATATTGAAATATGAGGCTATAGTCTTTTATAATATAATATGAGGCGATTCTAATGAGCATACACAGCATACATTTATATAATAAAACACAAAAAAGTCCCAAAATTATTCCCCTCATGCCTCCTAGCAGTAACCCTCGGTGGCTCGAACTACCTCAGTCTCGAACAGATTTTCATGGTCCCAGAGGTGTTCGACTGTAGAGTAGTTTAGAATCTTCAAAACGGTTATCCAATTTTTCTGACGAAAATGAGCGATGTTTTTATTTTTTTTTTCTAATTTTTACCCGATACATAGGTTTTTGGTGCTCGTTAGATCGCGGTTCTAACAAGTACCCACAGCCTCTGTCTTGGAGCAGAAAAGCGAATATTAATGTATATCCCCTCTAACTCCCAGTTTTCGACATGTATATATAAAGTGGGGTATCGAGGGGACTTCATTACAGGGACATGTTAACATGATGAGATGTGTTTTTTTTTTTTTTTGTTTTTTTTTTTTTTTTTTTTTTTTTTTTGGGGGGGGGGGCGTGGGGAGGGGTCACGGCATTTTCATTATTACTTTACTTTTATCAGAGATGGGCGAAAACCGGGGACCCGAACAAAAAACAACAACACAAAAACACCTGACCTTCCATTGCAGACATCACGAAAACACATCTATATAAGTTTGACCCCCTTAAACCCATTTTTATAGAGTAAAACTGGGGTGTACATGGGTAGACATTATTTTTCTTACTTCTGTTCTAAACCATAGTTTGTGAGTACTCGTTAGAACCGCCTCGATTAGGCGGTTCTAACGAGTACCATCAATCTGTTTTGAGTATAAATAAGAAAAATATCATACATTTTAATCAGAAAAAAGACTTTTTTTTGAGATATGAAAAAATGCACTGTATCACACGCATGTGTTATCGTAATGAAAAAAAGAAAAAAGAAAACACTTGCCCTTCTACTGCAGAACTTGGCGTTAACATGAAAGTTTCATTGTACTAGTCAGGTCGAAAACGACTAAGGTTTTTTGTATGCTTCTTGGGATAGTTTTTCATGGCCCCCGCCCATCGGGGCTTGAAGAAATAGATGGGCTGCATGATGCTTCCACGCAGAGCTGAAACCGACCCGCACATGAGTACTGGTAAACCACTAAGAGGATCTAAGCCTGCCCAGGCAAAGCCGTGCGAGTCGGCCCGTGCATGCTTATATACCCTATTGGTTTCATTGGGCGGCATGGATTGAGATGTCATTTCATCTCAGTGTCGGGTACATTGCAAAAGTCCCACAAAATTGGACGCAACGTCTCAAAAATGACCTTTACAGTGTTGACGGGGACGTTAAACCTCAAATCAAACAAACAAACTGCTCGCTGTGTCCTCTGGTCAGGGACCACCTTTGGGACTGTTAAAAAATGGTCTTGAAGACCACTTTCGAACAGTCCCAATGGTGGTCGACTTTCAAAAGTGGCCTTTAAGACCATTTTTGAACAGTCCCAAAGGTGGTCTTGATATAGGAATTATACTGTAATTTAGAGATTCAAATGTTTTATAATCCGTTATCTATTAGTTGATTCATGCTACATTTGAGCGCATCTTTTCAACAAGAGAAAACAAGTAAAGTTTTGGCAGCTATACAAATAACTCAATCAGCATAGCTTGTATTAGCACTTAATCAATTTAATGCTCGACAAACTTTAGATCACGTTGGTTTGGTAATGATTCTTGTTATGCCGGATCAGAAAAAAATGTAGACAAAAAAGACGTTCAAAGAAAACATCTGGAAAAAATGTTGATGGCAAATGCTATTGCAAATGCTATTGCATTACTATTCATCTTGATATAAGATTCAACCACGGTTTCCAGGCGTTTTTTGGTTTTTCTTCATTAAACCATTTCTTACTCTTTCAAGTTAATTAAATTAAAAAAAATAATTTATGTCATTTTGTCTTTCCTATAAAGACAAAACCAGGAATATGATTTAAGCTCGTTGTCACGTGAGTGCCAAATATCACTTTAGTGTCACATCTAGACAGCCGCTCTTTTTTGCGAAATGTACAGGTGAAGTACACCATTTCTGTGCCATCTTCCCCGTGAACAAGATTGATTCCACAATAACAATAGGCAACCACAAGGCTGCATCCAGTTATTAAGTCCTTGTAATGAATATCCGTCTTTATCCCACTTTATATAGAGAAAAGTTGTGTTTACAGGGGTATACATTATTTTCCTTCTTTCTCATCCGAGGCATAAGCTGTGGGAGGGTACTCGTTCTAACGATCACTCACAACCTATTTTCGAAGTATAAATAAGAAACACATCACGTGAACAAGTCCGTGAAATGAACACCCCACTAAATCCCATTTATATAGAGAAAACTTTGGTTTACGGGGGTAAACATTATTTTTGTTTATTTCTGCTCCAAGACATAGGTTGTGGTACTCGTTAGAACCGTCTCAATGAGGCGGTTCTATCTGGTAGCCACAACCTACGTTTGCAGTATAAATAAGAAAAATATCACGGATTTTCATCAGAAAAGAAGCCATTTTGAAGATGTAACAAATGCACTATGTCGCACGGGTGTGTTATCGTAATGATATCACATTTTGAATCCGAATATAGCCGTGTTGAAAATATGAAAGAGTGGACTGTCACACTGATTTGTTATAGCAATGAGATCTGGTAAGTAGGGCTGGCTAATCGGAGCTGAAAATATAATCGATTATCAGTCATGTCATTGCGATCGATAATCGATTAGTAATCGCTAAGGTTTTTGTCATTATTTTGCCTGTCTGGCTTTCTGTCTGAGCATGACTCTTACCATATGTTGCACTTTACATTATGCATCTTTGAACAGACAGGCCTTAGCATAACTTTGGCTAGTAAATTGTACCTATCAAGTAATCGATTAAAAGCAAATCAGAAATGATAATCATTTTTGTTGAATTTATCGATCGATTAATCGATTATGCGATTAATCGCGTCAGCCTTACTGGTAAGCGTTTCGGGTTTGTCTCAAAATACGAAATGCTCGTCGGTAGTTCTTGTTAACCCGACACTTGTAATGTTTTTACATTTAATTGCAGTCTCATTCATGTAATGTTCGGATAGGTCGTGCTAAACCTCTGTGTACTATTATGGTATACAAATACAGTGGAGCTTAAATGACTCGAACACGTTGATTCCATGTAAATTTTGTTTGAGACTGGGACAGGTCAAGCCACGCGGGTATAATGTGATTTTTTTTTTCAATTTTTAATCTTGCTGGAAGGTCCTAAAATAATAGTGTGTTGAGGATACTCATTACAGTCAACCCGATAGATTTATTATTATTATTATTATTATTATTATTATTATTATTATTATTATTATTATATAATCATTATTATTTTATCATCATCAAAAGAGAATCCCTAAATCATACCTAAATATTTGTCTGGATATGATATCTTGTGGTATGGGTACAACTCCCAAAGGACTCCAGAATCAGTTCGAATAAGCCATGACAAATGAGAGATCGGCGTTTGAGTCACTGTATAGTGTAAAGTGCACAGGAAAGGTTATAAACACTGATCGCTCACATGGACAATTCCAGTGTAAGATTATACACATGTAAGTATATTTCATTGGTAACGAAAGATTCGATATTACAGGTAGGTGTTTCCATTGGCCGCCCGGCATCGTTATTACACCGAAACACAAATATCCGTTCTCGTGCATACCATAACTTTTAATCACGATGCATGAATTATTTTACGCAGATTTTCTTCGATGAACCTAATCACCATGCTTCTAACATTTCTACGGTGAACGTGTCCAACGTGCGTGGATATGCATGTACATTATTCCTACCGTCAAATAAGCATTCGCGCTAAAAACAGCGCTCCATGTCCCGTGATTATAAATACGTCAATTTTAACTCAATTATGCATAGCTACCCATATTGTCTGATCTAAACCGTTTTCTCAAAGTACATGCTTTTTAGCACAGCTTAATCCAACATAACAAACCTAGCACCCCTATAATGAAAATGGACCACTCCAAACTTATTAGATGGAAGGTTCCACTGTCATAAATGGGCTAAAGAGGGTATTTAACAAGGTACAGTGTATTTCAATCCCTCGTACTAAAGTTCAGGGGCCAGTTGTTCAAAACTAACGACGTCGTTAGTTAACGTATCGTTAAAACTTTGACCATTAAATATGGCAAATATGTTGAAATTTTTGCTGAAAAAATGTGAGCAGCTTTTGCGGATGCAAAAGCTGCTCACATATTTTCAGCAAAAATGCCAAAATTTTCAATATTGCACTTGCTAGAACAGTTAACAATATGACCGCTAACGAGCTCGTTAAGAAAACGATGCTTTCAACAACTGGCCCCAGATCACTTCTTCTGTTAGGCATGTTAATGATTTCCTTCATTACTGAAACATTTGCACTCTTTGATGAACATTTCTTGTAGCTTTCTTATTTCTAGAACAAACATACGAGGGATATTCGAACACAGTACATGTATACTCGACAATCAAGGAAACCAATACGAAAGTGATGACTGATCACTTCTGCATCAATAAAACACGCTTTTATAATTCTGACCCCCTTGAATCCCACTTTTATATAGTAAAACTGGGGTTTACAGGGGTAAACCGTATGGTTCTTATTTCTGCTTTAAAATATAGATTTTTGGGTACTCGTTAGAACCGCATCGATGAGGCGGTTCTAATGAGTACACACAATCTACATTTTGGGCGGAAATAAGAAAAGTATCACAATTGTTCATCTTTTCTCGGCGGTAATATTTACGATGTATTTGTATAGGCGTGTATAAATATATGTATATTGTAAAATCCACAAACCGGTTCTTTTCAATTGCGTTGAAACTGATAAGGAAAAAACAATCGGAAACTGTTCCTGAAATCAATGTTATATATAAAAGCCCGCTGAGTGTCCAAATATTACCTTATGAGATATGTATTATTAATGTGGATAAAGATTAATATTATATCATTTTTCAACAGTTTATATACGAGTATGTGGTTTACAAAATTCAGTTCTGGTCAGAAATCGGTCAAAGGTGTCCTATTCAGGAAGACCCGGGGCTGCAGTTACCGAACATAAATAACAAACTTGGATTTAGGACCTGTCCACTGCATTCTTAAGACACTTATTAAGGTTGCGAAGATAAGTGCTCATTGTGTTCCCACTTTTCTCACCGGTGTGCAAACAGTACGATGGTGCAAAGGGCACAGCAACCCCTGGAGAAGAACCCAAAATATCAGAAAAATGTTTTGTTTCTTTTTTTCATAACTTGTGATGAGACATGGATACAGTTTTGTAAGCCCAATCGAAGAGTTGATATCAGGATATAGACTCTGAACCATAACGTAAGGCCACTTATTGTTAAACGAACTCTGACGGCAATGAAAATGTTATACGCCATTGTCTTGGAAAATTCATAGCCACTTATGCAAATTAAGTTCCAAAAGGCAGGTCTGTCTGGTAGCCTTTATAAGTCTTCGCATCTGAAAACAACATCAATAAAGGAAAAAAACAACAACAACAAAAATCAACAACAAAATTAAGAACAAAATTGCGAAAAGTAGGCCTTCGTCAAAAAACAACTAGAGCCAGTTTTTATGAAACAATATGACCCCAACTTCTTGACCCTAACACTGCGCCGAAAGTTTCAAAGGGCTATGACTCAAGTATCAAAATTCAGATTTTTTTCAAATGTTGATCAGTTCATCTTCCCATCGCCTCCAATCAGTCTGTTAAGTTTCAGGGCAATAGCTGTAATGGCTTTTGAGATATATTGCTTACAAGCTTAAAATGCCAAAAGTGCCAAAGGGTCATAATTCAAGAAAACTTTTTTGGATTTTTTCGAAAAGTTAATCAGTTCATCTACTCATCATTGCGTATCAGTCTGTAAAGTTTCAGGGCAATAGCTCTAATCTTTTTTGAGATATCATGCCGACAAGCTCAAAACACACAAAGTTTCAAAGGGCCATAACTCAAGAAAAAAAAATCAGATTTTTTTCAAAAGTGAATCAGTAACCGTCATCTTCTCACTATTCCCAATCAATGTGTAAAGTTTAAGTGCAATAGCTCTAATGGTTTTTGAGATATCTTACTTACAATATTAGATATCTTGCTTACAAGCTTAAAACATCCATAGTTTCAAAGGGCCATAACTCAAGGAAACAAATTCGGTTTTTTAATAAAATTAACCAGTTCATCTTCTCATAGTCTCCAGTCAGTCTGTAAAGTTTCATGGCAATAGCTGTAATGGTTTTTGAGGAATGTTGCTTAAAATCTTCAAAAGGCCCAAATTCCAAAGGGCCGTAAAGCAAGAAAAAAACATTTCGATTTTTTTCCAAAAGTTAATCAGTTCATCTACTCATCATCCCATCATCATTAAACAGTCTTTAAAGTTTCAGTGCAATAGCTCAAATCGTTTTTGGATATCTTGCTTACAAGTTTAAAAGAGCCCAAAGGTTCAAAGGGCCATTACTCAAGTAAAAAAAAAAAAAGATTTTTTTTCAAAAGATAATCAGTTCATCTACTCATCATTCCCAATCAGTATACAAAGTTTCAGCACAATAGCTTTAATGGATTTTGAGATATCTTGCTTACAAGATTACATATATTGCTTACAAGTTTAAAACGCCCAAAGTTTCAAAGGGCTATAACTCAAGCAAAGAAATTCAGATTTTTTTTTCAAATCTTAATCAGTTCATCTTCGCATCGCCCCCAATCATTCTGTAAAGTTTCAGGTTAATAGCTGTAATGTTTTTACAGATATCATGCTTACAAGCTTAAAATGCTCAAAATTTCAAAGGCCATAACTCAAGAAAAAAAATCGGATTTTTTTCAAAATGTAATCAGTTCATATACTCATCATCCTGAATCAGTCTGTATTTCAAGAAGGGCAGTTGTCAGTTTCTGGCGAAAGAATATGCACTGTACCTGTTAACCGCTTACGTATAAGCCTGCCCAGGAAAGTGTTGATAGGTAAACTGACCGGCTTAAAAATGACCTAAATAGTGTTGACTGGGCCGTAAAACTCCAAAACAAACAAACAAACAAACAATCTGTAAAGTTTCAGGGCAATAGCTCAAATCGTGTTTGAGATATCTTGCTTACGATCTTAAAACGCCCAAAGTTTCAAAGGGCCATAACTCAAGTAGAAAAATCTGATTTTTGTTTTCAAAAGTTAATCAGATCATTTTCTCATCATCTCTAATTAGTATGTAAAGTTTCAGCGCGCAATAGCTCTGATGGTTTTTAAGATTTCAAAGCATCTTTTGCAAAGGGGCATAAATCCAGAAAGGGGCATAATCCTGACGAAAAAAAAACAACATAAAAAACACGGGTCAATTATTTTTTCATAAGGAATCCATATACACAATTTCAAAAACCTAGCATGCACGGTTCAAAACTTATGCTGTGCAGTAAAAAGCGGGACGGGCGGAAGGACAGAAGGACGGAAGGAAGGACCGACGGGTGAACATGGCAAAAGCAATATGCCCCCACAACTTCTTCGAAGATGGGGGCATACAAGTGGTGTACGGCATGACATAAAATAACTAGCGGGCGGAGCCTATCCGACATGTGTCATTTATGTTGATGTAACTGGTCCGGGAACGAAACATCAAATTTGGGGTCTTAAAATGATAATAGCAGCACACAAGGTAGAGAGGCTGAAAGTAACAAACTGAGGCACCTGAATCTCGCCTGGAGTCTCGTTTTAACTTCGAACGAATAGTCCACCATTTTGAAATCAGACAGAGCTCAAGAGAGGCACATTCACATACAAAACCAAGCAGATTTGAACGCTCTTACTGCTGAAAGCACAAAAATAAGGTCGAAATAATTGTAAATCGTTCATAGCAACAGCACATACACCAAACGCTTAAGTTTGAGCGCGGTAAATATTCGAAAGTACGTCACGCAAACTACGTCATGCTGTGAACTCCCAGTCCTACGATTCACCGGAGCATTTACCGAAGCCTCTCAGTAGGATTTGGAAAGAGCTACTCGTCGGTAATAGCCATTGGGAATTCAATATCAGTTTCAATTTACCAACAATTGTCCGGAAAACCAAGTGGAATTAATTGAAATAAAAGTATAGGGATGTGTCTGAAATCTGTGTGAGAAAGAATATTAGCGTATACAATTCTCGTTATCTCAAATTCCAAGGGACTGGGAATTTTGTTTGGAGATAACAATAGTTTGAGATAAAAATGATTAAAATATAATGAACATACAGCAATACTAAAACAACAATTATTATGATCATTCGTTCCTTGAGCTGAGCCAAGGTCACTGGATAACCTTGACCTTTGACATTCATAGAGGCTGGGCCAATTGAAGCCATATTTTGTCAAAGAACATCTATGTGTCACGGGAACTAATGTTTATATAATTGGCCCTCGTCACATGACCAAGATGGTTGCCATGCCCATGTAAGGTACAAATCCTTTAAAAATGTTCTTCTCCAGAATTATGACAGTTGACCTTGAAACTTGACAGACAGCGAAAGGGACTTGAGCTCTACAAAAGTTACATAAATGATGATTCTGGGTTGACCTTCACCTATTTTACACCAAGGTCAAATTTGGTTCCTAAGACGTTTGAATGGAAAAGATAAACTAACGCTTTTATCCAATGACCCTGGGTTGACCTTGACATCTTTTACGGCAGTTCAAATTTGGTTCATAAGGCTTTTGAATGGGAAAAGGGTAAACTAAAGCTTTTACCCAATACAGTTGTAGTTTATGAAAAGAATATATAGATATGAGCCGCTGTTAATGTCAAAGGTCAAGGTCATTCAGTGACTTTGACTCGAGGTTAAACGGATTGAATGACCATCTGAATTTCAAACATCTCAGAAACCAGTAGGCCAATTAAGGTCATTTTTACACAGATGATCTATGCATCACAAGAACGTTAGTTTATACAATTTGTCCTGGTCATATGACCAAGATGGCCGCCTTGCCAATATAAGGTAAAAACCATTTGAAAATATTTTTCTCGAGAACCATAAGTCAGATGACCTTGAATATTGTCAGTCAGCAAACGGGACTTGAGCTTCATTCCAGTTATATAAATGATGATCTCGGGTTGGCCCTTACCTATTTGGTGGCAATGTCAGATTGGGTCCCTTTGGATTACAAAAGGGTTACACAGTGCATTTATCCAAAACAATTGTAGTTTATGAAATGAAAATAAGACTTATAAGAATGTCAATGGTCAAGGTCATTTTTCATTATGGCCCAGGGTCACTAGGATTGAATGTCCGGCAACATTTAAAAGTATTTCGTCATCAGAAAAAGCTTGTCCAATTTCTATTAAATATGATGTGCAGCTTTCTTGGAAGTGGGGAACGAAAATTTTGTTTGAATGGTCCAGTTCGCACAACCAAGACGGTTGCCACTCAAGCATGGTATAGACCTCTGGCTAAAGAATTTTTTTTCTCCAGTACAAGTGGGCCAATTGTATCAGCGACTCTGGTGAGCGATCGTTGCCCTTAGGCACTTTTTTATTGTTACAGGTCGTTTTTGCACATGCATGTGTTGCTAATATTTTATTTTGGATAGACGTGTGGCCATTTTATGGGAAAGTAACTGTCCTTTTGGCTTTCCGCTTGTGACGTTTTCATTATGATGAAATTATTTTCTGCTTGTGTTTTTCCTGTTGGTGTCTTGGATGAGAATCCATTACGAAAATACAGTGTAAACTTTACCTCCGGAAAATCGAACTTTTTAGATGAAAAATTGTGTTATTTTTTTCCTATTTCTGCTCAAAATATAGCTTGTTGGTGCTCGATAGAACCGCCTCAGGTTGAGATCGATCTGTGCGGTTTGATGATAGAAGTGGGATTTTCTTCTATGGATTTCAATCCGTCTGTGGTTTAGAAACACTGGAATAACGATAACAAATAGATCCGACTGCGTTTTCCCTCTTTTTTTTTCAGTCGACATTAAGGGGCGCTCTATGAGAGACTTCTTACGAGCACTCTCAATTCACTTTCTGGAGTATTCTCAAGAAGAAATATTGCAACTGGTTACCATCTCAGCCATAGGGATTTTAACCCATTTAGTACCGGAAACCGCAAAATGGGTACCAGGGCAAACAGTGCAGGCCCAGATCAGATGCCGCAGAACGTGGCGTCTGATCTGTGTCTACACTGTTCGCATAACGTTAAGCCATTTTCCAAAAAAACCTTGAAGAAAACACAACCTGTCAATCCTAAATGTTTAAATGGTCTCCTGCTATATATAACGAGGAAGATTTCATTTGGTACAAAAAGGGTTTAATAGATTTATACGACCTAAACATGCATTGGTACTGACGAGGAATCTTTTTGCTGGACGCACCTTATGTCAGGAATATGTCTTTCGAGGTCGATTGATTACCTCATGACTCTAAATTGTGTCTGACCTGCAGACAGTATGGTCAGTGCTTGCTTCAGATTAAGTCAATCAATTCAAAGCAGACACTAATTATTAGACGGATAGTGGCCTATGTGCAACTGCTCATGCGCACCATCCCGCCAGAGCAATCCCGTCCTACACATGATATACCGGCCTACACAATGGACACAAAACATGATCCTATGATCGGACTACATAGGGTAACACATTTCTTCGAATGTTACGGATCAAATTAGATACAGTTTAAATTATGGCTTATTAGAAAAGAGGGTTTATGCGTATGTTGCAACGTATCTCAGAATAAACATCTTAGATATCATCACCAGGGGCGAATTTTGTTGTATAAAATATTCAAAGAAAGTGGGATTTTAGAAGGGGTAACGTCACTTGACTCGTATTCAAGGCGGTTCTTTCTATGATCCGGAATATATATAGTTGGAAGTTGTTAAAAACCTTTCACAAAGTTTCATCAAAATACATTGTAGAGTCTTACGAGGGCGTTTATTTGATTGTTTCACTATTGGCCGTTGGGAGCTGGTGGCAACTGCGGTGATTTTATTGGGGGAGTTCCTTTCTATTATATTTTTTTTCTCTAATCCGTTCTATCTTTCAAAATTTATTGAAAGTTCAAGTTTGTTCAATCATATACATTCAAACCTTACTGTATGCAAAATGAAAAACAAAAGAAGCTTTGAAATCAGGACCTACATTTAAGGTCGCGTTAGTCTGAATGTTTCAGTTTCACAAATATATAGTGACTGTGTTGTTGTCTGTAAAAGGTCAGTTTTCAGATGGCATAAACATTTTATGACAGTACATCTGGCCTGAAAAACAGCTATTTCGGTGTTGTGGCAGATATGGTCAAACAAAAGACAAGGGTCACGGCGAAAGTAATTGCTTATAGTGTTGATGTTTCATCAGGGACAGTTCATACGAATTTGACTCTGGAGTTGAAATTAAGGGAGGTTTAGCTCGATGGCTCCCGCATCTCTCGACCAAAGAACAAATGACCACCATTGTAGAAATAGCGAGAAACTACAAAAGACGAACGTAGAATTCCGGCGCTGTCTACAGATGATAAAACCTTGGTCTATTTTTAAGCCACAGAGACGCACCAATAACAAGCGGTGGCTGTGAAAAGACCAAGTCCGGTAACTGCCAACAGAATCAAAAGCGTGGCAAAGGTTTTCTATGCGGTGGTTTTCAATTACGATGGATCTAGTGTTCAAAATTCTGTACCAAATGACCAGACAATCACATATATTCCTTCGTCAAAAGGAAATATAAACGATCTTATAATACTAGATATATATGTATGATAAGAATGCCTCTCCACAGTCATTGTTCTGTCAATTACGCCATTGCATATGCTTTGTTTTATATCCTCATGGGCTTTACATGTTCCCTTATATAGAACATATTTAACTTCACTACAGCTGGTGTGTGGGAATGTGTGGCGGCGGTAAAACGTCTCCCTGCCCTACATCATAGTGTAGATTATATTTTCTTGTCCTTTGGGATCATTGATTCCATTGTGGAATTTTGAAAATATCTGAGGGTCACTGTTGAGGCCTAATTGGCCGAAACTAGCTAGTCTGGCCCAGAAAACATGTGCACTCCAAATTTTTCACTTCTGTGGTGTATTCCTTGCTTCCAAAGGATAACCCTTTTATAGAACATATTTACAGCCTTCTGGACTTGTTCAATAAAATTTCTTCTTCTTCTTCTTCATATAAATTTATAAGAATGGTGCGTTATCAACAGTAAAGGCACCCAATGAAAAACGTAGACCTGCAACCGGACAAAGAGGTCTGTGTTTGTCGATGACAACGCACCTGCTCACAAGTGCGTTCTTGTCCAAGACCTCTTGAAAAAGGACGAAGGTAGTTCAGCTTTCTCAACCACCTTATTTGCCAGTCCTTAGCCCCTGCGACATTTTCCTGTTTCCTAAAGAAAATCCATTCTGGGCCTCATTATGAATCCCGAAGTGCACTTGGAGTGCAATTTACCAGTATCTTCAGGGTATACCTAAAATAACACTTCTCTGCCTTTCGAGACTTGTGTCTTGATTATGGCCATGTAAAATCGATTGAAGCCCTCCAGTGGAATTCTTTCCACTGACCGTTCCAAGGCGGTTCTTCTGTGGCGGTTTATTTATGTTGGTGTTTGTTACTACTTACTGTGTGTATCACTTGTGTCTTTTTATTTTGGATGGCCATTTGGCCATTTTCTGGGAAAGTAACTGTCCTTATGGCCATCCTTTGTTTAGGTTTTCATTATGGGCTGGTCGCTTCATGTTTGTCTTTCTTTCCCTTTGGTGTCTTTGATGGGTGGTGTAAGTTAATTGTATCGATTCCTGATCTTTGTTTTACTTCTACTTTGGAAAGTGTGTTTCCGTCACGGGAAAATATTAAGAAAGGTTGAAACAAACGAAATGTAATTGCGATTAATAATGCGCTATGTAGAACCTCCATAACACCATTAAATGAACGCCCCTCGTGAAAAAACAACATCTCGAACGTGTATGTTATACTAATGAATTTCGAAACCTATTTCTGTGTCCCCGCTTAACTTCAGTTGTGTCATCTGAGCATTAATCTTGATTAAACCTTTATCCTGCTGAACACGACAACCCCTATCTTTTCACACATTGTAGATCCAGACCAGTTGGCTTCTGAAGAAGCCATCTGATCGCGATCTGCACCGTGCCCTGCAGTTTGCAAACTTGAATGAATACGTTATATAAAAAAATTTGATTGGTTGATAGTCAGGCATTACGAAAACCCGCCTATACCAATACATTGTAACCTCTATCGCCGAAAAAAATGAAAATTTTAAGATGAAAAATTGTGATATTTTTCTTATTTCTGCTCAAAATATAGAGTGTGGGTACTCGTTAGAACCGCCTCTTTGAGGCGTTTCTAACGAGTACCCACACTATATTTTAGAGCAGAAATAAGAAAAATAAGGTTTACCCCAGTAAACCCCAGTTTCACTATTTAAAAGTGGGGTTCAAGGGTGTCAAAATAATATAGGCGTGTTTTCGTGATGCATGGGTCTGGCTAAATCAATTAAGGGTTAAGGATTTATGTTCCTGACCTCGGTGGAGGGGGGGGGGGGCATATTGTTTTTGTGTGGATCCCATTTGCATTGGAGTCGGCGTGTACGTTGCTGTTGGTGTAGCCTGTTTGAAGAACTATATCTCTTGTACCTATTGATGGATTCCAACCAACCTTGCATGGTTACATCACTAGGATAGGAGAAAACAGCTATTAGGTTTTGATGACATTCGCCGTATTGTTAAGGGGACCCCATCCCCCCCCCCCCCCCCCCCCCACACACACACACACACTAAAAAAAGTTTATTTTGGACCAAACATGGTTTGTCTGCACCTTATCTCGAAATAATCGATGACATTTGGTCGATCTTTGCAACGTACCAATGATTTGATTAGCTTTTTAGGTGACCTTTACCTTATTTTCAAGGGCACAGGCCCTAAATCTGTCAGTTTTTGCTTGTTTGCACATTATCTCATGTACGAATTTATTAAATTTGCTGAATCTTGGTACAATTCATCATTGCAACCTACCAAAGATTTGATTAGATTTCGGTGACCATGATCATAGTTTAAAGGGCACAGGCCCCGAAACTATCAAATGTAGCTTGTCTGCACCCTATCTCTTGATCGAATTCATGAAATTGAGTCAGACTTGGTACAATACATCATTGCATTCTACCAAAGGTTTGATTATATTTTGTTGACCTTGACCTTTTTTCAAGGGCACAGGCCCCGTAAAAATCAAGTTTGGCCTGTCTGTACCCTATCTCATGAATCACTTGATGGAATTTGATGAAACCTTGTATTATATATCATTGACACCTACCAAATAATTTAAAAGATTTAGGTGACCGTGAATATATTTTCAAGGTCACAAGCTCCGAAACGAAAGATTTGATTAGATTTTGGTGATCTTTACCTTTTGCTCCTGAAAAATGTCAATTTGTGGCCAATCATGGCTTGTATGCGCCTCAGATGTTGGTGACCTAAACCTAGCTTTCATGATTCAATGGACATTTAATGGGTATTTACGATAGGGGGACATTGTGTTCCTCTGAAAACATTTTAGTTCTTCATTCCTGAGTGCGAACTTCGGTTGTCCAACCGATGGATTTCTCCTGTTGTGAAGACAGATTCATCATATCAACACGTCTGTGTTATAAACAACGTTAACCCTCTATACCCCACTGTATATAGAGAAACTGGGGTTTACGGAGGTATATCCTATTTTTATCATTTATGCTCCAAGACAAACATGTAGCTTGTGGGTACTCGTTAGAACCTCCTCAAAGAATGCACACACGGGTGTGTTATCGTGATGTTGTTTTATGTGTTATACTGCGACAAGTGCTGCATTACTATAACACGTCATTACGAAAATACGCCTATTCAAATATATGGAAAATTTTACCATCAAAAACTGAAAATTTTGAGATAAAAATTCCGATAGTTTTCATATTTCTTCTCAAAACATAGATTGATGGTACTCGTTAGAACCGCCTCGGCGAGGCGGTTCTAACCAGTACCCACATCTTATGTTTTAAGCAGAAATAAGAAAACATTATGTACACCCCTGCACACACCAATTTGTCTTTACATGAACATGGGGTATCAAGGGTCAAATATACAGGCATATTTTCGTGATGTTCTTGTGACATAGAGCATACATCCCTACCTCCAAAACGGGTACTTTTCAGATTAAAATTTGTGATATTTTCTTTATATATACCTCAAACATAGGTTGTGGTGTTCGTTAGAAGCGCGCCAATGAGGCGGTATTGTCGAGTACTCACAACCTATGTCTTTGAGCAGACTAAGCAAAATAATGTTCACCCCTGTAAACCCCAGTTTTATCAAATAAAGTGGGGTTTTCAGTGGTGTTCAGTACACCGTCTTGTTAACATGATGTTTTGATGTGAGCCTTCGCGTCGATAAGTTTTTCTTGTCTTTCGTTGACGGGAGGTGCTTGCAGTGTATGTTCCTGACCTTTTCAGAGATATTGTTATAGAAAATAAGTTAAAGTATATATATGTATATCAAAAACTCAAAATACGGTTGCGTTAACCTTGTTTAGAGTGGATTACCTAATAGTATAAGTCTATTGACAAGAAGGGGAGTTTCAACAAGCTGTTTCAGGTAAATGCACGTCTATTATTTGCTTTTAACCAAGAATTTTACTTTGTTATGAGCAGAGGTTTAGAATTAAACAACCCTTTTTTTATTAATTTGTTAATTCTTGAGAAATTTATACCCAAAATCCAACCTCGAATAGTACCGTATATTAAAAACAAAAACAAAATCAAACAAACAAACAAAATAAATAAATAAAAAAAAAACGCGTATGATAATGTTTGCATACCTAACCCTAAATTCTGCTTCAAGTCACAACCCGGTAGCTCACTCGGATGCACGTCCGACTGAAGATCAGGAGGTCGCGGGTTGATATAGTGTTTGATGGGGATTGATCGTGAAGTTTTTTTTTTCGAGTGGCTGTTGACAAAAGCTTGTCGATAGCCAATAAACGTTAAAATGGCTATTGACAAATGTTAGTCAATGGTTATTGACAAATGTTGGTCAATAGCCGATATACGATCATAATATGTCTTCTCTTCGTTTTATCATATGACGTTGCATCTGAGAATGTAATATCGTCATGTATTAAATCCACTAGTGGATTAAATATGAAAATTAGTTAGATACGTCACCGTAACGTTACATTTACGACGTCATTAACGACGTCACGTTCACCTGTGGCGGAAATTGACATTTTTGTAAAAGACAAATCGTGAATTAAATGCGTTTTAAATGGCATATGATAAATAGAATCTTGCATTCATGCTAAGATATGACGCATAAAATCTAATGGATCGTGAGAATGAATGAAACCGTATTACATTTTACTGATAAAGCATATCTGTAATTGAATGTGGCTGTCCTTACAGAAATATTCAAAGTCTGCTCATTAGAGAAGTAAACGATCTAGCTTGACATCATTAGAGGAGACTTGTCAATCTCCGATGTCATTTTCAATACAGAAGCGCCGAAATCAAATTGCTACTGCAGCATCTTAGCATTGCTGGACATTAATCATGTTTGAGCCTTCCAACTAGTTTGGCATCCCGTGCCAAAACAGAGCTAATTAGACTCGGGATTAGACTGCCTTTGCGTCAAGCAACTCCAAACGAGAAATCAATTGCCGAATATTTTTTTTTTATTTTGGTTTTTACGGCCCTTTCAAGATTATTAGTTTGACTCATATCGAGCCGATCGTTAATCAGAGGTGGGCGAAAACCGGAGTACCCGAAGAAAAACCACCTGACCTTCCGTTGCAGAACTTGGCGTCTCACATGTGACCCGAGCGAGGCTCGAACTTACAGCGGTGAGAGACATAATGAATAAGAGACGGCGCTCTTATCGACTATGCCACAGAAGCCCGTAATTGCCGAATCTATTAATACATTGCGGGACAAAGCGGACATTGACAATAAGCGTAGATACTGGTCAGACACACAGATATTGGCGTCTAATCAGGGCTTTACCGCTTGCATACTATGGTACAGAAGCGCATTAATTTGTAAAAATATGTAGAAAGCGAAATGAATCTGACAACCTGTAGGTTCGAAATGGACTTATCCCAAGCCATCACATCATGTCAACAAGTCTGTGTAATGAATACCAACTAAACCCCACTTTATATAAAGAAAACTGGGGTTTACGGGGATATAAATTATTTTTTTCATATTTCTGCTTCAAGACATAGGTTGTGGGTACTCGTTAGAACCGCCTCAATGAGGCGGTTCTAACGAGCACCAACAGCCTATGTTTGAAGTAAAAATAAGACAAGTATCACAATTTTTTGGTCCGACAAAACCCACCCATTGAATATATGAAAGTATGCACTATGTTGCACGGATGCGTTATCGTAATGCCAAGTCATCTGTTAGATAGCAAAAAGACTGGTAAGCACAACCACTCTTGTAACGATATATGTCGTCCAATTGAATTATGTTATAAGTGCTTATGATACCAAATATTACTTTCTGGCAAAGTAAAGGGAAATATCGATATAGTTTCAATTACGTTTTGTTCTGTGATCCATTATTTTACCCAGAATGTCAATAGATATTCTACAATATTTTCTCAATCTGACTGGCTTTTTTATCCAGTTTCGAGGTTTTCTATCACAAAGTTGGCTAAATATACTAGATTGCTATTTCAGCTCTGATTGTAACCAAGGTTAAGCATCACGATAACATGCCTATACAAATACATTGTACCTTTTAACGCCGAAAAAAAAAATGAAAATTTTAGGTTGAACAAATGAGACATTTTTCTTATTTTTGCTCAAAATATAGATTGTGGTTACACGTTAGAACCGCCTCATCGAACCCAGTTTTACTATATAAAAGTGGGGTTCAAGGGGGTCAGAATTTTATAGACGTGTTTGCTTGATGAGTGATGATTTGGCCAGTCTTTTCTTAACACTGTCCTAGAACATTTTTAACCTCTTGACAATGTCCATTTTATTGAATCCCAGTTATATTGCTATTGGTCACGTGACTATCGTTGACGTAAAGTTAAACCATCACGAAAACACGCCTATATAATTTTGACCCCCTTGTACCCCACTTTTATATAGTAAAACTGGGGTTTACAGGAGTAAATCTTATTTTTCGTTTTTTTTTTTTGTTTTTTTTTTTTGTTTTGTTTTTTTTTCTAAAATATGGATTGTTGATACTCATTAGAACAGCCTCGATGAGGTGGTTCTAACGAGTACAAACAATCTATATTTTGAGCAGACATATGACAAGTATCACAGTTTTCTTCTTAAAATTTTCATTTTTTCGGCGATAAAGGTTACAATCTATTTGTATAGGCGTGTTTTCGTAATGTATACATTACTCAAACATGCCTATACAAATACAGTGCCACCTTTATCGCCGAAAAAATGAAAAGTTTATGATGAAAAATTGTGTTAATTTTTCTTATTTTAGCTCAAAATATAGACTGTGGCACTCGTTAGAACCGCCTCGTCGAGGCGGTTCTAACGAGTACCCACAATCTATATTTTAGAGCAGAAATAAGAAAAATAAGGTTTACCCCTGTAAACCCCAGTTTTACTATATGAAAGTGGGGTTCAAGGGGGTCAAAATTATATAGGCGTGTTATCGTGATGGTAAATACTATTTGTATAAAATTAAGGTAACAGTTATTTATAGTCGCTCTGTTATTGTCACTGGGACAGCTAAGCGTTTTGGAAAAAATAGTTTTTTTTATTTGGTCGATTGTTTTATAATCGACCCGAAGTTACTAATTAAGGCGTAACTATACCAAATTTAGTGACACAGGGGCCTTTCTGATATTTAATCTTCATCAGTGTGTCTCAACCCCAAAGTTATGAAATGACAGAATCCGAAATAGTGCTGTTGTCCATGTGACTTTCACTGATTTGGGGAAACCAAGGTTATGGTTATTAAATGAAAATCGTCGTGCTATTTTTATCGATATTACGAGTAGTTCAGATTGTTGCGTGTTGATGGACGCCTTTAGCAAACACCAAATATTTCTGAGTTATGCCCCTTTGAACATTTTTGTAATCTTTCGTTTCCCAATAACTCCTCCTAAAGTTTTCATCCAATCAAGCTGAAACTTGGTAGATAATTTGACCATGACCTAGGGTAGTGCATATCATTTCGAGATTACGGTCCACCAAATATTCACAGAGTTTGCCCCTTTGAAATATTTTGTAAACTTTCTCGTTTCCGGATAACTCCTCCTACAGTTTTCATCTGATCAAGCTGAAACTTAGTAAGTAGTAAGACCATGACCTGATGTACGCATATTCTTTGAGGTAAAAGTCCACCAAATATTTACAGAATTATGCCACTTTGAGTATTTCTCTAAATATTTCGTTTCCGGATAAGTCCTCCTACAATTAACATTCGATCAAGCTGAAAATCGATATATAGTTAGACCATGATGTGCAGCAGTGCATATTGTTAGGGCCCCACACTGGCTTCAAGTATATTGCTGTTGTCCGTGTGTTTGTATCGCCTTAACCAAAAAACGTAACGTCGGCCATAACTTCAAAAGTATTTGCCCTACTCCCATGAAACTTCACACAAAACTCATCACCACAAGACCTGTATTCTGACAAAGGACCATACCTATATTGCTTTTGTCCGTGGGTTTGTATCGCCTTGACCAAAAAACTTAACCTTGGTCATAACTTCAAAAGTATTTGCCTTTCTCTAATGAAATTTCACACAAATACTTACCATCACAAGTCCTATATTCTGACAAAAACTTGTACTACACCTCTTTGATAGCTCTGTGTGTGGCCCTTTCTGATGCAGTAAGTGATCTGGTTTTAAGGTTATGGTCCAACAAATAAAAACAAAGTTATTCCCCTTTGGAAAATTTTGTAAGCAATTTTGCCTGCAACGTTACAGTCCACCAAATATTTATAGAGTTATGCTCCTTTGAAAATTCATGTGAACATTTTTTATGGCTAACTCTTCCTACAGTGAACATTTAATCAAGCCGAAAATTGATATATAGTTTGAACACAATGTGGAGCAGCGTATATTGTTTCGAGTTTATGGCTTACCAGATACAAATCAAGTTATGCCTCTTTGCAGATTTCTGTAATTAGTAAAATGGGTATGCTCAACTTCAGTGATGGCATAGTGCACTCCAGAAACTCAAGTTGACGATAAATGAATCAAAGCACTGACAGCACTGACGGCTATTTTTTGGGTCGATTGCCAATCGACCCAAAGTTACGAAGCAGAAAAGCTCTTCAGTGCTAAAGTTCGCGTGACCATTACTGAGTTTTCGGAATAACTGCTTTTATAGGATATAGCCGCAATGGGGTCCATTACGTAAACACGCCTATACAAATACATTGCCACTTTTATCGCCGAAAAAATGAAGATTTTAGATGAAAAATTGTGATATTTTATTTACTTCTGCTCAAAATATAAATTGTGGGCAATCGTTAGAACCGCCTCATCGAGGCGGTTCTTACGAGTACCCACAATCTATATTTTAGAGCAGAAATAAGAAAAATGCGGTATAACCCGGAAACCCCAGTTTTACTATATACAAGTTGGTTGAAGGGGGTCAAAATTATATAGGCGTATTTTTGTGATGAGAATGTTGCGTAAGAGAGTTATCACGGAATCATAGGTTGGGCTTCGCAATAGTGTAGACCTAGACCAGAGACCACAGAGTGCGGAGGCGTCTGATCAAGATCTACACTATTTGCTCAAAAACCAACCGGAATTTCAGGGTTAAACGAGCACCCACAACCTATGTTTGGAGTATTAATAAGTAAAAATGTCACAAATTGTCATCAGAAAACTAGCCACATTGGAGATATGAAAGAATGCACTATGTCACACGGGTTTCTTATCGTAATGTCCCCGTTCATGATCAGCCTGCATTTAGAGACACTCTACCAACCATTGTTTTCAGCGCTTTGCATTACGATAACACACCCATGCGACATAGTGCATTTTTCACATCTCCAAAATGACTATTTTCCTGATGAAAATCCGTGATTTTTTTTCTTATAACTACTTCAAACATAGGTTGTGGGTGCTCGTTAGAACCGCCTCATTGAGGCGGTTCTAACGAGTACCCACAACCTATGTCTTGGAGCAAAAATAAGAAAAATAATGTATACCCCCGTAAACCCCAGTTTCTCAATATAAAGTGGGGTATAGGTGGGTCTTCATATCACGGACTTGTTCACATGATGGATTCTACATGATTATTATTATTATTATTTCGTTTTTCGTATACTTGTTGGCAACAGAACAACCATATTTTGTATTCATTACGAAAATATATCAAATGCATAGTAAACTTTACGGCCGAAAAAAAGAAAATTTTACCATGAAAAAAATGTGATATTTGTTTTATTTATGCTCAAAATATAGATTGTTGGTACTCGTTACAACCGATACATCGCGGCGATTCTAACGAGTACCCACAATCTATATTTCAGATCAGAACTAAGAAAAATAAGGTTTACCCCTGTAAACTCCAGTTTTACTGTATAAAAGTAGGGTTGAAGGGGGTCAGCATTATATAGGTGTGTTTTCGTGATGGTTCTGTCATTTGTATTTTCGGTAATTTCCTTTTATAAAAAAAGGAGTTGGTGTCTGTTTTTTGGGGTTGTTTTGTACACGTTAACAAGTCTGTGACATGAAGCCACTGTACAAAAACAATATGAAGATTATTAACAATGAAAGTTATCATTGTTGATTTGTTTGTTTTGTTTTATTTGAGGTTTAACGTCCCCGTCAACACTGAAAATGTCATTTTGGAGACGTTGCTTCCAATTTTGTGGGACTTTACCCGACATTAAGATGAAATGACATCTCAAGCTTTATCGCCTAATGAAACCAACAGGGTTTATTAGCATGGACGGTCCGCCTCGTACCGCGGTTTCAGGACAGGCTTAGATCCTCTAAGCGGTTTACCAGTACTAGTGTGCGGGCCGGATTCAGCTCTGCGTAGAAGCATCATGCAGCCCACATATTTCTGCAAGCCCCTATGGGCGGGGGCGTTTATCATTGTTGAAGATATGTCACTAAGTAACAAGGATGTGTTATCCTAATTGTCAGGCAAATTCAAAGTACTGACAACCCTATCATTGTCTTATCTGTTTGATTAAATTAGGGAAATTGTTGTCATCACGTTAACAAGTTCGTGAAATGAACATCCCTCACCAACCTACTTTATATAAAGAAAATCGGGGTTTACTGGGGTATACATTTTTCCTATTTCTGTTCCAAGACATTGGTGGTGGGTACTCGTTAGAACCGCCACAATGAGGCTGTTCTAACGAGTATACACAACCTATATTTAGAGCACAAATAAGAAAAAATATGACGGATTTTCACCAGAAAAAATACCATTTTGGAGATAAGAAAGAATGCACTAGGTCATACGGGTGTGTTATCGTAATGTTAACAAAACAATAAATAAATAAATAAATACAGAAAATTAAATTAAATATAAATAAACGTGACATCACATACATTGAAATAAAATCTGTCCCAACTACTGGGATGGACGAATCTGTCGGTCAGTGAAGTCTTTATCATGTGAGCCCAATTTGCACTGGATTAACGGTTTTTGGTCAGTTATAACCATGCGGACACTCCCGGGGAAGCTTTTGCACAATTAGAAACGTACATCACGAAAACACGCCTATATAATTTTGACCCCCTTGAACCCCACTTATATATAGTAAGACGTGGGAATCCAGGTGTATACCTTATTTTTTCTTATTTCTGCTCTGAAATAAAGATTGTGGGTACTGGTAAGAACCGCCTTCTAACGAGTACCCACAATCTATATTTTAGAGCAGAAATAAGAAAAATAGCACAATTTTTCATCTTCAAATTTTTGCTTTTTCGGCGGTAAAGTTTACAATGTATTTGTTTGGACATGTTTTCGTTATGGGGTCGATTGCAAAACATTCTTTCTAAAAAGGAGACTCCTATATTCTGTCTGCATTGTAAATGTATATTTTTTTTCAAAGCCATCTTTATAACTTTATTGCTCTTCCTGTTGATGTAATTAGTAGGGTGTGAGTTTTAATTTCTCAAGAAATCGAAATTTTATTCTGATTGTGCGTGTGAATTCGGGTTTAATGTTGCTTTCAACAAATTTTCAGTCATATCACGACGGTATCTGGATGCGACAGGGAGTTCAATGCTCACTTTTATAGTGCTGCCTCACTGAAGTATCATGTCCAAGACACATTACATGATACCACACCCAGTCCAATTATCCTGACAATGGGTCGACCAGTCCTAGCTCTATCCCGTAAATCTGAGTGGCAAGCGAGGAGCAGCTAGTACCATTGTTAACGACTTTGGTATGTCGCGGCCCGGGATCGAACCCGTGACCTCCCGTTCCCCTGAGCGGACACTCTACCAATTAAGCTATCGAGCCCGGTGTTGTTGTTTTTTTGTGTGTGTTTTTTTATTCTGTATAGATACAGACTTTACAATATATTCTATGTTTCCTCGAGGTCTCCTCAAAGCAGACAAGAAACGCCTTGCACAACAATTCAATTTCACCTACGGATATATAGATGATTTATTGTCTCTGAAAAATGCTAAATTCGCAGAATATTTGGAATTCATCTATCCGCGTGAACTTGAAATTAAGGAAACAACAGATACTGCAACCTCCTCCTCATACTTGGATTGTTATCTCTATATTGACAACGGGAAGCTTACTACTAGGCTGTACGATAAACGAAATGACTTCAATTTTCCTATTGTTAACTTTCCCTTCCTAAGCTGTAATATCCCGTCTGCACCAGCATATGGAGTTTAAGTTAATCCGTTAAGCTAGAGCCTGTTCCAAGTATCAGGCCTTTATGGAACGTGGGACGGTGCTCACTACCAGGTTGTAATGCCAGGGGTATCAAAAAACCAAACTGGTATCAACACTAAAGAAGTTCTATGGGAGGCACCATGATATTGTTGATCTGTACAATATGGCAATCTGATGTGTTTGCCAATGGAAAGCCATTGGAAGACTTCCAGAATCTCGTACATACCCTTCTCTGCATTTACTCCTTTTCTTCGTTCGGGTCGATGGACATGGTGGGCGAAGCTTGCTTACCAAGTAATGCTTACTATCCGCGGACGCCTGATTACACTCTTCTGGAGTCCATGTCTGTTGAACTGAACATTGATATTTGCCAGTTTGTCTATGGATTAATGATTTTGATTAACACTTTGGTACTACGACCTAAACTACTTTGCACAGTTGCATTTGTGCCAAAATAGCAAGCATGATAATTTATACGGTAAACGACACTAAACATTACGAAAACACGCATATACACATACATTGTAAACTCTACCGCCTGAAAAACGAAACATTTAAGATGAAAAATTGCGATATTTTTCTTATTTCTGCTCGAAATATGGATTGTGGGTACTCATTGGAACAGCCTTATCGAGGCGGTTCTTACGAGTACCAACAATCTATATTTTAGAGCAGAAATAAGACAAGTAAGATTTACCCCTGTAAAATACCAGCTTTACTGTACAAAAGTGGTGTTCAAAGTGGTCAAAATTATAAAGGCGTGTTTTCGTGATGCAAAGCTATATGTATGTCACTTTTAAGATCACTGGCATATGCAGAGTTAATCCGTAGAAAAGAAGTGCAGGTCGAAATCGATGCTGTAGTCTCCTGACCGTTCCAAGCCGGTTCTTCTGTTGTAGTTTAATATTGTTATAGTTCGACTTTGCATGTATGTATTGCTAATATATTTTATTATTATTTATTTTGGATAGCCGATTGGCCATTTTATAGGAAAGTACATGTAACTCTACTTTTGGCTTTATGCTTGTGGCTTTTTCATTATTGCGATATTGTTCTGTGTCGGTTTTCTTTCCCGTTGGTGTCTTGGATGGGAAGTGTGAGGTAATTGTAACGATTCCTGTTCATTGCCGTAACTTTTTTTTTATCAAGAACAGATAACCCAATAACTGAAATAGCATAAGTAGTGCTGCTTGTGCACGGCTTACTACTGAAGTGGGATCTGTGATGTTCCACATAGTCCTTTTAGTATTTTGACAAGCCAAAACATTTATTAGGAGCTTACGAGGTCCGTAACGCTGTCAACAGGTGACGCATTTTACGCATTTACATACCCAAACCGTACATACCCGATACACATCAGGAAAACACGCCTATATAATTTTGACTCCCTTCAACCCCACTTTTGTATAGTAAAACTGGGGTTTGCAGGGGTAATCCTTATTTATCTTATTTCTGCCCAAAAATATATATTGTGGGTACTCGTTCGAACCGCCTCAATGAGGCGGTTCTAACGAGTACCAACAATCTATATTTTGAGCAGAAATAAGAAAAATACCACAATTTTTATTTTTTCGGCGATAAAGGTGGCAATGTATTTGTATAGGCGTGTTTGCGTAATGAATTGTGCCTGTTGCATCTTTATCGCCTCTTGTTAGGAAGAGGTTACTGTGTTGTTGTGATTCGTTTGTTTTGTTGTTGTTTTGTGTGTGGGGGTGTGCGTGTGTGTGTTTCTTTATTGTTAGTCACCCTCCAACTTCGTGTCACTGGAAGGCTGTAATCTTTGATTGTGGCTTTTCCTGGTCATATATTTATACCCCTGGCATACGAAATATGTCTGGGGGTATAAGTTTTCGTCTTTCCGTCCGTTCGTTCGTTCGTCCGTCCGTTGGTTCGTTCGTATGTTCGTTCGTTCGTTCGTCAACCTTTACGTTAAAGATTTGTGTTAAACCTTTTTGATTGCTCATTCAACCACAGGTTGGATTCTTTTCAAATTTGGTACAGGATATCTCTATAGCATTACCTTTCATTTGAAATATCTAAGCGCGTGGGTCAAACCCCTGGGAGGGCTGTCCGTCCGTTCATCAACATTTACGTCAAAGTTTTGTGTTAAACCTTTTTGCTCATATCTCTGTAACCACAGGTTGGATTCTCTTCATATTTGGTACAGGATATCTCTATAGCATTACCTTCATTTTGAATATCTACGCGTGGGTCAAGCCCCTGAGTGGGCTGTCCGTCCATTCATCAACATTTACGTCAAAGTTTTGTGTTAACCTTTTTGATTGCTCATATCTCTGTAGCCACATGTTAGATTCTCTACATATTTGGTACACGATATCTGTATAACTTTACCTTTTATTTGGAATATCTAACCTTCCGGGTCAAGGCCCTGGGTGGGCTGTCCGTCCGTCTGTCCTTTCAACGTTTACGTCAAAGTTTTCCGTTAAACCTTTTTTGTTTGCTCATATCTCTGTAACCACTAGTTAGATTCTCTTCATATTTGGTAAAGGATATCTCTATAGCATTACCTTTCATATGGAATATCAAAGCCCCTGGGTCAATACCCTGGGTGGGCTGTCTGTCCAGCCGTCCGTCCGTTCATCAACTTTTACGTCAAAGTTTTGTGGTAAACCTTTTTCATTGCTCATTTCTCTTTAACCACACACTACATTCTTCTCATATTTTCTACAGGATATCTCTATAGCATGTTCTTTTATATGGAATATCTAAGTTTCTTGGTCAAGCCACATAATCGGGCTATCGGTCAATGTTTAACACTTACCCATTTTGATAATGGCACAGTTTGGTGTTAAACCTTTTTATACTCCTGGCATAGTATGTATGTCAGAGGCTATATAGTTTTAGTCTTTCCTTGGCTCATTCCTTCATTCACTCATTTATCTATTCGTTCGTCAACTTTTACATCAAAATTTTGCGTTAATTGTTGAAATGCAATGGTTATTCTCAGTGGACTAAATGGAAAGTTTATATGGAAAGGTTCAATGCTTCAGACAAATTGTCATTTCCACTATAAGGGGATGGCACTGGCATGGGTATACGTGCCCCACTGGACACTTTCTCTAGTTATATATGTTTGTATGCATCATTTGAAATTCGGAAATATGCTATAATATGTAGTCTAAACGGGCGGCTGGACGGGCGGGCATAAGAACGGACATACTCAGGAAGGTATAACATTGCTCTAACACTATTATGTTGTGGGGGAAGTGAATGAAGACTGAAACTGAACATAAGCCCATGATTTGTCTGTTGGAGTTGAGGTTTTACGTCCCCGTCATTTTGGAGACGTTGCATCCGATTTTATGGGAGTTTTACCCGAAACTGAGATGAAATGACATCTCAAGGCCTACCGCCCATAGAAACCGCTAGGGTTTAAGGAGCGGTCTGACTCGCATCACTTTTCCTGGGCAGGATAACCCTTTTATAGATCATATTTAGACATAAGCTGTTTACCAGTACTCAAGTTCGGTCGGTTTAAGCTCTGCGCGGAAGCACCGTGCAGCCCACTTTTTTTCTCCAGACCCCGATTTGCGGGGGCGTACATAAGCCCATGGACTTACATGTAAGTGAACCACATTATAACGGGAATAAAATATAAAACAAGCAAGTTGCTAGTTACATGTTTGAAATAAGCAATGACACAGACGAATGTTTAATGTAGAAATACACTGCTAAAAATAATTAAAGGAACACTTATTTCTTTGAAAATTTCGATATTTTGCTACTTGTTTTTTCGAACAATTTTTACTTAATATCAAGCATATCACTTCAAGTTTATACAGGTAGTTCGACATGTGTCTACCTGTCATCATGGAAAACCTGCAAACCGCTGAACCGGACAACACGCATTTAGCCATAGTGTCAGTACATGTACGTGGTCACTGTTTCTCCAATTTAATGCTTGAAAATACATGTTTTCGGAATTTTGTGGATTCTTTTCTGTTTCTACGCATTATTTTAGGACGCTAACAACAACATAAGAATTTTATAGATTTAATCTTTCAGGTCGAATTGTAAACAAGTACCAGGTATGCAGCATAATACTATTGTGTATAGACAGAATGGATGATTATTGTCGCTGGGAAGTGGCAGGCATCCCGGACGCCATGAGGTTCAACTGTTAACAGAGTCAAGCTACAATGATTGTCTCCAATTAGATAGATTATAATATTTGAGCTGTGCACTCAATTGTTCCTTTACTATCCATATTAGATTAATATTTCCATATAAAATTATATTAAGCAATGCGATTCCCAATTCAAATTTACTTTCTGTTTTCCTATAAAATTTCCATTCCGATTTATTCCATCCTAATATTGAAAAATCCTGCCAATAATAAGTATGAGGAACGACGACTGGAAACTCCGTGGAAGCCCATGCTCCAGCTTAGTGCCGGACCTCTAAAATTCCAATTCCGGACAATTTTCGAACTTAAGATTGAGTTAAAAACATGAAACTTGTAGCTTATATTGAAAATAACTTTTAGTGACCTAAGACCGGCTTGATTGTCTGGTTGTGCCGTCGGCTAGGTTCCCAACAAACAAGACGGCCGTAGGCCTGTTTACTAAATGGTTTGATGATCAATACAACCACAAAATTCCGAAAACATGTATTTTCAAGCATTAAATTGGAGAAACAGTGACCACGTACATGTACTGACACTATGGCTAAATGCGTGTTTTCTGTTTCTACGCATTATCAGCCGCTGTTAGACACCATTTGAACAGTATTGAAACAGCCAGGGTTGTGCGATTGATCGAAGATGGACTCTCGCAACGACAAGTGGCACGTTACCTTGGTGTGTCCCCCAGTGTTGTGAACAGACTTTTGGCTCGCTACCAGGAGACTGGTGATCACAGCAGAAGGCCGGGACAGTGTCGGCAAAGGGCGACAACTGCCGTTCAGAATCGATATTTGCGGACGTTAGCTTTACGTAACCGTCACTCAACAGCTAGAGGCCTACGTAACAACGCTCCAGCACGCAACAGGAGTTCGTCTGTCGGATCAGACAATTATAAACAGCCTTCATGGTCATGATTTACAAGCCAGACGCCCTGCCACAGACCCGATTTTGACAGTAGCTCACCACAGAGACAGAAGGACATTTGCCAAAATCACGTCGGGTGGCAACTGGATAAGTGGCGTTCAGTATTGTTTTCGGACGAGAGTAGATTTCATGTTTGCACTTGTGATAGACGTGTTCGTGTATGGAGACGTGATGGTGAACGATACATGGATTGTAACATTGTCGAACACGACCTGTTTGGTGGTGGCTCAGTCATGTTATGGGGAGGGATTTGTTACGACGGACGAACGGAGTTTTACAGGGTTGGCGGAGGAAGTTTGACGGCTTTGAGGTGTAGGGTTGGGATCTTAGATCCCATAGTCAGGCCGTTTCTGGGTGCCATGGGTAACAATGCGGTTCTTGTACAGGAAAATGCTAAACCCCACACTGCTTATGTGGTGCAGGCTACCTTGAATAAGAGATTATAGAGATAATTGACTGGCCAGCCAGGTCACCGGACCTGAACTGTATTGAACACATGTGGGACATTGTTTATCGACAGCTTTCGGGCAGCGCTAACCCTCCTGGTACTGTCCAAGAACTTGAAATCGTAGCTGTGCAGGCTTGGACTAATGTACCCCAGCAACAGATTCAAACGTTGGTGCAAAGCATGCCAAACCGATGCAGAGAGTGTCTTAATGCCCGTGGTGGCCATACACATTATTAGCTTGATGAACTTGAAGAAAATTGTTGAATTGAGCAGGATTTATGAAATGTTGAATAGTGCCGTCATTTTTCTGTTTTAACAAAGTTTTAGGGACACATGTACAATGGTCATTTTCTAATGATGCTTACCTGATGAAGGGTGTAATAAACTATCATGAATTACCATTAAAAGTTTGTCTGTATCACTTCCGTATTTATTTCTGCACAAAACGTAAACGTTCCTTAAATTATTTTGAGCAGTGTATATAATTATATCAGTTAAGAAATATGACAGCATTAGCAGTGAATTGTTGAGTAATAAATCACAGCTTGGAGGTCAGTTTTAAAGTTGATAAAATCACGAGCGCGTAGCGCGAGTGAATTATCTACTTACAACTGACCAATCACAGTTTGGAGGTCAGTTTGAAAGTGGATCAAGTCACGAGCGCGTAGCGCGAGTGATTTATCTACTTACAACTGACCGACAAACTGTGGCATATTTCTCAACAACAATCCACACACTAGAAATAATCTATTTCGATTCTTACACACTGAAAATTATTTCAACCTTACGCTAGTGTCAGGAGAAATCCAGCCAAAACTATTGGCTGTATCAAATACCTTTAGGTCCTTTCCTAACGTTTTGGATTCGAGCAAATGACGCTACACCGTCTAATGTCTAATACATTTAATCTACAAGTGACATCATGAAACGGGTGTTTGATGCTATTCCACCCTGTGATGTAAGTTTGTTTCCATTGCCTATATATGCGAACTGTGTAAGAAACAATAACCATTATTTCTTTTCGGCAAGGAACAACATACACTGTCAATCACCAATGGCTAGAACACCTTAGGGAACCTGAAAGTCGGTTGTAAACAGGTTAGCTCGAACAACTGATGTACCAGGAAGCATAATGGGAAAACATTTAAGAGTACTCGTAACTTTCCGAACTACTGTAAGATATGAGCCCCGCCAATCGAATTTGTGTCTTCGAGCATTCCGTCATGACAAATTTTAACTGCGCATGCCCAGCCATTCAGAGGGGCCAGGGATATGGCTTTCTGTCTGAAGGTTCCTCTTGATTCACTGCTTGTATGAGCGAGCAGCGAAGGTTCTAGCGAGACTGCGCGGATGCGCAGGCTCGCCAGAACCTTCGCTGCTCGCATAGGCGATAAGTACCAAAATCGCTTGACGGGGCCTATATTGCCATGTTGCGTGTCGTCATTAGAATCGCATCATCGACGCAATTCTGATGAGTACACACAAATTACATTTTCATGTTAAAATAAGAAAGAACAAATCGCCAAATTAGTCCTATTTGTGTTATTTTAGCACTGAAATCATTACACATGTGAAACAAATAAAAAAATAAGACAATGGTCAGATAAACACATAATTTAAAACATTATTTGCCTACATGTTTTACTACAAATTCCGGTTAGCCATAATAACCTATAGATGGTACAAATTGTAGTCGGACATATTTCAACATTGCATGTTTTGGAGGGAAAAAAGAGGCATTTTTGAAGAAGACTATATGTGAATAGTAATAATGAGTGTTTTTCATCGCAAGTTTTGTTTGTTTGTTTGATATGAGGTTTAACGTCCCCGTCAACACTGTAGAGGTCATTTTTGGAGACGTTGCATCCAATTTTATGGGACTTTTACCCGACATTGAGATGAAATGACATCTCAATCCCTGCCGCCCAATGAAACCAATAGGGTTTATAAGCATTGACGGGCCGACTCGCACCGCTTTGCCTGGGCAGGCTTAGATCCTCTAATTGGTTTACCAGTACTCGTGTGCGGGTCGGTTTCAGCTCTGCGTGGAAGCATCATGCAGCCCGATTATTTCTTCAAGCCCCGATGGGCGGGCGGATTTCATGGCTGGTACATAAGTAAAACAACATTTACCTGTTTTGACGCATTTCTCGATATTTACATTAGCAACGTTAATGCGTGACGTCAATAAAACCGCCTGACACGTGATCGCAAACACAATGTCACTGGAATAAGGACTTCATCGGGATAAGGACCTCGACTGATATAATATATTTACATTCTGAAAAATAACATGACCATGTTGTTGTTACGAGATGGAATAGAAACCCTATCTGGTGCTTATGCACGTCTAAATTATTTTTAATAAGTATATGGCAAAGCAACGCAACTAAGGTATTTTAGATGAAATATGGTTTGCACAATATGCAGCTCCACGCACCAATCGTGCATATATCATGCGATGTATGCATGGGCGGTTTGTGGGGAAATTATTCGCCATACAGTTGGCCGCTATAAGTATGATTTTGATGTAGTTTGCCTTAAAAGTCGCCAAGCGCCAAATAGTGCTATATATATTTTTTATGCAAATCGCATTGTTGTGGACATTCGTACTGACGGGAGTTATACCATTGATCTGTAGGGTAGTTTCATTATTTTTCTCCAAAGGAAATGCAATTGTAACGCAGATCAACTTTCTGCTGACATCTGCTTCATGGCTATAATTTTGGCTAGTATCTATACTTCTCACACTTTTATTGAGCTAGCACGGGTATGTATGATTTTCCTGCAGTGTTTATAGATATAAATACCCTGAAAACTTATCGTAATGTTAGCAGTAGGTCAGAGGTAAACGAATACCCACAACATTGTGGCGAGCCAAACGCCGAGGGTTTGACGGTATGTTAAATCTATGTTTAGTATTATGTTTTGTATGAACATGCTTTTAGGTTTTGGAGGGGTTTTCTTAAGAAATGAAATTTATTTTTCTGCAGTTCATGGAAGTATGAACGCAGTGGGTCGCGTGCAAAGTAAATGAACCCCGAAGGGGTTCATGTAAACTTTGCTAGCGACCCACTGTCGTTCATACTTTCATGAAAAGCAGAAAAATTAAGTTTATTTTTTATATTTACATTATCTGCCCCTCATCACTGGGCGAAAAAAATGCTTGCAAGGCAAACTTTTAAAGCTGAAAAACATTTACACGCTGTTTTTCTACAAAGAGCGGAGCAGCGTTGACGTCATCAACGCCCGTAGAGAACAATGGTTTAGAATGACGTCATTTAACGTCACTGAAAATCATGTGATTCGATGCGTTCATTGGCGTATGAACGCAATTGTTTTCTATAGGTTTACATTAGACTTTACACTGGAAATGTAAATATTCCCTAGTATACCCCGAATTTCTGAAGCCTATTCTGAATTCATTTTAGAAGCCTCTGTGGTGTTGTGGTTATACTACTCGCCTTATAAACAGGGATTGCAGGTTCGATCCCGGGCTTCTCTAGAATTCGAATGAGTCTTTAAATCGAGGTCATTTAGGCTTTTATAGAATCCTTTTATAAAATATATATAAACATCGGTAGTCCCGTCTCTTTATGACATTAGGTGTTGAGGGGACGTAGCATTTAAGTCATGTTTAGCCATATCTTCATCATCAGGGCGGACACTTAGACAATAACCTGTCGGGTTATCCGTGATGATGAACCGTGATGAATTGGTATTGCAAGCATGTTCATGTTGTGTAGGAAGAATTACGAGACTCAGTTCATTTACGAGTTCATTTTTTGTAATGATGCCGTTTCTATTTAAGAAACCTGTTTGTACTTTTATGTACATGTAAAGAACGTGATTTTAATTGGCGAGTACTTCATTACGTAGGATAAGTTTTGGGTATTTGGTCGTCACAAGTTATCACGGCCTGAGTGGCGTAGATGACGTCAGCAACGTCATCGACGTCGCAAACACGATTCTATCGTTGTGTCTACCAAATACGGAAATGATTTTAGCTTAGTATTGGACGACAGATGGTGCGGGTCCGTCCATGATTTTGATACGGCAAACGGCAAGCAGTATTGTTCCCTATCAAATACTGACACATGTTGTGTAGAATAGATAAAAATCTTCCTGATTTTAGTTTCTAGCTGTTGTTAATGTAATGAATTTGTGATTAGCTATAGTTTTTAGCTGTGTGGCCGAGAAGGATATGAAATTGAGATTTTGTTATGTGTTTCCTGTAATTAGCGAATGACCGGGTAGCGCAAAGGCGCGGTCTGTCCAATTGCCTGTTACCTGTGCTGATGTAGTGAGCACGAATTTGATGAGTATTATGTTCGGTTATAGTGAGCATTTATTGATTTCTGGAGTGCTCAGTAAGGAAGCATAAATTTTGAGTATTCTTGTTTCAAGCGCTGGGTCCTGATATTTGGTTGCACAGTCAATCTGAGTTCTGCGGCGCGGTTGTTTGTCGCATGCACTGATCAGCCTGTTTATCTGGTCAGCGCATGTGCAATAAGGGTTTATGCATGAACATATTCAGACTTCTCCGGGACAGGGTTCATGATGTAGTGTATACGTTTCGTGGACCGTATTTTAGTTGATTATCGAAATTTCCAGGCATGTTATGTCGAGATGACGTGATGTGACCTGCTGCTCCCTGGTCTACATGAACAGGTATAGGTACGACGAGTCGTAGGGTAGTAGTGCACCGCAGAGGCGGGCAATCCCAGATTGCGGACCGTCCAGAACAGTTATTGAGATTTCATATTCTACTGGAGTGAGATATAATCTCCAGTATCCAAAGATGAAATCGTACGATTTGTGATAAAAAGAAGAAAAAGTGTCAACATAAAAAAATGACTGTGATTAATTCTTCAAGTGAACTACGGGTGCACCTGCGCGTCGACGTAGTCCAGCCGAATTGGACTTATATTTTTATAAGTTGTATAAAAGGGTTATCCTTTTGAAGCAAGGGATACACCGCAGAACTGAAAAATAGGAGTGTACATGTTTTCTGGGCCAGACTTGCTAGTTTCGGCCAATTAGGCCTCATCAGTGACCCTCAGATATTTTCGAAATTCCACAATGGAATCAATGATCCCAAACGACAAGAAAATATAATCTACACTATGATGTAGGGCAGGGAGACGTTTTACCGCCGCCACACATTCCCACACACCAGCTGTAGTGAAGTTAAATATGTTCTATAAAAGGGTTATCCTTTGGAAGCAAGGAATACACCACAGAACTGAAAAATAGGAGTGTATATGTGTTCTGGGCCAGACTAGCTAGCTTCGGCCAATTTGGCTTCATAAGTGACCCTCAGATATTTTCGAAATTCCACAATGGAATCAATGATCCCAAAGGACAAGAACATATAATCTACACTATGATGTATAAGCCGGCGAAATGTTTTCAATTTAAAAATTTGGTTTACTTTGTGTATTTTGTGTTATTTGCTTCTATATAATTTTCCCGTCACCGTCCCGAGCACAAAACGCAGTTTTGCCTTCGGGGCGTGCGCCGTGAAATGTTATAGAAGCAAATAAATGTAGCGTTCAGTGTTCGTATTGTTGTATATAGTTATTGTTAATAATCTATGTCTTGTATATAACATCTTTCTTGTGCCTTACCCTACAGTTGTCCGTTCACCTGTCCGAGATCACCCTCGGTCGTCTTGTCAGCATGCGGGTTTGCGGGACGCCGTAAACCCACATGTAACAGTTGTTTTTACAGTAACAGCCCGAACTACTTTTTTCACGTTCAAAATAAAAAGAAACCGTACTTGTTTCGTTAAATGCCAGAACCTATTTAATCGAGTGTGTCGAAAACTTCAGATTCTCAAAATTTGGACGTTTTTAACGTACCCGATAAAAAAGTTTGGAATTCACGCTTTATTTGTGTTATCTGCGGTACATATATCGGAGGAATTTCACAGGGAAGAAAGAACGAGTTCGAATCAGCCATTGTAATCGAGCCATCTGTCTTCGAGCCATTAAAACTGTGCTTTTCATTAGTATATGTGACACGTCATGACATTTTGTGCCCAAATGAGGCATTACGTCATACAGGGAAAACATGGATGAAACGTGACCTTCGACGTACATGTAGCTAATCAATGGCGCACATATTGTCAATAATCGTGTCGTTTTGTAAATAATATAACGTGCGCAGATTTAAGAAGCAGCTACTTAGGTTCATACATAAAAAAACAGGAATGTGAGAATATTATGCAAAACATTTTTTTACATTACAATTGTGAGCGGTAATTGATAGTGCGGTTGCAATTGTACTCTTGCATTTGTAGCGAGAGTTGATTTTTTTTCGAGCGCATGTAAGAATTGTTACTGGTGACACGTCAAATGACATTCATTCACCATGCAAAAGTCAGCGAAAGTTAAAAACATGAAAACAACAATTCTCTAATAAATAATTAAGTATTTACTAATTTTAATAACATACATGTAGGTACATTCGCCATATATTCAGCCAGTACTAATTACATTCATTCACCATGTAAATGTCAGGGAAAGCTAAAAACATGAAAATAATCTCTGATAAATCATGAAGTTTGTCTTTGAGTGTTTGTACCGTTTATGTTATTTTGTTTGGATAGTCAATTGGCCATTTTTGGAAAGTAACTGTCCTTTTGGCTTTCCGCTATTGATGCTTTCATTAGGGTATGTTGTTTCATGTTTGTGTTTCTCTCCTTTTGGTGTCTCTACTGGGAGCTGTGGGTTAATTGCATCGATTCCTGATCACTGCCTTCACTTCCAATTAACATAGGTACATTCGCCATATATTCATTCAGTGCTAAACTACCGGACATTACGGAGAACCAAGACTAAGATTTCATTGAAGAGACTGACAGGGTAAATGATTTGTTTTTCCGAAATATTCTAACCAATAACACTAGATGTGAAAACAAATGTCTATGTTGATGATAGTGATAGCAATAGTAAATGAATATAGCAGGAATAAATGCAGTAAAGGATCCCGGCCAAGATCGACACAACGAATGGAGATCGCATTTTTCAAAATATCTCCTACGGATGTCCCTTCTCCTTTTACGCCACACAAGTTTTGAATGGAACCGATTAGGTGATACCTACAGGGTAAAGCTACCCGTTACTAACAAATCAGGAACTTGCTATGCTCCACCGTTGTCATAACAAGCCAAAGAACTCCTGGTAGATATATAAATGAAACGATTGATGAGTTACCAAGCCTCTGCCACACTACCGAAATACCAAAATTCATATCATCACGTGAACATGCCCGTGAAATACCCACCTAAACCTTACTTATGTATAGAGATAAACTTGTGTTTACGGGGGTAAACATTATTTCCCTTATTTCTGCTCCGAGACATAGGTTGTGGGTACTCGCTACAACCGCCTCTATTCGCCTCAATGAGGCGGTTTTTACGAGAACCAACAACCTATGTTTGCAGTAAAAATCAGTTAAAGAGGATTTTTTTCTCATTACAAATACACACCTGTGCGACATAGTGCTTTTTTCATATCCATTGTGGCTACTTTTCTTGTGAAAATCTGTGATATTTTACTTGAATATGCTCATTATTCAATAATTAATCATTTCAATATGTATTAAATGAGTCAATTACTCTGTATCTATACTTCATCTTAACCAGGAGAGGAAGAGATCAGAATATCGACGAATTTGTATCATTTAATTAGCCCAGTTACCTTTGTATGTATCAAATATTCATTGTTTCATTATATTTCAACGATAAAGAAATCGGTTAGTACTGAACGAGGGATAATTCGTGTACAAACATATTCTCAGAGGCAGAAAAAATCGTATTCCCCAACCCGAAGGCCAAAATTCAAACAACATAAAATAAAGCCATAACAACAAATAATAAATAAGACACTCGGCATAAAAATAGATAGATAGCTCAAAATGCGTTGACAACATTGAACATGTGTTGAAGGTAATCCTCAATATACACATCACTGTACTGTCTTTTTGAATCAATGGTTACTTGAACTTGTGCAGAATGTTTAACACATTTAAAGAAGTTATCTGCCTAACATGTCATTCTTTTTTTCACTGATATTTTGCTCAAACACATTGCAGTCCAGACTTTCAAAGCTTGTTTCGAACATGCTGAAATCAGAGAATTGTTATATAAATCTATCTGAAAAATAGAAGTGAAGGCAACGATGAAAAGTACAAACAAATATGAATTCATACAAGAAAGTATGTCAATTCAAAACATGAGCACTGAAAAGATAAAATAGAAGAGAAGGCAATGATCAAGAATCGATACAATTAACCCACATTTCCCATTAGAGACACCAAAGGGACAGAAGCACAAACATGAAACAACTAGACCCTAATGGAAACATCAATAGCGAAAAGCCAAAAGGACAGTTGCATTCCTACAAAATAGCCAATTGGCTATCCAAAACAAAATAATATAAGCGATACACACATTCATTAATAAACCATCAGAAAAATAAACGGCGACAGAAGAATCGCATTGAACGGTCAGTGAAATGAATTCCACTGGTGGAGTGGGGGGGGGGGCTTATTCGATTTTATGTGGCCACAATCCTCGTCCTTACTTCCGTCACGATTTAGACAAATGATTTGTTCAGTCAGCACGAAAGCCTCTAACTCATCAGTGCAACATCTCATTGAACACAAAACCAAACAACCACAGAGATGAAACAACGGTGAAGACTCGACAGCAATTAACCACTGAAACGCTGGGGCAAAAGAAGACAAACAGTTAGACTCCGATGGGTCCGACCAGAGACAGAGCATCAGGCACCAACCAACATTACATAAAATTAGAAAATCTAATTCTCAGTAAAATAGAAGTGAAGAGTATGATCGGGATTCGATACAATTAACCCACAGCTCCCATCAGAGACATCAAAAGGACAGAACCACAAACATGAAACAACAGACCCTAATAGAAACATCAATAGCTGAAAGCCAAAAGGACAGTTACTTCCCTCAAAATGGCCAACTGGCTATCCAAAAGAAAATAATATAAGCGACACAAACACTCAAAGACAAACCATAAAAAAATAAATCGCAACAGAATAACCGCCTTGGAATTATTAGTGAAACGATTTCCACTGGAGCTTAAATCGATTTTACGTGGCCACATTCCTCGCCCGAACTTTCGTCGAGATTTAGAAAATCTCTGTGAACACAAAATATCAAACAACCACAGAGATGAAACAACGGTGAGGACTCGACAACAAGAACCCACTGAAATGCTGGAGCAAAAGAAAAACAACAGCTAGACTCCGGTGGGCCCGACCAGAGACTAAGCCTTTATGCTGGAACCGTCATAGAATCTAAGGCCTGACCCACCGGCATTCAATTAAAGAGGCAAGCAAAGTTGTCAAACGCGAATAGGCAATCCACCATGCATTCAGTCTGTCGCACAACACTCATGCCGCAACCAATCTCCCCACATCGAAGAACGATTTCACGAAACCGGGCGCCGAAGTCATTGCATTTGTATATTTTCTTCTGAATTTATATACCAATGCACCACAAAATACAGGTTCCGACAGACCCTGCCGCAGACGAGACCAAAGTCCGACATTGAATTTTGACATTAAAATCTATAAACGTTTGAAATGGCTCCGCGCTGTTGATGATACCGATAACCCTGATTAAGAAGTTAAGCAGTTAACAATTTATAACGAGTGTTGAAGTAAGTTACATAACTAGACCATCTGGCAAATCGAATTAATTGCGAAATACAAACGCCATAGGATGCCGCACGAGAAACGTCATCATCCAAGAAAGGAACAATTACAATCCCAAAACCTCAATCATCTCGTTTATCACAATTTTCGCAAGAAACAAACCAACATACAACAGACAGATTTAAATACAAAAATGGGGTCTCGGTTTCAGAAGATATACTGCAAAATATGAACATCAGAATGTTACTGTACCATTTCTACAAAATTATGTGTCTTTTCGCACACTGCAACACCATTCTGAAAGGAATTTCTTCTTCATTGCAGATATCTTACGGATGGAAAATAATAATATGTCCAATACATGATCAATATTAAATTGCGATAAAATGCTTCACGTATCTTGTCGAGGAACTTCTGAAAAGAAGAAAAAAGTCTTAAATGAATGGAGACATGAAAATGAAGATCCAAAACCATATATATACCTTTCTTCGGACCCTTCTGTAAACATGAAGACCTAAATCCTGGAAGGGAGAGATCAGGATTCACGCAAACTTGACTGAAGATTTCTAAATAAAATGCATCATAGCTTCTGCATCTTTTATTCCGACGAAAAAGCTAGAGACTTTCTAAACGCATCTGAATACCACTCACCCATAAGCAAATTTTAACATCAGAAAACTTGGCTTTAAACAATAATGTCGAAAAATCCATGAACGAACGAATGGGAAGAATATGTCAGATGATGCAATCCATTTTTTCTAAATGCATTCTCTTAATTTTAGTTGATATAATCTGTAACTAACATAAATATTATAAGGTTACATGAATAAAGTTGCATCTAATGATGCAGAGATAGCTTTATACATTATGCTTACATGTATGCTCTAACCGGATATAAGATGCTGCCTGATATTTGAACTAAAGGAATTTATAAAGCCTTTCACCAGCTTGAATGAACTTTGTCCACCTCATTGTGACTACAAATTTATCTTTTTTATCCAAAAACTTCTACCTCAAAAAAGTTTTGTTAGCAAATATCTCTTTGTAGTAGGCACTAAATTAGATTCTCGAGCTAACAAGAAGAATGCAAATAAAAACAGACACCAATAAACCAAATTTCAGGGAAACCCTTGGAATTTTCATAACTGATTAATAAGTCTGGTGTAATATGCTCTGTCTGTTTTCTACAGTTTGGTAGTAATTTAGCTTCTCCCTTCAATGAAATATTTAAAATGAATTTGTAACAGTCATCAATTGAATAACCCAATTATAAATGCGTAGACTTTAATAAGACTAACCTAGAGTAAGTTTGGGCCCATAGAATTGATTTAAACTCCCCCAGTGTTTCTCGCTACTGACCGTCCTAAGCTGGTGGTTCTACATTGAAAATAGAAACGATCAGGAACTGATAAAATCGGAGCCCAAATTCTTCCCACAATATCACTAAGGAAAGAAGTCGAAACATGGAGTGACGACAGTTAATCAAATGGACAACAGGTAAACCGAGTTAGTAGCTATTTCTCAAACAGGTGATGACTCAGAATATCTAAACCTAACAAAAAAGGAGCAAAATTTATACCAAGGGACAGAATCAGAATCACCAAGTTGAACATGAAAAAAATTAAACTGGAAGGACAAACGTAACAAATAATGAACAACCAAAAAGGGGGACGAATCAGAATGATCAACGTAACATTTATGATTAGGAAAATAATCATAACCACCAACACAAAACATGGAGGAACCACAGCAAAAACACCTACTTGAAACGGTCAGTAAAATTACTGGTGGGTTTAAGTTAACTTTACGGGTTCCCAACTCTCGTGTTCAATTTCACTGTGGTTCAACCAAGTTTTTGTTTAGTCCGCGTGAAGGTGTTCTAAGTCATCAGTGAATCAACCCGGCAAACAAAGAAAAAACAATTAAAGCCAAGTTGACACAAGGATGAGGACTGGACAGTAACACGCGCTGAGCCATCTGGTGGAACGTCACAGGAACAGTGGAGCAAAAAAAAAAAACCAACAATTGAACCCCGTTGGACCAAGCAACAGACATTATGCTGTTTATTAAGTGTAGCTTTGTCAGATTTTCCGACGGGGCACTTTATGCTTATGGTTTAGAATAATTATTTATTTCATTTTCATCATTTTTAGTTGTTGCACCTTGATCACCTCTTGTTGGGAAGAGGGAGCTTGTTGCTGTGATGTTTGTGATTCATGTTTTTAATTTCCCTCATTGTTAGTATAGTTCGACAAGGAATTCCTGGCAGTTACGTCATAATTAGTTTACTCGAATATACATATGACACTGCCTTTACTTGAAACCTAGAGCTAAGAATATTTACATACCGCCGAAGCTTTGTGGATTTCGTGGCCGAGAGAGTAGAGGGGTTGTTCTCCAGATCAAGAGGTGGCTCGTTCGAAACCCACGTGTCGATGTTTTTTTTTTATACCCCCACAAATGAAATTTGGGGGGGTATATAGGAGTGAGCTTGTCGGTCTGTCGGTCGGTCGGTCGGTCTGTCGGTCGGTCTGTTGACTTGGTTTCCAGACGATAACTCAAAAAGCGCTTCACCGATTTTTATAATTTTTGGTACACTGATGTAACATCATAAAATACAGGTCAAGTTCGATTTCCACTACAATTCGTCAATTTTTGACATAGTTATGGCCCCTTTCAAGTGAAAAAATTGCAAAATGGCGCTGATGTACTATCAAGGCAGTTTTTGTGGGGGTATTCATCACCTTTAGTGATAGCTCTAGTTTTTTTTTTTTTTTTTTTTTTGACTCGTAATACACACATACACACGACATGTGAAAACTGCTTTACCCGTGTGGCATGTTAAAAGTGGATAATTACGACGCGAACAGAACACATTTCTTGTTCATTTTCAAGCACATAACACTTGACTGCATAAAACTTGTTTATGAGAAATAAAGATGAAACAAGTTAAATAGAAAAAAAATATATATACAAACTTTACTATAGATTTTACACCAGTAAAATATAAAATACGAAACAATGAACATTTTATTTACAATGAAAAGATAAAATAAATTAAAAAACGCAATCAGTGAGATTCGCACTCGGACCATCGGCATGACAAGCAGCGTTGACATCGCCTGGGCCGTTGTGACTGCTGTATTATCAGTGGGCGTGTCCTGGACATACGATAAACCCAAGCGCAAATTTATACTGGAAAATCCTTTCTATTTTTAGCTTTGTTATTGATTTGACCTCACTGCCAGACCTTGTTTGTTTATCAGTTATTCTTGGTTTGTTTGTATTGGGGTGTAACGGCCCAGGCAACACTATTTTAGGTAATTTTTGAGCCGGTCGGTTTACCTATCCACAATTTACCTGGGTAGGCTTATCGGTAAGCGGTTAACCAGTACAGTACGCAATCTTTCGCCAGAAACCGACAACTGCCCTTCTTGAATCAGCGGAAGGGAGAGAATGACCGTAGAAAAGATTTAATGATCAATGTCCATGAAAGAATGTTGCCGACACTAATAATTCTTGGTGCCAGTGATAGACTCTAAGCTTTGAATGTGGATTTTCCTGAGCATTTATTTCTATATGTTCACTGCACTAATATAATGCGTAGATTTCATAGTTCTGCTTAAGAACTAAGGGAACAGTTACAAAGTATTTGTACACGTTGGGATACTAACAAAATTGAAGTATGTACAAAACCTCAGATATGACTTTGATTGTATTAGTGAATTACTTCTCACACCCTCTGCATAAGCTGATTTATTTGACTGATCCATATCTCTCTTTTCAGCTTAATAAGCTGACAATCTGAAATAAATTAATTACCAATTATTGATAAAGTTAAACAAATCTGGGGAAACATCAAATTCCCGTAAAATGTATTATTCAGTCACTCTTATAAATCTACTTTCATTTACCTCATCTAAATGCCATCTTGATAATATATCTGAAGTTCTGTTTTGTTCTGAATCAAGATGTTGAGCTCTCAGCTCGAATTCATTTACATGCTGCTAAGTAACAAATGTCTCTCGGAGGGTCTAGTAAAATTTTAGAACTAGATTTATTCGAATTAATTATTTGACACACAATCTGATAATCACAGAATTCAATTATTCTCTGTCTCTTAAAATTTTTCCCCATAGTTTCATACAGATAATAATATGATGTTATTAATTAAGTAATTTCATTGTCCCAGTTACAGGTCCGAGGTCGGCTGTATTGGCCCAAGGTCGAAGGCCGAGGGCCAATACAGCTTGTCGAGGACTTGAACCAGGACAATACGAGATTACTTGATTGAAGACAATTTTATTAATTGAAACAATTAAAAAAAACATGATCATTGATTTTGGCCTCCTCTCATTTTCACTTGACCTCCAGTTAATATTGGTTGACCTGGTATTAAAACGGATGACCTTCGATCAAATCAGGATATTCAATTAATAACTGATAATATTTCCACACTATATGAACAACTTTTTCATAATTTCTTCTATAATTTTGCATAAGCATAGCATCCATTCCGACTGTCAAACAACTGTCTGAAAAGTAAACTGAGGTAAATATCTATCCCACCATATATGGTCGTTCTTAACATACGGAGGAATGGAATAAAAGAATTCAAAATACTTATTTACGGATCTTAGCCAGATTAACAACCCTGCAATAAAAACCCTACTTGGCTTAACACAATAACACAAGCTGCCACAAAATCTTGTTTTTCAAACAATGGTTATTCTTGTTTTTTTTTTTTTGTTTTTTTTTTTTTTTCATTTTTAACCCTGATTTAACCGACTGTCTTACAAAACGAAAACAAGCATATATAATTTTGAGCCCCTGGAACCCCAAGTTTATATAGTTAAACTGGGGTTTTCAGGGGGGAAACCTTATTTTTCTTATTTCTGCTCAAAAATATAGATTGTGAGTACGCGTTAGAACCGCCTCGATGAGGCGGTTCCAACGAATCGAGGCGGTTCTAACGAGTACTCACAATTTATATTTTGGGCAGTAATCAGTCAATTATCACAATTTTTCATCTTAAAATGTTCGTTCTTTACGGCGGTAAAGTTTACAATACATGTGTATAGGCGTGTTTTCGTAATGTTTCTACTAATCTGTCAGGAACTATTTCTACCGTCATTGTTAAAGTATTGAATAATACTACCAGGAAAGACTTTATTTCTGCCGTAGGCGAAGCCTTATCAACTGCTCCTTGAAACCCAAATTTCTATTAGACTCTGTCTAAACAGTTATAAACAAAACATGTTTCATCCTTTTTTTTACTCCTGCTAAATCGTCGATATAGTTCGCTGACAATTATTTGCCGCCGATCTTGGGCCCATGCTTAAGACATTGTCACAGAAGATGTATTAATTCCAAACAAATTATACCCGGTTATAAGTTTTAGGATCTATACGGATCTGCCTATAGGCCCTCTTCAAGTTTTTTTTTTAAATCACAAACAACCCTTTCGTTTGGCTCGGATCAAATTATCAACTTTAGGGAAAATAATTTGGAATGTTTTTCCTAAATGTTCATTTTTATGTACATAATCGTTGATAGCACTGCCTGTTGGAAAACTAAGATCAGTAAATATTCTCCAATCACTTGAGTCTTTCTTTGGAACAGAATTCAATAGTGATATAATATTTTTTCTCGAAATGGATTACTTTTAAATGGTCCAAAAAGGCCCCCTGCTTGCTTTCGTTTTAAATATAAGTTTTAATATCATTTGAAAATGCAACTGCTCCCAGATGAGTTTTGTATTTCTATATTTGATCTCTATTATATAATGATTCTGGGGATCCATGAAAACCAATAGGAAATCCAAAGTAGAAGTAAAACAAAAATCAGGAATTGATACAATTAACTTACTCCACCCATAAAAGACACCGAAGGGAAAGAAATACAAACATTAAGCGACCAGACCATAATGGAAACCTAAACAAAGGAAGGCCATAAGGACAGTTACTTTCCCACAAAATGGCCATATGGCCATCCAAAATTAAAAGACACAAGTGATACACACAGTAAGTAACAAACAACAACATAAATAAATCGCCACAGAAGAGCCGCCTTGGAACGGTCAGTGGAAGATTTCCACTGGGGGGCTTAAATCGATTTTACGTGGCCACAATCCTCGCCCTTACTTCCGTCGCGATTTAGACAAATAATTTGTTCAGTCCGCATGAAGGCCTCCTAGCTCATCAGTGCAACATCTCCGTGAACACAAAAATCAAAGAACCACAGAGGTGAGACAACGGTAAGGACTCGACAGCAAGAAACCACTGAAATGCTGGAGCAAAAGAAAACCAACAGTTAGACTCCGATGAGCCCGATCAGAGACAGAGCATCAGGCACCAACCAACATTATCTCTCTAATTCTCAATAAGCCTTTACGTTGGAGCCGTCATAGAATCTGAGGCATGACCCACCGGCGTGCAATAAAAGAGGGAAGCAAAGTTGCCAACCGTGATTGGGTTAACCACCATGCATGCCGTCTGTCGTATAATATCCATGTTGTACCCAATCTTTTTATATCAAAGAATGATTTTACGAAATTGGGTGCTGAAGTCATTGCGGTTATATATTTTTCTGAATTTATATACTAAGTCACCATAAAATTCGGGTTCCGATAGACCTTGTTGCAGAAGAGATTTAAGTCCAATATTGAATTTTGAAATTAAATCAGAATGGCGTCTATAAAATTTTGAAAATGCTTTGCGTAGTTTATGGTACCGATAACCCTGATTAAGGAGTTTAGCCGTTAATAATTTATTACGAGTGTTGAAGTCGGTTACATGACTACACACTCTAGCAAATCGAATTAATTGCGAAATATAAACGCCATAGAATGGCGCACGAGGAACATCACCATCCAAAAAAGGAAAATTTACAATCTCAAAATCAAAGTCATCGCGTTTATCATAAATTTTGCACGAAACAAATCCATCTACAATAGATAATAAATCCAAAAACGGGGCCTCGGTATCAGAAGAATTTGCTTTATTTAACTGAAGTTCTATGGGGTAAATCTGACTGATCAAACCATCAAAATAGGTATTATCAATATTTAATAAATCATCTAAATATCTAGAAGTAGAGGTAAAAGCTTCAATAATTTCAGATTGGTTATCAATGGAAAGCGACAAAATGAAGTCTCTTTCATAACAATACAAGAACAGATCAGCCACAAGAGGTGCGCAATTAGTACCCATCGGAATACCCACAATTTGTCTAAATAACTTAGTACCGAATCTAATATAAATATTGTCAAGTAGAAAGGTGAGGGCATCACACACTTTCTGACATTACCAAAGTGTATAATTCTTATGCTCTTTAGAAGTGGAAAATGCATTTCTGACATTACATGCAAGATAGAGAGAATATTCTCTGTGATAAACCCATTCAATTAAATCATTAAGCTTTTCTTTTATAAGATTATGAGGAAGTGTAGTGTAAAGAGTGGAAAAATCGTAGGTAGACAGACTAGAAGCACGAAAATGTCTAGATTTCAATTTATTTAAAGTAGCAGTAAAACAAAGATCAAACCTCATTCGAATTTTTTATAGACCAAAACAGATTTCTTCCTGATCTTTCAAAGACTTTATCACAATATTTAATTGCATGCGTTTTAATAGCAGTAAGACAGGAAGTTAATAATTTAGAAAGTTCAGTGGTAGTGCAAAAGCTAGAATTTGCAATAAACCGTGCTTTGTAAGGTTTTTTATGAAGTTTTGGTAACCAGTATAGCGTAGGAAGCTTGTCTTGGCCTTCGTTAACACACACAGCAAACTTGGTGGCTGAAAGACAAACATGTTTATCTACTATGGCTCTCTCTTCAGCTAAAGGCTGAAGTTCATAGGCCTAAGTACCACCAAGCTCCTGCTTAAGCGTGTTAACATAGTGGAGCCGTCACACAACGACGACGTTGTTAGCGGCCTTGTCTGCAGGGGCCAAAACAAACTTCTTATGAAATTCTTGAATACCTAGTTTAAGATGAAGTAAAGACGTCTTGGGCTTAGGAGGTAATAAGTTAGTATTTTGAGAATAGAAAGAAATGCGTTTATTCACTAGTTTTAAAATGCTAAGTTTCCAGTCCTTAAGGGCTTTATGCTCAACATACTCTCGCTTACACCATGGATTACCGAATTCATTCAAGGAAGCAGCGATTTCATCTCTACATTTACTGAAATCAATTTTAGAAGGAAACCGATATTTCGGTCCTTTAGAAATTATATTCCTTAACCTAGAATCAGGAATAATTTTCAAATTGCCAGTAATTACATAAACAGCAGCAGGATAGCAATACTTTGAGTTTTTACAATCACATGAATCAGGAGTATTAGTATCAATATCAAGATCTGAAACAAGTTTATTGAAATTAAAAATGATAGATCTAACAGGTTTGTTATATTTATAGCAAATTATAGGTGTTTCAGTATTTTGAATATTAAGCAGGAATGGAAGAAAGTACCGATCTCTCACGGAAGATACTGGGCAAATCTATAGAATCCATACCCTTATTAATGAAGGATATTTTGAAGAAATGGCGTTTATGATTAATTTCAGAATCAATGTAAGGACGGAGAGTATGCTGAGTATAGCCTCTAGTTAAGAGAGCCGCATCATATAACTGATGAGAACTATCATAGAATTTATTCGCCTCGGTGTCCAGAAGACGTAAAACAGAAACGGGTAATGAACTTAAAAATGAAAGCATAGAGTGGCGTCCATGATTTAATAATATAATAGACAGTCACTTCAGTCTAGTATTGTTACGTTTGAACGCACGTGATTTACGTTTAAAGTTACCATTTTTCCTGGTGCCGTGAGATCTAGTTCTGCGTTTTCGACACTCCAGGAGTGAGAAAATATCAAAGTCCGGCATTCTCGAAATATTACCCTCATGATAAATGTTGTCATTAAATCCCAGTGGAAAAGGGGTCTGTAAAAATTTAATCCATTTCAGTTCAGTTTCATGTCTTTTGATTATTTTGAATCTAGATGTAGAATTTGCATCGTAATAAAGTTTTTCCACTGGTTGTATAACAATGTTATTTACAGAATGACCTGTAGGTCGAAAGTGACGGTACAAGAAAGTGTCAGTTTTCTTAGGCTTACTCATTCTACGATAATGCTCGTTCAATCTAGTTTTAAGCATGCGGTTAGTTTGACCGACGTGCTGCATATTACAGTTTGAAGCACGTCAAGTAATTAGATAAATTAAATCTGTAGACTGTCATGTCAAATCAGACATGTTAACTACAGAGAAGCGTCTACCGTTTACAGATGAAGTAACGGTAGACGCAGGGCTTAAATGCGAACAACATCTGCACCTCTTGGCATTGCACTTAGAAATACTAGGATACATTCCACTTCTTTTCCACGGATCAGTATATTTTCGAAGGATGGGCGATTTGAGAGGAGATAGTCTTATACGAAGACTACTCCCAAAAACATTGGTATTGCCTGCTCCTTTGAGATTAACTGAAGTTACAGAAGACAAATTTAAGGGTCTAACCAATACCGAAGGCAACATAGTATTAAAGTTCTTATTAGAATGGGGAATCCGTACAGAAGAAGCAGAGTGTAATCTAAGGGGTGATATTGATATTTTAAATGTATTTGTAATACTCATTTTGGTTAATAAGTTTGTGATACCGTCAAAACTAAAGCGATGTTCATACCGGTTATTAAATGAATAAATAAAACAGCATATAAAATTACTGAAGAAGATTCCTTCGAATAGAAGGAAGGTAAAACAAAAGCCCACAAAACATCCTAGTCTACTTAAAGTACAGGGATGTCAAACAAGCAGTTGTTATACAACGAGGAACGAACATCGGTTTAATAATGACCTTCAACAGGTATCTAAAGGATGTCAATTGATGGAACAGTGAAAAGCAAGGGGAGACCTTTTACGACCAAGTCGTAATAAATCGGATACTATTAATTCATTATAAATTTGTCAATATGGTCATCATTAAATTAACGTTAATTGTTTCATTATCGTTAATGTGACATTTGTCAAAATTATATCTCCCTGAATTTTTAACTGTTCTGTGCCAATATATTTTTTGTCTGAATGTCAGCCACACTCAAGGAGTTAGAAGCTTACAGCTTACACATTGGTCTATGTTTACAAAGATGTTCACGTGTGCTACATGCTGAAAAGTGATCATATCATATTTGTATTTCTGCTGATAATAAAATTTTACTTGAGCTTATATTGGAATGTTCTGAAACATTGTATTTCTTATGATACTTTTTCATGGAACTATTGATCAATCTGTTAAAAACCTTATGGCTTTGCCTTTTTGTGCAATAAGTGGGCAAAAATATATTGCCTAAAAATTCTTTGTTCTGTTCAGGCCTTAATGCAGTTTATATTTCACTTTTGGTCCTTTGAGATCATCGTGAATATTCTGAGAAATCAGAAATAAATTATTGGTTTAGACTCATTCTAGACAGGTTTTTAATTATTTGGACCCCATTTTGATTTATATCAGTCTTTGAATCGACAGCCTATTCGAAATTGGCATTATTGCAGTGTGTTTCCTCTGGCTTTCTTTGCCGGAACATTACAGGGTCACTGATGAGGCTTTATTAGCCGCAACTACGTAGTATGGCCCATCTTCTTTCTTATGAATGTTTTCATTGCTCTTAAAGGAACTCATTTTTGATTTTTGAACTATACGAAACTTTCTATCTTTCTGACAACAAGTGGCACACGTATGATATGCAAAATGAAAGCTGTTACTTTCATTGTGACTAATTTTGTACTCATTTCTTCTTATTATACAAAGCACAAAACCACAATTTTTCTTCAGATTGTTTCTTGCCTTCAAGTTCATCTTTATTTTTGTTTTGAAACTTTTTGTAGTCTGTGCTTAATCTGGGTACATGTCTGGAGAGAAGGGCTGACTCAATGTCTTGAAAATCATCTTAAGAAGTGATTTGAGCAATTTCTATCTCATTGTGACAGGCTGCATAATATGACTTTAGTATTTTAATGTCATACAAGGTACTCTATTGCATTATCTTTTTTTTTTTCGATTTACTGATTCTGCCTGTTCTCTCCACTTCTTTTATATTAGAGCTTTCACATGCTCATCCGCAATAAAAAGATCTTGTGAAATAGAATGAAAAGAAATATAGGACTGGAAAATTCATATTTCATCTTTCTATCAAACTCAGAAGGAGACGTGTTATATGACAGTGATATATGTGACTCTGCAGACCTTTTCAGAGTTTAAGACCTATCTAGCTTTACTCAGATTATCTGCAATTGCAGAAATACCCTTCTTATTGCTATTAACAGATGCAGAAGAGTAAGAAGAATCCACCAGAGATCGCGCATTCACCAAACTTGATTTTGTCATCTCTTTCTTTACGTGTTTTCTTAACTTCTTGCTTTTCCTTAATTTAGTTACGTACGGTTGTCAATGCTATCATTGCTCAGTAAGTCAGTGTAAGAAACATCTTTGGGTGCGTGTGTCGCTTATATTATTTTATTTTGGATAGCCTATTGGCCCTTTTGTGGGAAAGTAACTGTCTTTTTGGCTTTCCGCTATTGTAGTTTCCATCAGGGTATGTTGTTTCATGTTTGTGTTTCTTTCCCTTCGGTGTCTCTGATGGGAGCTGTGGGTTAATTGTATCGATTCTAGATCATTGCCTCACACTTCTACTACGGATGAAATCACCGAGCTGTCCCGAACGATACTAGGTAAATCTATAAAATCAAAACGCTTATTAATGAAGGATATTTTGCTGTAATGACTTTTGTTATTAATTTCAGAATCGATGAAGTCTGGATAAGTCCAGGATTGAACCCTCAACCTCTGGTTTATCAAACAAATAGCATAACCTCTACACCACAGAGGCTTCTTCAAAAGGTACAAACGCATGATTTGATTTTTCCAAACTGAATGCAAGTAATAGTGTATTGTGCAGCTTATTTTGTTTTGGATAGGCAATTGTTTAGGAAAGCTAATTGGCCATTATGTGGAAAAGTAAGTGTCCTTTTCGCTTTCCGCTATTGTTTCCATTAGGATCTGTTGTTTCATGTTTGTGTTTCCTTCCCTTTGGTGTCTCTGATGGGAGCTGTGGTTTAATTGTATCGATTCCTGATCATTGCCTTCAATTCTATTTTGTTTTGGTCGTGTTTGATTTTTGTAGTTGGGACATACTGGCTGTTTTGCGCCATAAAGTATTGCTGTAAATACGGGTTTGCCTGTATCATCTTACTGCATGCCATCATACTATTATTCCGAAGATGGGACAAAAAGTTCAGTTGTTAAGGGAAAATAGAAGTTAAAAAATCAAAACGTCTGGTTCAAAAGGCATTTCCCGTATCTACGACCCAAGTGAAATAGAGTCAACAATTGTATGTTGTGTTGCCACTCTCTCCTGACCTGCTGAGTGTACATGTATTTCTAGTCCAAGCTTGAAGGGTTGTGACGTTACTATATTCTACAACATCTTTGGAAAAGCTGTTTTCATTATTATCATCCTCGTGGTTAGTATGTCGATTTTGTCTTGCTAATTTGATTTTATGGCCAGGTTATCCTCATTTCATTGATTTAATACGCCTTTATTTGATAATGCTTTCTTTCACGTATCCAAGAATATTATGACTTTGTCGAAATACTGGAAAAATATGCTTTGATTGTTTTATGTTTGACAGACCACCTCAATGAAGTTTTTCTTCGAGTAGCCACAGCCTATGTTTTGCGTTGCGATGATAAAAACGTAAAATTTTACAGATGCACTCCAGTATTGTACAGCTATCAGAAAATGGCAAAAACTCATTTTCGCTCATGGACCTGATTTGTACCCAAATTCCCATTGCTGGTCAGTACAACCAATCTTGTTATTCTTTCAAAGGAAAGCAATATTTCATGAGCGGTCTCCAAGAAAGAAAGTTGTCGAATCGGAATAGCGGTCTCCTGGCGAATAAACGGGTAGTAATACAGTAAACTTCCGCTATTAAGACCACCAATTCTGGTTCTAAAAAGCTTAGTATCCCCTCGCAACAACGCTGTGACGGCGATATAGCATCGGTGTCGTGCGTCCGTGTGTGTAAGTGTGTGTCCGTCCGGAACCTTGTGAAGGTCACAATGTCCTTTACATAAAAAACCTTGTGAACAGGATAGAAGACAAACAGGTCATCCTAAAATCTTCAAACCTTCAAAAAATGTTACCCATGGAAAGGCAATGAACCTTACTGATTTTCAAGGTCACGGGTCAAAGATCAAGGTCACCATGAACTTGACATTAAAAACCTTGTGAACAGGATTGAAGACACACTTATCCCCAGAGAAGCTTCAATTCTTCAACAAACGTCCCCATGGAAAGACGATAAACCCTATTAATTTTCAAGGTCAAGGGTCAAAGATCAATGTCACAATGAACTTGACATTAAAAACCTTGTGAACAGGATTGAAGACACAGTTATCCGCAGAGAAGCTTCAAACCTTCCAAAAATGTTCCCCATGAAAAGACGATAAACCCTATTCATTTTCAAGGTCAAGGGTCAAAGGCCAAGGTCACAATGAACTTGAACTTAAAACCCTTGTGAACAGGATAGAAGACACAGTTATCATCGTAGAAGCTTCAAACTTTCCACAAATGTTCCCCAGGGAAAAACGATGGACCCTTTTGATTTTCAAGGTCAAGGGTCGACGGTCACGGTCACAATGATCTTGAACTTAAACACCTTGTGAACAGGATAGAAGACACAGTTATGCTCCTAGAAGCTCCAAACCTCCCACAAATGTTCCCCATGGAAAGACGATGACTCTGTTGATTTTCAAGGTCAATAAGTAAAGGTCAATGTCACAATGAACTTGACCTTAAAACATTGTGAACAGGATAGAGTTATCCTCGTAGAAACTTCAAACCTTCCACAAATGTTCCCATTGAAAGGCGATGAACTCTATAGATTTTCAATGTCAAGGGTCAAAGGTCAAGGTCACTTTGAACTTGACCTTAAAAAACCTTGCGATCAGGATACAAGACACAGTTATCATGGCAGAAGCTTCAAACCTTCAGCAAACGTTCCCCATTGTAAGAGGATGAACCCTGACAACTTTCAACTTCAGGGGTCAGAAGTCAAGGTCACAATGGACTTGACCTTTAAAACCTTGTGAACAGGATAGACGGCACAGTTATCATTGTAGAAGCTTCAAACCTTCCACAAATATTCCCCAGGGAATTACAATGATAAACCCTAATGACTTTAAAGGTCAGGGGTCAGAGGTCAAGGTCATAATCAACTTGACTTAAAAACCTTGTGAACAGCAAAGAAGACACAGTTATGATCGTAGAAGCATCAAACCTTTCACTAATGGTCTAATATGTCTAACATATTCAGGTTGGATTATGATGTTGATGAATGGTATGCTACGCTAGCGTTACCGTGTTTAGTAGGTTGTAGTTAATATGATGTTGTTTTTTTTCTTTGTCTGTTCTGCATACTATGTTCTCTGCTCAGAGACCACCTTTGAGACTGTTCAAAAGTGGTCTTGAAGACCACTTTTGAACAGGTCCAAAGGTGGTCTTAATATAGTATTGTTATTGTTTATACTCGTTGAACAAGGATGGAGATCACTTTTAACTACGACTAAATAATTCAAATGAGCGAAACTACGAGAAACCACGTTAATTTTCACACTAGTATTTAAATGGCTGTCTTGCGTGATAGCGACAAAGCAAGCTGTCAGAAAAAAATGTTTGAATGAGAATGGCAAAACATACAAGAACGCTAATGCGACCAGAAGAGACGCAGATCAGTGTGGACATGTACAGCAATCCACACTAGCCGACGTCTTCGCTGGATTTCTCGTTTGATAGATCAGAGTTTGCAGTAGGATAATGTGAACAACGAAATAGAAGGGAAGGCAATGATCACGAACCTATACAATAACCACACACCTCCCATTAGAGATACCAAAGGGAAAAAAGTCTGTGATCAGACTGAACGGATATACAGACTGATCTGAGTCTTTGCTAGTCGAACCTGTCTTTTCTTCTCTTTTTTGTTGTTGTTGTTTTGTTTTCTTTTTTTTCTTTGTTTGTTGTTGATTTGTTTGCTTGTATATTTGTTTGTTTCGTCATGTGCTGGCTCAAATTAACAACAAAAAAGGCCTGGACTATCTAAGATGAACACGAAAGGTTACAATCAACACACATTGCCAATCGAAGACTCCATGGGGTAACTGGAAACTTCAATGCGGATACGTAAAGATACATAGATATAACATAGAATAAATAACAAAATTACCAGCCCCCCCCCCCCCCCCCCTCTTGCTACAATGAGCGAAGTATACGTATGTTGTACGGTCTACAGAAGGGAAACATGAACACATTCCGTATTGAGAATTAACGGGAGATAAACCGATCATATTCTTTCTAACAGTTCGCAAAAAAAAAAAAGAAAGACACACATGAACCGATATAGCCTGCCAAGGCAAAGCGGTGCGAGTTGGACCGTCCATAATTATAAAAAGCAGAAGTGGAGGCAATAATCAGGAATCGATAGAATTAACCCACAACTCCCATCAGAGACACCAAAGGGAAAGAAACACAAACATGAAACAACAGACCCTAATGGAAACATCAACAGCGGAAAGCCAAAAGGACAGTTACTTTCCCACAAAATGGCCAATAGGCTATCCAAAATAAAATAATATAAGCGACACAAACACCCAAAGACAAACTATAACAAAAATAAACCGCGACAAACTATAACAAAAATAAACCGCGACAAAAGAACCGCCTTGGAACGATCAGCGAAAACGAATTCCACCTTGGGGCTTATTTTAAATCGATTTCACGTGGCCACAATCCTCGCCCTTACTTCCGTCGCGATTAAGACGAATAATTTGTTCAGTACGCATGAAGGCCTCCAAACTCATCATAGCAGCATCTGCATGAACACTTAAATCAAACAACCACAGAGATGAAACAATGGTGATGACTCGACAGCAAGAAACCACTGAAATGCTGAAGTACAAGAAAATCAAAAGTTAGACTCCGATGGGCCCGACCAGAGGCAGAGCATCAGGTACCAACCAACATAAGCCTTTACGTTGGAACCGTCATAGAATCTGAGGCCTGACCTACCGGCGTGCAATTAAAGAGGGAAGCAAAGTTGTCAACCGTGATTGGGTTAACTTCCATGCTTGCAGTCTTTCGTATAACATTTATGCTGTACCCAATCATTTTATATCGAAGAATGATTTTACGAAATTGGAAGCTGAAGTGCCCTATTGGTTTCATTGGGCGACAGGGCTTGAGATGTAATTTCATCTCACTGTCGGGTAAAAGTCCAACACAATTGGAAGCAACATATCCAAAATGACCTATACAGTGTTGACGGGGACGTTAAACCTCAAATCAAACAAACAAACAAACTCACGAATCGATGTAGCCCATAACATTTACCATACATACACTCTACGCTTTCCTATAATAATCTCATATCATACGAATATGTTTCCTCTGAGTTGTTGGCAAGTCAAAGCTATTTAACTGAGATCACTGGAGGTTAATCAAATTTCTAATAGGCTTTGTCAATGTCTGATTACGGTGCCGGGGCGGAAAATTGTTTACAAATGGTAATTCATGGCAAACCAGAACTTGCATCACGCGATGACTACTAAAACGCTAAAACAAAGTATATGTAGAGACTAGAGAAAATTTCGGTTGGGTTTACAGGGGTATGTTTTCATTTTTATTAGAATACGATCTTTATTAGAATACGATCATAGACTCTGTGTTTCATCAGAACCACCTCAATCAGGCAGTTCTAGCACTCACAATCTGTACGAAGCGGAAACAACAACAACAACAAAATGAATAAATGAAACATTTTGCGCAGACTTTTAAGCCATGGAAATGTGGATGTGCTATGCTAATTGACTCATTGAAGTAAACCTATAAAACACTTTAACACAATACGCCCACATAGGCAATAGAAAGAAACTAGCCAGCGGACAGACTACGTGTCGCTGTTGATGCGACGTTGACTAGACATCACGTGCCCGCTTGGTATGATTAGTCTGCTACAATTGCTGAGATCAAATGTTAGTCGTAGATAATCATTAAAGTTAGACGCTATTGGTGTGTTTGGAAGGAAAGGCTTCAGATGCCATGTCATCTCAATGTCCGGTAAACGCCTCACAAAGTTGTAAGCAACGTCTCCAAAATGACTTAAATAGTGCTAAGGAGGGCGTAATACAAACCTCTCGCATAACGTAGTGTTTTCACTTACTTTACGAATGGCATCAAATCTGTGCGTGGTTGTTTGATTATAGTGTTCTCGGAGATATTGCCCTGATGAGTTAGGAGACCTTCATGCGGAATGAACAAATTACTTGTCTAAATCGCGACGGAAGTAAGGGCGGGGATCGACTGCAGCTGCGTAAAGTCAATTTAAGCACTCCCACCAACCCCGCCCCCGTGTCGCGTTTATTTTATTTATTTTTATTTATTTATTTTTTTTTTATGGTATCGATTCCTGATCACTGCATTCACTTCTATTTGTTATATAATTACTAAACAATTCAACTGTACTATTTCTTGGACTCAAAACTGAAGAAAAGCCACGCCAAACCAACACATCCACTGGTCATATGTCGTTGGAGCAACGTCACATGAACGTCGATGCAACGGCATCGATGTTGATGCGACGCCGCTAACACGTTTTGTGTCCGCTGAGTTGCCAGCGAAAGAATAAAAAGCGGTATATATTCGCACGAGAGCACCAACCAAAAATAGACAATCATGGTACAAATGGAAGAGGACAGGGGCCAGTTTTTCAAAACTGACGACGTCGTTAGTTAACGTATTGTTATGGCCCGCCCTATTCGAAAAATAGCGGAAGCGCATTAAGTGTTACCCCTGTCCGTCCCGTGCGTACGTCCGTCCCACTTCGTGTCCGGACCATAACTCCTAAAAATATGTTATATATTTATGAAACGTTACATGCATGGCAATTAGACGATGTGTCATGAACAAGGGAGACGACACTTCCTTTTTTGGATTTTTAATTATCTTCCCTTGAATCTGTTCCTTATAGTAAATTGTGTCCGGGCCATAACTCCTAAACCGTATGGAATATATATTATAATTTAATTAAACTTTACAGGAGCATGCATGACATTGAGACGATGTGTCATGAACAAGGAAGGCAACGCTTGCTTTTTGTTTTTTTAATTATCTGCCCTTGACTTAGTTCTTTATATTAAATTGTGTCCTGGCCATAACTCCTAAACCATGCGAAATATATTTATGAAACTTTACAGGTACATGCATGGCATTGAGACGATGTGCCATGAATAAGGCAGACAACTTTTGCGTTTTTGGTTTTAGAATTAACTGCCCTTGACTTAGTTGCTTATAGTAAAGTGTGTCCGGGCCATAACTCCTAAACCATATGCAATCTATTTATGAAACTTTACAGGCGCATGCATGGCATTAAGAGGATGTGTCAAGAATAAGGAAGACAACTCTTGCTTTTTGTTTTTTGAATTATCTGACCTTGACCTAATTCCTTATAGTAAACCTTGTCCGGGCCATAACTCCTAAACCGTATGGAATATCGTTACGAAACTTTACAGGTGCATGCATGGCATTGAGATGATGTGTCATGAATAAGGAAGACAACTCTTACTGTTTTGTTTTTGAATCATCTGCCCTTGACTTAGTTGCTTATAGTAAACTGTGTCCGGGCCCTAACTCATTAACCGAATGGAATATATTTATTAAACTTAACAGGCGCTTGCATGGAATTAAGTGGATATGTCAAGAATAAGGAAGACAACTCTTTTTTGTTGTTTTTTTAATTATCTGCCCTTGGCCTAATTCCTTATAGTAAACTTTGTCCGGACTATAACTCCTAAACCGTACGGAATATAGTTACGAAACAGGTGCATGCATGACATTGAGACGATGTGTCATGAATAAGGAAGACAACTCTTGCTTTTTTGTTTTTTTGAATTATCTGCCCTTGACTTAGTTCATTATAGCAAATTGTGTCCGGGCCATAACTCCTAAACCGTATGGAATTTATTTATGAAACTTTACAGGTGCATGCATGGCATTGAGATTATGTGTCATGAACATGGAAGACAACTCCTGTTCTCTTGAAAATGCTATCTACCTTAATAATATCTTCATGCTATACCTGTTACAATTACATATAAACCCTTTTCTGAACCGTATTTTGGCGGGGGCATCCGTGTCCTGCATGCATGGCATTCAGACGATGTGCCATGAACAAGGAAGACAACACTTGCTTTTTTGGATTTTTTAATTATCTGCGCTTGATTTAGTTCCTTATAGTAAACTGTATCCGGGTCATAACTCCTTAAGCGTATGGAATATATTATGAAACTTTTCAGGTGCATGCATGGCACTGAGATGATGTGTCATACCAACGAAAACAATTATGTCTACCTTAATTATAACTTCATGCTACACCTGTTAAATTACATAAAGTAGAAGTAAAACAAAGATCAGGAATTGATACAATTAACTTACTCCACCCATAAAAGACACCAAAGGGAAAGAAATACAAACATTAAGCGACCAGACCATAATGGAAACCTAAACAAAGGAAGGCCATAAGGACAGTTACTTTCCCACAAAATGGCCATATGGCCATCCGAAACCAAAAGACACAAGTGATACACACAGTAAGTAACAAACAACAACATAAATAAATCGCCACAGAAGAGCCGCCTTGGAACGGTCAGTGGAAGATTTCCACTGGGGGGCTTAAATCGATTTTACGTGGCCACAATCCTCGCCCTTACTTCCGTCGCGATTTAGACAAATAATTTGTTCAGTCCGCATGAAGGCCTCCTAACTCATCAGTGCAACATCTCCGTGAACACAAAAATCAAAGAACCACAGAGGTGAGACAACGGTGAGGACTCGACAGCAAGAAACCACTGAAATGCTGGAGCAAAAGAAAACCAACAGTTAGACTCCGATGAGCCCGACCAGAGACAGAGAAAAAAGAAACCTTTTTTCTGAATGGTATTTTGGCGGGGGCATTCGTGTCCTGCATGCATGACATTCAGACGAGGTGTCATGAACAATAAAGACAACTCTTGCTTTTTGGGTTTTTTAATTATCTGCCCTTGACTTAGTTCCTTATAGTAAAGTGTGTCCGGGCCATAACTCCTAAACGGTTTGGAATATATTTATAAAACTTTACAGGTGCATGCATGGCATTGAGATGATGCGTCATGAACAAGGAAGACAAATCATCTTCTCTTGAAAATGATATCTACCTTAATAATCGCTTCATGCTATACCTATAACAAATGCATATAAACCATTTTTTCTGAGTGCCAATTTGGCTGTGGCATCCGTGTCTCGCATATGCATGGCATTCAGACAATGTGTCATGAACAAGGAAGAAAACTCTTGCTTTTTTGTTTTTGAATTATCTGCCCTTGATTTAGTTCCTAATAGTAAAGTGTGTCCGGGCCATAAGCCTTAAACCGTTTGGAATATCTTTATGAAACTTTACAGGTGCATGCATGGTACTGAAATGATGTGTCATGAACAAGGAAGACAACTCTTATTCTCTTGAAAATGATATCTACCTTAATTATAACTTCATGCTATACCTGTTACAATTACATAAAACCCTTTTTTTCTGAATGGCATTTTGACAGGGGCATCCGTGTCCTGCATACATGGCATTCAAACGATGTGTCATAAACAAGGAAGACAACTTCTGATTTTTTTTTAATTATCTGCCCTTTACTTAGATCCTTATAGTTAACTGTGTCCGGGCCATATCTCCTAAACCGTATGGAATATATTTATGAAACTTTACAGGTGCATGCATGACATTGAGATGATGTGCCATAAATACGGAAGACAACACTTGTTCTCTTGAAATGATATGTATCTAAATAATAACTTCATGCTTTACCTGTTAAAATTACATATAAACCCGTTTTCTGAATGGCAATTTGGCTGGGGCATACGTGTGTCTTGCATATGCAAGGCATTCAGACAATGTGTCATGAACAAGGAAGACAACTCTTGCTTTTTTTTAATTATCTGCCCTTGACTTAGTTCCTTATAGTAAAGTGTGTCCGGGCAATAACCCCTAAACCGTATGAAATACATTTATGAAACTTTACAGGTGCATGCATGGCACTGAAATAATGTGTCATGAACAAGGAAGACAACTCTTATTATCTTATATATATATGATATCTACCTTAATTATAGCGTCATGCTATACCTATTACAATTACATATAACTCTTTTTTTCTGAATGGGATTTTGGCGGGGGCATCTGTGTCCTGCATGCATGGCATTCAGACGATGTGTCATGAACAAGGAAGACAAATCTTGATTTTTTTTTTTTTAATTATCTGCGCTTGACTTAGTTCCTTATAGTAAACTGTGTCCGGGCCATAACTCCTTAACCGTATGAAATATATTTATGAAACTTTACAGGTGCATGCATGACATTCAGATGATGTGTCATAAATACGGAAGGCAACTCCTGTTCTCTTGAAAATGATATCTTCCTTAATAATAACTTCATGCTATACCTGTTACAATTACATATAAACCTTTTTTTCTGAATAGCATTTTGGCGGGGGCGTCCGTGTCCTATGGACACATTTTTCTAGTTTAAACTTTGATCATGTAATATTGCAAATATGCTAATATCTTTGCTGAAAAATGTGAGCAGCTTTGCAAATGCAAAAGCATTTGCATAGCTGTTCATATTTTCTCAGCAAAAACACCAAAGTATTAGATAATGTAGCGGCTAAAACATTTAACAATTTGACCACTACCGAGCTTGTTGAGCTAACGATGCTTTGAATAACTGGGGCAAGGTACTGAACAGTTTAGGTGTAGAAACTAGAGGAATTGAGCTACCCAATCAGGAAACACTAAGTGTTGATCAGTCAGTGCAGAACGCCCCCGCCCATCGGGGCCTGAAGAAGCAGATGTGCTGCATGTGGCTTCCACGCAGAGCTGAAACCGACCGCACACGAGTACTGGTAAGCTGCTTAGAGGATCTAAGCCTGCCCAGGCAAAGCGGTGCGAGTCTATGGACCGTCCATGCTGTTATCCATGCTTATAAACCCTATTGGTTTTATTGGGCAACAGGGCGTGTGATGCCATTTCATCTCAATGTCGGGTAAAAGTCCCACAAAATTGGAAGCGACGTCTCCAAAATGAAATAAACAGTGTTGACGAAGACTTTAAACATCAAATCAAACAAACAAAGTCTGTGCAGATGCTGTACCTCCGTTTCAGCGATAATATGATCAGCGCCTTGCTTTTCTTTCGTCCACCATTATTGATTTGAACAATCGGATTACCATACGCGGGTTAATCTAGTGAAATTTTAACTTGAGATGATAAATGTGGTTAGTTAGTATATAGTGTTGTTTCTTTTATATAACGATCATCGATGAACGTTAAATAATTTTTTCCTTTATTACATATATTTTAATTTAATATTTCCCATCAATCATCTGACGGAAAATCTTGTTTAAGTGCTTAAATAAAAGAAGTAAATCTTGCACGTAGTTTTCCTATTGACAGCGGAACAGTGTCGTTGATACCATAACGTCGCCATCGTCTAATTATAACGAAGAGAACCATTGTTTATTTCGACGTCACTGGCGTCGCGTGAGTTAATAAACAGTACAATTCCTATATTGAGACCACCATTGGGACTGTTCAAAAGTGGTCTTTAAGACCACTTTTGAACAGTCCCAAAGGTGGTCCCTCACCAGAGGACATTGTATGCAGAAATCGTGGAGATAGAATAGCATCACCCTTCTAAATAAACTTTTTTAAGCAGAATTAGTCTGAATTTTCGGTGGTCTAAATAGCGGAATTTTACTGTATTTATTGACGTATGAACAACCTTGCTTGTCAGTATTTAACTATAGGGGTTTTCTGTTAATGCAATGATAATGAAAAAATTGGAACTTAACACCCTGGTTACGACTAAAACGACGCGCGATAGGCTAATACACTAATATTCAATATTGCATAATTACATGGCTCCAAAACTGCAACAAGTATCTAAATCGGAGGTGCTAAATGAGGCGGTTCTAATGAGACACATGTTTAGATCCAATACAGAAATCTGCTGTTTACCGTTGTAAAACTTACTTTTCTCTATATAACACGGAGTAACAGGGACATTAATTACTACGCGGACTTGTTTACGTTTCGACTTGATTGATAACTCCTCTAAGAAAGTTAGAGAACCATGCTAACAAAATTTCAATATATTAGTCTCCTCGAAAGTTGTCGGACACACGTGGATTGAAATAAAGGTCTCCTGGTCATCAGACATTTGCGCATCTGAATTACCAAGCCAATTGCAAACTGATACCCGCCAAGGTACACACCTCATGCCAGCGCAGCCGTCGGACCATACTTTATCCATATGATGGAAAAAAATATATGGACGCTGTGATTCCATTTACCAAATATGAACACCAGTATCCTAATCCTAGCCAGTAGGTTAATCATACTTTATCTGCAACACTGCGTTTTAAAAGTCCACAAGCCAGACGGGCACTGGTCACGGAACATTGTACAAGTTGAAACTGACCAAGCCTATATCGCGATTTGCAGCCCACCACTCTTTGGATTGCCTGATCTGACTTTAGTTCACCTGTCCGAGGTACATTTGTGTATTCATCCCTGCAAAACCTTATTAGGAGGTGGGAAACTAATTCTGGCCTAGTCTTGAGGTAGCCCCTAAATGCTTAAGTGCCCTGTTACCTTAAAACCTTCGCGGAACGCTCGTACACACCGCATCAACAGCACACTACCAAATACCATAATAACATCTAGAGAAACAATCAATCACACCCCTGCCGCCTAACCACTTCTATTCCTGACAGTTCTTCAAGTGTTATGAATTCCCGGATTAAAGCGGTGTGAGATTTTATCTAAAAGCTTATATTACGTAACTAATATAAGATAACTGACATAACAACAACGCCCTTTTCTCTTTTGAAGTTTAATGATTCTTTCTGAAATTCAACTCATTGAAGTTTTATTTTGTATAAATAAATCCAACCCTATATAGGACCTACTAATTCAAATTCCTCTGTGTACGGTTATGTTTTGGCTGCCTAGAATATTAAACTGCTGCCTTCCCGTCTGTGCGATCGTTGCTAGACATCCCGATGCTTCTATGCATTGACGTTTCCCTAAAGGTGCAGGCGCCATATTATAGTATTTGATTGTATAGCAGTTGCTCAAACGTCGAGGATTACATCTCATCCTCGAGTAAATGAGAAACATCCTTTGAACCATTATAACGAATTATAGGCACTGTTAAGAGGCAATGATCAGGAATTGATACAATTAACCTACACCTCCCATCAGAAACATTAAAGAGAAAGAGACACAAACATTAAATTACTAGACCCTAATGGGAACTTAAATAGCGGAAAGCCAAAAGGACAGATACTTTGCCACAAAATGGACAAAAGGCTATCCAAACCAAACAGATATAAGCCAGGCACACATTTAAAGACGTACTATAACAAAAAAATAAACACGCCGGCCGCGACAGAAGAACCGCCTAGGATTTCTCTTTTGTGTGCGCTTGTGTGTGTGTGTGTGTGTGTGTGTGTGTGTGTATGTGTATGTGGGGGTAAAATCGATTATAAGCGGCCGCAATTCTTGCACTTACTTCCGTCGCGATTTAGACAAATAATTTGTTCAGTCCGCGTGAAGGGGATTTCTCTTGTGTGTGTGTGTGCGTGTGTGTGTGTGTGAGGGTGGGGGGGGGGCTTAAATCGATTTAACGCGGCCGCAAATCTTGCACTTACTTCCGTCGCGATTTAGACAAATAATTTGTTCAGTCCGCGTGAAGGCTTCCTAAGTTATGTGATTTTTATCCCAGATTTTCATAAGAATTTTGATGCAACAGGACGCATGGAAAAAAATATATGCACGTTACCAAAGAAATTTTGCTTTAGTGAACACAGCCTCAGATGAATACAATATTGAAGATTATCTTCGGAAGTGTTATTATTACTGACAGAACGACAAAACTAGCTAGCTGATGGGAGAGACAAGGTTCAGCAAGCCAACACGAGACATTGATTCAAACTGAAAAGGATAACAATAGACAAAAACAAACTATGAGGCGGAAGAGTCTAGTCTTCGTGAATTGGTCAGGAACAAAACTAAGATAATACGAGGACTGTTCAAATATGAATGCAAGTAGAATGTTTTCTCATGCACTAATGCGAAAATTATCTGGAAATAAATATCACATCGTAGAAAAACATTTTACCTATACATTGATACCAAACCTGTTAAAATCCGTTGACTTTAGCCATGTATATCGTTCGATAAACACTGTCTACTCTTGTAAACTAATACAAAACATGGTTGGAAGAAGGTCAGAGTACGTCGTTGAAATACGGTCCTATATTTAGAATCGTTTTATTCTTGGTATACGGTGCAAAGACATTTTTGATGAAAAATGTTCGGTTTACGGGCATTATGAAATGTCTTTTCCGACAGTTTTTCGTTGGTGTTAGAAATTCAGCTGTGGGCTAGGCTCAACAGAAGATGCACCACATGATCGTCGGCCGAAAAGAGCAACATCTGCCAAGATGGTTGCTAGAGTGAAAGAAATAGTTGCTACCGATGCACGATACACCACTAGGCAAATAGCTAGTATGGTTGGCATCTCATTAGGAGCAGCTCATACAATTCTGAAACGGGATTTGAAAATGAGAAAGATCTGTGCTAGATTGATTCCCCATCTGTTGACAGATTAGCAGAAAAAAGACACGCGTTCAGTGCGCCAAGAAGGTGCTTAAAAAGTTTCCAAATTACAATGCACGGTCTTTCGCTAATGTCGTCACAGGTGACGAGACATTGGATCACTTTTTTGAGCCAAAACGAAAGATTCAGAATAAAATATGGGCAACAAAGTATTGCAAAAGACCATGCATTGCAAAGCGGACCATTAGCGTCAAGAAGGTAATGTATGCCATATTCTTTTCAAATCAGGGCCCTGCTATTCAGGTTGCTGTGCCTAAAGGCAAATCTGTAAATTCGAAGTTTTACAAAAATAAAGTTCTTCGAAAATTGAAGAAATATTTCAAAGAACGAAGACCCGCAACTGGTTTGGCAGATTGCTACATGACAATGCGTCATCGCACAAGGCGTTCATTGTGCAAGACTAGCAGGAAAAGGTTGTTGAACTCCCTCAACCCCCGTATCCCCCTGACCTTGCCCCGTGTGACTTTTTTTGTTCTTTTTTTTTAAAATACCTTTCTGGTCGAAAATTTGAACAGCGCAAACACCTCGGTTCTGCAATATTCCAGTGTCTCCATAGTATACCTCGAAAAGACTACCAAAATGCATTCAATGATTGGATCAGAAGACTGAAAGTTTGTATATCTGTTAACGGGGAATACTTTGAGGGGACAAAATAAATTTTTCATCGAAATCTATCACGGAATCATTTTTATGTGCTTAGTTGCATTCATATTTGAACAGTCCTCGTATTGCAGGAAGTTGTAACCCATTATGTACCAAACAGACTATTCCTCCATATATACAGCAGGAGTTCGTTTCAAAACTTAGGAGTAGTAGGTTGTGTTATGTTTTATGTTTATATCGTACGTTTATTTTTTAAAAAAATGGCCGAACTTTTTGCAAATAGCATATGCCTTATCAGACGTCACATGCGCTTTGAAGCGTCTGATCTCGGTCTGTGCTGTTTTCGAGGTTTCTGGTACAAAATGTGTTAATTTATCTTACCAAAACAAACTTTATTGTTTATGTTACATACAAGAAATACCTGAACGCAGGAACTCTCGTGCTGGTCTATTTGTACAACAACATCGTTATTTTGACACGCATTTGTTTTCTTTTAGTTATACCGCTGCTTAAATATCCCATTAAGATAACACACTCCTGTGAAGAAGAGCATCCTCTCATTTTCCAAATTTACTACTTTTCCGATGAAAATTTATGATATATATTTTATTTTTTATTCTACTCCGAACATAGGCTGTGGTACCCGTTAGAACCGCCCCATTGAGGCGGTTCTAAAGAGTACCAACAGCCTATGTCTTGGAGCAGAAAAAAGAAAAATAATGTATACCCCCTTAAACCATCACGAAAACACGCCTATATAATTTTGACCCCCTTGAACCCCACTTTTATATAGTAAAACTCGGGTTTACAGGGGTAAACCTTATTTTTCTTATTTCTGCTCTAAAATATAGATTGTGGGTACTCGTTAGAACCGCCTCGATTTAGAACCGCCTCATCGAGGCGGTTCTAACGAGTACCCGCAATCTATATTTTGAGCAGAAATAAGGAAAATATTACAATTTTTCATCCTAAAAGTTTCGTTTTTAGGCTAAAAAATGACACTGTATTAGTATAGGCTTGTTTTCGTAATGCCCCAGTTTTCTCTTTATAAATAGTGGTTTAGTGGGGTGTTCATTTCACGGATATGTTCGTGTGATGCACCATCTAGTCCTGGTGTAGCATGTTAGCTCGTCTGAATCATTGTCGCACAGCACATTACGAAAACGCCCCTATACAAATGCATTGTACACTAAATCGCCGAAAAAAGGGAAATTTGAAGATGAAAAATCGTGATATTTTTCTTATTTCTGCTCAAAATATAGATTGTGGGCACTCGATAGAACCGCCTCATCGAGGCGGTTCTAACGAATACCCACAATCTATATTTTAGAGCAGTAATAAGAAAAATAAGGTTTACCCCTACAAACCAAGTTTTTCTATATAAAAGTGTGGTTCAATGGGGTCGGAATTATATAGGGGTGTTTTCGTGAGGATTACCAAACTGCGACATTATTGCGGTTATTCAAACGGCTATCCAAACTAAAAAACTATATTACATGTAGGCTATGATGCAGCAGAACAGGCATTTAAAGACAATTAATGAAAATAATTAACCATAACATAAAGTACCACCTCGGAAAGGTGAGTAAAAATATACTGCGGAAAGAAGCCTTTATTTGCTGACACTTTCGTCTATGTAAGCTACAGCAGTTACCTAGAGATAACTTATGATGAGCCATTGAATCTGGATCCACACTGTTTGCCATTCTCTTCAGGGTTTTGAGAGAATCACTATTAGCTGAGTATGGAATATGCCATATCGCATGCCTCATACCACACCCGTAAATCCATACCTCACACCCTTTTATCACATACTACGTCTGACGTAACAGTGTTTGGAACACTCGGCTATCTTCTTATCACTTCAGAACATGGAGAATGGCCAGGCACAGTCTACAGCATCTGACCTGTGCCTGTGTCAGTTTTTGTGGTTTCCCTTATAAAATCGGTTAAGAAATTTGAAAGCTATCATAAGCAATCTTCAGTTTTAAATATATTTAACTCTATTTGGAATATATTAAATAACCTATGTTTCTGATAAAACACATAGAACGTTCTTGTCACGAAGAAAATTATTAACAATTTACGATTAAAGAAGAAATATGAATAATATCAGATTTCTTTTTTTATCAGAAACATTTCATTTTTATGGCAAAATTTTCAATATATTTATAAAGAGGTGTTTTCGTGTTGTGCTAAATAGTAATCTGGAAAATAAATTCTTCCAGAGAGTGAAAGTGGAGTCTTACATCACGTAACCAAGTCCGTATAATAATTACTCTGCAAGTCCCACTCTATATTCATAGAAAACTGTTGTTTATAAGGTATACATTAGTTTTCTTACTTAAAATAAAAAGCTGAAAGTTGCCTTTTTAAACAAGGAACACAGTAAAAGAACGAAAATCGGAGACTCGGTTTTATTAAGTCTAATCATACATAGCAATATAGTTTGCAAGGCTGCATACGCCTCCAAGCACCGGCTTAAGCGATATTCGATTTTCAAAGTAACCAGAGTGGGCTCAATGATCCAAAAGAAAATATAGTCTGCACTATGATGAAATACGGGGAGACTTTCGACGGCCGCCACACGGTACTTAACACCAACTGTAGTGAGGTAAAATAAAAAGCTAAAAGGCTGCCTTTGGAAACGGGGAACACATAAAAGAACGAATATCGAAGCCTCGGTTCTATTGAGTCTCTTCATACACAGCAATATAGTTTGCAATGCTGCATACGCCTTCGATTTAAGGTATAAGTTGTGGGTGCTCGTTATAACCGCTGCCGTAAGGCGGTTGTAACGAGCACCAACAGCCTATGTGTGGAGTATTTGAAACATGTCACAAATAATCTTCAGAAAAATACCCGTTTTGGAGATATGTTAGCCCTTGTCCTGCTAATCCCGGATATGCCTTATCTTTGAAACAATGTAGATCCAGATCAGATGGCTTCTGAAGAAGCCATCTGATCAGGATCTACATTGTTTGCCATTCAGATTGTGAATTTGTTGCAATAATTTGCATCAAGTAATCTGATTGGCTGATAATCAGTAGTGGGTGTGGCATATATGAATATTCAGCAGAACAAGGGTTAGCATTCACTTTGTCACACTGATTATGTGATCGTAAAGTGGTCAGAAGTAGACTGCAAAAAGATAGGCGCCATTCTTAAAAGATATAGTGTAATTGCATAACCACGCACTCTTTTGCTATGACCATTATTGTATCGCCGTCTCAAATGCTTTCTTCAAGCAAGAAAATAACAAGTGATACATAGACGTATCTGACAGTTCCGGAAATAACTTAATGAAAAATGCGTTTCAAAGGCTACAAAGTGGAAGAAAATCAATCTGTATTGTATTGTTGTTCTCAATTTATTCACAACGTTACGTACACAATGCACGGCCCCCACCCATCGGGGCTTGAAGAAATATATTGGCTGCATGATGCTACCACGCAGAGCTCTAACCGACCCGCACACGAGTACTGGTAAACCGCTCAGAGGATCTAAGCCTGCCCAGGAAAAGCGGTGCGAGTCGGCCCGTCCATGCTAATAAACCCTATTGTTTCATTGGGCGGCAGGGCTTGAGATGTCATTTCATTTCAATGTCGGGCAAAAGTCCACAAAATTGGAAGCAACTTCTCCAAAATGACCTTTACAGTGCTGACGGGGACGTTAAATCTAAATCAAACAAACGTACACAATGCTGCACTTTTATATACATATCATATTAGCCAGCACACGACAAAACCAACAATAAGACATGTGCGCCCAACGAAGACTCAGATCAGCCAACTCATCCGCGCAGTCTCATCAGAGTCTTCGTTGTGCGCTCGAAGGATAGCTAATGGCCCAATGCTCCTTCATGCAGCAAGAGATACCTCTGATTAGACTATATGGATGCGCAGGCTGATCTGAGTCTTCGGTGGGCGCACATGTCTTATTGTAAGTTTTGTATTGCGCTGGTTCATATATTATCTAGAGACATGGCAGCAAACCTACAGTATGCTACACTAGAAAGACCTTAAATGGTCGTCCTATGTTTTGCTAGCCGTAATTAGACAATTCATGAATTCACTCCACGTTTGGACAATATCCGATTTATAGTGAGTTTAGACTCTAATACAGGATCTAACACGAGTTGTCATTCATTTGAAATTGATAAAACGAACCTCCGGCGAGTTTCATAATTTTTATGTCAAATGACCACGAGTGTAACTATTTAAAATCGGATTTTATAGTTAAAGACGTTCAAAAGAAAAACGTCGTCTTGTCACTGTTGGCTTCATGATTATACGCGCCAATTCCAATGCAAATACATTATACAATATAATACACATTACGATAACTCACCCATGCGACATAGTGTATTTTTCACATCTCAAAAATGGCTGCTTTTCTGATGAAAATCCTTGATATTTTTCTTATAAATGCTCAAAACATAGGTTGAGGGTGCTCGTTAGAACCGCCTCAGTGAGGCGTTTATAACGAGTACCCACAACCTATGTCTTGGAGCAGAAATAAGAAAAATGATGTATACCCCCATAAACCCGAGTTTTCTCTATATAAATTGGGGTTTAGGGGTGTTCATTTCACGGTCATGTTTACGTGATGCATACAATGTGGCTTTATTGTTTCATCCCATCTTTGGGGATATTCACAGCATATTTTGTAAAAAGCAATAAATAAACAATGCAATAATATTTGCCCGATGAGCACACAGCGCCGAAACAACGTCGAATCAACAACGATTAGATGGTGCTTTAATGCCTCGTGGCTGCTAGGATATGCTTGATTGACTAAAAACGAGAAAAAGAATAGTTGAAAATGATAGAAATAGTGGTAATCAAGAGGATGTTTACGAAAAAAGTATTGTTTGAGATGCATAATAGCGTCGTGGTACTGTCTTTACTTATAGCATCTGGGTAGATCATATACAATATATTGCTAATTGTACATGAGGTGGCACATGAAAAGCGACTTAAATATTCTCCGACTTGATCGATCTTGGTCTATGTCACATGAACAAGCTGGCCGTCATGCCAAAAGAAGGTTACAACTTATTTCTTCTCCAAATCCACTGGGCTGATTGCCTTGAAACTTGGTATGGGGTATCAGGTGACTAAGTACTAACTAGTGTTTTTTTTTCAAATGATGACCGCAAACTATCTTACGACAAGGTAAAATTTGCATTTGTGTTTTGTTTTTGTTGTTGTTGTTGTTGTTTTTTTCTTGAAAACTATTTTGGTGTATGGCATTAGGGTACGTACAAAATGAATATCCACGATTGTCAAGATCAAGATCATTTGATGACTTTGGCCACAGGCCACGTTTGGATTGCAGCTCCATCATCATTTCGAAGGACACGTTCTCTAAAACAGCTGGGCCAATTTCAATTAAGGCGTAACTATACATAACTTAGTGACACAGAGGCCTTTCTGATATTTAATCTTCATCAGTGTGTCTCAACCCGAAAGTTTTGAAACCGAAATTTCACAGGCGACTTTCTGACAATGGGGGAATAAAACTTTGTTACATGACCAAGATGGCCACCATGCCAAAAATGGTATAACCCTGAAACAAAAAGGTTTTCGTAAACAACTGGGCTGATTTCCTTTAACTTAATACGTAACATCAGGTGACCGAGTTCTACCAAGTGTGTTCAAAGATGACCAAATGCTGACCTTGTTCTATTTTACGACAAGGTAAAATTTGGTTCCTTAGGATTTCGTTTGTTTGTTTGATTTGATGTTTAACGTCCCCGTCAACACTGTATAGGTCATTTTGGAGACGCTGCCTCCAATTTTGTGGGACATTTACCCAACAATAAGATGACATCTCAAGCCCTGCCACCCAATGAAACCAGTAAGGTTTATAAGCATGTACGGTCCGACTTGCAACACTTTGCCTGAGCAGGCTTAGATCCTCTAAGCGGTTTACAGTATTCGTGTGTGGTCAGTTTCAGCTCTGCGTGGAAGCATCATGCAGCCCATCTATTTCTTCAAGCACCGATGGGCGGGGGCTAAGGTTCCTCAGGATATTATGATATTGAATGTGGAAAAGGTAAAACTATGCATTTGTCGAAATATATTGTAGAATTTGGCATGCGAGTAGGTACACAGTTAATGTGAATGAATAATGCACTTGCGTATGTAACGCGACGTCTGATTGGATAACGTAAAAAATTTGCGATATACTGTCTGAAACCCGACGCCATCACGTAACGTCGCTTTTCATTGGCTGGCATTTGGTTTTACGCAGCTCGACGCGCTTGCCGCCTTGTGCAAAATAGTACAAGTTTATACAAAACACACGAATAAGTACATTAGAATGGGGATAACTGTATTGAAAATTGTTATTTAGGGAGGTAAATCGTCGGTTTTACGGTCGCACATTACGTTTTACGGCTCCGCTGACGCGTCGCCGTAAAACGAAATTTCCGACCGTAGAACCTCCGATTTACCTCCCCAAATGACAATTTTGAATTCAGTTATCCCCTAATTCTATGTTAAACATACACGTCGTTCGGCGATCTTGGCCAAAGGTCACTTGGGTTGCAGGTCCATTGACATTTCAAAGGACATTTTCTCTACAACAGCTGGTCAAATTTCAATTTAATTTCAAAGGGAACCTCCCGATAATAGGGTCATTTAGTGAACAACCCCTTAACCCCACTTTATATAGAGAAAACTGGGGTTTAAGAGGGTGTACATTATCTTTCTTATTTTTGCTCCAAGGCATAGTTTGCGGGTACTTGTTGGAACCACCTCAATGATGTGGTTCTAACGAGCACCCACAACCTATGTTTGCAGTATTTGTAAGAAAAATATCACGGATTATCATCAGAAAATTGACCATTTTGGAGATGTGAAAAATGCACTATGTCTCATGATGTGTTGAATGAATGAAAGTTTGTTCGAGTGCTTCAATGGCCGCCTTGCCAAGATATTGTAAAAATAATCTTCTTCTCCAGAACTACTGGGTCAATTGTCTTGAAACTTGGTATATAGCATCAAAACACTGTGTACTGTTAAGTTTGTTCAAATGATCACCTAAATTGACCTTGACGTATTTTATGGCAAGGTAAAATTTGGTTCCTTAGGATTTTGAATGGGCGAAAGGTTAACCAAACATTTTTCGAAAATATTGTGGTCTGTGACATTAGAGTAGGTACAATATGAATGTCTATGAATGCCAAAAGTCTAGGCCATCCAGCCACCTTGGTGCCATGTCACTTAGATTACAGGTTCTCTGACATTTCAAAGGGCGTTTTCTCTACATTTGCTTGGCCAAAGCTATTTACATTTCATATGCAACCTCTTGACAATGGTGGGACAATGGTTGTTGAAATGGTTCAGGTCACATAACCAAAATGGCCGCCATACCCAAATATGGGAAAAACGAAATACCTCAGAAACGTTGGACCAGTTGTCTTACAACTTGGTATGTGACATCAGGTGACTTAGAACCAACTGTATTCAAATGCTGACACCACGTTAACTTTAACCTATTACTAAGTACCAATAATCATGGTCACTAAAATACATTAAAATTGACCGAACAATACTCAGGGTTCATGGGAGCCATCAGGACCGCAAAGTACTCTTGTTTATCTTATTGATTAGATGGACTAAATACATCTAACATCTCTATACCATCATTATGTCGCGGGTTTGATACCTGTCGGCTCGTCAACATTCGTTCATTGAGATTGATCATGGAATCTTTTCTAGGGTCAGTTTTCGTTCTCTACCTTTCGTTGTCATTACGAAAACACGCCTACACAAATACATTGTAAACTTTACCACCGAAAAAAAAAAAGCACGAACATTTTTGGATGAAAAATTGATATTTTCCTTATTTCTGCTTAGAGCAGAAATAAGAAAATAAGGTTTACCCATGTAAGCCCCAGTTTTACTATATAAAAGTTGGGTCCAAGGGGGTCAAAATTATATAGGAATCATTTCGTGATGATTCCAGAAGGGCAATTGTTGGTTTCTGGCGAAAGAATGTGCACTATACTGGATAGCCGCTTATGTTTAAGCCTGTCCAGGAAACGTGTTGTTGAGTAAATTGACAGACTCGATATGGCATAGTGTTGACTGGGGCAAACAATTCCAAATAAAAATTGATTAACGTTTCATGAATGCTCTGATACGGGAATTATAGTGCGTGTACATGTAATTTCTGCTTATTCGGACATGACGTCATGGAATGTGAATGTGCGTATACACATAATTGTTTTCAAGAAAATTGATGTTATTATGTAATTGAACAAGTTGCTTACATTCTGTATGACTGTCATGCCAGTGATTTGACTTGGAGTATGGCAAAATCTGTATCGTGTTATGAAAAACCAAACAGCAGAGACTCAAGCCAGTCTGTCGTTTTCCATATTATTTTGCTCAGCAAAGCTCTCGTGAAACGTAGATTGCTTTAACTGCTTGATCCTTTTTGTGCCAAATAGAATCTTCCTCCTTATACATAGCAGGAGTCCATCTCAAACTTTAGGGGTGTCAGGTTGTGTTTTCGTAAAAATCTATTTGGAAATTGGCTGAACGTTTTGCAAACAGCGTAGGCCCTGATCAGACGCCGCAATGCGGCGTCTGATCTGGGCCTGCACTGTTTGCCCGGCTACCCGTTTTGGGGTTTGTGGTACCAAATGGGTTAATTTGTAGGAATGAACAGGATTGCGTAGGACTTCGCTGTTCACGCATACATCATTTTGTTGTGCGCGTTTTCAATTTTGCTAAAAGCATGCACATCTAAGCGTCAGACAGGTCATGGCACTCGAAGTTAAAATAGAAAATTGTAATTATCCAAGATTGTACGGAACCCGGGAAGGGACATGATTTTTTTTTATTTTATAAGTTGTGCGCACAAGATAATATCTTGTGCGGACAAGATATTATCTTGTTCGGACAACATATTATCTTGTGCGCACAAGATATTATCTTGTGCGGACAACATATTATCTTGTGCAGACAAGATATTATCTTGTCCGCACAAGATATTAAGTTGTGCGAACAAGATATTATCTTGTCCGCACAAGATAATATCTTGTCTGCACAACATAGATCTTGTTCGGACAACATATTATCTTGTCCGCACAAGATATTATCTTGTCTGCACAAGATATTATCTTGTCCGCACAAGATAATATCTTGTCCGCACAAGATAATATGTTGTCCGAACAAGATAATATCTTGTCCGCACAAGATAATATCTTGTTCGCACAACTTCCCAAGATCTATGTTGTGCAAACAAGATAATATGTTGTGCGGACAAGATATTATCTTGTGCGGACAAGATATTATCTTGTTCGCACAAGATAATATGTTGTGCGAACAAGATAATATCTTGTCCGCACAAGATAATATCTTGTCCGCACAAGATAATATGTTGTCCGAACAAGATAATATCTTGTCCGCTCAAGATATTATCTTGTTCGCACAACATAATAAAAATAAAAAATCATGTCCCTTCCAGGGTTCCGTAAGATTGTCTTCATTCTTAAATAGTTTCGCCAGTAAGCTCTTCTGTAAATCATCCAGTGATTTGTCGACAAAACATACCAATATTGCTGCTGGGAAATATATCGCAAGAAATGCATTCTGTATCTAGCCGGGTATATTATGTGATTGTTTAACCATTTTCCCGCTACACGCTAACAGCTGCCTTTGGAAACAGTGTAGATCCAGACCGGATGTGAATTTGAATGAAACATTATATCAAGTATTTTGATTGGTTGATAGTAAGAAATGGCTGTGACGAGACATTTGTGCATGGGCAAACAGTGCAGGCAGAGATCATACGCCGCGGTTCGCGGCGTCCGATCATGGCCTTCAGTGTTTTCAAAATAATAATAATAAAAAGAATCAAAGCACTGACAGCGCTGGAGGATCGATTCTCCTTTGAGTGTAGGCTATAGGAACATGATGCTGATATGAGACTCAAACTGTTTAACCCCACAATTCCAGTGTTTTAAACAGTGTAGAAACTGATCAAACGCCTCTTTGTGCGGCGTCAAAACTGGATCCACACAATTTGTCAATGACCCAGTTTACAAGGCCAGCTTTTCCTTTATGCACAGCGTTCTGACGTCACAGGGAGAAAATTACCGACCATACATGTATAAATAACTGGTGTATTATTAAGATAACACATCCGTACGACATAGTGCATTTTTTCACATCTTCATAATGGATACTTGTCTGATTAAAAAATCCGTGATATTTTTATTATTTATACTGCAAACCTAGGTTGTGGATGCTCGTTAGAACCGCATCATTTAGGCGGTTCTAACGAGTACACACACCCTATGTCTTGGAGCAGAAATAAGAAAAAAATAATGTATATCGCGGTAAACCCTATTTTTCTCTATATATAGTGTAGGGGTGTTCTTCACGTGATGTATACCTGGTTTTTGTACTTTACAGTGTTGACGGGGACGTTAACCTCCAATCAAAACACAAACATGAACGATGGGCAATAGCTGACGGAAAGCTTTTGTTGATCGTAGGTTGATTGACAAAGATGGTCGGTTGATAAATAAATACACCCAGTAAGTCAAAATGAACTCTTGCCATTAACAGTCAGGAAGATTGTTTTGAGCTGAAAATGGGGCCGTGTATAAAATATCAGTTATATCGCTCATATCATCACGAAAACAGGCCCTTTATAATTCTACCCCACTCGAACCCCACTTTTATGTAGTAAATATGGGGTTTACGGGGGTAAACATTATTCTTCTTATTTCTGCTCTAAACTATAGATTGCGGGTACTCGTTAGAACCGCCTCCACGAGGCGGTTCTAACATGTACCCACATGCTATATTTTGAGCAGACAGAAGAAAAATATCACAATATTTCATCTAAAAGTTTCGTTATAGGCGGTAAAATTCACAATGTATTTGTTTTGTTTGTTTGTATTGGAGTTTAACGGCCCAGTCAACACTACTTAGGTCATTCTTGAGCCGGTCTGTTTACCTATCCACACTTTCCTGAGCAGGCTTATACGTAAGCGGTTAACCAGTACAGTGCACATTCTTTCGCCAGAAACTGACGGCTGCTCTTCTTGAATCTGCGGAAGGGAGAGACTGACCATAAAATAAAATAAAAACAACACACAGACGGCACTGGGGTATCGATTGTCTCTGAATGTGTTCCTTATCTGAGACTTAAACTGTTTCGTTTAACCCTTCAATTCCAGTTTTTTAAACAGTGAAGAAACTGATCAGGTATGCGGCGTCTAAACGAGGTCTACACAATTTGACAATGATCCAGTTTACAAGGTCAGAATTTCCTTTTTGATTTCATGATCAATCTCCAAGAAAGAATGTTGCCGACCCCGGCAGGAATCGAACCGGCGTCCACCTGATCACAAGTCAGACACGCACCCGATTGAGCTACCGAGGCCGGCACACAATGTATTAGTATAGGCGTGTTTTCGTAATGTATTGTTTCCTATTTGTTTATATTCACATCATCTTCTTGATATTTGCAGCTCTGCTGGAGTCTGAATTATGTCAAATTTTAAAACCATAATCTTAATGAAATAATAACCCTCAACTTGCCAAGAAGTTTATTTCATGCGGTGTGATTTATACTAGTTGTTTGTTGCAGCTATAAGCTGATGGATATCTTTCTCAGTTTTTTCAGACATTCGGATGCTTTCTTGCATTTGCACGCACTGAACTGGGAACAGTACAAGAGCCGGGGCACGATATATCGTGCACTCGCCAGTGTGACATAGTTCACGCTTTTATGGTATATGACAATTAATGTAAACATGTTTTATTTTATCTCAGAAACATAAACTTTAGAAACATAGTCATGACAAATGAAGTAAAAGAACAGAAGCTAAAGGGAGATCGGGACACCTGGCAGATGTTTCCGCCTTTTTTTCAAACGGGGAGACAACTTTCGGGACCTCCTGTTCATTTTCTATAAGCTCCTAAGAACCGCCTCAATGAGGGGTTCCATCGGGCACCAACAATCTATATTTGAACAAGAAATAAGAGTCTAATCAGAGTCTTCAGTTTGCGCTCTCGGGAAAGCTAGGACCCCAATGCTTATTCATGCAACAAGAGAACTCTCTGGTCCGACTTTATGGGATGCGCAAGCTGATCTGGGTTTTCGCTGGACGCACATGTAAATTGTAGGAAACGCTGTGTGCCGGTCCATATGGAACTGGCGCGTAACGTCTTGATGCCGTCCGAGACAACGCTATGATTTCTGCAATAAAAGCCGATTTAAAATCGTTATATGATAAACAGAATCTTACTCTCGTGGTTATTTCATATTTAAATTTAGAAATATTTCATATTCAGTTTTAGGGGAATTGGAACACCTGACATATTTTTCCGCCATTTTTCAAAGGGAGACTTTCGGGACTTCCTTTTCTTTTTTCTACAGGTCCAGTCCTGCTGAAAAAGGGGTCTACTCCTAAAGGAAAGAATTTGCTTTTCATGAGCAAATTCTTTGCTTTAAGAGTTGATCTCCTTTGACATGGGAAACAAAAATACTTGTGCAGGAGATGTCTCCCTGAAGATATTCCCATTCCCCTTAAGTAACACGCCGAAGGCTCGTTTCATTAATTTCATATAAAATGACCACTCGTGCAAGATTTTCTATGTATTTGGAATCTTGTCTGTCTTGAGATTAGCAGAAATAGTTGACTGTCGTATAACGATACTTTCACCAATCTCTTGGGGCTGGATTTATTTCGCGCCCCATAACTTTGCAATTTGTCAATAAAGTGCGGCAATATCACGTGAACGTAGTCAAGCGAAAATGTGATTTCGGACATGTACGCTTAGTGAAGACTCAGATCACCCTAAGAATCCGACAAGTCGGGTAATAGCATATTCTCTCTATTAATCGCAAAATGAACACCCCTCTTAACCCCATTTAACATGTACATAGTCAAAACTAGGGTTACAGGGTATACTTTGTTTTCCTTATTTCTGCTTCAAGACATAGGTTGTGAAAAGATTCACACGAGCACTTACAACCTATGTTTGGAGTAAAAATAAGAACAATATCACATCAGAAAAGTAACCATTTTGGTCATCACGAAAACACGCCTATATAATTTTGGCCCCAGTAAAACTGGAGTTTGCAAGGGTATAAATATGTTTCTCATTTCTGCTGAAAAATATACAGTGTGGGTACTCGTTAGAAGCGCCTCAGGGAGGCGGTTCTAACGAGTACCCACAATTTATGTTTTGAGCCGAAATGTGAAAAAATATCAGAATTTTTTATCTTAATATTTTCATTTTTGGTGAAAATTTTTCAGTATATTTGAATAGGCGTGTTTTCATAATGAGATATGGAAGAATGCGCTATGTTATGTGTTGTCGTAATGCGGCTAAGAAGTACTGATTAAAGGCTATACATAATGAGCCTGATTTGATTGTTTTGTTTGTTTGATTTGGGGTTTAACGCCCCCGTCAACACTGTAAAGGTCATTTTGGAGACTTTGCTTCCAATTTTGTGGGACTTTTACCCGACATTGAGATGAAATGACATCTCAAGCCCTGTCGCCCAATGAAACCAATTGGGTTTATTAGCAAGGACGGTCCGCCTCGCACCGCGGTTCCTGGACAGGCTTAGATCCTCTAAACGGTTTACCAGTACTAGTGTGCGGGCCAGAATCAGCTCTGCGTGGGAGCATCATGCAGCCCATATATTACTTCAAGCCCCTATGGGCTGGGGCGAATAAAGAGCCTGAAGCGGTTCACACGAGAAATCACAGCCCATGTCTCGAAGAAGAAATAAGCAAAAGAACAGTACAATTCCGCTGTTAAGACAAGCTAAAATGAAGACTAAATCTGCTTTTAAAAGCCTACTGAGAAGGCTTCAGTTATTCTTTCTGTGTGTTTCCTACACCAAATGTCTAATAAAAAGATACCACATTAAAGACCACGTTTGAACATTCCCAAAGGTTGTCTTAATACAGGAATTTTACTGTAATGTAGACTTCTATAAATCTCAGTTTTCTCTGTTTAAAGTCGGAGTTAAAGGGGTTTTATTTATACGGACGTGCTAGCGAAATGTTATCTTAATGCAATAATATCTTAATGTCAATGCTAAAAATTCCGTGCTGTTGCAATGATTGCGTTATTTCCCGTAGAAGTCAAAGGAAAGTTTAGTTCAATTATACAAACACATTTCCTTTTTTCTGTCCTAAATGTAATTATTTCAGATGATCAGAGGGAAGCATGGCAACTTAACGAGGGTCTGTTTGTCATTAACTGAAGAAATAACAGCCATTTTTGATCAGTTATCCGCAATCGTTGCACAATTGTATGTTTGAACTCAGGGACAATCTCATTTATTTTTTTTTTTTCCTGAAAATGATAACAGTTTTCTGTCTTTGATTTAAAGTCTTTTGAAGGATTCCATGTAGCAATTTTATCGTGTAAACTCGTCCGTGAAATATACACCCTTATTAATCGAAGTTCATATAGAGAAAAGTGGGTTTACGGGGGTACAGTGTGTATATGTACGACATGAAAAGTCTGCTCATTTCGAAAACATGCCTTTACGAATACATTGTACCAAGATGAGCTACTTGATTGTACATTTTACCGCCGAAGAAAATGAAAATTTTAAGATGAAAAATTGTGATATTTTTCTTATTTTTCCTCAAAATATAGATCGATGCGGGTCTAATGAGTACCCACAATCTATATTTTAGAGCACAAATAAGAAAAATAAGGTTTACCCTGTAAACGCCAGTTTTACTGTATAAAAGTTGGGTTCAAGGTGATCAAAATTATATAGGTGTGTTTTCGTGATGAAAACGAAATATATTGCCCACAAAACGAACACAAAACTTTTATGCGATGGCAAACTGACTAGTTACATGTAATGTGTACCAGTTTCCCCTCAAACCGCATAATTAAAATATTCAAGATAGTGTGCACTCCTTATATTAACATGCAAGGAGATAAAGTATGTTTTGACTGGTGAATTGCGAAAACTGATGAACACTGCGATAGTGTCTGTTTAGACTGTCAAAGATATTTGTCTGACAGAATAAACGTATGATACGTAGGGATATAGCTTCACTTGTGCCAAATTCGAATCACATATTATTGCCACGTTTGGTGTTTTGCCTCATGCTACTGCGTAATGTCTCAGTACCAAATTGAATTAGATGATAGCAAATGAATGCCGGTTGCACTTGGTATAGGCACAGAATAATCGTTCGCAGTGTTCCGAGAATCTACTGAGACGAAAAATCCATCTTAAAGAATAGCACTATCCTTTTCTTTGTTTTAGACAAGTAGCGTGCTAAGCATGTTTTTTATTTCTTGTTGTTTGTATTTTTTGATCGACACACAGTAGTTTTACGTTCTGATGTTCACAAGATTCTCACTGATCGGCTTAGAATCATCACGAAAACACGCCTATATAATTGTGACCCCCTTGAACCCCACTTCTATATAGAAAAACTGGGGTTTGCAGAAGTAAACTTTTTTTTTTTCTTATTTCTGCTCTAAAATATAGATTGTGGGTACTGGTTAGAACCGCCTCGAGTGGATGAGGCGGTTCTAACGAGTGCCCACGATCTATATTATGAACAGAAATAAGAAAAATATCACAATTTTTCATCATAAAATTTTCATTTTTTCGGCGATGTATTTGTACAGGCGTTTTTGCGTAATGATAGGTACATTTGTATTTGAGGGGTAAACGAAACATCCTGTTCTTATTATTTTCCCAGCATACACGCAGAATCGATCAACACACCAGTGCTGTCAGTGTTTCGACTGCGTCAGCCTTGTTGCCATTTCAGCCCAGTTGAGCACGTCAGTCGTGCGTTGTCAACAGTTTGCTTTAAATACAAATTCCTCCTAAACACTTAGGCAAATTTGATTCAAACTTAACAAGAATGTTGCCCAGGATGCTTCCTACCAAGGCCGCTTTAATTAACAGGATGACTGCCAGAGCTAAAATAGGAAACAAAATTTCTAAACGACAAACACTACTATACCCTTGGGCCGATTGCTTTTAAACTTCAAAGGAATATTGCTTACCCATCTATCAAAAGAGCTAAAACGGTTTTACTAATTTGAACAAAATGGCAACCACAGCTAAAAACAGAACAAACTTTAAACGGCAACTCCTATACATATATCCTTGGACAAATTTCTTTCAATTTTATAGGAATAATGAGTAGGTGACCCACTATCAACTTGGCTAAAATGGTCCTGTTCCGATGGGCAAAATGGCCAACAGAGCTTTAAATATAAAAATGTCAACAATTTGCTTTAAATGCGAACACCACCTTAACCCTTGGGATATTTTGATCTAGGCTTCACAGGAATGTTACGTAGGTGGCTCCCTACCTAAATAACTAAACTTGTTTCGCTCTGATGAACAAGATGGCCACCAGAGCTAAAAAAATCTTTAAACCACAACACCTGTATCCCTGTGCCAATTTCAATCAAACTTCACTAGAATGTTTCTTAGGTGACCTGCTAATAAAATAGTTAAGTTTGATTCCGCTCCGACGGTCAAGATGGCCGCCGTGGCTAAAAATAGAACATCTCACTTTGAATGGGACTTCTACACCTTTGGTCCAAGATAATTCAAACTTCACAGAACTGTTGCTCCTCTTGCAAAACCGATTAAGCGTTTCCTCTCTGAGGAACAAGATGGCAGCTATACCTAAAATAGAAATAACTTTTGAGTGGGAACCTCTCCTGTACATTTGGTCCAAATTCATTCAAACTTCAAAGAAAGGCTGCTTAGGTGATCCTGTACTAACTGAGCTAAACCAGTTCCTCTCATATGAACAAGATGAAAGTTAAAATAGAAAACAAAAACACCTTTATAAACGGCAATTTCACACCTTTGATCCAGCTTTATTCAGACTTCATGCCTCCACTTCTATTTTTCATGGAAATGTTGCTTAGATGATCATTTACCGAAATACCAAAAACTTGTTCCGCTCCAAAAGTGAACAAGATGGCTGCCAGAGCTAACAGCAGACTATAACCTTTAAATGCTCATTTCTCCTTTGATTCAATTCCATATAAACTTCGCTCCCCCGCCCATCGCGGCTTGGAGAAATAGGCCTCCGTGGTGCTTCAGCTCAAGCTGAAACTTTCAGAGTCCTGGTAACCCACGTAGAATATCAGCCTGCACAGGAAAAGTGATGCTCGGGAGACCTCTCTTTTTACCCTTGAGGTTTCTTTGGGCAGTTTGGCTTGAGATGTCATTTCATCTTAAGGACGAGTACAATATGTTCTATGAAAGGGTTATCCTTTGGAAGCAAGGAAAACACCACAGGAACGGAAAATATGAAGTGTACATGTTTTCTTGGCCAGACTAGCTAGTTTTGGCCAATTAGGCCTCATCAATGACCCTCAAATATTTTAAAAATTCCACAATGGAATCAATAATCCCAAAGGACCAGAAAATATAAACTACACTATAATGTCGGGCAGGGAGACGTTTTTACGGCCGCCACACATTCCCGGACACCAGCTGTCAGCTGTAGTGACGTTAAATATGTTCTTTAAAAGGGTTATCCTTTAGAAGCAAGGAAAACACCACAGGCATGGAAAATATGAAGTGTACATAAGTGTTTTCTGGGCCAGACTAGCTAGTTTCGGCCAATTAGGCCTCATCAGTGATGCTCAAATATTTTCAAAATTCCACAATGGAATCAATGATCCCAAAGGACAAGAAAATATAATCGAAAATATAAAGTTCCACGAAATCGGAAGTAATGTCTCCCAAATGGGGGTGTAAAAGTTCAACTCAAACAGTCAAATAATTCAAACATCATAGGATTGTTGATTAGGTGATCTCTACAAAATAGCTAAAACTGTTCCGCTCAGATGAACAAGAGCTAAAAATAGAGAAAAAAAATTCAAATGCTAATTTCTCCTATATCGTTTATCCAATTTCATTCATTTAAAACTTCACAGGAATGTTGCTTAGCTAGAGTAGTCGCAGAATACGATTGACTTGGTCGAGCTATAAAGGTGCTATCAATATATGTCAAATTCGCTGAGTCCACCAGAAGATTCGTAGAGTGCCTTTCGCATGATTTCTATCTACTTATGATTTTTCCACCCTTTACACAACACTTCCTCATAATCTTATAAAAGAAAAACTTAATGCTTAAATTGAATGGACATTTTATATGGAAGACTCCCTCTATCTTGCATTTGTACTGTAAGAAATGCGTTTTTCACTTCTGAAGAGCATAAATATTATACTTTAAATAGTTTTTGTCTAAATTTTAAAAACATAAATGGAATTTTATTTTATTTAAGTATTCTTTATGTTGGTTGGCGCCTGATGCTCCGTCTTTGGTCGGGCCTCTCGGAGTCTAACTGTTGGTTTTCTTTTGCTCCGGCAATTCTGTTGTTGTATGCTGTCGAGTCCTCAACCTTGTTTCATCTCTGTAGTTGTTTTATTTGTATGTTCTCAGAGATGTTACACTAATGAGTTAGGAAGCCTTCATACGGACTAAACAAAATTAGTGTATACCGCGACAGAGGTAAGGGCGAGGATTATGGCCATGTAAAATCGATTTAAGCTCCACCCCCCCCCCCCCCCCCCCCCAGTGGAATTATTTTCACTGACCGACCCAAGGCGGTTCTTCTGTGGCGGTTTATTTATGTTGTTGATTGTAACTTACTGTGTGTATCACTTGTGTCTTTTTATTTTGGATGGCCATTTAGCCATTTTTATTGGAAAGTAACTGTCCTTATGGACTTCCTTTGTTTAGGTTTCCATTATTGTCTGGTCGCTTCATGTTTGTGTTTCTTTCTCTTTGGTGTCTTTGATGGGTGGAGTAAGTTAATTGTATCGATTCCTGATTTTTGTTTTACTTCTACTTTTTATGGTCATGTCAGAATGTGTGTGGATCTCTCACCTTTCTACTTAACAATATCTATACAAGATTTGGTACTAAGGTATTTAGACAAGTTGTGGGTATTCCGATGGGTTCTAATTGCGCACCACTCGTGGCTGATTTGTTCTTGTTTTGTTTGTTTTGTTATGAGAGAGACTTCATGATGTCCCTTTATGCTGAAAACCAGTCTGAAATCATTGAAGCTTTTAGCTCCACTTCTAGATATTTTGATGATTTATTAAATATTGATAATACCTATTTCGATGGTTTGATCAGTCAAATTTACCCCCCCCCCCCACCCCTCCCCAGAACTTCAGTTAAATAAAGCAAATTCTTCTGATACCGAGGCCCCGTTTTTGGATTTACATCTGTCTATTTTAGATGGGTTTGTTTCGTGCAAAAATTATGATAAACGCAATGATTTTGATTTTGATATTGTAAATTTTCCTTTTTTGGATGGTGATGTTCCTCTAGCGCCATCCTATGGCGTTTATATTTCGCAATTAATTCGATTTGCCAGAGTATGTAGCCATGTAACTGACTTCAACACTCGTAATAAATTTTTAACGGCTAAACTTCTTAATCATGTTTATCAGAACCATAAACTACTTAAAGCCTATTCAAAATTTTATAGGCGTCATTATGATTTAATTTCAAAGTTCAATATTGGACTTAAATCTCTTCTGCAACAAGGTCTATCGGAACCCGAATTTTATGGTGACTTAGTATACAAGTTCAGAAAAATATATAACCGCAATGACTTCAGCACCCAATTTCGTAAAATCATTCTTCGATATAAAAAGATTGGGTACAACATAAATGTTATACGACAGACTGCATGCATGGTTACCCCGTAGTTAACCCAATCGCGGTTGACAACTTTGCTTCCCTCTTTAATTGCACGCCGGTTGGTCAGACCTCAGATTCTATGACGGTTCCAGTGTAAAGGGTTATTGAGAATTAGAGAGATCTAATTCAAGGTAATGTTGACTAGTGCCTGATGCTCTCTCTCTCTCTCTCTGGTCGGACCCATCGGAGTCTAACTGTTGGTTTTCTTTTGCTCCAGCATTTCAGTGGTTTCTTGCTGTAGAGTCCTCACCGTTGTTTCATCTCTGTTGTTGTTTGATTATTTGTGTTCACGGAGAGGTTGCACTGATGAGTTAGAAGGCCTTCATACGGACTGAACAAATTATTTGTCGAAATCGCGACGGAAGTAAGGGCGAGGATTGAGGCCAAGTAAAATGGATTTAAGCCCCCAGTGGAATTCGATTCCGCCGACCGTTCCAAGGCGGTTCTTCTGTCGCGGTTTATTTTTGTTATGGTTTGTCTTTGGATGTCTGTGATGCTTATATTATCTTATTTTGGATGGCCTTTTGGCCATTTTGTGGGAAAATAACTGTCCTTTTGGCTTTCCGCTATTGATGTTTCTATTAGGTCTGTTGTTTCATGTTTGGGCTTCTTTCCCTTTGGTGTCTCTGATGGGTTGATTGTATCGATTCCTGATCATTGCCTTCACTTCTATTTTCTGAAAGCGGGCCAAATGGCTATATACATACGCCAAAGCTTTGTTTGTGTAACAGTTGAATTCACACAATCGGGTGATTTTGTTTACCTTTTTGTTAATAGAACTTTCCAAAAGGCAGGTGCAAACGGTAGCTCCGCCTGCGACTACTTAAACCCTCTAAGAAAACAAAATAATTTGACAACTCCTCCTATACATTTTGTCCAATATCATTCAAGCTTCATTGGTGGCTCTCTACCAAAATTGCTAAAACAGTTTCGCTCGGATGATAACGATGACCACCAGAGCTAAAAATAGACAAAAATGATAGTTCCTCATACCTGTGGTCGAATTTCATGTAAACGTCATAGGAATGTTGATTAGGTGATCCTTTACAGAAATAGCTCAGCTGTCACTTCCACTCCAACATATTTTATCCAATTTCATTCAAACTTCACAGGAATATTGCTTAGAAAACCTTCTACCAATATTATTAAACAGTTTTTTAATGAATCTTTAAATTACGACTTCTCCTAAACTCTTAGTCCAGTACATTATTTTACTTGTATTTGCTCACCACACATATAGCGAGGGTATTCTTTTGAACAGACATAACGTGACAGTTCTAAAAAACATCCCATCCAATTTTCGTTGCAGATATATGAAAAGTATCTCGTTATCAATCCCATGTAAGAATTACCTTTCAGAACCCAGGTTTATATAGCGAAAAGTCGGGTTCATTGAGAAAACATGCATATTCAAATATGTTGAAAATTTACCAACAAAAAAAAAAAAAATGAAATTTTTCATATAAAATGTCTGATAGTCCTATTTTTCTACAGAAAACATGGCTTGTGGGTACTAGTTAGCACCGCAAACTATGCACTATAGCAACAATACGAAACAGATAATGTATACCCTTGTAAACCTTATATTGTTATATATAAGTGGAACTTACAGGGCTATTCATTTCTCGGAAGCATTATCTATTGCAGTAAAATGCAGAGCCATGTTTAATTCATCAAGTTTCTGTTCTTTATATAATAAACTTTATCCTTTCACTTTATATGCAGTTTATGAAGTCAGTCCTTCTTTCGAGAACAAATATTGTATTTTTCAAATCGGTCCTATTTTACTGGGCTCAATCCGCGGTCAAAGTTTATATATGTGAATGGTGCACTCCCGGTCTTGGCCTATTTGAATCTGCATAAGCATTGTCTGAATTATGTCACCATTTGACTGATCCCTGTTACTATGTGCCTTATTTCAGTTGCCATTTCCTTTATCCCTAACACCACTTTATGTATTCCCGTCATCATTTGTGTAATCCCTGTCACCAAATACATGAACACTTCCCTTATACAAATCACCAGTTGCCATAGCCATGTCACAAGCAGTCTTCGCCAAACCAGCGGCTGTATGATCCACTCTGTGATCTCCGACGCTAGCGGTCTGATTCCTGTTGCCATTTCGTTTAACCCTTTTTGTATCAAATGGAATCTTCCTCCTTATGTATAGCAGGAGTCCATTTCGAAATTTAGGGTGACAGGTTGTATTTTCTTCAAAAATTATTTGGAAAATGGCTGAACTGTTAACAAACAGTGGAGACCCTGATCAGACGCCGCGTTCTGCGGCGTCTGATCTGGGCCTGCACTGTTTGCCAACTACTCGTTTTGGGGTTTCCGGTATTAAATGGGTTAAAAGTGACTTATCAGCGGGTGTATGATTTGACGCACAATCGATCTCGCTAGTCGTATTATCCATCATGGTAGTGGTTGTTGTCATTATAATTCCTTTTTAGATGTTTTGCTGATCTTCACCATGTTCAAATGTTTCAGGATATATTCGTTCAGCGAAGTCTCATAAAAATCCTGAAAACTCGGACTTGTTGTAATTATCCACACACTTTAACAAATTTGTATTATGATCCAGCAAGGACCCCAAAAGGTGCAGACGGAAGACCCTGATCAGACTGCTCTGAAGGAGAACGGAGACAACCATCAGAGACACCAAAGGGAAGGAAACACGAACATGAAATAACTAAGCTCTAATGGAAACATCATAAGCGGAAAGTCAAAAGGACAGTTATTTTTCCACAAAATGGCCAAACCGCTATCTAAAATAAAAAGATATAAGCAATACATACATTCAAAGTCAAACTTTAACAAAATAAATCACGACAGGAGAACCGCCGTGGAACGGTAGGTAAAATGCATTTTACTACTTGGGGTGCGGGGGGGGGGGGGTCTTAAATCGATAGTATGTGGTCCCAATCTTCGCTCTTGATTCTGTTGCGGCCTAGACAAATACTTTGTTAAGTCCACCTGAAATCTTTATAACGCATTAGTGGTGCATCCGAGAGAATATAGCAGGTGTGCAAAAGACAGACTCGGCAGCATGAAATAACTGAAATGCTGGAACAAAAGAAAACCAACAGTTAGACTGCGTTGGGCAGGTTTTGATCAATATAACACACAGCTAAGGCTCAGATCAAACCGTATGGATGCGCAGGCTTATCTAGGAATTGGCATGGCGCTCATGCATGAATACATTTTGTCACTTGACGCGATTACCGTTTAACTGATAAACTCTCAAAGAAGCCATTGGAAACAAAATCCGAAAACTTAAAGCTGGACCAAAAACAGCATTTTTTCAATTAAAAACCAATACATGATATAAAAATACAATTGGTTTCGTGAAACTTTGTTCAGGTCTGAATGCGAATCTTTATCATATAATAAAAGTTGACATACATCACGTTAAAAGTCCGCGCAATGAGTTCTTCTGTGAAACCCACAATGAAATAAGTTGGATTTTAAAGGGTATACGTCAATTTTCATCACGATAACAAGTCCGTGTAATTAACGCCCATTTAAGCCCAACTTTATATGGAGATAACTTGGTTTTACAGGGGTGTATGTTTTCAGTAAAATTCCTATATTAAGACCACCTTTGGAACTGTTCAAAAGTGGTCTTAAATACCACTTTTGAACAGTCCCACAGGTGGTCTCTGAGCAGAGAACACGTGTGCAGAAAGCACAAAGACAGAATAATTGGAACTTTCTAAATAAGCTTTTTAAAGCAGAAATAGTCTCAATTTTTGGTGGTCTTAATAGCGGAATTTTACTGTATATTTCATTTTTTTTTTCCAACTCATACATTGTGAGTACTCGTTAGAATCGCCTCATAGCAGCCGTTATAACGAGCACTTTTAGTGTATGCTTGCAGCAGAATATGAAAAATGTCAAATATTTTAGGCAATTTAGTAAATATATGGTTAGTGTATTTAATAATAAAATATAATCGGTGAGCCTTAGACAATTTTATAGGGGCGAACTTTAGCTAGCCCCTATAAAACTTGTCGGAGCGAACCGACTATATTTTATTATTAAAGTCACTATCCATGTATTTAGTTTATACCGCAATTCAAAACAATCAATGGATTTTGAAATAATTTATCAAATTTAAGCAAAAATGACAGCAGACTGTGTGGCAAGTTAAACGACATTCAGTGCCATGACGCGCACACGTAGTATAATGTTACGTCAACGAGTGCAAAGTTTCTGACGTCACCGCGCCATAAAGACGTATGAAACAACACGGACGCTCAAATAAAAGTTTCTCAGCGCTTTACTTTCTGTATGAAAATCTGCAAACAAATAGTTTATTTTAGCTTTAAAAAATATTTCGAGGTTGAGGCGCAACTGCAGTTTCAGTGGGCGGTTATTCGAACGGGCCATTCAAACGAGGAAAAGCCGAGAAGGTAAGAATTTAGCTGAAATTTCTGAAAATCTGTTTAAATAAATATTGCAAAGATTTTAACTAGCAGTTTTGTTGTTTTCCCATGTATAAAATGTTGCATATTATTGATTACACTTGTAAAATAGGGACCTGAAAAGTAGGCTCGGTCTATAAACGGTCACTAGACGTATTAAAGGTCAGTTAAAGGTATTATATGTCACTGCCGATTATAGCGTGCTGTTATTTGATCCACTTTATTAGGTTACTAGAATGCCTGATGCCGATATAAAAGGCGGTTCTGATCTAAGTTCGGGGCAGAAATAAGTAACATATCACATAATTTCAGCAGAAATGCTATGTTTTGGAAATGTAAAAGCATGAACGTTTGTTATCCCATTGATTGATTTATCTTTGTTCAACACGCTGTGCCTGTGAACTCGGTAGAATGGCCACAAAGAGCCGATAGTGATGAGGATCAATAGTTTGTATTTGATTCAGAAGTAATAATAATAATAATAATAACAATCACGCTTTTTCATCACCAAAATATGCTTTAATTCCGCTATTAAGACCGGTTAATATTAAGACTATTTTTTTTCTTTTAAACACATATTTTATAGGTTTCAGTTTTTCTGTCAATATGTTTTCTATCCCCAATGTCTGTTCTAAGAGACCACCTTTAGGACTTTTCAAGGGTGGTGTTAAAGACCATTTGAACTGTTCAAAAGTGGTCTTAAAGACCACTTTTAACAGTTCCAAAGGGGAACTTAATTATAATAATGGAATTTTACTTACAATAATTAGAGCATTACCTCACATCTCTGTCTTACCTTGGCACAATATAATCGAATAATAAATAGGTTAACATTAATGATATCCTTACGTTTCCTTTCAAAATTATTTCAAATGTTGTGCAAAAACTTAATGTCTTAAACCAACATTATGTACAGTAGAACTTCGATGGCTCGAACACGGATTGCTCGTTTACCATGGCTGAGTCGAACCCATTACTGAGTCCCTAGAGAAACCTGTACATTAGAAATGGGGGGGGGGGGGATTTTCGCCCCTTTTTTGCTTGCAAATGTATGCTGTGTAAATGTATGCTGTGTGTATTCATTAAAATCGCCTCGATGAGGCGATTCTAATGAGTACATACAGTATATATTCCATTATAGAACACCGATAAGATGACAAAAATGATCTCCTTATGCCTCCTGGCAGTAACCCTCAGTGGCTCGAACTACCCCTGTCTCGAACAAATTTTCGTGATCCCAAAGGGGTTCGAGCCATTCAAGTTCGACTGTATTTTGCAAAAGGATCACAGTAAGAGCAGAAGTTCAAACTGACCCATTGCCATTCACAAACCTTTCTAATGTACACGCTATTGATGTACAAATGTATACATGTACATGTATCGTGTTATTTCACAAATGGGTATTTGTTTGTTTTTATTGGAGTTTAACGACCCAGTCAACACTACTTAGGTCATTTATGAGCCGGTCAGTTTACCTATCTACACTTTTCTGGGCAGGCTTATACGTAAGCTGTTAACAAGTGCAGTGCACATTCTTTCGCCAGAAACGGACAACTGCCCTTCTTGAATCAGCGGAAGAGAGAGAATGACCTTAGGAAAAATTTAATGATCAGTCTCCACGAAAGAATTTTGCAGACCGCGGCAGGTATCGAACCCGCGTCCTCCTGATCACCCGTCAGACGCCACAAATGGGTATTACAGAGGCATCTAGTTTCAACATGGTCCTACCATTATGATCCATCTGAGTACATTTCGTGTCTCATACTAACTCGTATACATCAATACCTGGGGCATCTCACAACCGTTGAGTTGACAAACAATGTAGACCCAGATCAGACACCGCGCACCATGCGGCGTCTGATCAATGTCTTCGCCGTTGCTTAAACTACATAGATTTTTGGTATAACGTATTATAAATCGGACACCCTTTCTAAAACAAAATTGAGCAGGCAATGGATCCCCAACTTCGGGGATTTATGTGCTCAACTCTTTTGCGCATGGATTTATTGCTGATTGACATTTTAATATTAATAAGCGGTACATTTTAAAAACGGATAAATTCCACAAATAAGACCAGCTAAAAGTAAGACTTATTCTTGTTTTAAAAGCACGTTTAAAATGTTTCATCTGTTTTTTCTTTGTGTTTTCTACACCCAAAGACCACATTCGGGACTGTTCAAAAGTGGTTTGAAAGCAAATTCACAGTGTGCCTTGTGCTAGACAGATAAACGGTGCTCTTGAATAATTGTTCAATTAACTGCATCTTTTACCAGACACATCATAGCACTTTCGTGATCGTTTTGTACAATCAGTAAACAAATAAAGAGTCCTTTATGAACAAAAAATGCTCACTATAGGAGCGCATTACGAAAACACACCCATACAAATACATTGTAAACTTTACCGCCGACAAAACTAAAATTTTATGATAAAATAATGGTGATATTTTTCTTATGTCTGCTCGAAATATAGATTGTGGGTACTCGTTAGAACCGCCTCATCGAGGCGGTTCTAACGAGTACCCACAATCTATATTTTAGAGCAGAAACATGAAAAATAAGGTTTACCCCTGAAAACCCCAGTTTTACTATATAATAGTGGGATTCTAGGTGGGGGACGGGGTCAAAACTGTATAGACGTGTTTTCGTTATAGACACATTTTCTTTAAGACTATGATAATGGTAAAATATTACAACTGGCTCCCGTTATCTCAAACACTGACACCTCAAAGAACTGCTTGAGAAAATCAGAACTTGGTAGGGGAGGTTGTGTCGGTGTGAATATGCTGTGTAGCTTTCAGTGCTGGGACATTATACTGCTTTGGCTTCAGTAGGACAGAGGCCTGTTGTGTTTGCATGAGGTGCTGGATGTGGGGCGAAGAGGTTGCTGTTTTGCAGTGGTGTGCATTGTTTTCTTCTGCTTCATCCTATATTTCCTATCTATCGATAATGGCGTCACGATGGCGGGCAGATCAGAAATTTTCAGTGCTCTGTTATTTTATGGATTTTTAAACAATTATTTATAAAACATTGTCTACAATGGTAAATCGATGTTTGGTGATCCTTTTGAGGTGTTCTTGACAAGGATCAGTTATACAGAGACTCGACATTTCCACACAGAAATTCTTTCAAAACTGACACAAAGAACAATGGTAACAAAATGGCAATCAAATGTGTCAATGTCAGCGACGGTCTACAGATCAAAACACTATCTAGTTCGGACTTTATTGCTGAGTAGTGACGTCTCTTTGAACCCGGGGCCCATCTGATACCCATGCATCAGTTGTCAGAAGCCAGTTAAGAAACACCAGCTGGCTTTCCATTACGATAACTCTCCAGTGTGACATAGTGAATATTTCATATCTCCAAAATGGCTATTTTTCTGATAAAATTCCTTGATATTTTTCGTATAAATGCTCAAAACATAGGTTGAGGGTACTCGTTAGAACAGCCACATTGAGGCGGTTCTAACGAAAACCCACAACCTGTGTCTTGAAAAATAATGTATACCCTCGTAAACCCCAGTTGTCGCTATATACAGCGGGGCTAAGGAGGGTCTTTATTTCACAGACTTGTTCACGTGATGCTTATGCGATTTCTGCGAAAAATGGATTCATCGCAAATGTACGAACCCTCTCATGTCCGAATCCGAATTTCGACGACCCAAATTTCTATTGCCAACAGTGTGAGACTGGATTACCGAACCTAACAGACTCCTATTTCTTGAATTCCAGCCTAGGAAACGAAACTTTTGCATCTTTATCAGATTCGTTAAATAAATCCACCGACGAGAGTTACCTCCCGTCGACCAATAATGACTCGAACTCCAGTCGTTCGCCCCCTTTCGAGTCACGTGATGTAAACAGCCAAGACGAAAGTCAACAACAAGATTTTTTTTTTTTTTTTTTTTCTCTTTTTGTCGGCACCTCCTCCCCTTCCGACACCATATACATATCGTGCGAAGTGCGAAATATATATATTTTTTTACAACTGATCCACATATATATACATATATATACATACACATATATACAGATAGATTGTAGTACGCGAACGAATGAGCGGACGCGTCATGTATGTATGTATGTATGTATGTATGTATGTATGTATGTATGTATGTATGTATGTATGTATGTATGTATGTATGTATGTATGTATGTATGTATATACTTTCCATTGGGATGCTTAATTTTTGTATGTATGTACTTTCCATTGTGCAGTGTACTGTATGTATGCATGTATGTATGTATATATGTGTGTGCGTGTATGTGTGTGTGTTTTTGTGTGTATGCGTGTGTAAGCACGTAACGGTCAGAATTGTAGTTTGGATTGACACTAAAAAAAAAAGATGCCACATATATTTGTAAACTCTTTTTTTTTTTTTTTTGTTGAATTTGCAGTTGATACGCCAGTCAATCCTGTGTATGTATGTGTGCATGTGGGAATGTAAAAGTAGTTTCCATTGAAGATGTTTATCATTATGTATGTATGTATGTGTACGTATGTGCGTTTATCCCTCCGCAGTTCATGAGAGCACGAACGCGGCGGGCCAAGTGCAAGGTGAATGAACCTCGAGGAGGTTCTTGTGAACCCCGCCGGCGACCCGCCGCCGTCCACCCCCAATGAAAAGCAGAAAGATTAAGTTCTTTTTTTATATATATATTTACAATCTTTACCTCGTCACTGCTCTAAGAACCGCAAAACTGGGAAAAAACTTTTAAAACTGAGATGTATTTACACTCTGTTTTCCACAAGGAGTGGAACAGCGTTTACGTCACCAACGCCTGTAAAGAACTATGGTTCAGAATGACGTTACCCGGCGTCACTGAAAGTCATGTGACTTGATGTGTTCACGGAAATATGTACTACACTGCCCTCCACGGGCCTACATTAGACTTTACGCTGGAAATGAAAATATTCACGGGTGTATGTATGTATGTATGTATGTATGTATGTATGTATGTATGTACTTGTCCATTTAATTTACAAAAGATCCACATATGCATGTAGCCTATGTATGTATGTATGTTTGTATGTATGTATGCAGACGAGATGTCGCAAGTTGCGGCGCGCGATATGGATTCACACCGTTTGTGAAACCTAAATTGCGTTCCGAATAAATTTAAAAAAGGTAAAAGGAAACGGTATATATAAATAAATAAATAAATAAATAAATATATAAATAAATAAATAAATATCATTTTACGTTTCTTTTCCGGAGCGGCACGATATGTTTGAGAGGATTATTTTGTTGTCCATCCAGCGGCGACAGAACCGGCTCCCATGGGAGGCCCATTTGGCGGCCCAGACTTCCATCGGGCTTTCCCATCTCAAGTCGACACTGCCACCGCTGAAGTGACAAGATTCACAATCCTCCCCCTCACCTCTATATTTTTTTTTTAGCATAAACTTTATTATTTAAATTTATAGGAAATAAATATATAAATAAATAGATAAATAAGTAAAAAGTAGTATAGCTGAGTAAGGAAACGTCGATGTGTTCATCTAGTCACTGTCGTTCTTCTTTTTCTGAAATAATAAAAAAAAACAGTTTATAACAATGAACACTCATATAGTAGCTTGACCTCTCTCCCGCCGCACACGACGGCCCCTACCCTAGCAGACAGAGTAGACCCAGATCACATGCCATCTAATCAGGATCTACGTAGCCTGCGAATTAAGCAATGTTTTTTTTGATAATCAGCAGTAGGGGTGAATGTTCTTAATTTATTCATGCAGCGGGACCGGGGCCAACTATCTTTATAGATTTCGATAAAGCGTGTACTTGTTGACTTGTTTTTGTTTACATCATGTGACTTTCGATTATAAAGATATGTAATTAGGTAACCGTGTATTGCCAAAAGCTTGACCCGTTTTTAAAGTGTTGTGTATTGAAGAAGAAGGATTGTCATTTTTCCGTAAAGATGTGGGATTTACTGCCAGGTTCTTAGGTAAAAATTGTTGTATCCTAATTGTATATATCAATTCGAGATCTATTTATTGAAGCTTGAGAGAAAAAAAAAAAAAAAAACAAAGTTGTGCAGTGTCAATTTAGGCATCGAATGATCGAGATTCAAGTCTTACAACACAGATTGGTAGGCTAAACGTTTGCGTTTACCAGATGGGTGATTATTATTCTGATATGCTTTATGTATTTTTTTGTGTGTGTGTGTGTTGTTTGTTTCAGCTCAGAGGCTGGCCCCGCGCATAGGGGCTTGAAGAAACATACGGGATGCATGATGCCTCCACGCAGAGATAAGCCTGCGTACTAGAACTGGTAACCCGCTTAGAGGATCCAAGCCTGTACAGGAACAGCAGCGCGAGGCAGACTGCCCAAGCTAATACACCCAATTGGTTTCCTTGGGCGACAGGGCTTGAGATGTCATTTCATCTCAATGTCGGGTAAAGGTCCCACAAAACCGGAAGCAACGCCTCCAAAAAGTCAACAACAAGATCCGTTCCAGGAAATGGGAAAACTCAGGTCAAAATTTAAAAAAAAAATGTACTTATTTCCTATTTAAACATAAACAGTCTCCGACATAAATTCATGGAGATCGGGGACATCCTATATGATCAGCTGTCAGATATTTGCTTCTTCGCTGAAACGAAACTAGACAGTACTTTCAATCAGAACATTTTCAATGTACCAGGCTACAAATCTTTTAGAAATGACAGAAACGCGGCAGATGGAGGTCTGCGAGACGTAGGCCCGACTTAGAACTTGAAAACCCTATTGAATCAATTGTTATTGATGTAACCATAAAGAACTGAAAATGGGCAGTTGTTGGGGCCTGCAGACCCCCTTCGGTTGACAACAAACTGTTTTTAGACATTGCGATAAAGAAGATTAACAAAATTGTCACCAACATTGATAATATCATTTTACTCGGTGACCTTAACTATGACTGTCAAACAAAAGGACTGGATAAAAACAAAGGGTCCACGCTATTTGACCTCTGTGATATTTTTAATTTTAAAAACCTTATAAAAACCTGCAACTTGTTTTATGAAAAATTTTACTCCCTCACTTGTGGATGTGATTTTAACAAACCAAAACTAATTCTGTTTTAATGTTTTTAATTTTGGATGCGGTGTCAGTGACTGCCACAATTTTACCGGAGTGGTGGTGAGGGGCACTGCACCCAGAATTGAGAAACAAAAGAATAAATACAAACGTTTCCAACGGTTCAATGCCTAAGCCTTTAATGATGACATCGCCCAGGTGCCCTTTCATGCCGCTTTTGTCTTTGACGATGTTGACGACATCTTCTGGACACATGGCTGCCTCCTGAATGATGTCGTCAAAGATCACGCACCTGATAAAGAAAGTTCGTCCAATGTACAAAGGCCGGCATATATGCATGGGGAGCTAAGGCGTGCTAGTTGTTTTAAAAAACGCAATTCAAAACCAAAGCAAACTGGGAAAATTACAGGAACCAGAGAAATGCTGTCACAAAGTTAAAACAGCAGTCTATGAGATGATACTTTCATGAGCGCTGCGCTGGGGGACCAAAATCAAAAGATTTCTTGCCCACCATAAAGCCCTTTCTTTCAAAGTAAGGACTTGAAGGTGGGACACCGATTGTGCACTCTGAGGATGGAAAGGTAGTCACTGACCAGACTAAAGTATGCAGCATTTCCAATGTTTTTTTTTTTTGTTTTTTTTGTAAATGTGGCAAAAGACATAGGGTCATGGGGGAAACAGTAAAAACCTGTTTTTTTGTGACCACCCCAGTATAAAACAAACATTAAAGACAACTTACCAAAACAATTACCACTTTTTTTCTTTCAAACCGGTCGACCAAAATGAAGTAAGCAAACTTATACCCAGATTAAATGTAAAAAAAAACACTGGAGTGGATAAAATTTTTGAAAGCTTGTGGACCTGCGATAAGTCATACTGTATCCAACCTGATAACCACAGCTTTTGCAGTGTCAAAGTCTCCTTCTAGTCTAAAAGTTGGCCAGCTGTTGCCCTTATAAAAAAGAAGGATGCATTGGATAAGAGAAACTTTAGACCTTTCAGTATCCTAAATACAACATCCACACTTTATGAGAGGGCAATGCATGACCAACTGGCAGAACACTTTAAGGAAGTGTTTAACCCCTTCCTTGCTGCGTTTAGGAAGGGATTTGGATGTCAGATGACCCTGCTACGTCTCCTTGTAGATTTGAAGAGGGCCTTGTACACTCATGAGTGTATAGCTGCCATTCTCATGGATTTGTCGAAGGCCTTCGACTGTCTTCCATATGACCGACTGAAAGGTAAGTTTCTGGCATATGGTCTGTTTGAAGATGCAGTAACTCTTCTGGAGAGTTACCTGAGTGACCGACGGCAGAGGGTCAAGATAGGCTCTCATACTAGTAGCTGGGAAAAACTTTTTGAAGGTGTTCCACAGGGATCTGTTTTAGGGTATCTATTTTTTTATTTTTTTATCAATGACATATTTTACATCATCGAACATGGTACCCTTTATAACTATGCAGAAGACAACACACTGTCTTACATTCATAAATGTCTTAATAGTTTAAAGGAAATTCTACAAAGTGAAAGTATTTTACTAATTGGATGATTTTCAGAAATTTTCATGAAAACAAATTCGACAAATGTCAAGCTATCTGCATAGGTTAAAAACACATGATGCTATATACGTTTTCCACTTTAATGATACCATCATCAAATGTGAAGATAATGAATGTGACACTCTTAGGAATAAACATAGATTTTATGGTAAATTTTAATGACCACATTTCTGACAATTGCAAGAAGGCATCACAGCAGCTAGCAGATTTAAAGCGGTTAGATAATTGTTTAACTTAAAAAGGCAAACTTACCATTTTTAGCTCACCAGAGCCGAAGGCTCCGGGGGAGCTTATAGTATAGGCAATGGTCCGTCGTCCGTCGTCGTCGTCGTCTGCGTCGTCTGTGTCGTCTGCGTCGTCTGCGTCGTCAACATTTTCTAACAACATCTCCTCTGAAACTACTTGGCCAATTGGAACCAAATTACATGTGGAGCCTCTGTGGGAAGGGGGAACGAAAGTTTGTTCGTGAGGACTGTTTCACATGACCAATATGGCCGCCATGCCCATATATGGTAAAAACCTTTAAAAATCTTCTTCTCAAGAACCGAATGGCCGATGTTCTTGAAACTTGGTATGCAGCATCGGGGACTCGGGCCCTACCAAGTTTGTTCAAATGATGACCTTTTGTTGACCTTGACCTATTTTACGTCAAGGTCAAATATGGTCACTTAGACATTTGTATAGAAAAAAGGCAAAACTGTGGATTTTCTGATTGCATGGTTGCTAGTGGCATCAGAGATGATATTTATATGCAGCTGAATGGAATTTTGTCAGTTCTGAAGGCCAAGGTCATTTACTGACCTTTGTCCAGGAAGGCTCAGATTCAGTATTTTTATCTTCTTCACAACTTAAACTGCTGAGACGATTGAAACTAAATTACATGTGGAGCCTCTGTGGGAAGGGGAAACGAAAGTTTATTTGTGAGGACTGGGTCACATGACCAATATGGCTGCCATGCCCATATATGGTAAAAACCTTTAAAAATCTTCTTCTCAAGAACCGAATGGCCGATGTTCTGGAAACTTGGTTCGCAGCATTGGGGACTCGCGCCCTGCCAAGTTTGTTCAAATGATGACCTTTGGTTGACCTTGACCTGTTTTACGTCAAGGTCAAATATGCTCACTTAGACATTTGTTTGGAAAAAAGGCAAAACTGTTGATTTTTTCTGATTGCATGGTTGCTAGTGGCATCAGAAATGATATTTGCACTCAGCTGAATGGAATTTTGTCAGTTCCGAAGGCCAAGGTCATTTTCGGACCTTTGTCGGGGAGGCTCAGATTCAGTATTTTAATCTTCTTCTCTACTCAAACTGCTCGGTTGATCGAAACAAAATTACATGTGGAGCTTCTATGGGAAGGGGGAATAAAAGTTTGTTCGTAAGGACTAGGTCACATGACCAATATGGCTGCCATGCCCATATATGGTAAAAACCTTAAAAAATCTTCTTCTCAGGAACCAAATGACCGATGACCTTGAAACTTGGTATGCGGCATCGGGGGCTCGGACCCTACCAATTTTGTTCAAATGATGACCTTTGGTTGACCATAACCTGTTTTTACGTCACAGTCAAATTTGGTCACATAGACAATTGTATGGAAAAAAGGCAAGACTGTGGATTTTACTGATTGCATGGTGGCTTTTTATTGTCACATGACCAAGATGGGCACCATGCCTGTATATGGTATAAACCACATGACCTCTGGTGAGCGTAGTGGCCCATGGGCCTCTTGTTAAATCTTTTATCATGTCAAAATTTAGCTTTTGTCCGCTGACTTGGCATTTTTGTAACCAAGTAAGTACCAACAAAATGGAAAAGATACAATAGAGGTCTTAAAGATTTATTAATGATGATTTCTTCTCTCCATCTGAAATACTTTTAAGGAATAACACCACCACACCTTTACATATAAGAAGACTGAAATTAATGGCAAATGAGCTTGCACCCTCTTATATCAAAGACTTAGTCAATGACAAAGTCTCTCCATACAATTTGAGGAACCAAAAAACAGGTTGGTGTTCCTCAAGTTAATACAAAGAGATATGGGATGAAGTCCGTCCGGTTCGGGGCTGCCCAGGTATGGAATAGTCTCCCTAATGAATTTAGGCTGGTTGAGAACTATCCTCAGTTCAAGAGGCTGCTGCGTTCCTAGGACGGCTGCACTTGTAAGTGTACTTCATGTTCTAGATGAAGATCTGTGCGTGTTGTATGTCACCATGTTTCTCTCTGTTTTATTGTCTAAATTGATTTTACAAGCCTCTTATGTCTCTTATTGTACAAGCCTCCTATGTCTTTTCTTTCTTGCTAACTGGTATTTCGCATTTCGACACCCGACTCTTGCAAGAAATTGTTGTCAAGATAGCTTGTTTTTCCATACCCTTTCGTTTTCGATCCCTCCCCATTTCCACAAGTTAGAAGGTATGATAAGGCATAAATACCGTCACATACATACTCTTTGTCTCCTCCCGGGACCGGTTGCTGTAAAATAGAAGTGGAGACAATATTCAGGAATCGATACAATCAACCCACAGCTCCCATCACAGACACCAAAGGGAAAGACACGTAAACGTGAAACAACAGACCCTAATGGAAACACCAACAACGGAAAGCCAAAAGGACAATTACTTTCCTAGTCAGGGAGAGGCTTGCTGTTCCATGGGAAGTATGTTATTCCCTGGGAACAGGACCGGTGGGTTCTAGTATGTTATAGACCCACCGTTCCGGCTGGAAAGCGGGAGGGGCATACAGTCTATATTAATTCAATAAATTGTTAATTGTAACTTTAGTCGTGCTTATGACTATTATCCTTGTGTAGCAAACGAGTTTAACTTGGAAACCACCTGTGCCCTAAGCACGACTGAAGTATACCTCTCTCTCTCTCTCTGCATGACATAAAAAAGTGTAGTTCTGTATTATTTAAACTAACAGAATATTACTCTGCATCTTATCCAACATAATGAAATTTTCAAATGCAATAATGCCATAAATTTTAAATTTGCAAATGTCTTAATATCAACATTTTATTTCAGATATACAAAGTTATCTGTGATAGTTTTAAATTCTTTGTGATATTTAACCTCTTTGTTGACGTACCTCTGTTTGTAGAAATAAAAGCCCTACATAGCTTGATTTGTTTCAACTATTCGACAATAAAGAAATAGTCTGTTCTGTTCTGTTCTTTTCCTTTCTCTTATGTCCCATATCTTGGGAGACGGCTTGAGATTGATGCTTGCTTGAGGACTCGGCCATCGACCCTACGAATGTTGTCAATTACTGTCGGGGTGCGATCTCACTAAAAAGTAGCAACCACATAAAGGTAACTGACTGGTCCGAAATAACCTTAGCTGTTGACTAGAATGGAAAACCACAACACATAACACATATATCCAGAATGTGGCCAATGCTGTTTGCTTTATGTTCCTTAGATTTCAACTCCTTTTACATACAGTCTCATCAACTTTTATTCCAAACCAAGATCCGGACATGGTGGCTTAGTCGGCTTCGCGTCTGACTGGTAACCAAGAGGTAGCATATACGATACCTGCCGCGTGAAGATTGATCATGAAATATTTTCTCTCCCTTCCGCTGATTTAAAATGAAATAAGAATAGCAAAAGAAGGCGGACTTTATTGTTAAGCCGTGTAGGTCAAGTATTTAAGCCTGTCCAGGAAAGGTGTGGGTAGGTAAACAACACAAACTCTATACAAACCACTTGAACAGATTCAAGTCCTTTTGAGTGAATGTGTGTATTTCTATTCTCGTCAGCACGTGGCTTGAGAAAGATATAATTTCTGCAAGCGAAGTCCTTGCAGTGTCTTAGCGTTCTCATAGAGGAGCTTTTTAATCAAATGCTACATATGGTTTCTCCCAAAACTTCCGCTACAGCTAGAAAAACTTTTCTTTTTTTAAATCAGCCAGCGATAACAAAATTTAATTGCATGGAAAGCGACACCATCAAGTTCTTAAGTCTATGCTATCAACACTCTTTCCTGCCGTTACAGGTTTGTTTGTGTGGTTGGTTGGTTGGTTGGGGTTCAATGGCCCAGTCAACACTATTTACGTCATATCGAACCGGTCGATTTATCTTACCACACTTTTTCTGGGCAGTCACACATAAGTGGTTAACCAGTATAATGTACATTCTTTCATCAGAAACTGACAACAACACCTCTTGAATCAGCAGAAGGGAGAGAATAACGGTAGAAAATCCCCACGAAACAATGTTGCCAACCCGGCAGGTATCGAACTCGCGACCTTATAAGTTATTGAAGTTCGACTGCATAGGGAAAATAGGATTTACATGGGCATCCATTAATAGCCTTGTTTTTCCTTCAAAACGTAGATTGTAGGTGCTTCTGCATAGCACAAACAGGCCACCCTTGTAAGCTATACAGGCGAAACAATGTAATGAAAATATAAGAAGAATATTTGCCATTTATAAATGGCATAAAAGTGAAGCGCTGTATCTAGAAAACCAAAACGAACAACAGCAACAAAAATAGAAAATATGTACTTATTGCTGTCAGCCTTGGCTTGGCACCAACAACGTCGCCTGATAGAATACTGTTCTGTCCCACAGTCGAGGATGAGATTTCTTGAATTTATATAGTGCAGCATCAGGTCACGTACTTCGATGGTGCCATGCTATATGACAAATAGCTTGCATAAAGCGATCTGCATGACCGATATACCGCCTGTACGGATTACTGAACAGGCAAACCGACAATTCATATCACAACAATGACGTCAATTAGACTGTCGTAGACTACATTATATAATGTTTTATATGACATAACAACATATGGAGTGAATGTAACACCTAGCCAAAACCAGCATAGAAGCTTACTTTTATTAAAACATAAGAACAGAGTATAAGCATGACCTATCTTATCCCCGTTGCGTGATATAAATAGAAACGTGTCAACCACAAAATACGCACTGGAATATTTCTATCTCTAGTCAAAACTGCCAAACCCCGTCGTGACTACCGCCCCATTATATACAATAAATGGCATCAAAGACATATCCTGTAAACCAGTTTATAGTAGATACGAATAAAAGTCCAAAACTTCAAGACATGGAATACTGCTGCACATATCAACATTAGATACCAACACATCATACAGCCCCTTCCAAATGTCTTCAAAGAGCAGCCTGGTCCAGGTCTATACGCATGCAAGCAGTGCAGGTCTATGTCCAGAATAGTGTTAAAAAAAAACTGAACCCGAAACATCCGCCATGATAATCATGCCCCAAAACCTGTGAGCCTCCTGGATTGTTTAACTTGTTAATAATTCAGTCCATCATCAATGAAGCCTTGCCATCAATCATGAACTTAACTTCCTTCAAACAAGATTAAATTAAAAAAATTCTGTACAGTTTTCGCAACCGCTTTGCAGAGTTTCGCAACTTTAAAAAGTAACCGACAATCTCTATTTTGTGCACTCGTGAGATTCTCAGTTTTTAGTATTAGGCCAAGTAAACATATCTCTTGGCAAATACCAGTTTTCGGAATAAGTGTACTCCAAAATATATTGGTATTTATCAACAAAGTAGAAGTAAAACAAAGATCAGGAATCGATACAATTAACTTATTTATCAACAAGTCTTTGACATGAACATGTCGCCCATTGCAAAGTAAGAAATCTTCTTCATTCAATAGGCATTTTATTGTTGAGAGATCTAAACTGAAAGAAATGAATTGCAAGATCTGGTAGTAAGTTGTTGAAATAGTTTACCTTTTTCGGACGGTGATGCTCCTCGTGCGACATCATACGGTGTTTATATTTCGCAGTTAATTTGATTCGCTAGAGTGTCTAGTCATGTATCCGACTTCAACACTCGTAATAAATTATTAACCGCTAAACTTCTTAATCAGGGGTATCGGTATCATAAACTACGTAAAGCCTTTTTTAAGATTTATAGACGTCATTCTGATTTGGTTTCAAAATTCAATGTTGGACTTAAAACACTTCTGCAACAAGGCCTATCGGCCCCGAATTCTATGGTGACTTAGTAAACAAGGCAACGCAAGCGTAGCATCCCCTCGCAACTGCATACCATTCATTAACATGAAAATCCATTGTGACCTTAACCTTTGACCCCTGACCTTGAAATTCAATAGGGTTCATCCTCTGTACATGGTGAACATTTGTGGAAGGTTTGATGCTTCTACGATGAATACTGTAACTGCATACCATTCATTAACATGAAAATCCATTGTGACCTTGACCTTTGACCCCTGACCTTGAAATTCAATAGGATTCATTCTCTGTACATGGTGAACATTTGTGGAAGGTTTGATGCTTCTACGATGAATACTGTGTCTTCTATCCTGCTCACAAGGTTTTCAAGGTCAAGTCCAATGTGACCTTGACCTTTGACCCCTGACCTTGGAATTCAATAGGGTTCATCCTCTGTACATGGTGAACATTTGTGGAAGGTTTGATGCTTCTACGATGAATACTGTGTCGTCTATCCTGCTCACAAGGTTTTCAAGGTCAAGTCCATTGTGACCTTGACCTTTGACCCCTGACCTTGAAATTCAATAGGGTTCATCCTCTGTACATGGTGAACATTTGTGGAAGGTTTGATGCCTCTACGATAAATACTGTGTCGTCTATCCTGCTCACAAGGTTTTCATGGTCAAGTCCATTGTGACCTTGACCTTTGACCCCTGACCTTGAAATTCAATAGGGTTCATCCTCTGTACATGGTGAACATTTGTGGAAGGTTTGATGCCTCTACGATGAATACTGTGTCGTCTATCCTGCTCACAAGGTTTTCATGGTCAAGTCCATTGTGACCTTGACCTTTGACCCCTGACCTTGAAATTCAATAGGGTTCATCCTCTGTACTTGGTGAACATTTGTGGAAGGTTTGATGCTTCTACGATGAATACTGTGTCGTCTATCCTGCTCACAAGGTTTTCAAGGTCAAGTCCATTGTGACCTTGACCTTTGACCCCTGACCTTGAAATTCAATAGGGTTCATCCTCTGTACATGGTGAACATTTGTGGAAGGTTTGATGCTTCTACGATAAATACTGTGTCTTCTATCCTGCTCACAAGGTTTTCAAGGTCAAGTCCATTGTGACCTTGACCTTTGACCTCTGACCTTGAAATTCAATAGGGTTCATCCTCTGTACATGGTGAACATTTGTGGAAGGTTTGATGCTTCTACGATGAATACTGTGTCGTCTATCCTGCTCACAAGGTTTTCAAGGTCAAGTCCATTGTGACCTTGACCTTTGACCCCTGACCTTGAAATTCAATAGGGTTCATCCTCTGTACACGGTGAACATTTGTGGAAGGTTTGATGCTTCTACGATGAATACTGTGTCTTCTATCCTGCTCACAAGGTTCCGGACAGACACACACACAGAAACACGGACACACGGACACACAGACACACAGACACACACACGGACGCACGGCACCGATGCTATATCCCCATTCGCAACTTTGTTGCGAGGGGATAATAAATTTAGAAAAATACATGCCTGTAATGACTTTAGTACCCATTTTCGTAAAATCGTTCGTCGATATATAAAGATTGGGTACAACATAGATGTTATAAAACAGACTGCATGTATGATGGTTAACCCAATCACGGTTGGCAACTTTGCTTCCCTCTTTGATTGCACACCGGTGGGTCGGGCCTAAGATTTCATGACGGTTCCAGCGTAAAAACATAGATGGAATTTTATTTTAATATTCTTTATGCTGGTTGGCGCCTGATGCTCCGTCTTTGGTCGGGACCCTCGGAGTCTAACTGTTGGGTTTCTTTTGCTACAGCAATTCTGTTGTTATATGCTGTCGGGTCCTCAACCTTGTTTCATCTCTGTAGTTATTTTTATTTGTATGTTTTTGGAGATGTTACACTGATGAGTTAGGAAGCCTTCATGCGAACTAAACAAAACTAGTGTATACCTCGACAGACGTAAGGGCGAGGATTATGGCCATGTACAATCGATTTAAGCCCCCAATGGAATTCTTTCCACTGACCGTTCCAAGGAGGTTCTTCTGTTGCGGTTTATTTATGTTGTTGTCTGTTACTTACTGTGTGTATCACTTGTGTCTTTTTATTTTGGATGGCCATTTTGTGGGAAAGTAACTGTCCTTATGTCCTTCCTTTGTTTAGGCTTCCAATATGGTATGGTCGCTTCCTGTTTGTGTTTTTTTCTCTTGGTGTCTTTGATGGGTGGAGTAAGTTAATTGTATCGATTCCTGAGCTTTTTTTACTTCTACTTTTCATACTGTTACTCCTGAACTTAATACACTATTGTTTAAACATTTAGGAGCTTCAAGGTTAACTGGTAACTCTATAAGCTTGTGCTTAATGTTTTTTTGTTTTTGTTTTTTTTTAATATTTATATGGGTCCTCTTTTTGCAGCCAATTTTCTGCCACGACACATTCATGAAAATGTTCTTTACTTAAAAATCTCTTAGAATGAAAAAGGTCGTTTTCATGTATGACATATAATCGCAATCGAACTAAAATAAATTTGTATACACTTACTAAATGTTATATGACTGGTTTGATATTTTCTCCGGTTTAGTATTACTTACCCTTTGTCAGAATCCTATGATACTAGATTCAATGATAATTAAATATATGTCCACCATATCATAACAGTTGTTGTTGCCTTTTCAGCTTTCTTTGAACACCCAAGTTTTCAAGAATATCACATTTCTCGTACCCAAACACCTAAAGCCATAAAGTAAAATCGAACTCATTTTCCTATCAAAATGTTGAAGCTTTGAGTCTCAAGTCAAATATGATTGTCTTGTTTTGCTAATCACAGCCAACAAAGCTTTACGGACTTCGTCCACCAATCTTTTGATATGCTTCGCTGAAAGTGTACATTGTAAGAAAGCTATGCAACTACGAGCCCATTGTCAGAACTTTTTGACTAACTCGTAATTTTACAAAGTCATTATACATGTCAAACTTTTGACAATTGTATGTACAAAAGCGTTCTGCTTGACATTCCTATAAGGAAAAATTGCATTTTGTTTTGGCTGGGTTAACCTCAAAATCCCATGATAAAAATTGGATACATAAAAGTTGGAGCAGCATGGGGTTCTGAGGCAGACTCAGCAAAAATCACTGTATCATCGGAGTACAGCAAGATTAACAGTTTGAAATAAACATCAGTGTCTTCATTATTCAAAAGAGTATTTGCTATGTCGTTAACATTAGTCAAACCCTCATCAACTTTAAGTTAAACGGTCATAGCCTATTCTTCATTGAGAAAATCGACGTTTTAAATTTGCACAGAACGATGACTTAAAAGCTTGTATTATTCAACAAAGTACAACCAAAAAGCGCCTATGTTTCGTGCGGATTACGGCCGGTGAGCATCACACTAATGCAATGGAAGTTAGTAAACATTCGTTAGCCATAAGCCCACAATGTCCCATCCAAGACATCAAAAGGGAAGAAGAACGAACAAAAATAAGTTCACTATAATGAAAACATCACATGTCAAGCGGAAGGCCATAAGGACACTTGCTTTCCCACACAAATGGCTAAACGGCAATCCAAGTTTTAAAAAGACTATTAGCAATACAGACATACAAGAAAGAAGTGAAGGTTTTGATCAGGAATCGATACAATTAACACACATCTCCCCTCAGAGACACCAAAGGGAAAGAAAAACCAAACACGAAATAACTGGACCCTGATGGAAACATCAATAGCGGAAAGCCAAACGGAAAATTACTTTCCCACAACATGACTAATTGGCTATCCAAAAGAAAAAGATATAAGCGATACACACGTTCAAAGATGGACTATAAGAAAAATAAACATGACGGAAGAGCCGCCTTTGAAAGGTCAGTGAAAAGTCAGTGAAAAACAACTCATCCTTGTCGTCCAGTACTTGTTCTGCAAATTTATTGCGCATTTTAGACTGAACGATTAAGTCAAAATGCTCTCTGGTCAAATGTTGATGAATTCTGAAACCAACATGCATGTTAAACGCAAAAAACATCGGTGAAGTGTTCCCAAACTATACATTTTCCTTCGTGAGATAACGCCCCATGGCTGATTAATGGGATCCAGAATTGGAACAAACGCTATTTCATTTCTTTTGTTCATTACATGTTTCGGGTCTTAAATTCTACACATGCCATGATTGTTATTATAAATGTCTTTAGCAACAAACTTTGCCTCTCTAGGTGAATCATTTCAGAGCATATTTGCCAGAGAACGGTTCGGTTACCTGAAGCGTAATCTAGGAAGAGCTGGTGAGCTGAAGCTGAATTCGAGCAATAATATGCAACAGGCCAACGGAAGCCATTAAACCCAAGGATCATGACTTGAAACGTATGAGTAATTAAGTTCAACTTTCTTTCGTCCATTAGTAATCAGGGAAATATTATTGTTTGCTTTTCCCGTATCACAAGCTCCGACTCGAGAGACGAGTCACCTGGTCGGGCAATTGTAAAATCATCTTGGAGCGTCATTTAGTCGTATATGAGTTCGACTCGCCTGCTAAATGGGTTAACTTTCTGCCTTTCAGACTCATTTGCAATTAAAACAAATTTTCAGAATTAATGCTTGGCTTCTGTGTTATAAAGTATTCATACATCTGTACAATCTAGCTGGTGGTAAACAAGCAGTTCCGACTGTCTAAGATTTTCAAATGCTGCTCGGGAGCGAACATTATACGAGGACGGTTCAAATATGAATGCAACTAAGCACATAAAAATGATTCCGTGATAGATTTCGATGAAAAAAATATTTTGTCCCCTCAAAGTATTCCCCCTTTAACAGATATACAAACTTTCAGTCTTCTGATCCAATCATTGAATGCATTTTGATAGTCTTTTCGATGTATACTATGAAGGCACTGGAATATTGCGGAACCGAGGTGTTTGCGCTGTACAAATGTTCGACCGGAAAGGTATTTTTTCAGCCGCGGGAACAAAACAAAAGTCACACGGAGCAAGGTCAGGGAAAATGGGGGGTGAGGGAGTTCAACAACCTTTTCCTGCTTCGGATAGTCCTGCACAATGAACGCCTTGTGCGATGACGCATTGTCATGTAGCAATCTGACATCGGCCAAATCAGTTGCGGGTCTTCGTTCTTTGAAATAGTGCACGACCCGCAGGAAAAGAAACCGACTGAAGTCGGTTGATTTCTAAGAGTGCCCTAAAATCACCGTGTCATTCTGTCAGTCTGTCATTCTGTCAGTCTGTCAGTCTGTCCATCCGTCCGTAACCCGTTTGTGAAAATTGGTGATAGTGACTTAACCGCTTGGAATATTTAAACAATTTTTGGCATACTGATAGATATCAATGAGATCTAACCAATGAGCTTGCGAAATATTACATTCCATTTAGTATAGCCTCGCCGAGGCAAAACATGTGAAAAATTTTGAACTGCTTCTCCTCGGAAACCGTTGGGCCGATTGAAGTCAAATTTCATATGGAGCCTCTATAGGATGGGGGAAACCAAAATTTGCTCATGGGGTCCAGGTCACATTACCAAAATGGCCGCCAAGCCATATATGGTCTGTCTGTCTGTCCGTCCGTAACCCTTTTGTGAATACTGGTGATAGTGACTTAACCGCTTGGAATATTTAAACAATTTTTGGCATACTGATAGCTATCAATGAGATCTAACCAATGAGCTTGCGAAATATTACATTCCATTTAGTATAGCCTCGCCGAGGCAGAAAATGTGAAAATGGTTGAACTGCTTCTCCTCGGAAACCGTTGGGCCGATTTAAGTCAAATTGCATATGGGGCCTCTATGGGATAGGGAAACCAAAATTTGCTCATGGGGTCCAGGTCACATGACCAAAATGGCCGCCAAGCCATATATGGTAAAAACCCTTCATTAATAGTCTTCTCCAGAACCACTGGGCAGACTTCCACGAAACTTGATAAATAGCATGTGGGACGTAGGCCCATCATAAATTGCTAAAATGGTGACCCTGGGTTGACCTTGACCTTCTTTGGGTCCGTCCGTAACCCGTTTGTGAAAATTGGTGATAGTGACTTAACCGCTTGGAATATTTAAACAAATTTTGGCATACTGATAGATATCAATGAGATCTAACCAATGAACTTGCGGAATATTACATTCTATTTAGTATAGCCTCGCCGAGGCGAAAAATGTGAAAATTTTCAAACTGATTCTCCTTGGAAACCGTTGGGCCGATTGAAATCCAAATTTCATATGAAGCCTCTATGGGACGAGGGAAACCAAAATTTGCTCATGGGGTCCAGGTCACATGACCAAAATGGCCGCCAAGCCATATATGGTCTGTCTGTCTGTCCGTCCGTAACCCGTTTGTGAAAATTGGTGATAGTGACTTAACCGCTTGGAATATTTAAACAATTTTTGGCATACTGATAGATATCAATGAGATCTTACCAATGAACTTGTGAAATATTACATTCCATTTAGTATAGCCTCGCCGAGGCAAAAAATGTGAAAATTTTTGAACTGCTTCTCCTCGGAAACCGTTGGGCCGATTGAATCAAATTTCATATGGAGCCTCTAGGGGATTGGGGAAACCAGAATTTGCTCATGGGGTCCAGGTCACATTACCAAAATGGCCGCCAAGCCATATATGGTCTGTCTGTCTGTCCGTCCGTAACCCGTTTGTGAAAACTGGTGATAGTGGCTTAACCGCTTGGAATATTTAAACAATTTTTGGCATACTGATAGATATCAATGAGATCTAACCAATGAGCTTGCGAAATATTACATTCCATTTAGTATAGCCTCGCCGAGGCAAAAAATGTGAAAATTGTTGAACTGCTTCTCCTCGGAAACCGTTGGGCCGATTTAAGTCAAATTTCATATGGAGCCTCTATGGGATAGGGAAACCAACCTGCTCATGGGGTCCAGGTCGCATAACCAAAATGGCCGCCAAGCCATATATGGTAAAAACCCTTCATAAATAGTCTTCTCCAGAACCACTGGGCAGATTTCCACGAAACTTGATAAATAGCATTTGGGACGTAGGTCCATCATAAATTGCTAAAATGGTGACCCTGGGTTGACCTTGACCTTCTTTGGGTCCGTCCGTAACCCGTTTGTGAAAATTGGTGATAGTGACTTAACCGCTTGGAATATTTAAACATTTTGGCATACTGATAGATATCAATGAGATCTAACCAATGAACTTGCGAAATATTACATTCCATTTAGTATAGCCTCGCCAAGGCGAAAATGTGAAAATTTTCGAACTGCTTCTCCTTGGAAACCGTTGGGCCGATTGATTTTTGTTTGTTTGATTTGAGGTTTAACGTCCCCGTCAACACTGTAAAGGTCATTTTGGAGACGTTGCTTCCAATTTTGTGGGACTTTTACCCGGCATTGAGATGAAATGACATCTCAAGCCCTGTCGCCCAATGAAACCAATAGGGTTTATTAGCATGGACGGTCCGCCTCGCACCGCGGTTCCTGGACAGGCTTAGATCCTCCAAGCAGTTTACCAGTACTAGTGTGCGGGACGGATTCAGCTCTGCGTGGAAGCATCATGCAGCCCATATATTTCTTCAAGCCCCTATGGGCGGGGGCGGTGGGCCGATTGAAATCAAATTTCATATGAAGCCTCTATGGGCCGGGGGAAACCAAAATTTGCTCATGGGGTCCAGGTCACATGACCAAAATGACCGCCAAGCCATATATGGTCTGTCTGTCTGTCCGTAACCCGTTTGTGAAAATTGGTGATAGTGACTTAACCGCTTGGAATATTTAAACAATTTTTGGCATACTGATAGATATCAATGAGATCTTACAAATGAACTTGCGAAATATTACATTCCATTTAGTATAACTTCGCCGAGACGAAAATGTGAAAATTTTCGAACCGCTTCTCCTCGGAAACCGTTGGGCCGTTTGAAGTCAAATTTCATATGGAGCCTCTATGGGGTGGGGGAAACCAAAATTTGCTCATGGGGTCCAGGTCACATGACCAAAATGGCCGCCAAGCCATATATGGTAAAAACCCTTCAAAAATAGTCTTCTCCAGAACCACTGTGCAGATTTCCACGAAACTTGATAAATAGCATTTGGGACGTAGGCCCATCATAAATTGCTAAAATGGTGACCCTGGGTTGACCTTGACCTTCTTTGTGCCTAAGTCAAACTTTGACACATATGCTTTTGTATTGGAAAAGTGAGAATGCATTTTATCCTGCAAACGATTCAGAATACAGTACTAAAGTATAAGATATATTTACGATAAGGCGCATTTATTGGGGGAACCGTTTTAGGTCCAGGTCACATGACCAAAATGGCCGCCATACCCATATATGGTAACACTCATAAAGCTAAAAGTATCTGGCGGGTCGTGCACTTCAGCTGAAGTACTGGTTTCTTCAATTTTCGAAGAACTTTATTCTTGTAAAACTTCGCATTTACAGATTTGCCTTTAGGTACAGCAACCTGAATAGCAGGGCCCTGATTTGAAAATAATATGGCATACATTATCTTCTTGACGTTCATGATCCGCTTTGCAATGCATGGTCTTTTGCAATACTTTGTTGCCCATATTTTGTTCTGAATCTTTCGTTTTGGCTCAAAAAAGTGAACCCATGTCTCGTCACCTGTGACGACATTAGCGAAAACTTCGCATTTACAGATTTGCCTTTAGGTACAGCAACCTGAATAGCAGGGCCCTGATTTGAAAATAATATGGCATACATTATCTTCTTGACGTTCATGATCCGCTTTGCAATGCATGGTCTTTTGCAATACTTTGTTGCCCATATTTTGTTCTGAATCTTTCGTTTTGGCTCAAAAAAGTGAACCCATGTCTCGTCACCTGTGACGACATTAGCGAAAGACCGTGCATTGTAATTTGGAAACATTTTAAGCAACTTCTTGGCGCATTGAACGCGTGTCTTTTTCTGCTCATCTGCCAACAGATGGGGAATCCATCTAGCACAGATCTTTCTCATTTTCAAATCCTGTTTCAGAATTGTATGAGCTGCTCCTAATGAGATGCCAACCATACTAGCTATTTGCCTAGTGGTGTATCGTGCATCGGTAGCAACTATGTCTTTTACTTTAGCAACCATCTTGGCAGATGTTGCTCTTTTCGGCCGACGATCATGTGGTGCATCTTCTGTTGAGCCTAGCCCACAGCTGAATTTCTGACACCAACGAAAAACTGTCGGAAAAGACATTTCGTTATGCCCATAAACCGAACAATGTCTTTGCACCGTATACCAAGAATACAACGATTCTTAATATAGGACCGTATTTCAACGGCGTACTCTGATCTTCTTCCAACTATGTTTTGTATTAGTATACAAGAGTAGACAGTGTTTATCGAACGATATACATGGCTAAAGTGGACGGATTTTAACAGGTTTGGTATCAATGTATAGGTAAAATGTTTTTCTACGCTGTGATATTTATTTTCAGGTGATTTTCGCATTAGAGCATGAGAAAACGTTCTACTTGCATTCATATTTGAACAGTCCTCGTAAACTCAGATACTAACAAGTTCAGAGTCCCATCGACGTTGTCTTAGATATGTGTTTATTCTCGAACTTAATTTTAAGCTGTAACTCTTCAGACGCCTCACTACTTATCAGGTCTTCCATTCTATTAGAAATCCAAGTTTCCAACTCTTTACCACTCTCCTCTCCCCTACTTGAGTCAGAGACCGGCAGGTTCATGTGCTTATTTTGTCCTGTACAAGGAACGTTATTTTCCTTTTCGATAAGAAGACACGTTTACAGAAGCGACTTCTGCTTTTTCCCGAGAAGCTTTCTTTGTACCGGTCTCATTTTTACAGCACATGCCTCACACATTTGCATTTGTTAGATCGTGTCCGCATTGTAAACGAATGTCCGTCAGTAATTAATGCTCATGATTCACAGACACTAGAAGGGAAAAATTCGATGGCAGCTGTTGCTTTACAAAGTTTGATTTTTCCCATAAGAAAAACCATCCCGTCCACAGAAGTCTGGGCAGGATGTAGATGCATATTTAGAGGGTTTGTGATACCTTGTGCGTTTAGTGTATTTTCTCGTCTCAATTAATAAAGAACTGGGCCCAGTTGTTCAAAGCAGTGTCAGCTTAACGAGCTCGTTAGTGGTCATATTGTTAACTGGTCTAGCAAGTTCAATATCTAAACTTTTGGTATTTTTGCTGAAAAATGTGAAAAATGTGAGACTGGTCACATTTTCCAGCAAAAATATTAGCATAATTGCCATATTTAATGATCAAAGTTTTAACTATACGTTAACTGAGACGTCGTTAGTTTTGGACAACTGGCCCCAAATCAACTGCTAGTTTGTTAACGACATATTCGCGCCTGCATATCATTTCCAGCTCATCTGTCACTGAAACATTTGCAGCGGAGTACTTTGGAACCTTGATTACACCATTTGATGAAATTGGCGATAGCAACATAAAGTATTTGTACCCACTGCAACATTCTCCTTGCAGGTATACCGTTTGTTTGTTTGTTTGTTTGATTTGAGGTTTAACGTCCCCGTCAACAGTATATACTATTAGGTCATTTTGGAGGCGTTGCTTCCAATTTTGTGGGACTTTTACCCGACATATAGATGAAATGACATCTCAAGCCCTGTCGCCCAATGAATCCAATATGGTTTATAACCATGGACGGTCCGACTCACTCCCGAGCTTTGCCTGGGCAGGCTTAGATCTTCTAAGCGGTTTACCAGTACTCGTGTTCGGTCGGATTCAGCTCTGCGTGGAAGCATCATGCCGCCATCTATTTATTCAAGCCCCGATGGGCGGGGGCCGTCTGGTATACCTTAACACTTTCGGCATTAAACATAGATATTGAATAATTAAGACCAAACTCACCATAGAAATAAACAAAATCCAAAACACAATGAGCACACTTAAATTATAATAACTGTGGCCAAATAGATTAATATAAAAAAATAATGAAATTTATCAATTTTGAAAATTGGGCTACGGTGCCAGCACCCATACCCACAAATCAATTTTCTGTTAATTTTGTTCTGTAAAACGTTTTGTCTTTGGAAGCAAGGAATACAACTCGGAATAGAAAAGTGCAGGGTGTACAAGTTATTCTGGGACAGACGGTCTAGTTTCGTCCAGATAGCCTCATCAGTGACCCTCAAATATATTTAAATTTCCATAATGTAATCAGTGTTTACAAAGAACTAGAAAATATAATCTGCGGAAAGATGAACGACAGGGAGACTTTTTTTCTTTTGATCGCCATTTATTCCCTTATAATCAGCTGTTGCGAGGTTCAATATGTTCTAGAAAAGGGTTATCCTTTGGATGTAAAGATCACAACACAGAACTGAAAGTATACAATGCCCCCAACAGTTTTGTTTGTTTGTTTGATTGATTTGAGGATTAACGTCCCCGTCAACACTGTAAAGGTCATTTTGGAGACTTGCTTCCAATTTTGTGGGACTTTTACCCGACACTGAGATGAAATGACATCTCAAGCCCCGTCGCCAATAGGGTTTATAAGCATGGACACTCGCACCGCTTTGCCTGGGCAGGCTTACACCCTCTAAGGGGTTTACCAGTACTCGTGTGCGGGTCGGTTTCAGCTCTGCGTGGAAACATCATGCAGCCCATCTATTTCTTCAAGCCCCGACGGGCGGGAGGCCAATGCCCCCAACAGTATCAAGACTTGTCTGTAAAGCATTGAAAAATAAAATTGAAGGCAATGATCAGGAATCAATACAATTATCTAAGACACCAAAGGGAAAGAAAGACAAACATAAAATAACTTCACTATAATGAAAATCATTACGAAAACACGCCTATACATGTACATATACATTGTAAACATTACAGCCGAAAATAAACGAAAAGATTAAGATGAAAAATTGTGATTTTTTTTCTTATTTCTGCTCTAAAATATGGATTGTGGGTACTCGGTGATATTTTTATTATTTTTGCTCAAAATATAGATTGTGGGTACTCGGTAGAACCGCCTCATTAAGGCGGTTCTAACGAGTACCCACAATCCTTATTTTAGAGCAGAAATAAGAAAAAAATAAGGTATATCCCTGCAAACCCACGTTTTGCTATATTAAAGAGGGGTCAAAATTATATAGGCCTGTTTTTGTGATGTTAACAAGCGGAAAGCCAAAATGACAGTAACTTTGACACAAAATGGCAAAAACGGCTGTCCAAAATAAAAGAACATCACCTATAAATACATGCAGCGGCGAACTATAACAAAAATAAACCATGACAGAAGAACCGCCTTGGAACGGTCAGGACAACGTTTAAGTGAGGGCTTAAATCGATTTAAGCTGATCACAAACCTCGCCCTTTGTTATATCGTGGTTTAGACAAAAACTTGCCGACCCCCGCCCATCGGGGCTTGAAGAAATAGATGGGCTGCATGATGCTTCCACGCAGAGGTGAAACCGACCCGCACACAAGTACTTGTAAACAGCTTAGAGGATCTAAGCCTGCCCAGGCAAAGCGGTGCGAGTGACGGACCGTCCATGCCTATAAACGCTATTGGTTTCATTGGGCAACATGGCTTGAGATGTCATTTCATCTCAATATCGGGTAAAAGTCCCACAAAATTGGAAGCAACGTCTCCAAAATGACCTTTACAGTGTCGACGGGGACGTCAAACCTCAAATCAAACAAACAAAGAAACAAATAATTGCGCATGGAGGATTTCTAACTCATCAGTGCAACACCTACACTACCTTTTGAACCCACCATTTGTTTTTCTTTTCTTTTTTTTTCTTCTTTCTTTTTAATTTGATTAAACCTGGATCGTTAATAAACTGTGGAGGAGAAAAAGTGTTGGCTTTGAAAGTTGGAGCACCGGTGATTGCACCAAGAAATTGAGCTGGTGGACTATACAATCTTTGAAAGGCACTGCTGGAAAGTTGATCTAGATGGAGAACCGATAGTTAATTTTGAAGGACGAATAGTTGAACTATATGACCCAGCAATAAAAGGTCTTAGCCTCAAGACTTCAGTTCCAACTTAAGTTGGCTTTGGCCATGACAGTAAATCGAGCTCAAGGACAAACTATAAAGAAACCGGAGATAGACTGTTATTCTTTCTTTGCAGTGGGAAAATGGGTGGAGTCACCAGATTATTTTGTGCGGCTGTACAAAGAAGCAATATTGTTAATGTCATTTCTTGTAAAGTCATAGAACGTCCTAACCCACAAAAAATCTCCACGAAATTCTACCTTTGGATGATCGATAAGGAAATCGAGAAAAGGTCTGCGAATTTGTGTGAGCCTCAGTTGCAAACATTGCAATGTGTCCGAAATCTTGCAGCTTCTGGTGGCTGCAAAACTCAAGATTCGAAATGTTGCAGGCGCCTGCATTCACTAGTTACTACATCGGCTGCACTTTAATATATGCAGAAATTTAGGTAACCACGATGTGTAAGCAAAGACACCTTTACAGTGTTGACGGGGATGTTAAACCTTAAATCAAACAAACAAAACGAGGTAAGCAAAACAGGGCGAGATTGGAACTTTAGATGCTATAAAATCCTGAAAACCCTCAGGATATCAGAAGCTGAAGCTTTAAAATAGAAGTGAAGGCAATGGTCAGGATCAGGATTAAAGAGTACTGCAGGTCATAAAAGTCTGGCTAAAATTGAATTTAGACAAGGACCATCGAGAGACCATATGTACATTCCTGTCCATGTATGTTATTTTTACACAGGCAAATGCCATCCTTTTAAATGGAATGGGGACACTTTCAGGGGAGGTAACTGGGTCAGATACCAACAGCAGTCATTTTTCAACTGGCTGGTGGTATATATCTATATCACGGCTCTAAGGTTGTAAACGGTAGTTTCAAACCTTTTGATGCAGATCAGTGTGGCGGGCTTGCAAGCGTTGGACAAACTGATATCAAAATTGCAACGCCTTAATATCAATTCATTTAAAAAGATCGGTTTAATTGCCATTCACTCCGGCTTATGAAGTCACGCACTGGTGCTTCGACAAAGTGACAGATCGCATCAGCTGGCATGAAAACGACAGCATATCTCATAAAATATCCTGTAAAGCTAATATTATTGAGGTAAGTTTGAAGGCTGACTGTTTTATTGTTTATAAAGGCATGTTAAACGATAATCAAAACCTTTGTGATACGGTCAGAAATGCCGGAATGTGACCCTCGGGATGAATTCTTCTATCTACACCTCAGACCCATGTAAGAGTCTCACAGTCTCACATACTTGTGTCATCATATTCTGTATTTACTATAGCCATTTTAATTAATTTTCCACAGTACATGTCATTTTTCATGGTTTCTTAACTCTTCTAGGGGGATAATAGAAATTTTAATTCTTTTTTTATTTCCCAAAGGTATCGCGAAGCTCTTTGTTATGTCTCATAAATTTACAATTTAAAAGCTAAATGATCGATTCTTTTTCTGTGAATAATTTATTTAAGGCACTAAATCCGTCCGTTACCACTGTCAAAATATATATCTAATAAGTGAATCTAATTAGCACTGTCAGATGATCTGAGACACGTCGGGATTGCAGTATAGACAATATTCCAGATTGAGTAGTGGAAGCAAAAGGGAGCTGCCTCCTGGTATACATATACTGTAGCAGACGATCTGTTTACTTCTTTTTACACTGTGGTTAATAGTTGTTGTATGGTGGGTTGGGCAAACAGGCAACATAAGAAAGAAGTGGTATCCCTACACGGGATTTCACACTTTTCTTCTCAGCGAAAGCAAGCATTTATATGAAGATGAAGACAAAACCAACTGTAACCATCCGCAAATGCTTATATGTGTAGGGCTCAATTTCAAGCATCACGAAAACACGCCTATATAATTTTCACCCCCTTGAACACCACTTTTATATAGTAAAACTGGGGTTTACAGGGGTAAACCTTATTTTTCTTATTTCTGCGCTGAAATATAGATTGTTGGTACTTGTTAGAACCGCCTTGACGAGGCGGTTCTAACAAGTTTGTTTGTTTGTATTGGAGTTTAACGGCCCAGTCAACACTATTTAGGTCCTTTTTGAGCTGGTCAGTTTACCTATCCAGACTTTCCTGGGCAGGCTTATACGTAAGTGATTATACAGTACAGTGCACATTCTTTCGCCAGAAACTGACAATTGCCCTTCTTGAATCAGCGGAAGGGAGAGAATGACCGTATAAAATAGTTCATGATCAATCTCCACGAAAGAATGTTGCCGACCCCGGCGGGAGTCGAACCCGCGTCCTCCTGATCACAGTCAGACGCGCATCCGACTGAGCCAACGAGGCCGGTTGTTCTAACAAGTACCCAAAATCTATATTCAGCGCAGTAATAAGAAAAATATCACAATTTTTCATCTTAAAATGTTCATTTTTTCGGCGATGAAGGTTACAATGTATTTGTTTAGGCGTGTTTTCGTAATGGAAGTAGAACTACTGAACCATCAATATGTGACGATAAGCAGGATCAAGATTCATTATACAGTAGAACTTCAATGGCTCGAACACGGATGGCTCATTTGCCATGTCTGTTTCAAACGTGTTCTTTAGTGTCTCAGAAATTCCTCCGATAGCTCCAGAAAACAATTAAGAACTTATTTAGGGAGATTTGTCTTATTTTATCGTACAAATTTAAGTTATAATATAATGTTATTAATCAAGTAATTTTGTATTGGTCTAGATACAGGTCTGAGGTCTGCTGTATTGGTCCGAGGCCGAAGGCCGAGGCCAATACAGCTGACCGAGGACCTGTAACAGGGACAAAGCGAAATTAATTGATAAATGACAATTTTATTAATAGACACCATTAAAAATATGATCATTGATTTTTGACCTCCGTGTTAATATGGATGACCTCCAACAATACAGGATAGTCAGTTAATAAGTGGTCATTAGAATCGCCCCGATGATTTATTTGTTTATATTGGAATCTAACGGCCCAGTCAATAGTATTTAGGTCATTGTTTCGCCGGTCAGTTTACCTTTCCACACTTTACCTGAGCATGCTTATACCTATGAGGTTTACTAGTACAGTGCACATTCTTTCGCCAGAAACTGACAACTGCCCTTCTTGAATCAGCGGAAGAGAGAGAGAATCACCACGAAAGAATGTTGCCGATCCCGTTAGGTATCGAACCCACGTCCTCCTGATCAGTGTCAGATGCGCGTCTGAAAGGTGATGACCACCAGTCAGACGCACATCTGACTGAGCTACCGAGGGCGGCATCACGTCGATAAGGCAATTCTAATAGGCAATTCTAATGACTACATGCGACATATCTGTATTATGTAAACGATCGAAAATATGTCCCTTACATTCCCCGTTATGCCACCTGACCCCATGATAAACTCCCATTGGTTGGAACTTCTCCTGTCTGAACGAATTATCAGAATCACATTCCAGCCATTGACGTTTGACTGTATTTTGTCTGTTACAGAAATTGAAACCAAACCATTTCAGCATTTAGTGGATAAATGAACAAGCTGAAATGTCAGACAAAGGGCTTGGTTCACAAATGCCTGTTAACTGCCATGTAAATTCCGATGTTAGCAACCTGTTCAATACATAATGATTTTCTATTTTTTTGTAAACTATGACCTCTTGTGTCTCCGACATTGTAGGAAATAATCATCAAAACTGCCAATATCTGAATGAAAATTATGTAAAAATAGACACAGTCTACTCCAAAATCGGACATTTTCTCCATATTTATCATAAAGAAATCAAGACAAAAATATGAAGACATACATGCGACAAAAAGATTTTTTGTTGAAAGCTCCGAAACTACAAGAAAAACATTTGATTAAATTTCCAAGGTGTCGAAGATGTGCATTCATTGTCAAATTAATGGAAATGTACCCTGTCCCCCTTCCTAATTTGTACGAGGCTCGAGCTGTCTTTACTGCCAACCAGCCAAAATTTAGGAGAAAAAATGGATCAAGATCAAGGCAAAGAAAACGAGACCCATTAGAAGGTTTTGCCTACGATGTTTTATTTCTAACGCTATTGCTTTGCCAAAAAAATCACGGTATTTTGGCAAGAACGCCGTTAACCAAACAAGGGACATTACTCTTACTGCAGGTCGCTGTGCGTCATTGATTACGGATAAGAGACTTGATTCCATGTTACAAGTTCAAAATAGGTTTGCCGGACAACAGAGCCATTTACTATGTAATTTTTTTAGAGTTTATAGACCCTTGACATTCATAAAGGGTACACTGACAGACGATTTTGATTTACTATGACAGCTACGTCACGTCTTTATCGATAGCAATCTTAATGTTAGGTGGTGACGTCATCAGTCACAATGGGCAAATGGTTACATACTTCGGTTAGCAGCTAAAAAGCCCCCGGTTCGATCCCCACTCCCGACATTTTTTTATTATTTTTTTTTTCATTTTTTTTTAAACTAATGTTATGCTTTGAAAAACACTTTTTATGCGTGGACCTTTGTTTTCATTTTTTACAGTTGGTTTTATCTCGGACCCATTAATACCGGTATTGATGGGTCCGAGATTTTATATATATTTTTTTAATTATAACCATGCTACTAAATGGGGGAGTTTTGTGAATGTATTATGTTTCTCAAATGAAAAAAAAAAAAAAAAAAAAACAGAACAATGCTTTTGAGATGTTTTATTAAATATTCTAATGCAAGAAAACTTCTATTGTCGTCATCATCCTCACGTCTATCGGGTGCTTCAACGCAGAGCTTAAACGACCGCACATACGTACAGGTAACTGTCTGTCCAGGCAAAGTGGTTCTAGTTGGACCATTCATGCATATAAACCCATTGGTTTCATTCGGCAGCAGGGCTTTGGGTGTCAATGCATCTCACTGTCGGGTAAAAATCTCACAACGATAGGAGCAACGCCTCCAAAATGCCCTAACTAGTGTTGATGTGGACGTTAAACCTCAATTCAAACAAACAAGTCTTCAGCAGACCACATCAATAAGTTATGACAGCAAGTTGGTATACGATGCCCTGCTTGTTGAACCCGTGTTTTTAAAAAGACAAATGGCAAAAAGATGCTCGTATGATAAATTCCATGTGTGATAATGTAAGTAGCTCAATAAACTGGATTCTGGGTTGAAGGAAATTCAAATGCAGGAATAAAGAGATGGAAATACTTGTCATATTTAAAATAAATTCATGTATAAAAAGTCGTATTTGATAAATCTATCTATCTATCTATCTATCTATCATTAATGAATACCAAGTGTAACGGTTATGGGTAAATACCACTTCTACAGCCTTGCTGTAGGAGCCGGCTCTTTTAGCGACGCGGGTAGAGCGGTTGGCTTATTCACGAAGTTAAGCAACGGATATCACGGTTAGTACCTGGATGGGTGACCGTGTTGCTTGACTTTGTGGACGACCCGGCTAACGCTACACAAGAAAAGGACCGGCCCAAGCACTGAAATTTGGGGGACACCAGAAAAAATCGGGACTGAATCAGAAGTACAACTTATTGTCAGCGTCCGGAGAGCCATGCGTAGATCCTCTTATCTGATATTTGAACAATTTATACAACAGTATTCCGTGAGGTACGTTGTCGAGGGCCTTGACGAAGTCTATGGTGATCATATCAGTCTGTGATCATCCAGATTGCTCACTATATCATTGTTAAATTGAGCTAATTGAGTTTCGCAATGCCTCTGACTTCGGAAAGCATGTTGACAGTCAGCAAGAATGCTCTCAAAGGTTAGGTGCTTGTTGCTGTTGCTAACTAATATTTGCAACAGGGGTTTCCAGCCATCAAAAGAACATAAGAAGAAGCGCACAGCCCTGATTTTACAATGACATTTAACAATCGAATGTATGTTCAGCAAAGAAAGAAAATACAAGCACCTCAGTTGTATATCAGCAAAATATGTCCGAAATGCCAGATAACGATGTTTATTAGCTTTCTGTGTAATTGAAGTAAGATATATATTATTGCATTGAAACGTTTTTGAAGTTAATGATTTTTCATTAATTTCTTCCTTATTTCATTCTTACTTAATGTAGCATAAAGTCAAAAATGCCTGAAACAAGAGGTCCATGGGCCACTATGCTCACCAGAGCTCAGATGGGCCACTATGCTCACCAGAGCTCAGATGAGCCACTATGCTCACCAGAGTTCTGGTGAGTACTGCTCACTGAAAGCCATCTGTTTTATAAAGCAGAGGCAGACCCAAGCCAAGCACGCTTCAGATGAAATTTGAACCCATTCGACCCAGTGACTTCAGAGATGTTATTTGAAAGTGCTGGCACCAGATGACATATGATAATGGACAAATACCCATCCTATAAGTTCCCCCAGCAGCCTTCAGCTCTGGTCAGAAAAAAAAACCCTGTAATGACTAATATGGTTAAGACTTCTATAGTCTCAGATTTATGTAGCATATGGTTGCTGAGGAGCCCAATGTTAGAAAGCGTATAGAGCATTCTGTGGTTTCTGAGGAGATGCTTATTTACTTATTTATTTATTTCCGTTTCCATGGCAGCCAATAAAAAGGAGCAGCAGCCTAAAATCATATGCCAAATAGAACATGGCTTAAGGAACATTTCTATGAAAGTTTTGTCACCGTATCTGCAATGACTTGGTAGTTAATACAGTTTTTCATTTTTCTAACTCTAAGTTGCCATAGCAACCAAACTAATGAGCCAAATGTCATAAAAACATAACCTTTCAATCCCCCAGTCCAAGGATTTTACAGTGGCTTCAGAGGAATTGTGGTTAGAAAGTTTTGACGGAAGACAGACGACGACGGACAATTACCTATCCTCCTATATGCGTCCTAGGAGCCTTTGGTTCTGGTGAGCGTAAAATACTTTTACTTGAAGAAAAAAGGTATATAATGAGCGCGTTATTACTATGTCAACTTGATCTGCCGTTCATTATCGCATCTCGTGATCTTTCATCAAGAAAGAGCCACTCAACTTGATACAGTGCGGCAGATCAAGTTATGTAGTAATAATGTGTATTTAATGAACGTGTGTAAACCCGTTCGTTACCATGGCAACACAAATTTTAATGATATGTTGTTCCATATAAATTGTTGCAGATCCTGGAATGCATCTTCCTAGTAATTGCAAATATTTGTGTTATCTTTGTATGTTTTCTGACCACACACTGGATAAAATTTAATTAAACATGAAGTTTTCACCTGATGTTCTTTTGTTGCTATAGCAACCATACTACATAAGCTTGGAGCTTATTGTTGCCGTTTTTTAAGATACCACGCCATATACTTTTAACACAAAAGATTTTAACAATTTCTTAAACAGGGCCATTTTTGGCCTTTCGTGAACCAAGCCCTTTCTTTTAGAATGAACCTGATCAGCGATTTCTTAGTATTATTTGGGACTTTACACATATTTATGAAAAAAAAAATTGATACGATTCATATTTGACCTGACCTTTATCGTGAAACCTGCATTTCAGATCAACATAACATGGCATATGATAAAATTTTGTGTAGCTGTTTGTTAACTATCACGTGAACTTGTCAATGAAATGAAGACCCCCCTATACCCCACTTTATATAGAGAAAATGGGGGTTTACGGGGGTATACATTAGTTTTCTTATTTTTACTCCAAGACATAGGTTTTGGGTACTCGTTAGAACCGCCTAAATGAGGCGGTTCTAACGAACAACCACGACCTATGTTTGCAATATTTGTAAGAAAAAGTATCAGGGGTTTTCATCAGAAAAGTAGCCATTTTGGAGATGAGAAATATGCACTATGTCGCACGGGTGTGTTATCGTAATTGAAACGTGTACATCACGTTAACACGTCCGTGAAATGAACACCCCTGCAAACCCCACTGTATATAAAGAAGAATGGATTTACAAAGAGGATCTTACATGAGTGTTCATGTATTATTGAATATATTAAACGAGTTGAGGAAAAGGGATAAAATGCTCGGCAAAGCCTCGCATTTTATCCCTTTCCCTCAACGAGTTTAATAAATTCAATACTGCATGAGCACGAATGCAAGATTCTATTTATCATATGACATTTAAAACGCACTTTATTCACAATTGTTTGCCGTTAGTAAAAGGGACGTCGTTAAGGACGTCACACATGTAATGTTAGGGGACGTATCTAGCTAATTTGCATATTTATTCCACTAGTGGATTATCGCAAATATTACATGACTTTATTACACTCTCAGACACGACGTCATGTGATAAATAGGTAAACATTATTTTCTTTCATCTTTCTTTAAACATAAATAGTGGGCACTCTTTAGAACTGTCTCATTTAGGCGGTTATAACGAGGACCCACAATCTATGTTAAAAACAGCACACACATCCTATGCTTGGAATATAAATCAGAAATTTTCCAGAAAAAATAATCGTTTTGGAGATATGTGAGAATGCGCCACTTGTATGTCGCACGGATGTGTTATAGAAATGCATTTGGGCAGTCTAGATAAAAGTCCATTGCAATAAGACACATAGAATATACCTCTTAAACCCAAGCGATTCTTTGCTACGAAAATGCATGCGTATCTTCCTGCATCGTGTGAAATCGCTTCGATGTAACATGAATAATTTACTGGTGGAACGTATATCAGATACAGACATTTATTCTCAGGGACGTAATCGCTGAAAGGGTTTGTCTCAATTTGTCACTGATAAGACAATCTTGTGGCACAATCCATGGAACCTACAACATATTTTAAGATAAATATCCTTTATGGCGACTGGTCGCCAGTGCCACTGAGTCATTATCCATTCCCGTGTGACATAGTGCATTAAAATGGCCACTTTTCTATTGAAAATCCGTGTTTTTTGTTTCTTATTTATACTGCAAAATAGGTTGTGGGTGCTTGTCTAAATGAGTCCCCACAATATATGTCTTGGGGCAGAAATAAAAAAAAAATAACGTTTACCCCCCCCCCCCCTCCCTCCCTCCCTATAAACTCGATTTTTCTCTATATAATGTGGGCTTTGGGGTGTTTATTTCACAGACATAATCACGTGATGTAAATCATCATTTGTTGCGACAGTCCTTGTAAATGAACACCCTTGAAAAGCAAACTTTATCCAACTTTACCCATCGGAGTCTAACTGTTGGTTTTCTTTTGCTCCAGCATTTCAGTGGTTTCTTGCTGTTGAGTTTTCACCGTTGTTTCATCTCTGTGGTTGTTTGATCATTTTTGTTCATGGAGATGTTGCCCTGATGCGTTAGGAGGCCTTCATGCGGACTGAACAAATTATTTGTCTTAATCGGGACGGAAGTAAGGGCGAGGATTGTGGCCACGTAAAATCGATTCAACCCCCCCCCCCCCCCCCCCACCCACAACGCCACTCAGTGGAATTCGTTTCCACTGACCGTTCCAAGGCGTTTTTCTGTCGCGGTTTATTTTTGTTATGGTTTGTCTTTGGGTGTTTGAGATGCTTATATTATTTAATTTTGGATAGCCTATTTGCCATTTTGTGGGAAAGTAACTGTCCTTTTGGCTTTCCGCTATTGATGTTTCCATGAGGTCTGTTGTTTAATGTTTGTGCTTCTTTCCCTTTGGCGTCTCTGATGGGAGCTGTGGGTTGATTGTATCGATTCCTGTTCATTGCTTTTACTTCTATTTTATCCTGGGCCCCGAGGTTATACAACTTTTTGTCATGATCAACAGCATATAAAGTGTCCTGTTTATTAATTTTAAAAAGCCAACAGATCGCTAAAGTACATGACATCTGATGGTAATAGCAACCCAAAAAATATTTAATGTTGAAAATTAGTGTTCTTGTAGTATATCCAACCCACCACTGGTAATCTATCTATCTATCGATCGATCGATCGATCGATCGATCGATCGATCGATCTATCTATCTATCTATCTAGACTAATAATTATTTTGTTTTTAAAAACGTATTTTTCTTTCTGCGTCATCACGAAAACACGCCTATATAATTTTGACCCCCTTAAACACCACTTTTATAAAGTAAAACTGGGGTTTCCGGGGGAAAAACCTTATTTTTCTTATTTCTGCTCTAAATTATAGATTGTGGGTACTCGTTAGAACCGCCTCGATGATGCGGTTCTAACGAGTGCCCGCAGTCTATATTTTGAGCAGAAATAAGAAAAATATTACAGTTTTTCATCTTAAAATTTTTATTTTTTCGGCGATAAAGGTGGCATTTTATTTGAATAGGCGTGTTTGCGTAATGTGGTGTCTACATCCAGTTCGCTCTACTAAAGAGACCACTATATAGACTATTCATGTAATATAGGACATGTACTATACCTTTTGTTTCTTCATATAAATGTAGCTCCAAACATAGACTGCTGGTACATGTACTCGTTAGCACCTCGCCGAGGCTGCTCTGAAGGAATTTAGAAGTAATGATTACACAATAGAGCTAAAAGTTTAGGTGTTCCGATTGTTCTTGGCCATTCAATCTCGTTTGGCCAATTATGATTCCTATTCACTTTATTCACAAAGATAAAGACTCAATTTATGCCTAATAATTATCATTCTTAAACATCTGCATACTCTGTATTTCTCCAGCAGACGACATTTTGAAATATTTGTTTTCTGATATTTCCCGGAAATCAGGATTTGACAATTAATTTGAATGGGGTGTCACATCATGAAAACATGTCTATATAATTTTGACCCCCTCGAACACCACTTTTATTTAGTAAAACTGGGGTTTCTGGGGGGTATACCTTATTTTTCTTATTTCTGCTCTAAAATATAGATTGTGGGTACTCGTTAGAACCGCCTCATCGAGGCGTTTCCAACGAGTACCCACAATCTATATTTTGAGCAGAAATAAGAAAAAATATCACAATTTTTCATCATAAAATTTTCATTTTTTCGGCGATAAAGGTGGCAATGTATTTGTATAGGCATGTTTTCGTAATGAAGTCCTGTTTTTGTGGATGGATATCACCAGTTTACGGTTTCATAATGAGCCCGGTTTACGTTAGCAAAGACTTAGTAGGTCATAACTGGAAAGACCAAGACATTACGCAAACACGCCTATACAAATACATTGCCACCTTTATCGACAAAAAGAAATAAAATTTTAAGATTAAAAATTATGATATTTTTCTTATTTCTGCTAAAAATATAGATTGTGGGCACGCGTTAGAACCGCCTCATCGAGGCGGTTCTAACGAGTACCCACAATCTATATTTCAGAGCAGAAATAAGAAAAATAAGGTATACCCCCGGAAACCCCAGTTTTACTATATAAAAGTGGGGTTCAAGGGGGTCAAAATTATAAAGGCGGGTTTTCGTGATGATCAGCCCGGTTAACGTTAGCAAAGACTGAGTAGGTCATAATTGGAAAGACCAAGAAGATGCGTTTTCTCATAACCAGGCCCAAATGTCGGTGGCAAATGCACTGCAGCCAATCTCAATAACAACTACATGTCAGAATCATAAATAAAAGATGATTGAACAACTGCTCATTTAAGGCAATTGTTCAAGATATAACACAAGTCCCAGACATTTTATTACCTCATTTTTCCATAAACTGCTGTAAAATCCTAGTAGTGAACGGAGATTGAAGATTCATCGTTTGATATGAATAATAAATCAAATACAAATTTTGCTTGATAGAAAGCACTTTAAATTGCTTAGAAATAGCATACCTATGCGATTAGAGTGAGTGTTTGAGTTTTAAGTATCATCAACAGCTAAGGTCATACAGAGACGGGATCTCAGTTTAAAAGTAGAAGTAAAACAAAGATCAGGAATCGATACAATTAACTTACTCCACCCACCAAAGACACCAAAGGGAAAGAAACACAAACATTAAGCGACCAGACCATAATGGAAACCTAAACAAAGGAAGGCCATAAGGACAGTTACTTTCCCACAAAATTGCCATATGGTCATCCAAAATAAAAATACACAAGTGATACCCACAGTAAGTAACAAACAACACCATAAATAAATCGCCACAGAAGAACCGCCTTGGAACGGTCAGTGGAATGATTTCCACTGGGGGGCTTAAATCGATTTTACGTGGCCACAATCCTCGCCCTTACTTCCGTCGCGATTTAGACAAATAATTTGTTCAGTCCGCATGACGGCCTCCTAATTCATCAGTGCAACATCTGAGAACCACAGAGGTGAGACAACGGTGATGACTCGACAGCAAGAAACCACTGAAATGCTGGAGCAAAAGACTCATCAGAAAGTTTAAAGACTCATCCGGAAGTCTAGAGAAGCCCGGGATCGATCCTGCGGCCCCTAGATTACAAGGCGAGTAGCAGAACCACTGCAACACGGAGGATTCTATCCTATGCAATTAAAGGGGAATTAATACACTTTTTGGAGAGGTAACTCCTGCAAAAGTTTTTTTTCCATATCAATAGCGCATCACGAAAACACGCCAATATAATTTTGACCCCTTTAAACCCCACTTTTATATAGTAAAACTGGGGTTTCCGGGGGTATACCTTATTTGTCATATTTCTGGTTTAAAATATAGATTGTGGGTACTCGTTAGAACCGCCTCGATGAGGCGGTTCTAACGAGTGCCCCACAATCTAAATTTTGAGCAGAAATAAGAAAAATATCACAAATTTAATCATACAATTTTCATATTTTCGGCGATAAAGGTGGCAATGTATTTGTATAGGCGTGTTTGCGTAATGCTCTATACAATATCAGGACTCTATCTCATTAGGATTCTGCTACAGTTCCAAGCTCCGCCTACAGCACCAGCCGGACCAACAACGGAGCCAGATATTTGTACACGTTTTAAATTCTCCTTACAGTTTAGAAATTATTCATCGTGACTACGAAACAGGCTGTAAAAGTTACTCTAGTACATGATGTTCTGCAGGTGTCTTTTGGGTTTTGGTTGGTCGTTTGGAACACATTGGACGACCAAAAGCTTCTAATTGTCGTTCAATAAAATATTATTAATTTAAAACTAACTGGAAGCCAACGTGGATTCAATAAGAAAAGAGGAACAGATAACATGTTCTTCACAACAAGGCTGCTTCAATGATATACAAGGTTCAAAATTGAACCTTTACGTGGCTTAAAAAAACATTTGACGCACTCAGTCGTCATGGACTTTGTCAATTTATATGGGTGGAGTAAGTTAATTGTATCAATTCCTGATCTTTGTTCTACTTCTACTTTGGTTGTCCGGAAAAGTTCATATAAATGGTGCAGCAGTCCTACCATGGTATACTTGCCCTGGTTGAGGATAGCAAGTTTTCGGAGCAATTCCATGAGGCTAATGGAGACAAGCAATAGTAGTGCTAGAGCCAACGCTTTTAAGTATGATGTTTTCTGCTATGCTCACAGATGTTTTTTACGATGGCAAGTTACCTATCAGGTACGCTTTGATAGGAAGCTGTCCAACCTAAGAAGGCTGGATGCTGACAGAGGTGGTAGACGAATTCCCTTTCGCTGATGAAATGACAAAGGGTGTTCCATCAGAAAACATGAAAAATTGTTGATCATAGAGGATCTCGCATGACTGTTCATGTATTAATGAATTTATTAAACGAGTGCAGGAAAAGGAATAAAATGCGAGGCTTTGCCGAGCATTTTATCCCTTTTCCTCAACGAGTTTAATAAATTCAATAATACATGACCACGAATGCAAGATTCTTTTTATCATATGACATTTATAACGCATTTTATTCACGTTTATTTACAAAAATATCAATATTCCGCCATTAATAAAAACGACGTCGTTTAGGACGTCGTACTTGTAACGTTACGGGACGTATCTACCTAATTTGCCTTTTTAATGCACAAGTGGATTATCAAAAATATTACATGGCGTTATTACATTCTCAGACGCGACGTCATATGATAAAAGAATATCTGCTTTATGAGACAGCTATGATGTCACAGTCAGTATAAAAAGTCTGCGGTGGTATATCAGCCGGCACCTGGAAAGCATTACAAGGAGACTACCACCACTGTGAAAGGTCAACGGTCGGTTGCAATTAAGGCGTAACTATACCAAATTTAGTGACACAGAGGCCTTTCTGATATTAAATCTTCATCAGTGTGTCTCAACCCCAAAGTTTTGAAACCGAGACGGATGATGGACAAGACCCGGCAAACACAGCACATCCCCCTCCGAGCACACAACGACCGACGTAGCCCATGAGACAGGTCAGCTGGATGCATCAGGCAAGAGAGCAAGACAAGGTCACGTAAATTCGGACTACATTGTCAAATAGTTGTGCACATTGCTGGTGAAGTCAAAATCAGAACTGTCAAAGCTAGCACTGCATGTGGTCGACTAAGTGAAAGTATTTGGGATCTAAGTGGAACCAGGCTTGGCACAAACCTGGACGTCTACACGGCCGTGGTGCTGCCAACACTATTATACGCATGTCAGTATTAGACGGTTAACCAACGGAATTTCAAAAGACAGGGCGTCTTCTATTTAAGCTGTTTTCTAAAGACTAAGTGGCAAGACAAGATCAAGACAGAGAGGTCCTGAAAAGGGCAGAGGTGCTGAGTGTAGATAAGAAAGACTTAGTACATTCCAAACCATGCCAAAGGTAGATTTATTTTATGCATGGTGTTAGATACTGGTCCAAAGATTAGTCGGCACTACCCAGCCCTTCTTGTCCTTATCCCGGATTCAAAGGCGACAGACTTTGCACATTTATTTTCAAGTTCTTTTATGAAACTTATAGGATCTACTATTTAAAAAAACATAAATGTGGATAAAGTATGAAATGATAAGAGTCGTTGGTTCACATCATAAAACCCAATGGATGCTTTTTAAAAGCAGCCAATTTGCTAACATAACGGTAAAGATAGAGGGAGGCGATAACAAAGGTATTCTCAATTGTTTGAGAATTTCTATTGTTGAACATCGGTCCGATAAATAGAACTCAAATAAGAAAAGGTGTTTAAACTATTTAAATCAATCGCCAAAGGCTGTTTCGAAAGTCGGTGTCCCTGTATTTTTCTGTCAAAATCGATCAACTGTTATGCCTGTACCTCTGAGGTGTATTAATGTTTATACACATCCTCGCATGTCCGCCGTTTTATCGTTTATTTCAAATAAAATTCTAACTTGCACATCTGCTAAAATTTCCATTAAATGTATCACGGTCCTGTCGATATTATTTCTCTTAGTTCAGAGACAACTTAAAGGGAATGGGAACACCTGGCAGATTTGTCCGCCATTTTTTAAAGGGATATAACTTTCGGGACTTCCTGTTGCTATTCTATAGGCTCTGTCCCACTGAAAAAGGGGTCTACTCTTAAAGGAAAGATTTGCTCCATAGGAGCAAATTCGTTCCCTTAAGATTCCCTTAAGATTTGTTTGTTTGTTTGATTTGAGGTTTAACGTCCCCGTCAACACTGTAAAGGTCATTTTGGAGACGTTGCTTCCAATTTTGTGGGACTTTTACCCGACATTGAGGTGAAATGACATCTCAAGCCCTGTCGCCCAATGAAACCAATAGGGTTTATTAAAGCATGGACGGTCCGCCTCGCACCGCGGTTCCTGGACAGGCTTAGATCCTCTAAGCGGTTTACCAGTACTAGTGTGCGGGCCGGATTCAGCTCTGCGTGGAAACATCATGCAGCCCATATATTTCTTCAAGCCCCTATGGGCGGGGGCCTCGTTCCCTTAAGAGTTGACCCCTATTGAAGTGGGAGATAAAAAAACTTTTGCAGGAGTTGCCTCCCCTTAAGGTGTTCCCATTCCTCTTAAATGGGAAAATATATTACTGAAAAGGGACTGAACCTTACCGTCTTAGGTGATAATATAAGAATCTTATATTGGTGTGAGAGGTGGATGGAAAATCCGTCCCGGGGGTCACTGTCCGGCATCACGAGGCTTGCCGAGTGATGCCGGACAGTGATCCGGCATCACGAGTCTTGCCGAGTGATGCCGGAGAGTGATCCCGAAGGACGGATTTTTCCATCCACACCTCACACCCATATAGGATTCTTTTTCTTGCATACCTTCCATTTCTAAGCGAGGATTTTTAATGCTGCAGTCGCTTCGTTACCGACGTCCGCCATATTGTGATGACACCACAGGAATGTTTAGTGACGTCACGTAACGTGCTGCGACGTCAACCTTAACGACGACCGACGACGCATACGAGGTCGTAATCAACCAGTGCAGTTATCAAACACGCGATTATATTGGGTCGGAACACCAGGGTTAGAACATAAATTTCTATCCCAGGGTAAAATCACGGATTTCCTTGTCTGGTGTGCAAGAATCAGTGTTCCAAACTACCCGGACAAACTGAACATCCTGTCCTCATATGCCAAGACTGACGGATGGATGGATGGGTGGATCATAGCAGCTGCTCTTTTAAATTGGATAATTATCAAGCATGTCTGTCGCCACTTTCGTCGGTAATTAAATGGATGAGTTGTTTATTGTTCGCACCTTTAATTACTCTATTATAAATTGCATTACATACCTTGCAACACAATAGAGCCGCAATGTTTATAGCTGGTTTTATGTTGACGGTCATATGGATGGATGGATGGATCATCGATCGATGGAGGGATGAATTGTTTGTTTGTTTGATTTAGGTTAAGTGTCCCCGTCAGCACTGTATAGGTAATTTTGGAGACGTTGCTTACAATTTTGTGGGACTTTTACCCGACACTAAGATGAAATGACATCTCAAGCCCTGTCGCCAAATGAAATCAATAGGGTTTATAAGCATGGACGGTCCGACTCGCACCGCTTTGCCTGGGCAGACTTAGCCCATCTGTTTCTTCAAGTCCCGATGGGCGGGGCGGTGGGGGGGGGGGGGGGGCGGCACATGAATTGCAGATGGTCAACATCACGAAAACACGCCTATATAATTCTGACCCCCTTGAACCCCACTTTTATATACCAAATCTGGGGTTTAAAGGGTAAACCTTTTTTAGCTCGTCTGTTTTTTGAAAAAAAAACTTTCGAGCTATTGTCATCGCTCCGGCGTCTGCGTTGTCGTTGTCGTCGTCGTCTGGCGTCGTCGTTCCAAAAAAACTTAACCTTGGCTATAACTTAAAAAGTATTAGACCTAGCCTCATGAAACTTCATACACACACTCATCATCTGAAGAGCTACATTTTGACCAAGGACCATAACAATATTGTTGATTTTGGCTGAATTATCTCCCCTTTTCCAATTTTTTTCTGAAACACATTTTTTGCTCTCATTTTAATACTATTCACAACAGAGCCTTCAAACTTCGCATGAATGTACCTTAGGACAAGACTTTTTCAGTGATACCACACTTTTTGATCTGTGACCTTGACCTTTGAACTTTGACCTATTTTTCGAAAATTTAACCGAAAACCTTAACCTTGCCCATATTTCCAAAAGTATTTGGCCTACCTTCATGAAACTTCATACACATACTCACCATCACAAGAGCTACATTCCCTACAAGTTTTATAACTCCATCTCGCAATTTGATTGAATTATCTCCCCTTTTCTCTCCGTTTTTTTTTAAATTGTTTTTGTCTCTTATTTCAATACTATTCACAACAGAGCCTTCCAACTTCACATGAATGTTCCTCGGGACAAGCCCTTTTCAGTCATACCACGATTTTTGACCTGTGACCTTGACCTTTGAACTTTGACCTATTTTTCGAAAAATTAACCAAAAAACTTAACCTTGACCATATTTTAGCTCGTCTGTTTTTTGAAAAAAAAACTTTCGAGCTATTGTCATCACTCCGGCGTCTGCGTTGTCGTTGTTGTCGTCTGGCGTCGTCTGGCGTCGTCGTTCCAAAAATGTGACATGGAAAAACAGACGAGCATGGCGCCGCTTGCGGTGCTCTTGTTTTTCCTTATTTCTCGATGAGGCGGTTCTAACGTGAACCCGCGATGAGCAGAAATAAGAAAAATATCACAATTTTTCATCGAATTTCTTGTTTTCGGTAGTAAAGTTTACAATGCATTTGTATAGGTGTGTTTTCGTAATGAGAATATGTATATTGGCGCTACCATAGAATTAAAAAAAAAAAACATCATGAAAGTACAGTCCCACATTGTACATATACATCCAAAAATGTCACCGAGTTCGTTTAGGCACCAGGACCTGGCAGAAAAGCAACGGGAACCCGATGAAAATTGCCGAAGATGAAAAAAAGTCCTTGAATTAGGAAAGAGTGTCTATCTGAAACAATGGCGTCCAATATGGTGTCAGAAATGACAAAATATTAGGTAAAAATTGTAACATCTTTCTTATTTCTATTTTCAGCATAGATTGTGTGTTCTCGTTAGAACCGCCTCGATGAGATGGTTCTAACGAGTACCCACAATCTATGTGTTTGAGCAAACAAAATGCCTGATAATGTGTATCACCTTAAACTCCACTTTTATCAATATAATGTGGGGTTTAGGAGGGTTTTCGTTTCACGGACTTATTATCGTGATATCTACCGGGTTGGTTTATGAGATATAGCAGCGTAAAGAAGTTTAAGATGCATATGATTTGGCTCGTTTGTTACATAATTTAAAACGGCGTTTCAGATTTTCAGTATCAGCGTTCCAAGAAAATGTAGTTTAAAATAAATAAACATAATTTCTTGAACATCAGTAACAAATCAGTGCAGTTCGTTTTTATACGAACATTCGTTATAACGACATAACTCCTATTAACAATATTTTCAATGGAACGAATCCGTAGCTCAAGATGAAACTTGCCAGTGGTGATATTCAATATTTCAAAATTCAATACTGAAAAAGCTAACAAACAAACATGTATTGGTATTTGTCTGAATCGCCTCTGCGGGGCAATTCTAACTTATGTACGTAAATTTGTTTCTTGGCGTTATCAAGGGAAAATGTACTTTATTACCCACTATACGGATTCTTCATAGCAGCAAATTCTTTACAACGACAAAAGGTATTTATTTATTTATTTATTTATTTATTTATTTATTTAATTTTGCTCTAGGAAACATGACCAAAATTGGGCAAGAAAAAAAAAAACGTTAAGTAGAAAAAAAATAAATGAAAGTGGGTACGAAATAACCAAACCGGGTTCAAAATGACTAAAGTGACTATATGTACGAAACGACGAAATTGAAACGTAAATGAGTACGAAATGACCAAAATGGTACGAAATGACTGGTCACCTGTACGGCGACGTGTGGTCGAGCTTACACTGAAGCGGTATCTCGCATTTGCCACGGTCACAAATCACTTTTCGAGCCCCGTCGGACTAGTTGGCGACTGATTTGTGGTGAAACCGGGCTGAAGTCCGGTCGGCGTCCCGCCGGATGTTGAGGCAACGGTGGTGGTCGGTAGGGGCCCGGTGAAATTTTAACTTGCACTTAAAATTCTCACCGAGTTCTCACCGACTTCTAGGTCGAATTAAAGTCGAGCAGAGCTCGTACCGACATTGGGACGATGTCGATTGCATCGGCTGGCATCCGGTGGTCGTATAGAGCGGACCCCGACCAATCAGATAATCGGGCAGTAATCGGCCGAAGCCCGACAGGTTATCAAGCGGAATCCGCTTAACGAATCATGTTTCGGCTGCCGCCGCTCGATCGCCGACCGGTTTCCTGCCGGCGTCCCACTGATTGACGCCCGACTATGTAAGGGCCCAATCTCCGATGCGTGCCAGTTTTTAACAGACCAGAAGGGATAAGAGGCATCTTGTATCGCTTTTCTTCGAAGAAAGATTTCTTTGACGTCAACAAATTGAAGGTTGTTCACCCACCAACCGAGCTGAGGCACGGGAGAAGATGCAGTTTATACACCCTTGGCCAACTGGACCATTCCCGGCGGGTGTAAACCGTGCCTCGCCCGGCGACGGGCTATGCCCGGCGGGGGATCTGGCGGACATCTGCGGAACATCGACCGATGCTCGGCCGGCTAGTAACAATCGGCAGGTAACCTGCAGTGCACCGGCCGATTTCCGCCAGGCATATATGCCGATGCTTCCCCGCAAAAATCTGGCAGACACCGCCCGATTCCCGGCGGATGCCCCTCCAGACTCCGCACGGCATACTTTTTGTCAAAACCGTACCGGACACCGGCTTCCGACCTCTTCTCGACTTGAACAGCTCGGCCGACCACCACGTCTAGTATAGCTCGGCCGGGGGTACGCTGAATTTGTGACCGAGGCAATAGCCAAATCACCGTGAAGCTCCATGAATTACTGGATACTTGCTATCCTTGTATATGTGAGCAAGCTTATGATAAAAGGACACTTACATTTAAAGCGACCAGAAAAGGCTCCACCGAGCTTGCGCATACAACTATTCTCCGTGTGTAAAGCTCCGCCAAGGCCTCCGCTACATGTCTGCGAGCTGCAAAGGGTCTGACGTCATTATCGTCACAACCCATGTGACACTGTAAATCCTTGCGTATCTCCAAAATGGTCACTTCAAAGTTAATAAAAGTTTGTGACATTATTTATCATTTATACTACAAACATAAGTTGTTGGTGCTCGTTAGAAATGAGTACCCACAACCTATGCCTTGTAGCAGAAATAAGAATAATAATGTATACGCTGTAAACCCAGTTTTGTCTACGTAAAGTGGGTTTTTAGTTGTTGTGCGACGGGCTGGATGCCTGGTGGTTGGGCCGGTCGCGGTTGACAGCTTTGCTTCCCTCTTTGGTTGCGCGCAGGTCGATCGGGCTCGGATTCTGTGGCGGTTCCGGCCTGGAGGCTTACAGAGAAATAGAGGGAGTTTGGTTTTATGTAATGTTGGTTGGTGCCTGGTGCTCTGTCTCTGTTCGGGACCGTCGGGGTTTGGCTGTTGGTTTTCTTCTGCTCCTATATGTTAGTGGTTTCTTGCCGTCGAGTCCTCACCGTTGTTTCATTTCTATGGTTGTTTGATTTTTGTGTTCTCGGAGATGTTGCACTAATGAGTTAGGAGGCCTTCATGCGGACTGAACAATTTTTTTTTCGAAATCGCGACGGAGGTAAGGGCGAGGATTGCAGATTTAAGCCCCACGGTGGAATTCGTTTCACTGACCGTCCCAAGGCGGTCCTTCTGTCGCGGTTTAATTTTGTTATGGTTTTTCTTTGAGTGTATGTTTCGCTTATATTATTTTGTTTTGGATAGCCAGTTGGCCATTTTGTGGGAAAGTAACTGTCCTTTTGGCTTTCTGCTATTGATGTTTCCATTAGGGTCTAGCTATTTCATGTTTGTGTTTCTTTTCTTTTTGTGTCTCTGATCGGAGTTCTGGGTTAATTGTATCGATTCCTTATCACTGCCTTCGCTTCTATTTAGAATTATATAAAGTGGGGTTTAGAGAAAAGTTCATTATTCGGACTTTGTTGTAGGCCGATGCTGTAAGCACTCTTTCGCGTGATTAGGTCATTTTTCTGTTAACATACCTATGGGAATGTTAGGTTATTTAGCAGGTTTTTTACATGTATCACAATATGTTTACATGTAGGATTGGAACTGTTATTAATATCAATTTAAATTGCAAATTTTCTAAAAATACCGGATGTGATTGTATCAAATGCCATCGCATCTTAAAAATTTAATAACGCCATGCAATAAATTCAGTAATCCACTAGTTGATTAAATATGCAAATTAGTTAGAAACAATCCGTAACGTTACACGTGTTTTAAATGTCATATGGTAAAAGGATCTTGCATTCGTGCTCAAGTATCATAACATTTATTAAACTCGTTGAGGAAACGGAATGAAATGCTCGCTCGGCCAAGCCTCGCATTTTATCCTTTTTCCTAAACTCGTTCAGTTAATTCAATGATACATGAACACACGAGTAAGATCTTCTAAATAACATTAGAGTACCAGAAGAAAACTTATACAGTTCAGAGAAGGTAAATCTATCCAGTTGAACACAATCTTGCCTGTCTTTTGAGTAGCGTTCTGTTCTTACTTCGAAAATGCCTTTCAGGATCATATTGTATTTCCTTTGCATTTATATATAAGGCTAGACGTTTTAAGAGAGGCCGACTTGTTCGGAAAGGAAACAGGAAGTCACACAGTTCGTCTCCCTTTTACAAACTGCGGATAATAGTCGAGGTACACCTATTTTCCTTTAACATTGTGAATTGACGTTTATATAGAGAAGTAATTCGCCCAGCTCTCCTGTGTTCCATAATTTAGCAGTCTGTTGACTAGGAATAGCTCCAGACATATTACAGTTCATTGCCTTTAGGAAGCGGACGTCAACAAATGTTCACTAGAGAAATTAAAGGGCATTAGTGAGGAAAGTAAGATAATGTCTCCAAAACGCATGGATTTTTCTCTGACAAATACATGTATAAGCGAAATTGTGTTACTTGTCTTCCAAATATAGATTGCGTGTGATTGAACCGCCTCATTCAAGCGATTATCCTGTTTGAAGCACAAATCATTTCAAATTAACAAGTCGGTGGTGTATTGATTTAACTATGCAACCCCCATTTCTAGATCTGTAGGATAACACGGATAGCTTTTACAAAAAGCTAAGTCTACCTTTGGCACATATTAAATGTAAATCCCAGAAATGTGTTTTACACATTTAACTGTCTTTGGCAATATTCTAATTGCCAGTCTACACACATGATCCTGCCGACTGAAGTATAATGTCTGACATGCCAATTGACGTTAACGGCGAGGCAAGTTTGTTAGCTCATCAGAGCCAAGTGCTCTTGGAGAACTCATAGCAGTGGTCTGTCGTGGTCAGTTTAGAGATGTCTATTTTGCATTAGTGTGTACAAATAGGACATCAAATATGGGATTGTACAAATGTGTCAGCAATTATGTGCTAGAGCTCTGCCCTAGGGCCTCTTTTTTTTGCGTGAAAGCTTATACTTGCTAGGCGCTGCTTTTTTTTTTCTTATGAAAGCTTATACTTGTTGTTGCATAAATATAATGGTCAACCTACATTGTGGGTAACTAATGACTGTACTCCCGTGTTAAACCCTGTGTCTATAATGTATACGCCCATGGGCGTAGACAATTATTTCCGTACTTTGTCCCCAGTCCACTACCGCCTCATACTTAATACTTAAATAATGATGCATCATGAAAACACGCCAATATAATGTGTCCCCCTTAAACCCCACTTTTGTACAGTAAAACTGGGGTTTACATTGCTATACGTTACTTTTCTTATTTCTGCAGAAATATGAAAAATATCAGAGTTTTTTTATCGCAAATGCCGTGCAATTTTCAAATATATTTGAATAGGCGTGTGAAATGATATACAGTAAAATTCCTACATTAAGAGCACCTTTGCAACTGCGATTTCTAACTAAAGGACACATCTAGTGTAGAAAAATCAAAGCACTGAGAGCACTGGTGGGTCGATTGTCTCCGAGTGTAGATTTGGAACGAGGACTTACACTTAGACATTCAACCCTTAAATTCCTGTGCTGTAAGCAAACTATGTAGACCCTGATCAGACGTCTGATCTGGGTCTACACTGTTTGCCAAGCCCAAACCATGAATCAAGCCCAGATTTTACTGATAACCTTTTTACGCGACACGCTACTCTGCTATTTTCTATAAATAAGTTGCATGGTTTTCGATAGTCACGTGGACAACAGCACGAATTCAGTTTCTGTCCTTTATAACATTTGGTCGATTGTAAACCAATCGACCCAATAAGAAAGAATAACTGAAACCTTCTAAATGAGCCGGCGCATGACAAAACCCACTATATGACTCGTGCTACGGTCAAGGACTCGGTCTGGTCGGAGCATTCTCGTGTTGCCCTATGAATAGCCCAGAGCATATAGAAGGCTCATGCGAACAGCGAATACTCTGATCAGACTGCGCGAATGCGCAGGCTGATCTGAGTCTTAGCTGGTCTCACAGGTCGTGTTGTACATTTCGTCGTGCGTTGGCTCATTGATATGCTTTTAAAAGCAGAAGTAGTCTTAATAATAGTAATTATAGTGGGTCTTAATATCTTAATAGCGAAATTTCCATCTCTAAACCCCACTTTATATAGAGAAAACTGAGGTTTACGGGTGCGGGGGGGGGGGGGGAGGGGGGCATTATTTTTCTTATTTCTGATCCATGACAAAGGTCAATGAGGTGGTTCTAAAGAGCGACCTGAACATATATTTGGAGTATGAATAAGAAACATTTAACAAAATTATACCAGACAAACAAATCGCTTTTGAGATATAAAAGAAAGTACATGTACTTGTAGATTGTACTGTAAAATTCCTATATGATTGGGACTGTTCAAATGTGTTTTTAAGACCTTTTTTGAACAGTCCTAAAAGTGCCCCATAACCAGGACATTGTGTGCAGAAAACATGACGAAAGAATAACTGAACCGTTCCAAGTAAGCTTTTTAAAGCAGAATTAGTTTTAAGTGTCTTAACGGCGGAATTTCGCCCATCAAGAATACACGCCTTTATGATTTTGACCCGTTGAACCCCACTTTTATATAATAAAACTGGGGTTCACAGGGGTAAACCTTATTTTCCTTATTTCTGCTTTAAAATATAGATCGTTGGTACTCTTTAGAACCGCCTCGACGAGGCGGTTCTAATGAGTACCAACAGCCTGTATTTGAGGTCGAGACGGTTCTAACGAGTACCAACAGTTTATATTTTGAGCAGAAATAAGAAAAATACCGCAATTTTTCATCATAAAATGTTTGTGTTTTTTTTTGTTGCTGTTTTATTCGGCAAAATTAACAATTTATTTGTATAGGCGTGTTTTCGTAATGGTACTTTCTTGTGTGTTATTGTAATACACTGTATTGTCATCAGATGGTGCACTTTGCTACTGAAAAACAGACAGCAGAAGAATTTACTCACTTCCCCTGTATGATGCATGAGGTTTAGGGATTTGGGGTTAAGTGGTTATATGTACATGTAATGTAACGGGACCCGTTAAACTTTAGGTGTCGAAAGTGTCTGTGTCACTGTTTTAAAATGATTGCAGTTTTGCCTCCTGTACAAACGTGCATTAGAAAGGGAAAGACGGAGAAAGGTTCCAATCGCCAGAAGTTTCCTTTTCACATAACAAACCCCATCCAGTTCAAAAGGTGGGTCTGTTGGTTTGTTTGTTGGTTTAACGGCCTGCATGTAGTTCATATTAAGCCTATCAGTTTACGTAACCAATTTTACTTTCCAGGCTGATACAGTACATAAGCGGTTATCCCGAACATTCTTTCGGCAGAAACTGACAACTGTCCTTCTTGACTCAGCTGAAGGGAAGCGGAAAATAATGAACACATTTGTAGACCATATTCTTTGCTCTGTATAAGTATAGTTAACAGGGGATGTATTACAGGGACTTGTTTATCTTATGAGATAAATGCGCAGTCTCGATAGAAGCTTCACGGACTTCTCATTACGAAAAATACGCCTATACAAATACACTATAAATTGTACCGCCGAATAAAAGAAAACTTTTGGTATTTTTTCTGCTCAAAATGTAGATTGTGGGTACATGTTAGAACCGCCTCGTCCAGGTGGTTCTAACTATAGTACCCACAATCAATATTTGTGAGCAGAAATAAGAAAAAATATATAATTTTTTTATAAATTGGGGGTTCAAGTGGGTCAGGATTATTTATATAAGCGTGCTTTCGCGATGTGATCCGAATTTTACGATACACGCACATTAAGCATCACGCTAACAAGTCCGTGAAATGAACACCCCCTTACACCCCACTTCATATAGCGAAAACAGGGGTTTACGGGGGTATACATTATTTTCTTTATTTCTGCTCCTAGACACAGGTTGTGGGTACTCGTTAGAACCGCCTCAATGAGGCGGTTCTAACGAGCACCCACAACCTATGTTTTGAGTATAGATAAGAAAAATATCACAAATTTTCGTCAGAAAAGTTACCTATTTTGAGGTTTGAAAACATGCTCTATATCACACGGATGTGTTATCGTAATGATACACGCACATTAAGCCACTAGATGTAGCATGAAGCTGGTGCATATTCTTGAAAATAATTCTTAGATTATCCATAAAAAGTGGGCGTTTCCAACGCATTAAGACAGAAGCATTCTGCTGTTTTGGCATTCCACTGACATTATGTAAAAAAGATCCGGCGCTTGGAACATATTCCAAACTGTTGTGGGCAATGACCATTCTGTTACAAATGAAACGTTTCTGTAGATTACTCATTCAAACAACGAGTCGCTACTCTTAAGAAACAATTAGATCACTGCTATACAAACAGTGAAGGAGGACCCCAATGTCCTAACTGCAGGCTGGTCAGAGTCTTTTATGTTTGGTTGTCCTTGAATTGCTTAGGAAGTGTCTGTACATTGTACCCATAGATAATTTTAAGCAATGACCTAGATTGTTAATCAGACTCATCAGGCTGATTACATACAATGTTTGGAGAACGTGAAATGGTGTATATTATATATCTTCTTGACTTTGCCTTCGTTCCGTTTTGTACAAAGACCAACACATTAACACATGTGCAATTGAACTTAAATGACCGTTGGAACTATGCATCACGAAAACACCTATATAACTTTGACCCTCGCAAACCCAACTTTCATACAGAAAAACTTGGGTTTACAGGGGTAGACATTATTTTTCTTATTTCTGCTCAAAAATATAGATTATGGGCACTCATTAGAACCGCCTCACCGACAATCCTCTGTTTAGAGCAGAAAATATGAAAACATTATGTAATTTCTAATTTTTTGTTGGCATAATCCTCAATAAATTTGAATAGGCGTGTTTTCATAATGTGTTTATTTGTTCGAGGTGTAACGTCCCCGTCAACACTATTTAGGTCATTTGCTTCCAGTTTTGTGGACTTTTTACCCCACACTGAGATGAAATTGCACCTCAATCACTGCTGCCGAATGAAACCAGTAGGGACGGTGTTCTCGGAGATGTTGCGCTGATACGTTAGGAAGCCTTCGTGCGGACTGAACAAATTATTTGTCAAAAACGCGACGGAATCAAGCGCGAGGATTGCGGCCGCGTAAAATCGATTTAAGCCCCCCCCCCCCCCCCCTCCTCCCCCCCCCCCCCCCCCCCCCCCGCACACACACACACACAGTGAAATTCGTTTTAGGCACCGTTCAAAGGCGGTTCTTCTGTCGCGGTTTGCTTTATTATGGTTTGTGTTTGTGGGTATGTATCGTTTATCTATTTTCGTTTTGGATAGCCAATTGGTCATTTTGCGGGAAAGTAACTGTTCTTTTGGCTTTCCTCTATTGATATTTCCCATTAGGGTCTAGTTATTTAATGTTTGTGTTTCTTTCCCTTTGGTGTCTCTGCTGGGAGGTGCGGGTTAATTGTATCGATTCCTGGTCATTGCCTTCGATTCTATTTTAGCAGTACTCACGTGCGGTTGGTTTCAGCTCTGCGTGGAAGCATCATGCAGCCCTATCTATTTCTCCAAGCCCCGATGGTCGGAAACCATTGTTTTCGTAATAAAAGTCTGTTCAGGACAGGGGTATTTCGAGGTTAATGTTAGTATTGGCACCAGACCAGCAAGTATAATTGGAATAATTAAAGGATTTGTGTATCTTTCAGATCTTCTATCAAATATGCTATATTGCAAGCACACATTAGACTCGCCTCATTGAGGCGATTCTAATGAGTGCAGACAATATGCATTCCATGATAAAATATTAAAATAAATAAGTTCTGAATAGTTAGATCCTTTGTAAGGAAAGAATACACCAAATAAACGAAAATAGCAGACTCGGTTTTATTGAGTCTGTTCATGACCAGTACTGAAATGTGCTACACCGGCCACGCCCCCCTAGCACCGGCTTAAGCAGAACTCTATTTTCAAAATGATTCTAAATGAACTCAATGATCCCAAAGGACCAGAAAATATAATCTGCACTATGATGCATGTACGGGGAGACTTTTTACGGCCACCACACGGCACAGCACCAGCTGCAGTGAAGATAAATAAGTTCTGATAGTTAGATCCTTTGGAAGCAAAGAATACACCAAATAAACGATAAAACTGTGTGTTTGTTATTTGGCGCTGCCGGAACTACAGATTCTGAACCTATTCCAATTAACCATGGTCAAGTTAACGATCCATCGACGCTCAAAATATTGATATTCTACTGTATAATAATAAGTATAGAGACGTCTTTCATAGCACTTAAATAAGCATTTTACACCTGAAATTATATAATACGTGACCATAGATTTTAGGTGCTCGTTCGGCCCCCACCAGTAGGGGCTTGAAGAAATATATGGGCTGCACGATGCTTCCACGCAGAGCTGAATCCGGCCCGCACACTAGTACTGGTAAATCGCTTAGAGGATCTAAGCCTGTCCAGGAACCGCGGTGCGAGGCGGACCGTCCATGCTAATAAACCCTATTGGTTTCATTGGGCAACAGGGCTTGAGATGTCATTTCATCTCAATGTCGGGTAAAAGTCCCACAAAATTGGAAGCAACGTCTCCAAAATGACCTTTACAGTGTTGACGGGGACGTTAAACCTCAAATCAAACAAACAAATTTAGGTGCTCGTTAGAACCCCCATGAGGCGGTTCTAACGAGTGCCAACATTGTATGTGTTTGAGCATTTATAAAACTACGTTTCAAAACATTTTTCACCTGAAATTTATGAATTTTGACCTTTATTCTGCTCCAAACATAGATTTTATAGGTGCTCATTAGAACCGTCTCAATGAGGCACTCGTATGTTTTAGCGCAACAATAAGGTTAATAATGCATTCCCATGTAAACAAACTTGTCCCTATATAAAGTGGCGTTTACAAGGGTATTTATTGCACAGAGTATATAACATCACGAAAATATACCTATATATTCTTGACCCCCTTGAACTCCACTTTTATATAGTAAAACTGGGGTTTAAAGGGGTAAACCTTATTTTTTCTTATTTCTGCTCCAAAATATAGGTTGTGGGTACTCGTTAGAACCGCCTCGATGAGGCGGTTCTAACGAGTACCTACAATCTATATTTTGAGCAGATATTAAGAAAAATATCACAATATTTCATCTTAAAATGTGTGTTTATTGTTTTCGGTGGTAAAGTTTACAATGCATGTGTATAGGTGGGTTTTCGTAATGACATGATAAGTCGACTGACATTTCGTTTTCCAACTCTTTGCCCCATTGGAAAGCATGTTTCTTATGCTGTAACAAGTGGATGCCAACTTTAATAGAATGTGCAGTTGTGCTTTGCATGTTCTAGTAATGTAGTCTGTATCGCTGAAATGACAGTATTCTTGTAGATAAGCAGATGACAAGATAATTTCTTTGCAGTATTCCTCGACTCTGAGAGAAACCATATGGTCGTGTGTAGCAAATTCCTTCCTATACGATACGTTAATAAGTCCGAAAAAATGACAATCCTTGTAAACCCACTTTATACATGTACATGGAGACAAAACCGGATTTAACCGGCCCCGATAGCTCAGTTGGTAGAGTGTCCGCTCCGGGGAACGGGAGGTCTCGGGTTCGATCCCGGGCCGCGACATACCAAAGTCGTTAAAAATGGTACTAGCTGTTCCTCGCTTGGCACTCAGATTTACGGGGTAGAGCTAGGACTGGTCGATCCAGTGTCAGGATAATGTGACTGGATGTGGTATCATGTAATGTGTCTGGGACATGATACTTCAGTGAGGCAGCACTATAAACGTGAGCATTGAGCTCCCTGTCGCAACCAGACACCGTCGTGATATGACTGAAAAATTGTTGAAAGCGACGTTAAACCCGAATTCACACACACACACACACACACACACACACACACACACACACACACACACACACACACACACACACACACACACACACAAAACCGGATTTACAAGAGTATAGAGTAAAAGTCCTATACAGTATAAAGAGATCACATTTGAGACTGTTCAAAAGTGGTCTTGACGACTTGACGACCACTTTTGAACAGTCCCAAAGGTGATCTCTTAATAGGAGACATTGGGTGTAGAAACATCACGAAAACACGCCTATATAGTTTTGACCCCCTTGAACCCCACTTTTATATAGTAAATCTGGAGTTTACAGGGGTGAACCTTATTTTTCTTATTTCTGCTCTAAAATATAGATTGTGGGTACTCGTTAGAACCGCCTCATCGAGGCGGTTCTAACGAGTATCCACAATCAATATTTTGAGCAGAAATAAGAAAAATATCACGATTTTTCATCTGAAAATTTTCGTTTTTGCGGCTGTAAAATTTACAATGTATTTGAATAGGCGTGTTGTCTGAATGACAGAATGAATGAATAAATGAAATCCTCTTAATCAGCTTTTAAGGAGGGTGGGGAGTAATTCTTTTCTCTTTAGATTTTTTTTTATTTGCTTATATTTTGTAGCTTGAAATCTCTGCACTCGTTTGCCCGTATAAAAATATAGGCACACCAGGCTTTTTTTCGATTTATTTAGCCTTAAAGATGGGTACTGTTTTCGAATTTATCGAATGTTTCAATAGTTATCCCCAGTCATTGACAAATTGTCGATAACAATTGTTTAAAACAATATTTCCAAGTTTGGTTAAAAAAACACAATGCAGGATAATGTCATGTTTGCGTACCTATGTGTGAAAGACAAACTCTTTCACAGATTTTTGTCGAAACACCTATTTACAAATGTCCTTTTCTGCATGTTTTGATGTCTTGAGATGCAATTTTCGCTATATTTGAAAAAGAATGCATTTTTCGTCTTTAGATTTTTCTTATTTTCACATATATTGTGTAATAATATTAGATACACGAAATAGGCGTGAAATTTGACCATGTCACCAGGCATCTGAGCGAAATATTGCAGAAAAAAATACCCCACCCCCAATAAAAATGGCTAAAAAAGCATTAAGATATTGTTTAAATGACAAGAACAAGGATTATACCTTTATTATTGCACATACTTTTGCTTCCTTAATGTGATATGAATCAAAGTATTTCTATAGAATTGAAACACAATTTCATTTATAAGTTTTATGGTGTGAAACATGGATTTTTCTGGCCAAAAAATGCATGTTCTGATATAGCCATATTGTCGTTTTGTTCATGTTTAAAAGATATGAAGCCATTAACATTGTCGCAGACGTTCAAACAATGCCAGATATATGTTATTAATATACCTGGGAAACATTATTATACATTTTTAGCTTTCTTTTTTTGACAATTTATTACCCCACCCCCTAATGAAATGGGTTGATATTGATAAAAAAAAAAAAAAAAAAAAAGTACAATAAGCTGATGCAAAAGAATATAAAAATTTCCTTTTTCCCATTTAAGTTCCTGCCAACGTTATAGGGAAAGTAGAAACACTTCTAATTATTTTTTTTTCTATAATTTTGACAAGGTTTTTTTTTTTTTTTTTTTTCATGCCATATTGACCGGAAACGCTATTTAATTATCTATTGCCTGTTTATGCAAACTGTGAAAGGGAGGTGAGATACGTTATCCTTTTACTTTCCGAAAGTGGATAGAAGTGATGGCAATGACCTGGAATCGATACAATTACCCAACACCTCCGATCAGACACACCAAAGGGAAAGAACCACGAACATGAATAACTAGACCGTAATGGAAACATCGCTAACGGAAAGCCAAAACGGCAGTTGCATTCCCACATAGTGGCTTTCGTGGACCTTGAGAAGGCATTTGGTTGAGTGTCACGGAAAGTCATCTGTGAGGCACAGAGAAAATTTGAAGTGGAGGAGTGGAATGTTCGAATGGTCCAGTGGGTGTATGCTAATTCGCGGAGCGTTTTTGTGTTGGTTCCATTGAAGAATTCGAATTGAAGGTCGGTGTTCCTCAAGGCTCTTTTCTCAGCCTAATGCATTTCATCATTGTGCTTTATGTCTTGTCATGCGAGTTCTGTTCATGGGGGGGGGGGGGGGGGGGGGGGGTTGGGGGGGGGGGGGGCTTTGTAATCATAGCTGAATCACTTCAGTGTGCTACACCACTTCAAAGACGTCGCCTAAAAACTTATCATGTATATAGTCTCTACAATGCATGATAGCCCCGAACTGGCCTTGAAGAAAAAGATTGTGCTGCATGATACTAACCCAATCACTCATGAGTACGAGTAGACCGTCCTGCCCAGGTAAAGTGGTGCAGGACGGACGGTCCTTATAAACATATAGATTGTTTTCACTGGCTGTCAGGTTTCATCTCAATGTCGGGTAAAAAGACCCACAAATTGGGAAGTAGCCTAACCTCTCCAAAATGACCAATATTATGTTGACGTTAAAATGACATCTCAAGCCCTACCGCTCAACGAAACCAATAGGGTTTATATGCATGGACGGTCCGACTCGGACCCATTTTCCTGGGCAGGTTTAGACCCTCTAAGCGGTTTACTAGTTCTCACGTGCGGTCGGTTTCAGCTCTGCGTGAAAGCATCGGTAGCCCGATTGGCTGGAGCCGGTACATTGACAAAATTCTGTTATGATGGTGGATGTGTGGGCATACAAATGCTCCGTGTGGCACAACCTAAACCATCATCTTTATATTCGAAACAGATCAAATGGATTTTTTCTTGTACACCCTTTTGCTTATGCTTGATTAGGCCTATTGTTTGTTTGATTTGAGGTTTAACGTCCCCGTCAACACTGTAAAGGTCATTTTGGAGACATCGCTTCCAATTTTGTGGGACATTTACCCGACCTTATGATGAAATGTCAACTAAAACCCCGCCGCCAATTGAACCAATAGAGTTTATTAACATGTACAGGCCGACTCGCACCGCTTTGCCTGGGCAGGCTTAGATCCTCTAAGCAGTTTACCAGTACGCCCACACCTGTTGAGTACAAGATCATAATTATGGGTGCTGGCACAGGCTATTTGTTCACTGAGATGGCTTAACAGTAATTGAACCTGAGACTGCGACTGACAGTTAAAAGAATATTGTGCGCTGCCAGGCATTACAGTCTGCACTTTTAGTCATATATCAAATATGGCAGTGTTTTCTTTCCATATATATGACGTCACGCAAACTAAAGTAAACGTCACCGGTCACTATTGATTCATTGTTTTGTTTTTGTTGACAAAGTATGGCCGTGGAATATGTGATCTGATAGACTCTTCGAGGCTACATTTTTGACACCAATGGAAAAATAAAGTAAACATCGTGCATTAAAGAGAGTTCAGATTTGCCATGGACAACTGATGGGCTGCAATCGGAGGAAACAGACCAGTAGCTGAAAAAATACAGGGTTAGTCTGTTTATCCCTCTATTTTCCTGTGCTTCCAGCCATGCGGACTAGACCGGTAAGTAGTCTATGAAGTCGCAAAATAATTTATAACAAAATGCACATTGCAATGGTTATTAAATGTTACAAAAACCTCAGAAAACACTTTGAAAACTAAATAGAAACAAAAATCATTTTGAGGTAAAAATTCGAACCTGATTACGGCAGAGTCAATTATGCGCGACCCTCCTTAAAAGCAGATTTCGTTTTAATTTTAGGCGGTCTTAAAAGTAGAATTTTACTGTTCCTGGCCAATGCATAGATCGTGTGTGTATGTGTTTGTGCGTATGTATGTGTTACGTCCTACGAATAACTTAGATCATACGGAAGTGGTTTAATGAATGTTCCGAAAGTTTTGTTTGCTTTGTTTGTTTGATTTGAGGTTTAACGTCCCCGTCAACACTATAAAGGTCATTTTGGAGACGCTGCTTCCAATTTTGTGGGACTTTTACCCGACATTGAGATGAAATGACATCTCAAGACCGGTCGCCTAATGAAACCAATAGGGTTTATTATCATGGACGCTCCGACTCGCACCGCTTCAAGCCCCGATGGGCGGGGGCTGCTGTTCCGAAAATCTAGAGAGGCTGGATTCAGACTTACTACCCTTGTTTTATGAGGCGATTTGTTTAACCACTTCGCCCTGGGGGGAAGGGGGGGGGGGGTGGCTTGTTATAGGTTGTTGGTGTGCGTGTGTGTTTGAGTTTTACGACCCTACAAGTCTTACGGAGACGGGTCCTCAGTTTCATGACTCATTCGAGAGTCTTGAGAAGCCCGGGGTCGAAACCACGACCGCTGGTTTATAAGGTCTCAATGGGGCGGTTCTGACAAACATCACATCATATTTCAAGTAGAATTAAGGAAAATATCACACATTTTCATCAAGAAAAGATGATTCAATTATGGCTCGATAACACGCCTAGATAATTTTTACCACCTTGAACACCACTTTTATACAGTAAAACTGGGATTTAAAGGGGGTAAACCTTTATTTTCTTATTTCTTTTCTAAAATAAAGATTGTGGGTAAACGTTAGAACCGCTTCATTGAGGCAGTTCTAACGACTACCCAAAATCTATATTTTGAGCAGACATCACGAAAACACGCCTATATAATTTTGACCCCCTTGAACCCCAGTTTTTTATAGTAAAACTGGGGTTTCCGGAGGTATACCTTATTTTTCTTATTTCTGCTCTAAAATATAGATTGATGGTACTCGTTAGAACCGCCTCGATGAGGCGGTTCTAACGAGTGCCCATAATCTATATTTTGAGCAGAAATAAGAAATCGAGGCGGTTCTACCGAGTACCATCAATCTATATTTTAGAGCAAAAATAAGAAAAATATCACAATTTTTCATCATAAAATTTTCATTTTTTTTGGCGATAAAGTGGCAATGTATTTGTATAGGCGTGTTTGCGTAATGAAATAAGAAAAATGCAAATGTATCACAAATTTTCATCTTTAAAATTTCCTTTTTGGGGTGTGGGGAGGGGGGGGGGGGGCGGTAAAGTTTACGATGCATTTCTATATGACGTGTGTTTTCATAATATGATTCACTCATGTATATTATCCTAATCATTCCTCCAGAAGAGTGCATCCCTTCTCCGAGGAATTCATTTTATATTAAAGGAAATGAAAATAGAAATCTCGAAATTTCCCTCCCCTTCAAGAAGGCGGATATATCCCAAATGTGGCCATGCTATTTAAGAGAGACTAGACTTGTGCGTAAGCACTAAATGTAATTACTTTCCTTCTCGATGCTCCATTTGAGAGACGCTTTTCTACAATTTTGGCGTACATTCTTCAATTACGTTTAAATTGGTGTCAGATGCGTCCCCCGAGAGACGAGGATCTAACACTTAGAAATCGATAAAGTCAGAGTTTGTTTGAATTTTAACCAGTGACAATTCTTGCATATGTCTGTTAAGATGTTACTACTTTTTTTTTTTTTTTTTTTTTTTTTTTTTGGCAAAATTGGTCGCCACCCGACAAAAAGGATCTTAATGCAAACTTAAGAAAACTGTCTTCTCTATATATAATTTATTCTGCATTTAGACACGCTGTTGAGCATTACGATATTACATTCGTGAGACATAGTGAATTCTTTCAAACATCAAAAATGTTTAATTTTTTATGGAATACTTTTCTTGTTAATGCCCCAAATAGGTTCCGGATGCTCGTTAGAACCTCCTCATTGAGGCGATTCTAACGAGCACCCACAACCTATGTTTGCAGTATAAATAAGAAAAAATATTACGGATTTGCTTCAGAAAAGTAGCCATTTTGGAAATGTGAAAAAATGCACTATGTCGCACGGGTGTGTTTGCGTGATGTGAAATGTTAAGGGCATACCATGAAAGATAACAAATATACATGTTCATGTACTTCATCATAACGAAAACACATTCCCCTTTTAACCCTACTTTTATACACTAAAATTAGGTTTTACAGTGGTATACATTTTATTTATTTCTTCTCAAAATCATAGCAAAGGCGGTTCTAACGAGTACAATCATAGATTGTGGGCATTCGCTAGAACCGCCTCGCCGAGGCGGTCTTTATATTTTATTGTTTAGTGGCAAAACCATCAATATATTTCAATAGGCATGTTTTCGTAATGATTACTAAAACACACAGTGGGATATAAAGCTTCCTGTCATGGAAAAAAAAAATCTCAGCCCTGGCAGTACTGGTGAGTCGACTGTCTTTGAGTATAGGCTCGGAAATGGTTCCGAACGTTCGCTTAGTCCTTATAATTCTGTATTTTTAGAAATCAGTGTATACCTGATCAAACGCTGCGTTCAATGAGGCAGTTCTAACAAGTATCCGCGACCTTTGTTTTGAGCAAAAATAAGGTTAATAATGACTACATGTAACCCCCCAACCCCAATTTTTCTCTGTATAATGTTGGTTTAGATGAGTGTGATTTAGAGAGCAAGAGCATAATTGCATTAAGCAACGTCCAGGTCCACAGTACAGGCCTGCGAGAGCAAAGGCTAGACTGCGCATATTGCAGGCTTGTATGAGCGTTTGCCTGTCACGATATGCGATAAGAAATTTTTGAGATGGTTTTAAAGAGCACTCACTATCTATTTTTATAGCAAAAATCGGAACAAACCGGAAAAACCCCACTTTCCACCAAATAAAATCGTTAAGAGGGGTGTTCATAACACAGATGTTGTTACCTGAAGTTACAGAGTGAAACGACTCAATGCATGCATAAAGCTACTTGAAGGCCCCCTACACAGGCCAGTAAGAACAAAATCTCTGGCGAGGCAGCACTTACATGTATGGTCAGGTTCGTCTTAGCTTGTTCCGGTCGCATATGCGATAAATACCTTATTTTTTTACCAGAACCGTTATGTGTTAATGTAATACATTTACTGTTGTTTTCTGTGTTGTTGTTTGCTTGTTTGTTTGTTGTTGTTTTTGTGTGTTTTTTTTTTGTTTTTTTTTTGTTTAACAAAATTTGAGCTTGCTCATGAACTTAAGTAAAGCCATCACGAAAACAGGCCTATATAATTTTGACCCCCTAGAACCCCACTTTTATATGGTAAACCTGGGATTGACAGGGATATACCTTATTTTTCTTATTTCTGCTACAAAATATAGATTATGGCTACTCGTTAGAACCGCCTCCGCCTCGATGAGAAATAAGAACAATATCGTAACGTTTTATTTGTTCGATGGTAAAATTTACAATGTACATGTATTTGTATAGGCGTGTTTGCGTAATGTTCTACATGTCGGAAGCGCGCGCGCTTTTGTAGTACATAAATTTTACGAGAATGCTAAGAGCTCTTTTTCTCACATGCCATTTTTTGTTGTTGTTGTTGTTGTTGTTTGTTTTTGTTTTTTGTTGTTTTTTTTGTACTTGATGCGCATTACGAAAACATGCCCATACAAATACATTGTAAATTTTACCGCCGAAAAAATCGAAATTTTAAGATGAAAAATTGTGATATTTTTCTCATTCCTGTTCTAAATATAGATTGTAGGCACTCGTTAGAGCCGCCTGAACGAGGCGGTTCTAACGAGTACCCACAATCTATACTTTAGAGCAGAAATAAGACAAATAAGGTTTTACTATACATGTATTTATATTAAAGTGGGATTCAAGCGGGTCAAAATTATATAGGCGTGTTTTCGTGATGGCATCACGTGAACAAGTCCGTGAAACACAGACCCCCCCTAAACCCCACTTTATATAGAGAAAACTGGGGTTTACCGGGGTAAACAATATTTTCTTTATTTCTGCTACAAAACATAGGTTGTGGGTACTCGTTAGAACCGCCTCAATGAGGCGGTTCTAACGAGCACCCGAAACCTATGTTTGGAGTATAAATAAGAAAAATATCACAACTTTTCTTCAGAAAAATTGCCTTTTTTGAGGTTTGAAAAATGTACTATATCGCACGGATGTGTTTTCGTGATGGTTTATTCGTATTACCTGACAGCGCATGCGCATTTCCAGAACATAAATAGGAGAACGCAAAGGGCCTTTTTCTCATCCTCAGTAAAATAATATTTCTCCTGTAGTTTATTGTCAGAATACTAAATCACGTTTGGGATGAAAGCGATACGGTTGGGTGATGAATTGCAGCTGATTCGAAATTGTAATTTTGCAAACTAAAGCATTTTTTATGTGTTTAGGTTTTACGTCCTCATCAGCACTATTTGTGTCATTTGGAAGGCATTGCGTCTGGTCTAGTGGGACTTTATCCGACACTGTGATGAAATGACATCTCAAGAAAACCGCTAGGGTTTAAATAGAGGATCTTACATGCGTGCTCATGTATTATTGAATTTATTAAACGAATTGAGGTAAAGGGATAAAATGCGAGGCTTTGCCGAGCATTTTATCCCTTTTCCTCAACGAGTTTAATAAATTCGATAATACTTGAGCACGAATGCAATATTCTATTTATCATATGACATTTAAAATGCATTTTATTCACGTTTATTTTACAAATATGTCAAAATTCCGCCATTAGTAAACATGACGGCGTTAAGGGCGTCGTACGTATAACGTTACGGGACGTATCTAACTGATTTGCATATTTAATCCACTAGTGGATTATCGATTTTATTACATGGCGTTATTACACTCTCAGACGCGACTTCATATGATAAAAATTCTTCTTGTATGAGGAATAACTACATGTTCACTCCTCTTCCTTCCGCTGGTTCAAGAAGGGTCGTTTCGGTTTATCGCGTAACAAAAGGCATTGTCCAGTTGAAAATGCAGGGTAGGACCATGAGAGACAGCTTTATGGAGCATGGATGTTATTTTGTGACACATACGAGATATACAGTAACAGTTTAAGATTTCAGTTTGTAGCTTTAAAAAATCGATTTGAACAACTAAGCTGACTTAAAGCAGATACACCATTTTCCCAGAAACAATGACATTATTATGACATTATTTCAATTCATATTTGATAATTTCGAGATCTGATACATCTATTCAAATATTAAGCGTTTCGTTTTTGGTGTCAACTTGCAAAGAAAATATAAAGCAATCTTGTTGTACTACGGCTTCTCAGATCAGAAATCTTATACAATCTTCTTATATCAGCCACGGCGTGAGAAAACCTGATTTTGCCTTAAGAACATCAAAAGTGCGGATCAGACTGCGCATGCGCGCAGTCTGCTCAGCACTTTTGTGTTCGGGGCTTGGCTAATACAGATCCTCTTATTCCCGTTACGAAAACACGCCTGTACAAATACATTATAGGGATCAACCATGGTTTTTCATGCATTAACATTCGCCGAGTCCCGAGGAAGCTGTTTGAACATGAGGCCGAATGTTCAAATATCTTCCGAGGGATACGGCAAATGTTGATGCAATAACATAGACATGGGTGATCGTTGTTCTTGCATAACTTACGATTCCGACAGCAAACTTGACGAAAACGCCCCAAAGCCCCATATAAAGTCCATATAAAATCTTTAAATGCGACAGGCAAACCAAAATGGCGGCAAGTTCAGAATGTTGTTTACAATGACGTTGTCATGCAGTAACCCTCTGATGTCATCATAGAACCCTAAAACGCTACCTTCAGGGCGATAACGTTAGGTCGCACAACGTAACGTAAACAAAGCAAGGCCCGTCTTGTGATAGCTTTGTTTGTTTGATTTAAGAAATAGATCAGCTCTAACTGTGATTTGTTGTGTAATAAATCACAGTTTGGAGGTCAGTTGTAAAGTAGACAAATCACAAGCGCGTAGCGCGCGTGATTTGTCTACTTACAACTGACCGACAAACTGTGATTTATTACCCAACAAATCACTGGCTAGAGCTGATCTATTTCGATTCTAACACGCTGAAAATCGGCAATTATGTTGTTGTTTCCTTCAAAATCTCCCAATTTTTCGCCATTGTTAGAAGAAATCCCGCTAAAATTATCGACTGAAACACATGCATTTATATCCTTTTCTGACGTTTTCGATACGAGAAAATGACGTTACACCGTCTAACGTCAAGTAAATCGACTAGTGACGTCATAAATTTGCAGTTTTTAATGACGTCACACGTCACGCTCTTCCGAGCTGTGATTTGTTGCAGAATAAAACACAGTTATTTTGCATTGCCTATATAGGCGCGCTGTGTTAGAATTGATGTTTAACGTCCCCGTCAACACTGTAAAGGTCATTTTGGAGACGTTGCTTCCAATTTTGTGGGACTTTTACCCGACATTGAGATGAAATGACATCTCAAGCCCTGTCGCCCAATGAAACCAATGGGTTTATTAGCATGGACGGTCCGCCTCGCACCGCGGTTCCTGGACAGGCTTAGATCCTCTAAGCGGTTTACCAGTACTAGTGTGCGGGCCGGATTCGGCTCTGCGTGGAAGCATCATGCAGCCCATATATTTCTTCAAGCCCCTATGGGCGGGGGCTGTCTTGTAATAGCAAAAGCTTAAAATCCATGTTCGAACAGCACGCGAATTTCATGATTTGAACACGGTTTTTGCTGTTTGAGCACGGCTTTCGGTCCATTTGACAATAGCTTCAAACAGCCATGCGCACAGGTATTTATGCAAGAATGTAAGTCTACCACCGGAAAAAAACGAACCTTTAAGATGAAAAAATGTTATATTTTTCTTATTTCTGTTTAAAATATAGATTATGAGTACTCGTTAGAACCGCCTCGATGGGGCGGTTCTAACGAGTACCCACAGTCTATATTTTAGAGCAGAAATAAGTAAAATAAGGTTTACCTCTGTAAACCTAATTTTACTATATAAAAGTTGGTTTCAAGGGGGTCATATTGTATATGTGTGTTTTCGTCGTTGATATTAAAAGCTAAACACCCTTGCTATTCTGTGTAGCTGAGCAGGCTGGTTTGTCATCACGTGATCAAGTCCGTGAAATGAACACCCCTAAACCTCACTTTATATAGCGAAGACTTGGGTTTTTCGGGGGTGAACATTATTATTTTTTTATTTTTGCTTCAAGACATAGATTGTGGGTACTCGTTAGGACCGCCTCAATGAGGCGGTTCTAACGAGCACCCACAACCTATGTTTGCAGTATAAATGAGAAAGATATCCCGGATTTCCATCACAAAAGTAACGATTTTGTATACGTGAAAAATGCACTATGACGCACGGGTGTGTTATCGTTCTGGCCTGGTCGAAAACCCTGAAGACAGCTTTTCCAATGGCAGGTCTCTTAAAATAGCGGTAACCAAGACACCTCAAAACACAATTCATTATTTTATGTATTTATTTATTTATTTATTTTTTTTATTATTATTATTTTTTGGCAAATTACCAAATTAAAGCTCTTGCGCAATAACCGAGTTGTCAAACATGTTATATATATTATATTCTTGTCAAATTGCTTTTAAAATGTACGAGGGCAAAAAAGTAAGTAACCAGCCTATCCCATTTCCAACTGACCGAGACAATCAAAATTCTGGAGATGTGAAAACATACACTATGACGCACGGGTGTGATATTGCCTTGTTTCAATACATGTTTCAGCATGAGGGCTAAATTGCACCCTTATCATAAGATAAGATATTGAACGTCAAACATGCCTGGTGAGGCAAAAGAAACCTTTTCTGGTCAAAATCTCAGTACCGTGCTGTAATTCGGTACTTGTATTTGAAAGGGAAAACAGGTCAGAAAAATACATTGCGAGCTGACCAATGTTTATGGGTCTTCTGCACCATCGTATGCACAAGTTACATTCTGGGTTTGGGCATTCAAACGTGGTAGAATGTCTTGAGAAGACGTAATCAGTTCTGGACGCCCATCAGATGCCATCGATGTAAGTACGGGATCTGGTGTACTCTGATAGGCTAAATAAGTTGGAAAAAATAGCGATTGCATTACACATTTCACATGGCAGCGTTTCAACAATTTTACATGATCGCTAGGGTATGCGCAAGCTAACAGCCCTTTGGGCCCCAAACTCCCGAGCAAATGGCAACCAGAGCATCAGTTTACAGCGTATTGTTGAAGCGGATTAGGTCAAAGGAAGGTGATTTTCTTTCACGTCTGGTGACTGTAGATGAGACCTGGGTCCATTATTATGAACCCGAGAACTAAGCTCAAAGTCGAAAGTGGGTAGGGCCGGAATCTCATAGACCAAAGAAGTTCAAAACGCAACACCCTGCTGGTCAGGCGATAGCACCTGTATTTTGGGAAAATCGATGTCACTGAAAAAGTCAAATATCCTCTATTTGCTAAAATCGTTCTGTTCTTATAGCCAAAATTGCCATCATACGAGTGAATAGAGGATATTTGATTTTTTCAGTGTAAGATCGAATTTTATTTCACCGAATGAACACCATAACCAGTATTTTCACGAGTGGCGTAGGCACAAGTGAAAATACCAGTTTTGGTGTTCATGAGTGAAATAAAATTTGATCTTACACTAAAAAAATCAAATTTTCTGTTTCTTACATGCTTCAAAACGGCAATATTTAGCTTCACTAATAGCGTCACTAACCCTCAGAGAAAACTAACTTTGTTCCTGGTCGTTTCGCGTCAATTTAGTGGTGCCCAACTTATTTACTGGGTATAATATTGGGTGTAAACTAAAAGTTTGCACCCGAGAAGTAGCCTGGGATGGCATTTCTTTGAATGGTTACTGAAATAATTGAGAGATAAGTGTTCCAAAGAAGGTGCGGACAGATCTAACGTCGCGCGACAAAATACGTGACGTCAGCGTCGAAAATGACGCCATTAACGTCCTCGTAACGTGTGAACCGACTTAGCGTCAATTCTAATACAGTTCATTAATTTTCAATGATCTGACAATGAAAAAACTGACCACAAAATTAGATTTCGAGAAAAAAGTAGTCCCAAACAGTGAAAAATAAAATTGATATCAGTCACTGTTTGAAACAGTGACAATATCGTTTTCGATTTCACTGAGAAATCTCTATATTTCATTGAAAGGCATGTAAGAAAAATACTTCTTTTGGTGTTCATGAATGATTTTTTTTTTTGGTTTGGGTTTTACGGCCCTTTCAAGATTATTTCACTCATATCGAGCCGATCGTTAATCATGGGTGGGCGAAAACCGGAGTACCCGGAGAAAAACCACATGACCTTCCGTTGCAGAACTTGACGTCTCACACGTGACCCGAGCGAGGCTCGAACCCACGGCGGTGAGAGACCTAATGGCTAAGAGTCAGCGCTCTTATCCATTAGGACACGGAGGCCCGTCATGAATGAAATAAAAATCGATTCATTACGAAAACACGCCTATGCAAATACATTGTGAATTGCTTGGCCAAAGAATAGCAATTTTAAGATGAAAAATTGTGATATTTTTCTTATTTCTGCTCAAAACATAGATCGAGGGGACGCGATAGAACCGACTCGACGAGGCGGTTGTATCGAGTATCCATAATCTGTTTTGAGCAGAAATAAGAAAAATAATGTATAACCCCTTAAACCCAAGTTTTACTATATCAAAGTGGGGTTGGAGGGGGTCAAAATTATACAGGCGTGTTTCCGTGATGTTACGCTGAAAAATCAAATATCCTCTATTTGCAACAATCGTTCTGTTCTGCTATCCATGATGGCCGCCAGGGCGACAATTTTGAAATTATCGAAACGACATCTCCTCCCTAACCAATGGTCGGATTGAGCTGATATATGATAGGAGGCATCGAGGCGACTTGGAGATTCAGATTTGTTAAAATCGTATAGATGCATATCCAAGATGGCCACCAAAAGGGCGGCCATTTTGAATATCTTCAAACGACATCTCCTCCGTAACCAAAGGTATGATTGAGCTGAAATTTGATGGGGGCATCGGGGAGATATGGAGATTCATATTTGCTAAAATAGGTCCGTTGTGATATCCAAGATGGCCATCCTGATATTCTTCAATCGACATATCCTCCAGAAGCATAGGTTGGATTGAGCTAAAACTGCTATTGAAAGACGTGTGGAAAGAACGATTTTAACGTGAGTGTGCAACTGGCATACGTCTAGAAACATTGTTTTTGCCATTTAAGGGGAATGGGAACACCTTCAGGGGAGGCAACTCTTGCAAAAGTATTTTTTTGCTCCCATGTCAATAGGGGTCAACTCTTAAAGGAAAGAATTTGCTCCTGATGAGCAAATTCTTTCCTTTAAGAGTTGACCCCTTTTTCCGTGGGAAAGACCTGACAGAAAAGCCAACAGGAAGGTCCGAAATTTGTCTCCCTTTGAAAAATGGCTGCAGGTGTTCCCATTCCCCTTAACTGCTACTGAGAGACGTACAAGACGGCTCTCGTTACATTCTTCCGCCCAGTGATTTGTTGTAGAATAAATCATAGTTCCTTTTTATTGCCTATGTAGGCGTGCTGTGTTAAAATACCCGACATTAGTACCTTCATTGAGGCGGAAATAAAAGAGCAGTCACAATGTTTCAAAAAGGCAAAAAAAGTTTCCTTTTAAAAGAAAGGCTTCCCCATGTTAAAATTCCACCATTAATTAGATTTTAATTGTTTTTTTTTTTTTTTTTTATTATTATAAACAAACATCAAATGAGTCGAGACGTATACTAACTAGAAGTGAAAGCAATGATCAGGAATCGATACAACTAATCCACAGCTCCGATAAGAGACACCAAGGGAAAGAAACACAAACATGAAACAACTAGACCCTAATGGAAGCATCACTAGCGGAACGCCAAAAGGACAGTTTCTTTCCTACAAAATGGCCAATCGGCTATCCAAAGCAAAATAATATAAGCGATACACACACTAAAAGACAAGCCATAACAAAAATAAACCAGAAAAATAAACGACAGAAGAACCGCCTTGGAACTGTCAGTGAAACGAAGTCCACTGGGGTGTTGGGGCAGTGGTGAGGCTTAAATCGATTTTACGGGGCCACAATCCTCGCACCTTACTTCCGTCGCGATTTAGCCTGGTCAAAAAGATTTTAGCATGAAACTGCTACATGTCAGGAGCCTCTCAAAACCGTTTTACCGTGAAACTGCCAAAGATGTTTAGAAGCAGCAATTTTGTCGACAGACGTCTGAAATCAGCCATTTTACCATGAAACTGTGACCGACAGACACGTTTCGAAAACATCGTTGTTTCTGTGAAACTGCTTCAGACAGTCGTTTATATTACATGTAGTTTACATTAAACGTAAAGCAGCGATGATACCGTAAAGACTGTCACATGTACAAATATATATATGACAAAAAGGGATATTTCTCTGTGAAACTGCTTTTGACAGTCGTCTGTCATTGGGCATATCGATAACACATCCATCCGACATGGTGCAATTTTTCACATCTCCGAAATGGCTACCTTTCTGATGAAAGTCCAAGACATTTTCTCATTGTTACTGCAAACATAGGTTGTGGATGCTCGTTAGAACCGCCTCATTGAGGCGGTTCTAACGAGTACCCACAATCTATGTCTTGGAGCAGAAATAAGAAAAAATAATGTATACCCCTGTAAACCTCAGTTTTCTCTATATGGGCCCCGTCAAGCGATTTTGGTACTTATCGCCTATGCGAGCAGCGAAGGTTCAGGCGAGCCTGCGCATCCGCGCAGTCTCGCCAGAACCTTCTCTGTTCGCTCATACAAGCAGTGAATCAAGAGGAACCTTCAGACAGGAAGCCATATCCCTGGCCATAAAATTTGTCACGGCGGAATGCTCGAAGACACAAATTCGCTTGGCGGGGCTCATTTAAAGTTGGGTTTAGGGGGTGTTCATTTCACGGACTTGCTCACGTTGTGGCTTTCCTTTTCTCTGTCGTACAGACAAGTTCTATATGTGGTTTAATTGATCCTTCGGTACAATACAAAACTAAGAGAACGTTTCACTAATGTCATTGAATTCATAAAATTTCCTCGCCTCTTCAGAATTGATTTCTATGGAACTCCAGATTTAGGTCTGTCTAAAGTTTTGAGGTTTCAATTAATCATTTCTCAGACAAGCGTCACTTACTTAGGCATCTAGACATGTAATAATAGCTGCAGAGCCTGTCCAAACACATATTCTGTCTAATTCAATCACTCCATGAACAAAAACTAGACTGTTTCATTATTGCATCTGACACTTTGTGTGTTATTGTACATACCATGCCTTGTACGTGGGTACCTGGATGCGTCTTTGTCACGCCTGCAATCCAAAATGACATTTTATCATATACCGCCCATAACAGTATGTCATGAGACTCATATGACCACACGTGTTATACAGTAATAACGCCCGTTACGTCATGACACCATCCTTGCTTCTATCAAAATTCTTTTAAACTTCTTCGACAAAAGATCTAACTTTTAATCGTGTTATCGTAAAAAGAATCTTACATTTGTGGTCACTTCATATGAAATTTATAAGATGACCACTCATGTAAGATCCTCTTCTTATTAGCTTTTCAACACTGGAAGACGCAGCTGACAAGTCCGCGAATACAGTACCATCATCGCACATGCAAACCAGAGGCACATTACGAAAACACGCCTATACAAATACTTCGAAGGATTTCTCTATATAAGCCTATGAAAAACCAGTGGGCCCCGGCGCGGGGGCCATTTTGGCCCCACGGATATAATTTGAACAATCTTGGGTCCACTAGAAGTAGCTTCATATTAAATGTCAAAGACCTGGGCCTTCTGGATTCAGACAAAAAGATTTTTAAAGTTTTGTAAGCTATGTAAGCGTATATAAAACCAGTGGGCCCCGGGGTTGGGCCATTTTTGGCCTCAGGGCAATAACATGAACAATCTTGGTAGAGGTCCACTAGATGAAGCTTCATATCAAATACCAAAGACGTGGGCCTTCTGGTTTCAGACAAGAAGTTTTTAAAAGGTTTTCCCTATATAGGCCTATGTAAAATCAGTGGGTCCCCGTGTGGGACCATTATAAACGGCTCCAGCGTTGTATTTTTAACAATCTTCATAGCGGTCCACAAGATGAAGCTTCATACCTAATATCAAAGACCTGGGCCTTCTGGTTTCAGAGAAGAAGATTTTTAAAGATTTTCCCTATATAAGCCTATGTGAAACCAAAGTGCCTCAGGGCGGGGGCATTTTCGGCCCCAGGGCTATAATTTTGGTAGAGGTCCACTAGATGAAGCTTCATACCAAATATCAAAGACCTGGGCCTTCTGGTTTCAGACAAGAAGATTTTTAAAGGTTTTCCTATATAAGCCTATGTAAAACCAGTGGGCTCCGGGGCGGGGCCATTTTTGGCCCCAAGGCAATAATTGAGCAATTTTGGTAGCGGTCTACTAGATGAAGCTTAATACCAAATATCAAAGACCTGGGCCTTGCGGTTTCAGAGAAGAAGATATTTAAAGATGTTCCCTAAATAAGCCTATGTAAAACAAAAGGGCCCCGGGTAGGGGGCATTTTCGGCCCACGGCTATAATGTGAACAATTTTGGTACAGGTCCACTCGATGAAGCTTCATACCAAATATCAAAGACCTGGGCCTCCTGGTTTCAGACAAGAAGATTTTCAAAGGATTTCCCTATATAAGCCTATGTAAAACCAGTGGGCCCTGGCGCGGGGACGTGTTTAGCCCCAGGGCTATAATTTGAACAATCTTGGTAGAGGGCCACTAGATGAAGCTTCCCACCAAAGATCAAAGACCTGGGCCTTCTGATTTCAGAGAAGACAATTTTTAAAGATTTTCCCTATATAAGCCTATGTAAAACCAAAGGGCCTCAGGGCGGGGGCATTTTCGGCCCCAGGGCTATAATTGAACACTCTTGGTAGAGGTCCACTAGATGAAGCTTCATACCAAATATCAAAGACCTTGGCCTTCTGGTTTCAGACAAGAAGATTGTTAAAGATGTTCCCTATATAAGCCTATGTAAAACCAGTACGCCCCTGGGCGGGGCCATTTTTGCCCCAGGGCAATAATTTGAACAATCTTGGTAGAGGTCAACTAGATGAAGCTTCATACCAAATATCAATGACCTGGACCTTCTGGTTTCAGACAAGAAGATTTTTAAAGGTTTGTTTTTTTCTTATTTTCCCCTTTTGTTGCCATGGCAACCAGAGTTCTGCATGGAATGGAATTCTTTGAACTACTTGAGAGAGGACCACCCAGAGATCATTTCTACCAAATTTGGTCAAAATCTGTTCGGTGGTTTAGGAGCAGATGTCGTTTAAAGGAATTGTTGACGGACATCCGGACGGACGACGACGGACGAATGACTGATCACAATAGCTCCCCCGGAGCCTTCGGCTCAAGTGAGCTAAAAAGGGGGCTGCTCCTGAAGTTCAGTTCACTCTTGAAGGAGTCTAACACCAAGCTGAATACCGTCATTTGGATATACATGATATTGTTATAGGCCCAGTGTCTCTCAAAAGGCTGCGATTTACGCCCGGTGCGCTCACAGCAAACCAAGCTATAGTCATTATTAGCCAGTAGTCTATAAAAACCCACCCAGCTCGAGGGGTAGTACACGATGGGCCTCTACCTAGGACTAGATAATCACCGACTTCAGCATGTGGCCGCGGTCAGAGATTTACGCCCAATGAGCTCACGCAATAAGTAATATTCATTTAGAGCGAAAGGTTAGATCATATTAGTACGATGACTCTCTATCCACCACTTGATACTGGTGACAAACACCGCCTTCAGCACGTGGCCGAGGTCAAATTCCGTCTCGAAAAAGAACGAGACTTCAGAGCCTCGCTGTACAAGAAATACAGAAGTGGGGCTAATGCTGTTGATGGGATTAATACCACGCTTACTGCGGCTAGCGTAGGGCTCGCTGCTTCTGGCGTCGGGCTTTTGTCAACTATCATCGCGGCACCTGTCGCCCTTGGCCTTCAAGCTAGAGCGATTGTGTGTGGTTTGCTGGGTGTTGGCGGGAAATTTATTGGCCGGAGGCTCCAAACAAAAGCCAAAAAAAAAAACGACGAGATTCGTATCTTGGCTGAGTCAAAGCTGAACTCAATCGTAGACCGCATTTCTATCGCGCTGAATGACGACAGTATTATCTGAAACAGAATTTCGTCTGATTCTGTGTGAAATCGACAAGTTCAATCGGATGAAAGAAGAAATTCGTCTGCGATAGAAAAGGACTGTTTGTTTGTCGGAGGAGGAAAAAAAAGAAGTTGTTTCAACGTGCGAGAGATGAGACGTTAATGACGGCCCGTATCAAGCTGTTGGAAGAGTTGGACAAACCTGGTCACAGTGGCATTTGAATATTTCTTGCTGACGAAATTAAAAGAGCGCATGCTGGTCACGACCGGCGAGTATATATGTCACACTCCCGTCCTTTTTATTATCGCGAATTAGCACACAAGAGCCCTTTGATTTTGCCCAAGCTTTTTTCACCTGGGCACCTCGCCCGGTGGGGACCACCTGTGGGATGGGGCGGGTCCTACCGGGTTGGTGCGAGGGACGCGAGGGGGATAGTTGGGTGGAATTGTTTGTTTTGGGTTTCGGAGATTTATATTGCTGAATGGAGCTCGTCTCGGTGGTGAGGCCCACCCGGGGGGGGGGGGGGGCACAGTATTGTGGATGCGGGGATGAAACTCTATATACTACTACCCCTATGATTGGTAAGATTGGACGGTTCGATTGTCACATCACGTGAACAAGTACGTGAAATGAACACCTCCTAAACACCACTTTATATAGAGAAAACTGTTGTTTACGGGGGTATACATTATTTTTTTTTAATTTCTGCTCCAAGACATAGCTTGTAGGTACTCGTTAGAACCGCCTCAACGAGACGGTCCTAACGAGCACCCACAATCTATGTTTCCAGTACAAATAAGAAAAGTATCATGGCGCTTTTCATCAGAAAAGTAGCCATTTTGGAAATGTGAAAAAATGCACTGTGTCGCACGGGTGTGCTATAGTAATGATATATGGGTTAATAGCTCCCACATGATTTTGTATTTTTGTTTTGAACCGGACTCTGAAGTAATATGTGTAAGATTTATTAAGTTCAGAAACTTAACAGCTTCTTCGTTAAGTATTCCATCGAACAACTTAAGCATTTTATTAACGTGTTCCGTGTTTGGGACTTCCTGCTTTCGAAGCGTTATAAAACAGAATTCGTGTTCAAATCTCCCGAGAATTTTAATTTAATCCAGTACGCGTCTGGTGGGTTGTCAAGTTGATCATAGTATTGTGTATTGAATACTAATGCAGTAAATCCCATTTTATATAGCGAAAAAAAGGGTTTAAAAGGGATGCAGTTTTTGGAAATGTGAGAATGCACAATGCCACAATTGTTATCCTAACGAGGAAAATATTAGTGATAGAAATCACAACAATTTAGATAAATCTGCGAAGCTCACGAGGCTTATACTATCGTCACCATCAGCACGATGTCTTTGAGCCAGCCTCGGTAGCTCAATCGGATGTGCGTCTGACTGATGATCAGGAGGACGCGGGGTCGATACTTGCCGTCGCAACATTCTTTCGTCGGGATTGACAATGCATTCTTTTCTATGGTCATTCTCTCCCTTCCGCTGGTTCAAAAAGGGCAGGTGTCAGTTTCTTGCGAAAGAATGTGCACTGTACTGGTTTACCGCTTACGGGTAAAATGTAATAATTTAGTTTATAATAATCTATTTTAGTTCGATTGCGATGGAAGCTTCAAGCTTATTTAATCGCTCCGGATGTTTTCACGCGCGCGAGAGAGGCAGTGCCTATTCAACCATTGCTACCCATTTACACCTGGGTTGAGTGAGGCAGTGTCATTATGTGTCTTGCCTAAGGACACACCGGGTGCCGGATTCGAACGCACAACCTCTCGATCATGAGTCGAACGCGTTAACCACTGCGCTATCGAGGCCGTTAATCTCCAAAACAAACAAACAAACGATGTTTTAAGCGCATTAAGAATACCTTTGTTCCATTTCAACTAAATGTTGCAACCGTAATGTAACATTTAAAATGTAATAGATAAATTGACCGGCTCAAAAATGACATAAACAGTGTTGACTGGGCCGTTAATCTCCAAAACAAACAAACAAACAAATGATGTCTTTGGCGCATTAAGAATACCTTTGTTCCATATCCACTAAATGTTGCAACCGTAATGTATACATGTTAACAAGTCCGTGCAATAAACACCCCTCTAAACCCCGCTTTATGTACAGACATTACGCAAACACGCCTATACAAATACACTGCCACCTTTATCGCCGAAAAAATGAAAATTTTGTGATGAAAAATTGTGATATTTTTCTTATTTCTGCTCAAAATATAAATTGTGCCACTCGTTAGAACCGCCTCGTCGAGGCGTTTCTAACGAGTACCCACAATCTATATTTTAAAGCAGGTATAAGAAAAATAAGGCATACCCCCGGAAACCCCAGTTTTACTATATAAAAGTGGGGTTCAAGGGGTTCAAAACTATATATGTGTGTTTTCGTGATGAAAAGTAGAGTTTAATCATTAGTTTCCTTACTTTTGCAAGCAACAAGATAACGAGCACCCATAATCTGTAATTAGAACAGAAATAAGAAACCATTATCATTTTTTTATTTTTTTTTTATTTTTTATTTTTATTTTTTCATCTGAAAATGCTTATTGTAGAGATAGGAAGACACCATTTTTGCACATGGACGAGTACCCACAACATATTTGTTGGGTCAGAAATAAGGAAAGTAATGTATACCCGGCTAAACCCTAGTTTTCTCTGCATAAACTGGGGTTAAAGGGGTTTTGTTACACGGTCTTGTTAACGCGATGAAATGAAAGAAAACGTGCTAGGCATATCAGTGTCCCTTAATTCTACAGAAATGCATTTAAAGGCAATGCGACAAGACTTTTACCTTTTGGACAACTAGGTTGTCGCATAAGAACTGAGATTTGCCAAAATATAATAAATGCATAAATAAATAAATACATGGATTACACAAGTCTAAGAGGTTTTAAAATTATTATCAGTACGCTCACACACCCATTTTAAATAGAAGTAGAGGCCAAGATCAGGAATCGATACAATTAACCCACATCTCCCATCAGAGACACCAAAGGGAAAGAAACACAAACATGAAGCAACAGACCCCAACGGAAACACTAACAGCGGAAAGCCAAAAGGACAGTTACTATCCCACAAAATGGCCAAAAGGCTATCCAAGTTGTTGTTCGTGTCTCTTACCGTCCCGCTTCAAGCGAAGTGGCGTTCACAACTGTTTTCGTAACGTGCTATATCATGATATTGTTGGCCGCGGGCCTCCGTGGCCTAGTGGTTAAGAGCGCGGACTCTTGATCATTATGTCTCTCACCGCTGTGGTTCGAGCCTCGCTCGGGTCACATGTGAGACGCCAAGTTCTGCAACGGAAGGTCAGGTAGTTTTTCACCGGGTACTCCGGTTTTCGCCCACCTCTGATTAACCATCGGCTCGATATGAGTGAAATAATCTTGAAAGGGCCGTAAAACCAAAAAAAAAAAAAAATCATAATATTGATTTAGTGCAAAAAGCGGCCAAACTGATCTCTCTCTCTCTCTCTCTCTCTCTCTCTCTGACGTATATAAGTTAACCAACATACATCTATCAAAACTAATGCTAAATTCTGGCGAAAGAATGTGTATTTACCAGCCAAGCGTAGCAGATAGAAAAAGCAAAAAAGCAAACAAGCCTTTTATAAAAAAAAAAAATAAAAAAAAATATTGACAAAATCTTTTAACTTTAAACTGTAACGAACAAAAGTGTATTTTACTCATACTCAGGTTTCATCTATCCTTAAAGTCCTGCTTTCTAATCCCACAGAAAGAGCACTTAGACAAATATGAATAATTGCCCTCAAGTAATCCAACAAAGACTTTAGAATAAAATTTTCTTTAAAAACAAAAAACAAACTGAAAACTTTGGAAAGTCTGATCCTTTTTATTTAGTGAAGAAAGATTCTTGTATACTTTAGAATAAAATTACCTAATATTCTAATGTAATGTTTCTGGAAGTTTCTAAAGTGTCTGGAAATTTCTAGATTATACTTAAATCCCTGAACTTGTAAACGAAATGTGACTCATTTTCTAGTATTTGCACTGTACTTGTATACCGCTGATGGAAAATTGTAGATAATTAAACTAATCGGCTCGAAATGATCCAAATTGCGTTGACTGGTCCGTCAACCCCCAAACTCAACCAAAACCTTGACCGGCTTATACATAAGGCGTTTATAAGCATAATGACCGTAGGTAGCATAACAAATATTTTGTGAAAGTTGAAGTTGCTGGAGCATCTTTGTGTTTTCTGTACCGTTAGAAAGATAAGGATTGGTGCTGAGTTTAACGATCAAAATTGTGAAAGATCATGTCAAGCCGGACACTTTACTAGGCCGGCTAATACATAAACGGATAACAGGCCAGGAAATGCGCTTTCGTTGAAAATTAACAGTTCATTGTGAATCAGCAGATGAGAGTTATTGGCCGTAGAAAATGATTCATAAACTACACGACAGAATATTGCCAAACCTGGCTGGGATCGAACCATTCTGGTCGAAGGAACAGACCATGTATAAGGACCAGTTTCAATGACCATGGCATATGTTTGTGTTCAATTACTTCTAGATATGATCTCGAAATGCATGTTTCATTAATTTATGTTTTTTTTTTTTTTTTTTTTTTTTTGTATTATTATTTTTTATTTTATTTTTTACTATTTGAATATTAAATTCACTTCACAAGAATTGGTCACATATGGTTTAGTAATAGGATTCATTATAGCAATACATTCTAAATAAAACTCTGAAACATGTAATTATCCCTACTTTGTCCCGCTTCTCACTTATCGGCTTTGCGTAGTTTATGGTACCGATAACCCTGATTAAGGAGTTTAGCCGATAATAATTTATTACGAGTGTTGATGCCAGTTACATGACTACACACTCTAGCAAATCGAATTAATTGCGAAATATAAACGCCATAGGATGGCGCACGAGGAACATCACCATCCAAAAAAGGAAAATTTACAATCTCAAAATAAAAGTCATCGCGTTTATCATAAATTTTGCACGAAACAAACCCATCTACAATAGATAGATGTAAATTCAAAAACGGGGCCTCGGTATCAGAAGAATTTGCTTTATTTAATTGAAGTTCTGGGGGGTAAATCTGACTGATCAAACCATCGAAATAGGTATTATATATATTTAATAAATCATCTAAATATCTAGAAGTGGAGCTAAAAGCTTCAATAATTTCAGATTGGTTATCAATGGAAAGCGACAACATGAAGTCTCTTTCATAACAATACAAGAACAGATCAGCCACAAGAGGTGCGCAATTCGTACCCATCGGAATACCCACAATTTGTCTAAATAACTAAGTACCGAATTTAATATAAATATTGTCAAGTAGAAAGGTTAGGGCATCACACACTTTCTGACATGACCAAAGTGTATAATTCTTATGCTCTTTAGAAGTGAAAAATGCATTTCTGACATTACATGCAAGATAGAGAGAATCTTCTCTGTGAAAAGCCCATTCAATTAAATCATTAAGTTTTTCTTTTATAAGATTATGAGGAAGTGTAGTGTAAAGAGTGGAAAAATCGTAAGTAGACAGAAACACTATTTGAACGCAAATCCATTATCTACTCGATTTTTGCTATCTGGCTTTAATTGTGGACGGTATCTTCACCTCGCCACGATTTCAGCGAGCATATATGAGTATGCATGATTTTACGGTAGTATTCATAGATATAAAAACCCTGAAAAAACGAACACTATCCAGCTGCAGGTCAGTTTGTAACGAATTCACACAACATAGTTACGGGACAATGAAAGTATATTGAAAAGTATGTAAAATCTATGTTTAGTATTATTTTTGTATGAACATGCTTGTAGGTTTTGGAGGGGTTTACTTCTAGTATACCCCAACTTTCTGAAGCCTATTCTGAATTCACTTTTGAAGCCTCTGTGGTGTAGTGATTAGGCTACTAGCTTTGCCAGCTAGAGGTCGCAGGATCGATCCCAGGCTTCTCCAGTAGTAGAATGAGTCTTTTAAGCGAGGTCCTGTCTCATATTGACCATAGATGTTGGTCAGACGTAAAGTTTGGACACCCGCTCATTCTAGATTCATTTAGGCTTTTATAGACCCCTTTTTGTAGAATATAATTAATAAACGTCGGGCCACTTGTTCGATCCATGACTTTTGACTAGCAGTGGTTGGAAAACCGTGGTCCCGTCTCTATATGATATTAGGTGTAGAGGGGACGTAAAATTAAGACGGGTTTAACCATATCTTCATAATCAGGGCAAACTCTTACAAGAGCCTGTCGGGTTATCCGTGATGATGAACCGTGATGAATTTGATTTTACGAGCATGTTCATTTTTAGTAGAAATAATTTTGTTCAAGAAGAATTACGAGTTCATTTTGTAATGATGCCGTTTTTGTTTGAGAACTCGGTTTGTACGTGCATGTACATAAAAAGAACGTGATGATGATAAGTGAGCGTATTTGGTCGCCACACGTCATAACGGCCTGAGCGGCGTGGATGACGTCAGCTGCGTCATCAGCGTCAAGAGGACGGTTATGACGTTATGCCTACCAAATATAGAGAGAATTTACGGCAAACAGTGTTGGCCCTTGAGACACCAACAAATGTTGTGGAGAACAGATGAAAATCTTCCTGTTTTTAGTTTCTAGCTGTTGTAAATATAATGAATTTGTGAATAGCTATATTTGTGAGCCGTGTCGCGGAGAAGGATATGAAATAGAGTTTGTTATGTTTCCTGTAATTGGCGGCTGACCAGGTAGCGCATAGGCGTGGTCTGTTCAATTGCCTCTTACTTGTGATAATGTAGTGAGCACGAATTTGATGAGTATTATGCTCAGTAGTAGTGAGCATTAATTGATTTTTGTAGTGCTGAGTAAGGAAACATAAACTTTGTGTATTGTTGTGTCAAGCGCTGGGTGCTGATAATTTGATGCACAGTCAAGTTGAGTTCTGCTGTGCAGCTATTTGTCGCATGCACTAATCAGCCTGTGTGTCTGGTCGGCGCATGCGCTATAACGGTATATACATGAACATATTCTTACTTCTCCGGGAGGGGGATCATGGTATAGCATGTATGTTTTGTGAACTGTATCTTAGTCCAATTATCGTAATTTGCAGGCACAACAATGTGTGGTGACCTGCTGCTCCCTGCAAAATAGCAGCAAGTACTGGTACGACGCTGTCGGTTAGTGTCCAGCAAGGGCGGACAGACCCAATAACAGACGTCGTAACCAAAATAAACAGGTCGTAGACAGCAACCTGAGACCATTCCAAACAGGTCGTAACCTGCAGGCGATTCAGGCGATCCAAACGAAGAAGTAACAGGGACATCAAGTTCGTCAATCGATAAATGATATATATATATATACCTGTGGTCGACAACAAGGTCGACAAACTAGTTCACACCAGTGCGCGAGAGAGGGGTTCACCCTAAGTGAACTGATAAGCTGGCCAGTCGCGTCTTGTGTTGTTTCTTTTTCGTATTTTGTTTTGTTATTTGCTTCTGTAGACACTCACGTCGCCCCGTTCCGAGCACAGAACATTGTTTTGCCTTCGGGACGGACGTCGTGAGTGCGCTGTAGAAGCAAATACATGTGGTGTTTTATGTTAGTATTGTTGTATATAGGTCATGTAAATAATTCATGTCATTAATTTGATATCTTTCTTGTGCCTTACCCCACAGCTGCCCGTACACCTGTCAGAGATCACGCTCGGTTGTCTTGTCAGCATGGGGGTTTGCGGGACGCCGTAAACCCACATGTAACATTTGGTGTCATTGAAGTGAGGATTTGATCTCTGGCGGGTGTTCCCAGCTGTGGAACAGCACATTGATGCTCTAAAACACCAATTTCACATAAAAAATGCATTGACAGCCACATTTGGAAATTAACTTGAATCTTCCTTCCTGCGTTGATGAAGTGCGAAACCCTTGTATTCAACTAAATGGATACTGACAAGTTCATAATTTCTGAGCAGGAAGGCAAGGCAAACCCCACTTTTTCTTGGTAACGAGAAATTTTAGTAGACCCCACTTAATTGTGTTACCTACCATTCTACTAAATTAAACTGGAGTTACTAATTGATCTTACCCACACATGGTTCTGACATAGTGGCGTTAACAATTTACTGACGTTGACATAACGGTAGCGTTAATATTTACGCTGTGGCTTGAGGTTAGGTATGACGTAATAGAAACATTAACGGTAACTTGTTATGACCGGAGTTTTGTAATGTCATGACACTTCGGATTGTAGCTTTTTACTGTAAACGTCGTCAACTTATGACGTCATATTAGACTACCAGTACGTAACGTCATACTTTACTGAAAGTGATTGACATTTCAAATTTGGTGTGCTTTAATAACTAACGTTTTAGTTAGATTAACGCGTATAACATATATCTTAACGTTTTAGTTAAGCCCATTCAATCATCACCGATCATAACTGATCAATTTATAGTGGTTTTGATAGTAACGTGAGATTTACGTTATCAATAATGGAGCGTTTAATGCAAATGGGAAAGGATTTAGGTTATGAGGGGAAAGATTTACAAGGTTTTGTTAAGGAGCAGCAAGATATTGCGCGGGCAGAAAGGCAAAAGCAAAGAGATTTGGAAAGGTTAAGGTCTGAGGAAAAGGAAAAGGAAAGGGAGGAAAAGGAAAAGGAAAGGGCACATGAACTAGCTTTGTTGAATGTTAATATGGAACTGGAAATGGCACGCATTCAGAGTGAAAGGGAGGCAAAAGAGATTAGTGAGGCCCATTTAGAACAAATAAAACATGGGTTTGAGCTACAGCACCAAGAATTAAGAAACCAATTAGAAATGCAGAGAGCGAAGCTCGAGCTAGAAGTTGAAAAGCAAAAAGCTGAGAAGGTGGCTCATGCCCGGGATCCTAAGGTACCTTATTTTGAAGAGGGTAAAGATAAAATGGATACTTATTTATCTAGGTTTGAGATATATGCTACGGCTAATAAATGGGATAAGAGTGTTTTGGCCGCGTATTTAAGTGCATTGCTTAACGGGCGCGCACTTGATGTATATGACCGGTTGTCAAATGAGGATGCGGCGGATTATGATAAGTTAAAGGATGCTCTATTAAGGAATTTGACATGACAGAGCGCGGATTTAGGAAGCAGTTTCCTTATAGTAGGCCCGAGAAATCAGAAACGTTCATACAGTTCAGTAGTAGATTGAGAAGTTATTTAGAAAAATGGCTAAATATGGCAAAGATAGAAAAATCTTTTTCGGCTGTCTGTGATTTCATGGCAAGGGATCAGTTCCTGGAGACATGTAATAGAGAACTGTATGTACATCTGAAGCCAAAACAGTTTGGTAATTTAGATGAAATGGCTAGGGAGGCAGATTTGTTTGCAGAAGCGGGCGCTGGTGTATTTAGTTACATTAATAAGGGGCAGCGCGATAATAGAGGCGCAGTGCAGGGTAAACACGACAAAGTTGACTAACAAACCGAGTGGAAGAGCGGATATCAAGTGTAGCACATGCGGTAAGGGGCATTTAACAATTAAATGTTTTAAGAACCCCGACAGAAAACAATTATATAGCGCAGAGGTAGGAGCAACTGGAGGTGGGGATAGCGATGTTAAGGAAAATTTTAACACGCGCGTAGAGACTCAAGGTTCTCAGGTTAAGAATGAGAATACGCAGAATGTAGGTCGTGGTTATACACGTGGTCGTGGTAATTTTAGAGGGTCTTTTCGCGGACGCGGTAAGAATAATGGCACATCACGTGGCGCAGCACACCAAGTTAGTTTTTGTCAAATGGAATGACTAGGAAAGGTGACGAGATTGGAAGTATTTTTGAAGATAAGGTTGGTGATCCTTTGATTTCGGATAGGGAGGTTTGTATTAAGGAAACTAGGGAAGGTGTCTGTTACTTCTTAAAGGCAAGGTTACCGACGGCACAAGGATTGGTTAATAATAAAAAGGTGGTTGTATTAAGAGTTACTGGGTGTACAGGCTGTGTCGTTCGGAGAAGTTTGGTTTCGGATGGTCAGTTGATAGGGAAGGAATCAAATGTTACGTTGATTGATGAATCCACACAATGGTATCCTTTAGCAATGATTGACATTGATTGTTCTTTTTTCACTGGGAAAACTGAAGCTTTGTGTATTGATGATACGTTGTACGATTTGGTTATCGGTAACATTGATGAATCAAAACTTCCCGATATGTCTCATTTCTTAGCTGTGGCTGTAACTAGGTCTCAAACTAGGCAGAATGAGAAACCTTACAGAAAACTTAAGGTTTCCGATCAGATCATTAACGACAAGCAAGCTCAGGTTGATGATCCAACTTTGGAAAACATCAGGAAAAGGGTTGTATCTGGGAACAAGACTGTGAGTCGTGGTTTAAACCGAGGTCAAACTATGTTTATAGAGAAAAAAGGTTTGGCATATAGGGAGTTCACCAAGGGTAACAAAGTCTCTTTCCAACTTGTGGTCCCTCAAAGTTTCCGAAGAAAGGTGTTGAAACTGGCTCATGAAACGCTTATGTCTGGACATATGGGTATTAGGAAGACATTGGATAGAGTTGTAACTGAGTTTTACTGGCCCGGTATTTGCGGTGATGTCGCTAGATTTTGTAAATCTTGTGATATTTGTCAGAGAACCATTCAGAAAGGTCGGGTCACTAAAGTACCTCTAGGAAAAATGCCATTGATTGATACGCCATTTAAGAGGGTGGCAGTGGACATAGTTGGTCCAATTGAGCCTCGATCTGATAGGAAATATCGGTACATTTTAACCACGATAGATTATTCGACAAGGTATCTGGAGGCGATAGCTCTACCGAGTTATGAGACGGAACGTGTCGCGGAAGCGCTTATTGAAATGTTTAGTAGGGTTGGCATTCCTGATGAAATGTTGACTGATTGTGGATCACAGTTCACTGCTGAGGTAATGAAAGAAGTCAGCAGACTTCTTTCTCTTCAACAGTTAACGTGTAGTCCCGAGACACCCGATATGCAGCGGCTACGTTAAAACTGATGTTACTTCGCATGTGTGCTGAACGTCCAAAAGATTGGGGTAAATATCTTCCAGCTTTATTATTTGCGGTTAGGGAAGTCCCACAAGAGTCTTTGGGATACTACCTTTTTGAGTTGTTATATGGACGTAACGTCAGAGGTCAAATGGCAAAATTAAGAGAATTATGGGCTGACGAGGTACGCGATGAGCAAGTTCTTTCGACGTATCAGTATGTTATTGAGCTAAGGGAACGGTTAGAGCTGACATGCAAATTAGCGCGTGATAATTTTAAGAAGGTTCAGATTAAACAAAAAGCTTATTATGATAAAGGGGCGAGGTCGCGTAAATTTGACGTCGGCGATAAAGTGCTTTTGTTACTACAGACAGACAGTATAAAATTATTGCTTCAATGGAAAGGTCCTTATGAAGTGGTTGAGGTAGTAAACAGAATGGATTATAAGATTGACGTCAATGGAAATGTTAACACATATCACGCTTACATACTTACGTCACATTGCTTGCTTTCTGTAGAGTTCGTTCCGTCAACTGAAAATGATGACGTTGACGAAATCTCATTGGAAGATTGCGCTTTTCCTACTGCAAAGCAACCAAAGACGTCTAAGGGCGTCAATATTTCAGAAATGTTAACGCAGGATCAGCGTAAAGAAATAGAGACGTTGATAAAAGAATACCCGGACGTACTGTCCAGTGTACCAGGACGAACTTACCAAATAGAATACGACATAAAGTTGCTGACGTCGGAACCAGTGAGGTCAAAAGGATATGCCATACCATATAAAGTACGGGATGTAATGGAAAAAGAAATTCAAGATATGTTAGATTTAGGAGTTATTGAACCATCAATATCTCCATACTCATCCCCTGTAGTTCTTGTCCCTAAAAAAGATGGTTCGGTGCGCTTCTGCATTGACTTCCGTAAATTTAATAAAGTAACGGAGTTCGATGCAGAACCAATGCCAAATATGGAGGAGGTTATAAATAAAATGTCGGGGCACAAATACTTTAGCAAATTAATTTTGTCTAAAGGTTATTGGCAGGCAAAAATGACGTCCAAGGCAAAACACCTAACTGCGTTCGAAACCCCCAAAGGCTTGTTTCAATTCAAAACTATGCCCTTCGGTTTGGTAAACTCAGGAGCAACATTTTGCAGGTTGATGAGAATGATTCAGTCCGAACTTTCTAACGTTGATAGTTTCGTCGATGATATGTGGATCTTTACCGAAACTTGGAAAGATCACTTGACATCATTACATGAAGTCTTGGACAGACTTAGGACAGCCAAGTTGACGGCAAAAACTTCCAAGTGTATGATTGGATATAGCAGTATCGAATATCTTGGTCATAGTGTAGCTGCTCAGTCAGTTAGACCGCAAGAAGACAAGATACAAGCTATAAAGGATGCTCCTCGACCTTCCACTAAGAGACAAATGAAGTCATTTCTTGGGTTAGCTGGTTTCTACCGCCGTTTCATTCCAAATTTTTAGAAAAACTTTGTCATCGCTCTAGCACCTACATTTATTGATGGATTTTAATAGAACTTCACACAAATGTTTCTTATGATGATATCTCGAGTTTCCTTTGACTTTCAAGGTCATGACCTGAAGGTCAAGGTCACTGTGGCTATTTTTAGAAAAACGTTGTCATCGCTCTATCGCCTACATTTATTAACATATTTTAATATAACTTCACACAATAGATGCTTATGAAAATATCTTGAGCAAGATCTACTTTCGCGGTCAAAGTCACTATGGCTATTTTTAGAGAAACATTGTCATCACTCTAGAACCTACATTTATTGATGTATTTTAAACAAACTTTACACAAATGTTGCATATGATAATATCTCAAGCAAGTTGGGCTTTTGCCAGTTCAGTGTTTTCCACACACGAAGTTGTCTTGTGCGAGGGGATTTGCATCGCATGCGATGCCTACTTGTAACTTATGATATGACACATTCCAAGACACAGACCTTTGGTCCCTCCGGACACCCCCGGGCCATTCTAGAGGATGGGTGCAAGCCATATCGGCGGATATATGGCGGGGGCATCTGTGTACTTTGGACACATGTCTAGTTTTTATTATTATTATTATTATTATTATTATTATTATTTTCATTTTGGTTTCCATGGCAGCCAACAAAAATTAGCAGTATGCCTAAAACCATATTGCAGATAGGAGATTGCATAAAAAACATAACTATGAAAGTTTTGTCAAAGTATCTGCAAAGGCTGGGCATTAAATGCCATTTTTTTATTTTTCCCATTATAAGTAAATGGAAAACTCTAAGTTGGCATAGCAACCGAACTATATAGCCGAATTTCCAAAAAAAAAAAACCTCTTGAGGCAAATATTGTGAATATTGTCATTTTTTTTTTTTTTTTTTTTTTGCCTTTTGGATTCCATGCCAACCAATAAGATTGAGCAGTAGGCCTAAACCCATATGGCAGATGATCGATTGCCTAAGGAACATTTCTATATTTCTATGAAAGTTTTGAGTGCTGAGCTGTATATAATTGGACCAGTATACTGATTAGTCCTTTGTAGCTGTCAGTGTGCTGGCTGTGACAAACTCGGAATCAGGATTGTTGCTTGACACCCCATAATAAATCATTAGAAATCATCAAATTACTACCCGGTATATTAAAATGAAGGTCTCCCTGTTTCCCATGGTCTTAATTCTTGGGTTCTATCTTTGGAAAACAACTTAAAGAATGCATCCAGATGATGGAAATCAGGAGTGCAAGATTACAATTAAGGAGAGTAGTAGCAGAATTTCCCAGTACTTGGCATTTACAAGGAAGAGTGGGGACAGAAGGTGTTCGGAGGGCTTGCGAAACCTCAAGTCCTCGCGCGGTACAAACTTGGCTTTACTTCTAATCGTGGCCGGAGACATTGAAACTAACCCCGGCCCAAGATTTCGCTGCGGACTCTGCAAAAAATATTGCAAAGGTTCCGAGAAATGGATAGAATGTGAGGACTGTAACAAGCGCTTTCACTCCTCATGTTCTGATTTGGATAACAGTCAATTGTTAGAAATTGAATCTAGAGGTGGAACTTGGTATTGCAAAGACTGCAAAGCTGACTGTGGTCTTTGCAGTGGTGCAGTCCTTAATGGCCACAAAGCCATTCAGTGTGATCAATGTGAAATGTGGATACACACTGACTGTTCCTTCATTTCAGATGCAGAATATGACACTTTGGTAAATTCAAGCTGCCACTGGATATGTCCAAAATGTGAGGTCTGTAACTTTTCAGACTCTTTCTTTGATGAATATGTAGAACTGAGTAAGCCAAACAGGTTTGAACCTCTGTCAGAGGATAAAAGAGGCAAATCTTCGACTGCTGATGAAACTAAGTCAAATTTTGTGAAAGGTTTGAAACTTTGTAGTATAAACATAAATGGAATTAGAGGGAAAATTCTTGAACTTTTAGCTTTCCTCGATACATCTCAACCTCATATTGTTGCTATTCAGGAAACAAAGATTGACAGTTCAATTACTACATCTGAGCCTTTCCCTGAAACTTGTCAGTACTGTGTGTACAGAAAAGATAGGAACTCTCATGGCGGTTTGGTGATGTTGCTCATTCATAGAGACATCCCTCACATGCCTTTCATGAAACTTGAAAATGACACCGAATCGGTCTGGGTTAAGGTTTTTGCAAATAAAACTTCTCACTTCGTAGCAGGTTGGTATCGACCACCAAATGGTACAATCGAAAACTTCCAGTTGTTTAAAGACCAACTGGATTGCATTAAATTGCAGCATAAGGGTAAAAAACTCCCGGCTGTACATGTTCTAGGTGACCTCAACTTCAGAGACATTGCTTGGCCCGACAGGCTCAGCAAACAAGGCACAATGCTGAGTCAGTCGGAAGGACAAATATTAATTGACATTATGAACAATCATGGCCTTGAACAAATTGTTAACTTCCCCACTCGTGATAAGAACACATTGGATCTCATCCTTACGACTTTGCCAGGACAATTCGAAGACATTCATTCCCCAGATAACTAAGTGACCACGATGTTGTCTCCGAATATTTAAAAATTCACATCCCACCAATAAAGAAACCTCGGAGGAAGGTGTACTCATATCAGAAAGGTGACTATGACACTATGAAGAAGGATGCACTCAGATTTGCAAAGGAGAATTACTTTAATGGTCATTCAGATGCTCGGTCTGTACAGGAGAATTTTGATTTGATAACTTCTTTCATTCATACTTCGGCCGAAAATAATATCCCCTCAAAAACTAGTAGGTCTGTATCTTCTATTCCCTGGATCACTCCAGAGATAAGAAGGAAAATTCGCAGAAGGAATAAGATTCATGCAAAGGCAAAAAAGACGGGAAGTGGTAAACTCCGGACAAAATTTGAAAACTTGAGACGTGAAATCAAAACTGATATAAAAAAAATCAGCATGATTTGTATGTGAATAACTTGGTAGGTGATGTAAAGGCAAATCCCAGAGACTTCTACAGATATATTAATAGCCAGAAGAAAGACAGGCAAGGTATCCCGCCCCTTAATAAAAGAGGAGGGGACGGGGTTGCTGAATCAGACTCTGAAAGGGCAGAGGAACTAGTTGGTCAATTCAATGATGAGTTTAATAAAACTGAGTTCACGGAGGTTCCATTGACTGGAAGATCGGTCCCATTCATGAATAATATTGTTGTGACAGCTGCAGGAGTGATCAAGTTACTTCAAGGCTTAAACCCAAGTAAGGCCTTAGGACCTGATGAGCTTCATCCTAGAGTCCTGAAGGAACTAGCAAATGAGTTGGGTCCAGTTTTTGCACACTTGTTTCAACAGTCTCTTGATACGGGTGAAATCCCCAAAGAATGGCTCTTAGCAAACATCTGTCCACTCTTCAAAAAAGGAGATAGGGCTCTGCCCGTAATTATCGCCCTGTGTCTCTGACTTGTGTTCTGTATAAATTGCTGGAACATATTGTCTGCTCAAACTTTATGGCCCACTTGGACGAACATAAACTTTTGTCAGACAGACAACATGCATTTAGGAAAAGGCACCGTTGTGAAACTCAGCTAAGCACAGTTATTAATGACTGGGCAAAAATCTTGGATAAAGAGGGACAGATGGACACATTTATTCTGGACTTCGAGAAGGCTTTTGACACCCCTCCTCATGAACTACTTAAATCTAAGTTATTTGGTTATGGAATTGGGGGAAAGACCCTCAAATGGATAGATTCCTTTCTTTGCTATAGAAAACAGCGGGTTGTTGTTAATAATGAATCTTCGGAGTGGGCTCCAGTTTTGTCTGGAGTCCCGCATGGGACCGTTCTTGGTCCACTTTTGTCCTCCCTGTACATCAATGATATTTCCACTGACATTGACTCAGAAATAAGACTGTTCGCAGATGACTGTGTTTGTTACCGGAAATAAGAGATACAGATGACTCATTGAAACTTCAGGCTGACATAGATAGATTAGGATGTTGGGCACGTAAATGGGGCATGAGATTTCAGCCAGTTAAATGCAATATTATGTAGATAACTAGGAAGAGATCTAATAAAGTTGGGGCTTCTTACACCTTAGAGGGAACGGTCCTCGAGAATGTGGACTCCATTAAATACCTTGGAGTGACAATCTCACACAACTTAAGATGGAATACTCATACATGTATTAGCAACATGTGTACTAAGGCAAATAGAACGCTTTGTTTCCTGAGGCGAAATCTTCATCAGTGCCCTCAGGATGTAAAAGAGGCAGCATATAAAGGTCTTGTTCGCCCAATCTTGGAATATGGTAGTTGTATCTGGGACCCCAGTGGAGTGGTTCTTAACGATGAAATTGAGAAAATTCAGAATAGAGCTGCTAGATTTGTAACAGGCAATTACTGCTTTGAAACTGGGAGCATGACTGGAATACTTGGAAAATTAAAATGGGAGTCTCTCAAGAAAAGGAGAAAAGACAGTCGGCTAATCCTTTTATACAAAGGTCTAAAGGGTGCTGCCAGCATTCCAACAGATGACCTTGTTCCCCCAGCTAGACACTGTAGAAATCACCATTCATTGGCGTTTCAGACCCTTAGCGCAAGAACTGACATTTATAAAGAATCGTTCTTCTCCCGAACTATTAGGGATTGAAATGCCCTTCCCGATTTGATTATTTCGACAGCTGAAGGTGATGATGACTGTGTAACTAAGTTTACCTCTTTGGTTAGAGCTAGGGACTAACTTCCCACATCACAGGTCCTGGTGTATGAATGTCATTTGACGTGTCATCAGTAACAATTCTGATTCTGATTCCAAATATCTGCAAAGGCTTAGCAATAAATGGCATTTTTTCATTTTCCCCCATTATAAGTCTACGGAAAATTTAAGTTGCCATAACAACCAAACTAAAGAGATGATTTTCATAAACACACACACACACACACACACACACACACACACTTTCAATCCCCCAGCCCAAGGATGTTATAGATAAAAATTTGGACCCAAATGGCCTAATGACTTCAGAGGAGATGTCGTTTGAAAATGTTGAAGCAGCTGACATACGACATATGACGGACGACGAATGAAAACTGCCTATCCTATAAGCTCCCCCTGAGCCTTCGGCTCTGTTGAGCTAAAACGTTACTGACCGTTCCAAGGATGTACTTTTAGGAAGTGTCATTTTGGCTATCCGCTTGTTGATGAGGCGGTCGTTCTTTTGCAGTGTCTTATTTGTTATTTGGCTTTGTGCCGTTGGTTCATGTTTTGTCTGTTTTTGTGTTTGCCTCCGGGTCACTTTCTATAGGTGACTTGAGACGGCTGCGTTCTTAGATTGAGTCCTTTCCTGAGTGACCTTTTCTTAATAGTTAGTCTTCGGTGTGCGATTTTTGTTTATTTTGGGCCGGCTGTGGGTTTTCTGAAGGAGATGTGTATACAGGCCAGTGCTGATGTGCCTTGTGTGTAAAGTGTTTTTACATTGAAATTTAACCATTAAACGGTTCATTTCTCAAACCGAAGTGTATCTGCGACGAAGATTTTCCAATGAAAACTTTCGTTAGGCGGCGCTGCTGTTATGGTGGAATAAAACGACTTCCGCGAGAATATTTATGCCCCACTGCCGCCCTTCCATCATTCAAAAATCAAATCTCTGACAAACAAACCATTAAATAAATATGGATCAAAATTGCACCCGAAAAATGTCAGATTAGCAAGATGTTCCAGCTCTCATTAGCCGCACAACTACATGTCTTCGTTGTCTAGTTGATTAGAGCGCGGCCAAAGTCTTTCACTTAGTACATAGTTTCCTATATAATTGAGATGTTTTATAGTTTTATAGGAAACTTTCCTTTTTTGGATGGTGATGTTCCACGTGCGCCATCCTATGGCGTTTATATTTCACAATTAATTCGATTTGCCAGAGTGTGTAGTCATGTAACTGACTTCAATACTCGTAATAAATTGTTAACAGCTAAACTTCTTAATAAGGGTTATCGGTACCATAAACTACGCAAAGCCTTTTCAAAATTTTATAGACGTCATTCAGATTTAATTTCAAAATTCAATACTGGACTTAAATCTCTTCTGCAACAAGGTCTATCGGAACCCGAATTTTATGGTGACTTAGTATATAAATTTAGAAAAAGTTCTAACCGCAAAGACTTCAGCATCCAATTTCGTGAAATCATTCTTTGATATAAAAAGATTGGGTACAACATAAATGTTATACGACAGACTGCATGCATGGTAGTTAACCAAATCACGGTTGACAACTTTGCTTTCCTCTTTAATTGCACGACGGTGGGTCAGGCCTCACATTCTATGACGGTTCCAACGTAAAGGCTTATGTTGGTTGGTACCTGATGCTCTGTCTATGGTCGGGCCCATTAGAGTCTAACTGTTGGTTTTCGTTTGCACCAGCATTTCTGTTGTTTCTTGCTGTCGAGTCATCACCGTTGTTTCATCTCTGTGGTTGTTTGACTCTTGTGTTCACGGAGAGGTTGCACTGATGAGTAAGGAGGCCTTCATGCGGACTGAACAAATTGTTTGTCTTAATCGTGACGGAAGTAAGGGCGAGGATTGTGGCCACGTAAAATCGATTTAAGCCCCTCCCCCCCACACACACACGTGGAATTCGTTTCCGCTGACCGCTCCAAGGCGGTTCTTCTGTCGCGGTTTATTTTTGTTATGGTTTGTCTTTGGTGTTTGTGTCGCTTGTGTTGTTTTGTTTTGGATAGCCTTTTGACCATTTTGTGGGAAAGTAACTGTCCTCTTGGCTTTCCGCTGTTGGTGTTTCCGTTGGGGTCTGTTGCCTCGTGTTTCTTTCCCTTTGGTGTCTCTGATTGGAGCTATTGGTTAATTGTATCGCCTCCTGCTCATTGCCTGTACTTCTATTTTTCACCTGCATGCTGGTTATGTCTTATTTTTCCTAGAAACAGGATTTGATATCTCATGCAAATTTTCTCCTCCTATGGAGACAATTTGCATGAGATGTCAGATTCTGTTTTTTTTTTTTTTTTTTTTTTTTTTTTTTTTTAGGGGGGTGGGGGGGGGGTGGGTGGGGAACTTAAGTTGCAGACAATTTGAATGAGATGTAAAATCCTGTTTCCTCGGAAAAATATCAAACCGTTGTCGTCCGCTAAATTAGCCTAGTGAGTGGTAAAGATAAAACGAGCGGTCTACAGACAACATAATCACATACTTCGAGAGTTGCTTTATGTTCATGCGGCAATGCTTGCAGCTATAAAATACAGTTAAATTTCGCTATTAAGACCACCTGAAATCGAGACTAAAGTTGTTTATAAAACCTTATCGAGAAGATCTGAGCTATTCTTTTTGGTGTTTTCTACACACAGTGTCTCTTTATAACAGTGTCTCTTTATAAGAGACCGCCTTAAACCGTCCCAAAGGTCTTTATATAGGAATTTTCTCTAGTAAGTTCATGTTGCTAAATACCAGTGCACATCAATTAATCAAATGAACGCCATTTACTCGGCTGCTGAGTGTTTGGTGCTGACAAGATCCCATTGATTTCCAAATACTTTTCAATCAGCTGACATTTTTTATCTTTTTATTGGCACTCCGCAAGAGTTTACAGCTTAACTTTGAATGGACAGGCTATTTAGGTCAGATTAATAAGCACTTGTTACATCAAAAGTAAACTTGTACATCATGTCAGATAGCCGACATCTAGCTTGTAATTCATTCCTGTTTATTATCCCAGTATCGACAGCCCAGTGCGAGATATTACGCCATCATATAAAATTTCCTCATACCAATACCCAGTCTTATCATTTATCAAACCTAATATGACATTTAAGAATCCATAAATCATTGAAGAAAGGTTGAAGAAAGTGGTTTGTAACTGTCTACAAGTAATTGCTTCCATTTGCAACGGAAATTGCCTTGTCGGACCATCACAGCTGAGAATATGTCGAATCAGAAACAAGACCACACTGATACGACCCCAGTCAAACGCTGCAATAATTAGGAACAAGGTTTTAACATTTATCATAAAAGTCGCTATGGCCTCAGTTACTTGCATCACAAAGTCAAGAGAAATGTTCAGACACAATTTCATTTAAAAATCAATAAATCGAAGTACGGTTGAATGTTAATTTGTCTGAAGTTTATTCATCAGATCAACAAGTTCGTTCAATAAACGGCCCTCTAAAACTCGCTTTATATTGAGAAAAGTTGGGTTTACGAATAGATACATTAGTGTTCTTATTTTGCTGAAAAACATAGATTGTGGGTACTCGTTAAAACGGCCTCATCTCCCAACTGACCTAAATAGTGTTAACGGGGATGTAAATCCCCAACACAAACAATACAAACATATACAAAAGAAACTAACCTCTAGATATCCCAAAAAAAGAAAGAGAAAAAGAACACAAGGAACAATGAACCAAAAGAAAAGAAAGACTTCAAAATAATGTCATGAAGACACCCCATCCCACCCCCACACACACACGCAAAAATAATACGCGCACAAACAACATTATTATAGTATGTTAAACGAGTGACCATTTCATACGGCATTCATAAAACGAGCCTTCAGCGAGTTTCATATTTCATATGAAATTGTAAAGATGTTGAACCCGACCTTATTGCGAAACATACATTCAATGAATTTCAATCGGAACAAAATATGGTAGCACGAATGGCGTCATGACGGCACGTACGCACAAACTTTCTCAGTCGGATGCGCGTCTGACTGGTGATCAGGAGGACGCGGGTTCGGTACCTGCCGGGTTCGGCAACATTCCTTCGTGGAGATCGATAATGAAATCTTTTCTACGGTCATTCTCTCCCTTCTGCTGATTCAAGAAGGGCAGTTGTCAGTTTCTGACGAAAGAACGTGCACTGAACTGGTTAACTGCTTACGTGTAAGCCTGTCGATGTTAAGTTAGGATAGGTAAACTGACCGGCTCAAAAATGACCTAAATAGTGTTGACTGGGCCGTTAAACTCCAATATAAACAAACAAATCACATGTGTTCTGTATTATTACGTTATTTGTTATTACGCTTCCAGATTGTTTGTACTACATATTTAATTTCTATTTTTTGGAAAGAATCATCTAAAATATGATAGCGTTTTCATAGTCGGTAGACCGTTCGTTTCCAAGGAACGTAATTAAAACATTTTTGAATATTCTATACCTATAAGCATCTGAGCAAATTCTATTCCTAGATCAATCTAGAATCTTCCATAACCCTATACAGAGAGAAATATTTTTGTTTGTTATTTGCCATCAAAATTGAGTGTTGAGAAAGTTTTGCTATGATATGGTTATGAATTCTATGTTTGATTACTAAACGATTATAATTCATTTCAGACTTAGTACCCAAACTGTAGGGATCAGATGCACATACGAGAACTTCATGTAAGGACATTCGAGGGCAGAGGTAAATATTAATTGATTTTTAGCTCCACTGGCCGAAGGCCAGCGGGGCTATTGTCATGGCCCTGTGTCCGTCGTCCGTCCGTGCGTCCGTGCGTTAACTTTTTCTTTAAACATCTTCTCCTCCAAAACTACTGGGCCAATTGTAACCAAACTTCACAGGAATGTTCCTTACATAGTCCTCTTCTAAATTACTTCAAAGAATTTTGTTACACCCAGAACTCTGGTTGCCATGGCAACAAAACCAAAAAAAAAAAATAAAAATCTTTAAAAATCTTCTCCTCCAAAACCACCTGTTGGATTTCATTTTTATTTTGCATGACTGTTCCTTGGGTTGACCTCTTTCAGATTCCTTGAAGAAATTTTGATCCGACAAAAAACATGGCCGCCATGGGCGGGGCTTATTTTCCCTATTTAACATATAGTGTAATGCTAAAACATCTTCTCCTCCTAAACTATTGGGCCCATTGTAACCAAACTTCACAGGAGTGTTCCTTACTTAGTCCTCTTCTAAATTCCTTCATAGAATTTTGTTACACCCAGAACTCTGGTTGCCATGGCAACAAAACAACACAAAATATTAAAAATCCTTAAAAATCTTCTCCTCCAAAGCCACCTGTTGGATTTCATATTTATTTTGCATGAATGTTCCTTGGGTGGACCCCTTTCAGATTCCTAAGAAATTTTGATCCGACAAAAAACATGGCCGCCATGGGCGGGGCTTATTTTCCCTATTTAACATATAGTGTAATGCTAAAACATCTTCTTCTCCTAAACTACTGGGCCAATTGTAACCAAACTTCACAGGAATGTTCCTTACTTAGTCCTCTTCTAAATTCCTTCAAAGAATTTTGTTACACCCAGAACTCCGGTTGCCATGGCAACAAAACCACACAAAATATTAAAAATCCTTAAAAATCTTCTCCTCCAAAGCCACCTGTTGGATTTCATATTTATTTTGCATGAATGTTCCTTGGGTGGACCCCTTTCAGATTCCTAAGAAATTTTGATCCGACAAAAAACATGGCCGCCATGGGCGGGGCTTATTTTCCCTATTTAACATATAGTGTAATGCTAAAACATCTTCTTCTCCTAAACTACTGGGCCAATTGTAACCAAACTTCACAGGAATGTTCCTTACTTAGTCCTCTTCTAAATTCCTTCAAAGAATTTTGTTACACCCAGAACTCCGGTTGCCATGGCAACAAAACCACACAAAAAATTAAAAATCTTTAAACTTCTTCTCCTCCAAACCCACCTGTTGGATTTCATTATCCCCTCGCACAACATAGTTGTGAGGGGGATATAGCATTTGTCCCGTACGTACGTACGTACGTAAGTACGTACTTTTGTCATCGCTCTAGCGCCACGTACGTACGTACTTTTGTCATCGCTCTGGCGCCACGTACGTAGGTACTTTTGTCATCGCTCTAGCCCCTACATTTCTTGACCGATTTTAATATAACTTCTCACAAACGTTCCTTACGACAATATCTGAAGCAAGATCGAATTTCAAGGTCATGACCTCAAGGTCAAGGTCACTCTGGCTATTTTTTGAAAAACTTTGTCATGGCTCTAGCGCCTACATTTCTCCCCCAATTTCAATATAACTTCAAACAAATCATCCTTATAAAAATATCTCGAGCGAGTTGGACTTTGAAGGTCATGACCTCAAGGTCAAGGTCACTGTGGCTATTTTTAGAAAAACATTGTCATCGCTCTAGTGCTTACATTTCTTCACCAATTTCAATATAACTTCACACAAATGATCCTTATAAAAATATCTTGAGCGAGTTCCACTTTCAAGGTCATGGCTTCAAGGTCACAGTGGCTATTTTTAGAAAAACTTTGTCATCGCTCTAGCTCCTACATTTCTTCACTGATTTCAATATAACTTCACACAAATGTTCCTTATGACAATATCTTGAGCGAGTTGGACTTTCAAGGTCATGACCTCAAGGTCAAGGTCACTGTGGCTATTTTTAGAAAAACATTTTCATCGCTCTAGCGCCTACATTTCTTCACCAATTTCAATATAACTTCACACAAATGTTTCTTATAAAAATATCTCCAGCGAGTTCGACTTTCCAACTCATGGTCTCAAGGTCAGGGTCACTGTGGCTATTTTTAGAAAAAACATTTGTCATCGCTCTATCGCCTATATTTCTTCACTGATTTCAATATTACTTCACACAAATGTTCCTTATGACAATATCTCAAGCGGGTTCGACTATCAATGTCAAGGCCTCAAGGTCAAGGTCAAGGTCACTTAGGCTATTTTTTAGAAAAACTTTGTCATCGCTCTAGCGTTTACATTTCTTCACCAATTTCAATATAACTTCATACAAATGTTCCTTATGACAATATCTCTAGCGAGTTCCACTTTCAAGGTCAAGGTCACTGTGTCTATTTTTAGAAAAACTTCGTCATCCCTCTAGTGCTTACATTTCTTCATCAATTTCAATATAACTTCACACAAATGTTCCTTATGACAATATCTCACCATTTCGACTTTCAAGGTCAAGGTCACTATGGCTATTTTTAGAAAACTTTGTTATCGCTCTAGCGCCTACATTTCTTCACTGATTTCAATATAACTTCACACAAATGTTGCTTATGACAATACCGCGAACGAGTTTGACTTTCAAAGTCAAGGTCACTGTGGCTATTTTTAGAAAAACTTTGTCATTGCTCTAGCGCTTACATTTTTTTCACCAATTTCAATATTACTTCACACAAATGTTCCTTATAACAATATCTCTAGTGAGTTCCACTTTCAAGGTCAAGGTCACTGTGGCTATTTTTAGAAAAACTTTGTCATGGCTCTAGCGCTTACATTTCTTCATCCATTTCAATATAACTTCACACCAATGTTCCTTATGACAATACCTCGAGCAAGTTTGACTTTCAAGGTCAAGGTCACTGTGGCTATTTTTAGAAAAACTTTGTCATTGCTCTAGTGACTACATTTTTTTCACAAATTTCAATATAACTTCACACAAATGTTCCTTATGACAATATCTCGAGCTATTTAGACTTTCAAGGTCAAGGTCACTGTGGCTATTTTTAGAAAAACTTTGTCATCGCTCTAGCGCCTACATTTATTGATGGATTGTAATTGAACTTCACACAAATGTTTCTTTTGATAATATCTCGACTTACTTCGACTTTCAAGGTCATGACCTCAAAGTCAAGGTCACTGTGGCTATCTTTAGAAAAACTTTGTCATCGCTCTACCGCCTACATTTATTAACAGATTTTAATATAATTTCACACAAAAGATGCTTATGATAATATCTTGAGCAAGATCTACTTTCGTTGTCATGGCCTCAAGTCAAGGTCACTATGGCTATTTTTAGAGAAAAGTCATCACTCTAGAATGTACATTTATTGGAGGATTTTTAAACAAACTTTACACAAATGTTGCATATGATAATATCTCAAGCAAGTTGGACTTTTGCCATTTCAGTGTTTTCCACACACGAAGTTGTCTAGTGTGAGGGGATTTGTATCGCATGCGATGCCTTGTTTTTATTTTGCACGAATGTTCCTTGGGTGGACCTCTTAGATTCCTTGAAGAAATTTTGATCCGACAAAAAACATGGCCGCCATGGGCGGGGCTTATTTTCACTATTTAACATATAACGTAATGCTAAAAAATCATTTTCTGCAAAAGTACTTGTGGGATTTCATTGTAATTTGCATGAATTGTCCTTGGGTGGACTGTTGTCAGATTCCTTGAAAAAAATTTGATCTTACAAAAAAACATGGCCGCCATGGGCGAGGCTTATTTTCACTATATAACATATAGTGTAATGCTGAAAATATTTTCTGCAAAAGTTCTTGTTTTATTTCATAGTTATTTGGCATGCATGTTCCTTGGGTGGACCTCTGTCAGATTCCTTGAAGAAATTTTGATCCGACATAAAACATGGCTGCAGTGGGCGGGGTTTGTTTTCACTATATAACATGTAGTGTAATGTTAAAAAAGTCTTCTCTTCTTCAAAAGTTCTTGTTTATTTATTTATTTATTTATTTAAAAGTACCTTCCTGTATCTGAATTAATCTCCTCCAATTTTGCTGACTATCACATATCTATAGAGGTCCACCTACAAATTGTCATTCTAAAATTCAAAACATCAGAAATTTCACATGCCCATCACACTGGTGATAGAACTGATGTTTTCAACACAAACTCTATTTATACGACTTGATGTTTCAAAATAAATTCAAAATACTGAGGGAGATTGATTTATTAGACCTAATTATACTACAGTGTCAACAGTTCTCCAGATCCCTGAGGGTTAAAATGGCTTAGTTGAAAAGGGAGGCATACCGAATCCGACGGAGGAAAGGAAAAAATAAATAAAGAAAGAAATAAAAACATAAATCTGTTCATTTTTTAGCTCCTCTGGCCAAAGACCGGCGGGTCTTATGTTATATGTTATGGCCCTGTGTCTGTTGTGCGTCTGTGCGGTTGTGCATCCGTGCGTTAACTTTTTTCTTTAAACATTTCCTCCTTAACTTCTTGGTCGATTGTAACCAAACTTCACAGAAATGTTTCTCACATAGTCCTCTTCTGAATTCCTTCAAAGAATTTTGTTACATGCAGAACAAAATGGCATCGAAAGCAAAAAAAAATATTTAAAAATCTTCTCCTCCAAAACCGCTCAATGGATTTTATTCTTATTTTTTATGAATGTTTCTTGGGTGGACCTCTGTCAGATTCCTTGAAGAAATTTGGATCAGGCAAAAAACATGGCCACCATGGCCATGCCCCACATGACTGTCATGGCCATGCTCCTTGGCTCATTAGCTTTCAAAGACTTATATGGGGAAAAGTTTTAAAAACCTTCTCCTCCAAAACCGCTCAACGTAATGGATTTCATTCTTACTTTGCATGAATGTTCCTTGGGTGGACCTCTGTCAGATTCCTTGAAGCAATTTTGATCAGACAAAAACATGGCCGCCATGGACACGCCCATTGGCTAATTAGCTTCCATAGACTCATAAAGGGATCTTTTGTTTTTTTTTAATCTTCTCCTCCAAAACCGCTGAATGGATTTCGTTCTTAATTTTCATGAATGTTCCTTGTGTCTACCATTGTCAGATTCATTGAAGAAATTTTGATCAGACAAAAAACATGGCCGCCATGGCCACCACCTTTGGCTCATTAGCTTCCATAGACCAATAAACGGAAAAAACTTCTTCTCTGAAACCATAAAGCCTAAAGCTAAGACATTTACAGTAAAACCTGTCTTAGTGGCCACCTCTATTAAGCAAGCAACCTGTCTTAAGCAAGCAGGCATTCAGTTCCCAAGAAAGGCAGATGTGTTAAATTTCACCTGTATTAAGCAAGAACCTGTCTTAGGCAAGCATATTTTGACTATCCCTTAGGCACTTGCTTAATACAGGTTGAACTGTAGTATGTAGCAAAGTTATGTGGTCACCTACTAAGTCCTGCAAACTATGACTCTTGAGTCCAAATTGGCAACGCCCCGGTGCTTAGTAGCTCCCATAGACTAATAATGACAAAATCTTGAAACTTTTCTCCTCTGAAACCATAAGGCCAAGAGCTTAGTATGTAGCAACTTGAAGTATTCATCTGTATAAATCCTGCCAACTATGCCCCTGGGGTCCAAATTGGCCACACCCTGAGGCCCATAAGCTCCCATAGACATATACTGGGAAAAACTGACAAAAATCTTCTCTGAAACCATCAGTGCCCAGAGCTTAGATATTAAGTATGCAGCAACGTCAAGTGGTCACTCAAATAAATCCTGCCAACAATGCCCCTGGGGTAAAAAATTGGTCACGCCCAGAGGCATATTAGTTCCCATAGACTTATAATAGGAAAAACTTAAAAAAAAAAGTCTTCTTCTCTGAAACCATAAGGCCAAGAGCTTTAGATATTTAGAACGGAGCAATGCCAAATGGTCACTCACATAAATCCTGCCAACCATGGCTCTGGGGTCCAAAAAATATAGAATGGACATTCCTTGGGTGGATCACTTGTTTCTTTTTTACCCATTGCATGCGGGAAAACCCTAAATGGGTACCTTGGCAAACAGTGCTGGCCCAGATCAGACCCCACAGAACACCATGTCTGATCAGGGCCTGCACTATTTGCTAACAGAATTTTCCACCAAAAATAGAAAAAAATAGGCCTGACACCCCTTATTTGACAAATGGACTGGTCCAACATATAGCAATAGAAGAGTCCACTAGTATAGCATTGGTTAATGTAATAAATATGACAATTGTCTGAAATTAGCCGGTGGAGCGACAGGCCCTCTTGGGCCTCTTGTCTTAATTCAAAATAACAGAAATATTGACTAAAACATTTTGTTAATAAATTTAGTTGACAGTTTTCTAGTTTTAAGAATGAATATATGAGTGACAGCAATGATCAAGAATCAATACAGTTACTACACACCTCCTATCATAGACACCAGAAAGAAAATAAATAACTTCACTACAATGAAAACTTAACATTCGGAAAGCCAAACGGACAGTTACTTTCCCACAGAATGACCAAACGGCTATCCAAAATGAAAAGATATTCGCAATACATAGATTACATAAAAAGAGGAAATATAACAATCCTAAACCACAACAGAAGAACCGCCTTCGAACGGCAGGTAGAAAACATATTTGGGAGCTTAAATCGATGTTACAAGACCAATACATAGATTACAATACATATATTACATGAAAAGAGGAAATATAACAATACTAAACCACAACAGAAGAACCGCCTTCGAACGGCAGGTAGAAAAACATTATTTGGGAGCTTAAATCGATTTTACGTGATCGACATCCTTGCCCTTGGTTTTGTCATAGTTTAGACCAAATAAATCGTTCCACATAGAGGTTTTTCAATCCATAAGTGCAGTATCTCCGAGAACATAAAAATCAAATGAATACAGATATGAAACAAAAATGAAGAAAAAAATAACATGAAATAACTGAAATGCAGGCGCAAACGAAAACCAACAGTTGGACTCCGGTTGGCCCGACTAGAGTGAGAGCATCAATGGCTGTATTGATATCATTGGAAATGCCAAATTCATATCAAAAGTCGACCTTCTGAAAGGATTTTGGGCTAATTCTTTCAAACAAAAGAGCACAGTAGGTCTCAAGACAGGTGTATTTAATTACAAAGTTATGCCGTTTTGAATGGAAAATCTCAAGCAACGTTTCAGCGCTTAACCAACATGATTATAGCAGGGTTGTTGTACTTACATTGATGCGACGCTTTCATCCTAAAGAGACAATATAAATCAACATCTTGAGGCTATTATAGCCTGTTTTGATAGACTGGTGCCATATTGGCACTAAATCCTGCAAAGAGTAGATCTGCCATGCAAGTTTGACATTTCTAGGTCATTTGGTAGGTCAAGGTCATGCTTAACCCATTCTGCTCATTTTGAAGCTATTTCAAATTTCCCAGTACCTATATGCAAAAGACCAATGCTGTAATTTCTTGGTATGGCTGGTTGTTACAGTAAATTCTCTGTAATAATGTATTACAGAGAGGGATATATTATTTTTCTTATTTCTGCTCAAAAACATAGATTGTGGGTACTTTTTAGAACCGCCTCGCTTTCTAGTTTTAAGAATGAATATAGCAGTGACAGCAATGATTAGGAATCGATACAGTTACTTCACACCTCCTATCATAGACACCAGAAAGAAAACAAATAACTTCACTTTAATGAAAACTTAACATTCGGAAAGCCAAAAGGACAGCTACTTTCCCACAGAATGACCAAACGGCTATCCAAAATGAAAAGACATTAGCAATGCATAGATTACATGAAAAGAGGAAATATACTCGGTCAAAAAAGTTCTTATACATAAAATTGCTTCTGTTACCATAGTTACTACAAATGAAAAATACACAAAATTTGTTTTGTGTTCGTTAGAGGACTGATTTCTTCATGCAAAAGCCCAAACTGTTTTTGTTTATGTAAACTCGCCAGCCTGGGCTATTATTTTAAACCCACAAGGGGTCACTGTGACAATTTCGCAGAATAAAATTTTACAAACGTCAAGATTCAACACCATAAAAATTGCACTTAGCACAAGATGTCTAAATTTGATAGATGTAACCTTTCATTAGATACCCTGTGTGTCTATTCACAAAAGATTTGGAATTTAGGCTCCACTTGCTAAGAGAAACAGACGATCACGTATAGGCCTCCAATTCTTTGAAGGTGTGTGCAAAATACTGTTTCAATTGAAACTCCATAGAAAATTGTAATTGGCAGTGCTACATGCTACATGAATTTTCTACATTATTTTCCATCATTGTTAACAACAATGGTGGCAACAAAGCGCTTTTTAAAGAAATTACCAAAATCGAATGGCAGGTATAGAAATAACAACAGTTTAAAAATTGCTATATTTTTAATTGAAAGGGAGATAATCTGAGAATTTCACAAATTAAAGTCTTGATTGTAGTGCAATATCCTGAGATATTGTAAAGCTAAAATGTGTTTCGATATTCAATGCATGTGATCTTTCATCTCAGACATAAAATGATCGTCTGTGCATGCGCAATGTCAAATTCCTTGCAAAACCGTTCTAGGCACATATTGGAAGACAAATTTATGCATTTTACAGCTAAACGTCCGATTGGTATGTTAACAGCCATCTTTAGCTGAATGGCTACCGGATAGCTACTAGAATTTACCCAGAACTTGGTATAGTTACTTTTTTGACTGGGTATATAACAATACTAAACCACAACAGAAGAACCGCCTTCGAACGGCAAGTAGAAAACATTATTGGGGAGCTTAAATCGATGTTACGTGACCAATACATAGATTAAAATACATAGATTACATGAAAAGAGTAAAATATAACAATACTAAACCAAACCAGAAGAACCGCCTTCGAACGGCAGGTAGAAAAACATTATTTGGGAGCTTAAATCGATTTTACGTGATCAATACATAGATTACAATACATAGACTACATAAAAAGAGGAAATATAACAATCCTAAACCACAACAGAAGAACCGCCTTCGAATCGATGTTACGTGACCAATACATAGATTAAAATACATAGATTACATGAAAAAGTAAAATATAACAATACTAAACCAAACCATAAGAACCGCCTTCGAACGGCAGGTAGAAAAACATTATTGGAGAGCTTAAATCGATTTTACGTGATCGACATCCTTGCCCTTGGTTTTGTCATAGTTTAGACCAAATAAATCGTTCCGCATAGAGGTTTTTCAATCCATAAGTGCATTTTCTCCGAGAACATAAAAATCAAATGAATACAGAGATGAAACAAAAATGAGGAAAAAATAACATGAAATAACTGAAATGCATGAGCAAAAGAAAACCAACAGTTGGAATCCGGTTGGCCCGACTAGAGAGAGCATATTGATACCATTGGAAATGCCACATTCGTATCAAAAGTCGACCTTCTGAAAGGATTTTGGGTTAATTCCTTCAAACAAAGGAGCGCATGAGGCCTCGGGACAGGTGTATTCCATTATAAAGTTATGCCGTTTTGAATGGAAATTTCTCAAGCAACGTTTCAGCGCTTAACCAACATGATTATAGCAGGGTTGTAGTGCTTACATTGATGCGACGCTTTCATCATACAGAGACAACTGGAATCAGCATCTCGAGGTTATTATAGCATGTTTTGACAGACTGGTGCCAAATCTGCACTAAATTTTGCAAAGAGTAGATCTGCCATGCAAGTTTGACATTTCTAGGTCATCCTGTAGGTCAAGGTCATGTTTAAACCATACTGCTCATTTCAAATTTCCCAGTACCTATATGCAAAAGACCAATGATGTGATTTCTTGGTATGGATGGTTATTACAGTAAATCCGCTGTAATATTTTATTTGTCATTGCTGAGCCATTGACAAATTTACTCTGCAAAAAACAAAGAATCATGCCAAAACCTATTCAAAGCGATACTCAAGAGTGAACCAGTTCGCGTAGCACCAAACTTACAAAATAGACTTTACCTGACTGTAAATGCTTGTGACTTCTGTGCAGGTAGAATTTTGCTGCAGGAATACGACAATGGTATAGATCATCAAGTTTGTTACTTTTGTATTTTACGTTTAATATCATCAGAGAAATTACTCTACCATAGAGACAGGGATATTTGGTTTTCAACATTTCATCACGAAACCACGCCTATATAATTTGGCCCAGTTAAACCCCACTTTCACACAGTAAAACTGGGGTTTCGAGATGTATACATTATTTTTCTTATTCTGTTCAAAAGCATAGGTTGTTGGTATTCGTTAGAACCGCCTCGCCATTCCATCCAAGACACCAGATAGAAAGAAACACCAACATAAAACAACTTCATAGTAATTAAAACATCACAAGCGGAAAGCGAAATGGACCTATTCTTTCCAACAAAATGATCAAAAGATTATCCAAAATAATAAAAGTAGCATTACATACATGCATGAAAAGACAGACAAAGACAATAATAAACCACAACAGAAGCACCATCCAGGAACGATCAGTATCTTTTATTTACTGGGATGGGTTGTGGGTAGATCTTAAATGGATTTTACGTGGCCCTTGGTTTTGTCGTGGTTAGGACATATAATTTTATCATTTTGAAGATGCTTCGTCAATTTCATGGGACTTTTCCCGACATTGAGATGAAATGGCTTCTCAAAGTAGAAGTAAGGACGGTCCGACGCACTGCTTTGCCTGGGCAGGCTTATGGCCTTCCTTTGTTTAGGTTTTCATTATGGTCTGGTCGCTTCATGTTTGTGTTTCTTTCTCTTTGGTATCTTTAATGGGTGGAGTAAGTTAATTGTATCGAGTCCTGATCTTTGTTTTACTTCTACTTTTAACGGTACCATAAACTATGCAAAGCTTTTTCAAAATTTTATAGACGTCATTCTGATTTAATTTCAAAATTCAATACTGGACTTAAATCTCTTCTGCAACAAGGTCTATCGGAACCCGAATTTTATGGTGATTTAGTATATAAATTCAGAAAAATATGTAACCACAATGACTTCAGCCCCCAATTTCGTAAAATCATTCTTCGATATAAAAAGATTGGGTACAACATAAATGTTATACGACAGACCGCATGTGTGGTAGTTAACCCAATCACGGTTGACAACTTTGCTTCCCTCTTTAATTGCACGCCGGTGGGTCAGGCCTCAGATTCTATGACGATTCCAACATAAAGGCTTATTGAGAATTAGAGAGATCTTATTCAAGGTAATGTTGGTTGGTGCCTGATGCTCTGTCGGGCCCATCGGAGTCTAACTTGGTTTTGTTTTGCTCCAGCATTTCAGTGGTTTCTTGCTGTCGAGTCCTCACCGTTGTTTCATCTCTGTGGTTGTTTGATTATTTATGTTCACAGAGATGTTGCACTGATGAGTAAAGAGGCCTTCATGCGGACTGAACAAATTATTTGTCTAAATCGCGACGGAAGTAAGGGCGAGGATTGTGGCCATGTAAAATCGATTTAAGCCCCCCTGTGGAAATCTTTCCACTGACCATTCCGGGGCGGTTCTTCTGTGGCGGTTTATTTATGTTGTTGTTTGTTACCTACTGTGGGTATCACTTGTGTCTTTTTATTTTGGATGGTCATATGGCCATTTTGTGGGAAAATAACTATCCTTATGGCCTTCCTTTGTTTAGGTTTCCATTATGGTCTGGTGGCTTCATGTTTGTGTTTCTTTCCCGTTGGTGTCTTTGATGGGTAAGTTTATTGTATCGATTCCTGATCTTTGTTTTACTTCTACTTTAGATCTTCTAAGCTGTTTACCAGTACCCATGTGCGGGTCGACTTTAGCTCTGGGTGGAAGCAACATGCAACCCATCTATTTCTTCAAACCCCGATTGGCGGGGGGCCAAATGGTAAAATGGTAAACTGCTTAATAACTCTTCCCATGCAGAGTGATGCGAGTTGGACCGTCACTGTATATAAAATAGAAGTAGAGGCAATGATCAGGAATCGATACAATTAACTCACAGCTCCCATCAGAGACACCAAAGGGAAAGAAACACAAACACGAAGCAACAGAACCCAACAGAAACACCAACGGCGGAATGCCAAAAGGACAGTTACTTTTCCACAAAATGGCCAAAAGGCTATCCAAAATAAAACAATATAAGCGGTACAAACACCCAAAGACAAACCATAACGAACATAAACCGCGATAGAAGAACCGCCTTGGAACGGTCAGCGGAAACGAATTCCACTGGGGGGGGATGAAACAACGGTGAGGACTCGACAGCAAGAAACAAAAGAAATGCTGGAGCAAACGAAAACCAACAGTTAGACTCCTATGGTCACGACCAGAGAATCAGGTACCAATCAACATAAGCCTTAACGTTGGAACCGTCATAGACTCTGAGTCCTGACCCACCGGCGTGCAATTAAAGAGGGATGCAAAGTTGTCAACCGTGATTGGGATAACTACCATGCATACAGTCTGTCGTATAGTTTTATGTTGTACCCTCTTTTTAAATCGAAGAATGATTTTACGAAATTGGGTGCTGAAGTCATTGCGGTTATAATTTTTTCTAAATTTATAAACTAAGTCACCATAAAATTCGGGCTCCGATAGACCTTGTTGCAGAAGATATTTAAATTCAGTATTGAATTCTGAAATTAAATCATAATGACGTCTATAAAATTTTGAAAAGGCTTTGCGTAGTTTATGGTACCGATAACCCTGATTAAGAAGTTTGCCGTTAACAATTTATTACGAGTGTTGAAGTCAGTTACATAACTACACACTCTGGCAAATCGAATTAATTGTGAAATATAAACGCCATAGGATGGCGCACGTGGAGCATCACCATCCAGAAAAGGAAAGTTTACAATCTCAGAATCAAAATCATCGCTTTTATTATAAATTTTGCAAGGAACAAAACCATCCACAATAGTTAGATGTAAATCCAAAAACGGGACCTCGGTATCAGAAGAATTTGCTTTATTTAACTGAAGTTCTAGTGGGTAAATTTGACTGATCAAACCATCGAAATAGGTATTATCAATATTTAATAAATCATCCAAATATCTAGAAGTGGAGCTAAAAGCTTCAATGATTTCAGACTGGTTATCAGCAGAAAGGGACATCATGAAATCTCTCTCATAACAAAACAAAAATAGATCAGCCACAAGTGGTGCGCAATTAGTACCCGTCGGAATACCCGGACATGATTAGTTTCATTGGGTGGCAGGGCTCGAGATGTCATTTCATCTCAATGTTGGAGAAAAAACTTACCAAAACGTGAAGCAAATTCTCCAAAATTGCCTCAATAATAGTGACGTGGACGATAAACCTCAAATCAAACAAACATCTCTTGTGATCCACTATTTTATGTGTACGGATAAAGACTACCCGCGGAATAGCATGATAAAGAAATAACACAAGTAGGAGAAAGTGTTTAGGAAATGTAAAAAAAAAAAAAAAAAAAATAAAATAAAACAATATCTCTCCAAGATTCGAACCCTAGATCTTCAAACTGGCAGACGCGTTACTAGACTATCTCGACTAGACGCCAGTCTGGATACACGAAGCATAGGATTAAGAACAGGATGGTATCTATCGCCCGATGTAAACAATTCCCACTAAAGGTGACTTACCAGAAACACGGACGAAGTAAGGGCGAGGATTGTGGCCACGTAAAATCGATTTAAGCCCTTCTCCTCACCCCCCCCCCCCCCCACCCCCCAGTGGAGTTCGTTTCCGCTGACCTTTCCAAGGCGGTTCTTCTGTCGCGATTTATTTTTGTTATGTTTTGTCTTTGAATGTTTGTGTCGCTTATGTGATTTTATTTTGGGTAGCCTATTGGCCATTTTGTGGGAAAGTAACTGTTCTCTTGGCTTTCCGCTATTGATGTTTCTATTAGGGTCTGTTGTTTCATGTGTGTGTTTCTTTCCCTTTGGTGTCTCTGAAGGGAGCTGTGGGTTGATTGTATCGATTCCTTATCATAGCCTCCACTTCTATTTTACATGCTAGTTTCAGGAAGATTCGATCAAAACTGAAGGACTTATGGTGATGACAAGTTATAAAATAGGCCTTTTCAGCAAAGAAGGGGACTTAAGTCTGTGAGTACTGTGCCAACAATGCTAGTTTGCAAACACATTCAAGCTTTTATCTCTTCTTACGTATATGTAAGTTCCAGGAAGATCCGTTCAGACCTTAGGGACTTGTGATTATGACAATATCAAAAATATTTTCAGCAATAAAAAGAACATAAATCTATGATAAATAGGCCGATCTCACCAGTTTTTGAACTCATCCGAGCTTTTATCCCTGACTTACTTACATTTAAGTTTCAAGAAGATTCGATGAAAACTGAAGAGGCTTCGGTGATGACAAGGTCGAAAACAGGCATTTTCTGCAAACAAAGTGACGTAACTCTATGATAAATAAGCCGACTTCACTGGTTTTCGAACTCATTCGAGCTTTTATCCCTGACTTACTTATATGTAAGATAAAAGAAGGTCCGATCAAAACTGAAGGGGCTACAGTGATGACAAGGTCAAGTAAGCATTTACAGCAAAGTAGGGGACATAACCCTGTGAGTAATAGACCGACATCGCTATAGTTTTCGAACTCATCCGAGCTTTATATCTAACTTACTTGCATGTAATTTACATGAAGACATGATGAAAACTAAAGGAGTTACAGTGATGACAAGGTCAAAAATAGGCATTTTCTGCAATCAAAGGGATGTAACTCTATGATAAATAGGCTGACCTCGCCAGTTTCCGAACTCATCCAAGCTTTAATCCCTGACTTACTTACAAGTAAGTTTCTAGAAGATCCGATAAAATCTGAAGGGGATAGGGTGATAACAAAGTCAAAAATTTGCATTTTCTGAAATCAATGGGATATAAGTCTCTGAAATTTAGGCCCCCTCACCAATTTTTAAACTCTGCTGAAGTTTTATCCCTTACGTACTTACATGTAAGTTTCAAGAAGTTCCGATAAAAACTGAAGGAGCTACAGCGATGACAAGGTCAAAATAGGCATTTGCAGCTATCAAGGGGACGTAATTCTATGATACATAGGCCAGCCTCGCCAGTTTTCGAACTCATCCGAGCATTTCTCCCGGACTTACTTGTTTATAAGTTTCAAGAACATCGGATAAAACCTGAAGGGGCTACGGTGATGACAAGGTCAAAAATAAGCATTTTCAGCAAAGTAGGGGACATAACACCGTGATTAGTCGAGCTCCATCGCTAGTTTTCGAACTCATCCGAGCTTTTATCCCTGACTTACTTGTTTCAAGTTTTAAGAAGTTCTGATCAAAACTGAAGGGGCTACGGTGATGACAAGGTCAAAACTAAGCATTTTCAGCAAAGTAGGGGGCATAATTCTGTAAGTAATGACAGGCATCACTAGATTTCGAACTCATCCAAGCTTTTCACCCTGACTTATTTGTATGTAAATTTCAGGAACATCCGATCAAAACTGAAGGGGCGATGGTGATGACAATGTCAAATATAGGCATTTTCAGCAATCAAGAGTACGTAACTCTATGATTAGTGGGCCAACTTGCCAGGTTTTTGAATCATCCGAGGTTTTATCCCCAGCCAACTTACATGTACATGTCAGAAAGATCCGATCAAAACTGAAGGCGCTGCGGTGATGACATGCATTTTCCCATGGTAGGTCTATGGGACCTTATGGTTGCCATAGCAAACAAAGCTTTCGTTCAAATTCGAAAAAAAAGCTTATGTCATCAATGCCCCACGAGAGGCATGCTACAGGTGAGAAATGGTTTAGATCAGCCTGCATGTTGCAGAGATATAACCGATCAAAGGTGTGGACGGACGGACGGACGACCCACTGTACTACAATCTCCCTTGGAGCCTTCGGTCAAGGTGAGCTAAAAACTAGACTGTGATTAAGGGCAGGGAGACTTTTTCCGCCGCCACACATTCCCTAACCATCAGCTGTGGTGGCGTTAAATATGTTCTAGAAAAGGGTTATCCTTTGGATGCAAGGAATACACCACCGAACTGAAAAATAAGGAAGGTGCATGTTTTCTGGACCAGACTAGCTAGTTTCGGCCAAGTCTAGGCCTCATCAGTGACCCTCAAATGTTTTCAAAATTCTACAATGAAATCTATGATCCCAAAGGACAACAAAATATTAACTACATTATGATGAATGGCAGGGAGAATTTTAACAGCCGCCACACATTCCCTAAACATCAGCTCTAGTGGCGTTAAATATGTTCTAGAAATTGGTTATCCTTAAGGAGCAAGGCATACACCGCAGAACTGAAAATGACGGAGTGTACAAGTCATCTGGGTAAAACTAGCTAGCTACGGCCAATAAGGCCTAATCATTGTCCCTGAAATATTTTCAAAATTTGACAAATTTCAATATTCTAGAATATTATACACCCATATTGTTTTATTAGTATTGATATTATTATTATTATTATTATTATTATTATTATTATTATTATTATTATTATTAACGAAGCAAATTCTATCTCTAGGGCATTCTAGAATCTTCCCTGTCACTACATAGACAAAGATTTTCTTGCAATTTATTCTGGGAGATTTGAGAACATTTGACTTATAATTTGTTTTAAATTCTTCTGTGTTGGATTATTAAATGAAAGTGAAAGAAGTGATCAGGAATCAATACAATTACGCCCACACCTCCAATCAGAAACACCTAAGAGAAAGAAACACGGGCATGAAATAATTAAACCTTAATGAAACTTCACAAGCAGAAGCTAAAAAGACGGTCCATTCTCCACAAAATGGCCAAACGGCTATCCAAAATAATAATAAAAAAGATATAAGCAATAAATCCATGCGAAGGCGAACTATAACAGTAATAGACCACGACAGAAGAACCGCCTTGGAACGGTCCGTAAAAAAGTATTTCACTTGGGGTTGGTGCTTTAATCGATTTTACGTGGCAACAATCTTCGTCATTGGTTCTGTTGTGGTTTAGACAAATAATTTGTTCAGTCTGCATGAAGGCTTTTTTACTCATCAGTACCACATCTCCGACAACATAAAAATCAAACGACTACGGAGATGACACCGCGATGAGGACTCGAGAGCATAACTGAAATGCTGGAGAAAAAAAAAAAGAAAAAGGAACACACACACAAACAGTTAGACTCTGTGGGTCCGACCAAAGACCGAGTATCAGCTTTTAATTGGCATTACCTAAATTGTAAGTAAAATAGAAGTGAAGGCAATGATCAGGAATCGATACAATTAACCTACAGCTCCCATCAGAGACACCAAAGGGAAAGAAGCACAAACATGAAACAACTAGACCCTAATGGAAACATCAATAGCGGAAAGCAGAAAATGACAGTTACTTTCCCACAAAATGACCAATTGGCTATCAAAAACAAAATACTCAAAGACAAACCATAACTCAAATAATCGGCCCCCGCCCATAGGGGCTTGAAGAAATATATGGGCTGCATGATGCTTCCACGCAGAGCTGAATCCAGCCCGCACACTAGTACTGGAAACCGCTTAGAGGATCTAAGCCTGTCCAGGAACCGGGGTGCGAGGCATACCGTCCATGCCAAAATAAACCCTATTGGTTTTATTGGGCGACAGGGCTTGAGATGTCATTTCATCTCAATGTCGGGTAAAAGTCCCACAAAATTGGAAGCAACGTCTCCAAAATGACCTTTACAGTGTTGACGGGGACGTTAAACCTCAAATCAAACAAACAAAACAAATAACTCAAATAAACCGTGACAGAAGAACCGCATTGGGACAGTAAGCCTTTACGCTGGAGCCGTCATAGAATCTGAGCCCTGACCCACCGGCATGTCCAAATCATTGAAAGAGGGCAGCAAAGTTATCAACCGTGATTGGGTTCACAACAATGCATGCAGTCTGTCGTATAGAATTTATGTTGTACCCTATATTTTTATATCGAAGAGGGATTTTTAAGAAATCGGGTACTGGAATCATTGCAAGCATACACCTTATTTCTGAATTTATATACTAAGTTACCATACAATTTGTGTTCTGATAGGCCTTGTTGCAGAAGAAATTTAAATCTAACATTGAATTTAGAACCTAATCGGAATTAAACTTTGAAACGGTGTTCCGTTGCTTATGATATTGAATAAAGCTTATCAGTTAACAATTTATTATGAGTGTGTAAGTCGATTACATGACTAGACACTCTGGCAAATCGAATTATTTACGAAATATAAGCACCACAGGATGCCGCACGAGAAACTTCACCATCAAAGAAGGGACAATTTGCAATCTCAAAATCAAAATCATCGCGTTTATAATAAACTTTTCAGGAAACAAATCCATCTAAAATAGATAAATGTAAATCCAAAAGCGGGGCTTCGGTATCAAAAGAATTTGTTTTATTTAACTGAAGTTCCGTAGGGTAAATTAGACTAATCAAACCATCGGAGTATTTATTGTCAATATTAAATGAATCATCCAGATATATCTAGACGTCGAGCTGAAAGCTTTAATGATTTCAGATTTGTTGTCAGCGGAAAGGGACAACAAGAAGTCTCTTTCATAACAAAACAAGGACAAATATGCCACAAGAGGTGCGCAATTCGTTCCCATCGGAATTCCAACAATATGTCTAAATAACTTAGTACAAAATCTTATGTAAATATATTGTCAAGTATAAAGTTGAAAGCCTCACACACTTTCTGATACAACCATAATAAGTAATTTTTATGCTCTTCAGAAGTGCAAAAAGCATTTCTTACATCACATGTAAGATAAAGGGAATTTCTCCGAGGAATGTCTATTCAGTTGAATAATTGAGCTTTTCTGTTATAAGATTATGAGGCTGTGTAGTGTAAAGCATGGAAAAAATCATAAGTAGACAGAATGAAAGCACGAAAACGCCTACATTTCAATTTATCTACTTGTAGAACCTCATTCGAATATTGATAGACCAAAACAGATGCCCATAGTGTGGGGATTGAATACAAGTTAGAGAACTTTAACTTGACCGTTCCAAGGCGGTTCTTCTGTCGCGATTTATTTTTGTTATGGTTTGTCTTTAGGTGTTTGTGTCGCTTGTGTTATTTTATTTTGGATAGCCTATAGGCCATTTTGTTGTAAAGTAACTGTCCTTTTAGCTCTCCGCTGTTGGTGTTTGCATTAGGTTTGTTGTTGCATGTTTGTTTTTCTTTCCCTTTGGTGTCTCTGATGGGACCTATGGGTTGATTGTATCGATTCCCGATCATTGCCTCTACTTCTATTTTATTTAAGGACATAAGTGTGTAATATTTGTTATTTTTGTAATTCAAATATCATAAATATACCCTTAAATATTCTGTAAATAATTTTCCCTAAATATTTTATTCATTGTTTTCGGTTTTCCTTTTCATTTCTTATCTGCTACGCTTGTCTGGTAACACATGACTTTATTCACTAAATACCAGCGATATTCGTTTCAAATGCACTTTCATAAAATAATACCAAAATTGCATGTGTCCGCATAGAGTACTTCTATCTCAACAGCGTGTCATGGCGGCAATATACACATTACAACAGTCATGCATGAACTAAGCCAATCATGAATCGGAGTTAAAGATTGGCGTCCGAGCGGGAGAAACCGAAAGTCTGATGGCAATGATTAACTCCAATCCAAACAGACTGACGCCTTTATTTCCGAGCAAAAACCAAAACTTAACTTAAAGTTAACTATCACAAACAGGAAACTCCATTTTTATACATTGGACTTGTTTGAACTCCACTCTAAGACTACACTATTCAATTCAGATCATTGATGAGACGCAATTAGAGTGAAATGGTCAAAGTGGCGATGACGAGTCAGTTTTCTAAAGTATTTCCAGTCTGTAGGAGAAAAAAATAATAATAACAATTTTATGGATTAAACCTTAAAAGTGGATGAACTGTGCTCAGTTAAAACAGAGTTTTAAAATTGAACATCAACGTATAGTCAAAGCATTGAGAGTGCTGGTGTGACGATTGTATGAAACCTTTGGACAGCGCCAGGCATTTTTTTTTCATCTAGTTGGTATTTTAAAACAGGTTGAAAAATATAGTAGTTTAAATCGGGCTTGCTTCAAGTCTGTCTACTTATAATTTTTCCCACCTTTACACTACACTTCCTCATAATCTGATAAAAGAAAAACTTAATGATTTAATTGAATGGGCATTTCATAGGGAAGACTCCCTCTATCTTGCTTGTGATGTAAGAAATGCCTTTTTCACTTCTGAAGAGCATAAAAATTATACTTTATGGTCATGTCAGAAAGTGTGTGAAGCTCTCACCTTTCTACTTGACAATATTTACATAAGATTTGGTATTAAGTTATTAAGACAAGTTGTGGGTATTCCGATGGGTACTAATTGCGCACCACTTGTGGCTGATCTGTTGTTGTTTTGTTATGAGAGAGACTTCATGATGTCCCTTTCTGCTGAAAACCAGTCTGAAATCATTGAAGCTTTTAGCTCCACTTCTAGATGATGATTGGATGATTTGTTAAATATTGATAATACCTATTTCGATGGTTTGATTAGTCAGATTTACCTCCCAGAACTTCAGTTAGATAAAGCAAATTCTTCTGATACCGAGGCCCCGTTTTTGGATTTACATCTATCTATTGTAGATGGGTTTGTTTCGTGCAAAATTTATGGTAAGCGCGATGATTTTGATTTTGAGGTTGTAAATTTTCCTTTTTTGGATGATGCTGTTCCTCGTTCGCCATCCTATGGCGTTTATATTTCGCAATTAATTCGGTTTGCCAGAGAGTGTAGTCATGTAACTGACTTCAACACTCGTAATAAATTATTAACGGCTAAACTTCTTAATCAGGTTTATCGGTACCATAAACTACGCAAAGCCTTTTCAAAATTTTATAGACGCCATTCTGATTTAATTTCTAAATTCAATATTGGACTTGAATCTCTTCTGCAACAAGGTCTATCGAAACCCGAATTTTATGGTGAATTAGTATATAAATTCAGAAAAATATATAACCGCAATGACTTCAGCACCCAATTTCTTAAAATCATTTTTCGAAATAAAAAGATTGGGTACAACATAAATGTTATACGACAGACTGCATGCATGGTAATTAACCCAATCACGGTTGACAACTTTGCTTTCCTCTTTAATTGCACGCCGGTGGGTCAGGCTTCAAATTCTAGGACGGTTCCAACGTAAAGGCTTATTGAGAATTAGAGGGATCTAATTCAAGGTAATGTTGGTTGGTTCCTGATGCATTGTCTCTGATCGGGCCCATCGGAGTCTAACCGTTGGTTTTCTTTTGCTCCAGCATTTCAGTGGTTTCTTGCTGTAGAGTCTTCACCGTTGTCTCACCTCTGTGGTTGTTTGATTATTTGTGTTCACGGAGATGTTGCACTGATGAGTTAGGAGGCCTTCATGCGGACTGAACAAATTATTTGTCTAAATCGCGACGGAAGTAGGGGCGAGGATTGTGGCAATTTAAAATCGGTTAAAGCCCCCAGTGGAATTCGTTTCCGCTGACCGTTCGAAGGCGGTTCTTCTGTCGCGGTTTATTTTTGTTATGGTTTGTTTTTTGGGTGTTTGTGTCGCTTATGTGATTTTATTTTGGCTAACCTATTGACCATTTTGTGGGAAAGTAACTGTCCTTTTGGCTTTCAACTGTTGGTTTTTCCATTAGGGTCTGTTGTTTCATGTTTGTGTGTCTTTCCCTTTGGTGTCTCTGATAGGAGATGTGGGTTGATTGTATAGATTCCTGATCATTGCCTCCACTTCTGTTTTGAATATCTTGGATGGTCACTGATGACGCATAATTTGCCGATACTAGCTAATCTGGCTCTTTTGTTTGGTGTACTTAATGCTTCCAAGGAATAAACCTTTACGGAACATACGTAGCTACAGCTGGTATTAAGGGACCGTTTAATCGCCAAAATTTAATTCGTTTTCATTGTTGTTAATTGTTTTTTTTTTTTTTTTTGTTTTTTTTTTTTTTATTTTTTAGGCTTATTGAAAATAAAAGTTGGTGTCTTGAACTTGCAGTTATAGCCCACCCTGGATTAGGCCCATTTCGTTGTTGTATTTCGTGCTACCAAAGCATAAATCTTTATTGAACATATCAGCTACAGCTTGCATTAAGGGACTGTTTGGTCGCCAAATTCGTTTTCATTGCTGTTAATTGTTCTTATTATTTAAGATCAAAGAAAAATAAAAACTTGGTGTCTTGAACGTGCAGTTATAGCACACCCTGGATTAGAGAACCCAATAAAGAGCCTGCATTTTTTAGCGAGAAAAACAATCTTCAGCTACTTTATAAAAAATTACTCAACTTAAAATCAACCTGGAACTCATAATTCGAAGCTGGGTTGGGGAGACGTAATGAACTCCGGACAGAAACCAGAAAAAAAAAAATGTTTTTAAATTGAAGCAGATTATTTTTGTCTGGGTCATGCCCCTTCCCAATGTAATCGTCTTCCTAAGCCAATGTTTCCTCACTGATTTTCCAAATGGAAGTAGAAGAAACATGTCATTCAAATTCTTCTTTGACTCTTACACCCCTGAGATTCTCAAGTAAACACTTTGGTTTTCAAATTTGGACGAACCATTGATGCCAACAGTGACTGTATTCAAAACATTTACAGACTGGCAAACAGTGTTGACTCTGATGAGACGGCCCGTGGGCCGTCTCATCAGAGTCAACACTGTTTGCATAGGTATCGGCACCGGGCTACAGGATAAAAAGGACTAAATTTACATTGCATCCTTTAATTCATAGAAGAAGTATCTGTAAAAGCATATGTTATTAGAGTTTCTTAAACACATTTATTATCCTCCTCATCGGTTTTAGCGTGATTTAAATAAAAAGCTCGTAAGCTCCTTTAAAAGAGTAAAATATCTTCAAAGTTAATGCGGAATGTGTTTGAGACTGACAGCAAATGGAAGAAATACCATGCATTTCAGGTTTCTGCAGTCCATAGAAATAGATTATGCAAGTTACACGTCAAACAATACAGAATAACAGACTTTCTATTTAATCGGTCGTTACACGTCCAAAGGAACAATATGGCATAGACAACCTGCAAGCCGGCCACGGTAGCTCATTCGGACGTCCGACTGACTGGTGATAAGGCGGACGCGGGTTCTAACCTGCCGGGGTCGGCAACATTCTTTCGTGGATCTTTTCTATGGTCATTCGCTACCTTCCGCTGATTCAAGAAGGGTAGTTGTTTGTTTCTGGCGAAATAATGTGCACTGTACTGGTTAACCGCTTACGTATATTAAGCCTGCCCAGGAAAAGTGTGGTTAGGTGACCTAAAATATTTTTAATTGGGGTGTTTAACTCCAATACAAGCAAAAAAAAAAAAAAAAAAAACAATCTGCAAGACCCAGCTTAGCCTGTGCATTAGCACAGTGCTATCATAGACCCTTCATTCACATATGTCTTTGATGGATCCCAAAGCATACATTGAGCGAAACATGAGTGTGCTTATCGAGCTGCCATGTATGTGACTAAGTGCTCAGGCTGAGATAGATCTTCAATTTTCATATTCGCCAAGTGTAACGTCAAAATACGCGTATACAATGCATTGCTGTATAGTAGCACTAATATGCTAAAGTTTTTTTTTATAGTTTAACGACCCAGTCAACACTATTTAGTTCATATCGAGCCCCTCAGTTTACCTAACCACACTTTCCCTGGACAGGCTTATGTACATTTATAATCGTTTAACCAGTACAGTGCACATGAGAAACCGACAACCCAGCCTTCTAATCACGAAAACACGCCTATATAATTTTGATCCCCTTATACCCCATGTTTACATAGTAGTCAATGGCTTGCGGGGGGGGGGGGGGGGGAGGGGGTAAACATTATTTTCTTATTTCTGCCGAAACAAAATTGTGGGTACTTGTTAGAACCGCCGTTCTAAGGAGTATCCACAATCTATGTTTTTAGCAAAAGTGTAAAAAAAAAAATGTCATATTTTTTTATCTGAAAATTTCATTTTTGGTGGTAAAATGATGAATAAACTTGATCAGGCGTGTTTCCGTAATGTTGAATCAGCCATGTACTTTATTGTTGTTTCTAGGCATTTAAGGTGCAATTACAAAACGTATCGGGGCTTGAAGAAATAGATGGACTGCATGATGCTTTCACGCAGAGCTGAAACCGACCGCACATGAGTACTTGTAAACCGCTACGAGGATTTAAGCCTGCCCATGCATAGCGGTGCGAGTCGGCCCGTCCATGTTTATAAACCCTATTGGTTTCATTTGGCAACAGGGCTTGAGATTTCATTTCATCTCAATGTCGGGTAGAAGTCCCACAGAATTGGAAGCAATGTCTCCAAAATTACCTTTATAGTGTTGGCGGGGACGTTAAACCTCAAATCAAACAAAAACAAAACAAAAGTATGGAGGTGGCGAATTTGGTGTCTACTGCTCTCTGCTCTTTATGAGCAGGCATATTAGATTCCACGTTTGATCCTTAGGGCCGAGGTGCCTAGCAGAGGCATTAGGGCATCGGACGTGCAGGACACCCGTTGGGGTACAGTACGGTCGTTATATGATAGAAAGATCGCTGTAAGACATCACGAAAACGCGCCTATATAACTCTGACCCCCTTGCACCCCATTTTTATATACATGTAGTAAACCTGGGGTTTACAGGGGTAACCCTTATTTTTCTTATTTCTGAGCAGAAATAAAAAAAACAAATATCACATTTTTTTTCATCTGAAAAGTTTCATTTTTTTCCGCGATATAGGTTACAATGTATTTGTATTGGCGTGTTTTCGTAATGGGACACTTCAGGACGTCTTAAAGCCGTACACCGGCTATATTTTTTGTGTGTGTTTTGTGCTAATAATTGTTATTTATATCTATATAGTTTTCAAGTCGCTGACGCGAGCACAAACTAGTATTGTCTTCGAGTCGGCGCCGTGAAATAATATAGAAGCAAAAATTCTGTTAGTGTTTATGTTTGTCGTTGGACCTGAGATGTCATTTCATCTCAATGTTGGGTAAAAGTCTCACAAAATTGGAAGCAACGTCTCCAAAATGACCTTTACAGTGTTGACGGGGACGTTAAACCTCAAATCACACAAACAAATGTTTGTCGTTAGTATTGTTGTGAATAGCTGTACATAGACGTTGTAATAATCAATGCGCTTCAAATGACTTGTCTTACACTTGGCCGTTCACCTGTCGCAGATCGCCCTCTGTCGTCCTTTACGGGCCGTCGTAACCCTACATGTAACCGACGTAGCCGACGAGTAAAGACCTTACAAAAAACATACGGTTTATGTGTACGTTTTTCATATTAATAATTATTTAAGACATACAGTAGAACTTCGATGGCTCGAACACCGACGGCTCGTTTTCCATGGCTGAGTCGAACCCGTTCTTGTGTCCCTAGGGAACTTCTGTACATAACAAATAGGGAGGGTAAAAATTAGGATATTTTCGTCTTTTATCTTGCAAATGTATGTTGTGTGTACTCATTAGAATCGCCTCGATGAGGCGATTCTAATGAGTACACACAGCATACATTCTTCATTATAGAACACAGAAAAAGATGTCCTAAAGTATGTCGTTATGCCTTAGCATAGCCCTCAGCATTAGCATTAGCCCTCAGTGACAGTGGCTCGAACTACCCCTGTCTCGAACAGATTTTCATGGTCCCAAAGGTGTTCGAGCCATTCAAGGTCGACTGTACATGTAGATGAATTGTTAGGACAAACTTTGATTTATCGCTCAACAATTCACACACAATAATTGGAAAAACTAAAAATTGACAAATAATTTATTTTATCATCCCCGGGCTTTTCGAAGAAAAATCGGAGATGATGTATTACCCCCCGTCCGTCCGGGTGTCCGTCCGTCCAAACGTCAGTTTGTAATGTCCAACCTTTGCTCCTACACCATTTAATCTAGAATCCAGAAACCTTCATAGGCAAAGGCCCTATGTATAAGGACTACAGTAAAATATTAAGAATTTCGATTTGACCCCCAGGTAGGTGGTGGGGCCCAGCACTGCCCGAGGGATCAAAACTCATCTAGTTCAAATATAGACATGTTGCATATCAAACCGAAGGTAATGAAGAGTAGAATACAGCGATGCAAATATTTTACCCCGGGACCTGTGTGGGCGTCACCAGAGGTCATAAAATAAGATTTGGGGTCCTTTTTTTTGACTGCCACGCAACTTTTCCTAGGCCTTTTGAGCTAGAATCTTGAAACTGTCACAATTCTGATGTGAATCCCACCCCCTTCCCTGAGGGGAGGCCAGGGGAGTGAGCCCCAGGGGTAAAAATCTTTTTTTTTTTTTTTTTTTTCACAAACATAGCCATGTTGCATATCAAATCCATTACGATAACACACCCGTGCGACAAAGTGCATTTTTTACATCTCCAAAATGGCTATTTTTCCGATGAAAATCCGTGATATTTTTCTTATTTATACTGCAAACATAGGTTGTGGGTGCTCGATAGAAACCGCCTCATTCTAACGAATACCCACAACCTATGTCTTGGAGCAAATATAAGAAAATTAATGTATACCCCCGTAAACACCAGCTTTCTCTATATAAAATGGGGCTTGTTCACATGATGGAAGGTAATGAAGTCGTGTGGAATGGAGTCGTGCAAGAGTTTTGTCTCGAGGGTATGTCTGGAGGCCACTAGAGGTCAAAAAGTAGGATTTGGGGTGCTTTTTTATTGGCACATAACTCCGCCTAGGTTTTTTTTTTCGCTATAATCTTGAAACTGTCACAGTAAATAGCACTATCGATGAGGACTGGAGGAACGCATTTGGAATTCTGATGTGACCCCCCCCCCCCCCCAACCCTCACTGGTGCCGGCGAAGCCAGGAGTTGTTTTTTGCACCAAAACGGACCTGTTGCATATCAAATCAAAGATAATGAAAGTTGAATACTGTGGTCCAAAAGTTTTGTCCCGGGGCATGTCTGGGGAAGAAGTAGGAAATCGAGTCATTTTTGGGTCGACTGTTTACAAATTTACTAAATGGCAGTATCAGAAATAGTGCTATTGTCCACGTAACTATCGCTGATTTGTGGAAACCAAGGTTATGGTTATTAATAGAAAATAGTTGTGCTATTTTTATCGATGTTACATGTACATGCAGGTCCGAGTGTTGCGTGATGTTGGACGCCTTTGTCAAACAGTGTATACCCAGATCATATGCGCAAAATGCGACGTTTACTCAGCCGGCTACTCAGCCGGCTACTCAGGATCTACACTACTTGCTTCAAATACTGGTATATAGGTATACATCTCAGCTGTCAATTTAATGATATATTTCTTCATTACAGAATTTCTCCATTGAAATCCAACCATCAGTCGCAGAAAATTCGTGGACACGAAGTATGTGACAAATGTTAAGACAACGGAAAACGCTCTTAACTATTTACCAGGCGACTAATGTCAGTTGTTTAAAAATCCTGTATGTATCTTTCTCCGCATGTGACTGCACAAATCAAGTTTGAAGCTTCCAGTGGCAGTACATATAAGCATGGTACATGTAAGAAGTTACTTCCGATCTGTCGGCTCCCGGTAACATTGCAATATCTTTTTTCCTATGTAATCAAATACTGCGATCAAACATTACGATACATGTAACAGATGGTTGCTCACCGAAGGCATCTATCTATCTATCTATCTATCTATCTCTGAAAAACTCATCAGACCAAAACATGCAGGTAATATGCACATCCCCTTCGATACCCAAAGTTCTCATGGCTCATGAATCATGAAGTTTCGTTGAAATCCGACCAGTAGCTGCTGAGATTTCACGTGGACAATAAATTCAAAAATACGTATCTTTTATTGTTTTCGTTGATGTCTTGGATTCCTGCCTTAAATCATCCCTCTCTCTCTCTCTCTCTCTCTCTCTCTCTCTCTCTCTTAAATCATCCCCTCTCTCTCTCTCTCTCTCTCTCTCTCTCTCTCTCTCTCTCTCTCTCTCTCTCTCTCTCTCTCTCTCTCTCTCTCTTGTTTTGCAGTATTAAACCTCTTATTCTTATGATATTTATGTTGCACATTTAATGATGTACAAAGTTTCACATATTTCGTATGCATCACGAAAACACGGCTATATAATTCTGACCCCCTTGAACCCTACTTTTATGTAGTAAAACTGGGGTTTGCATGGGTAAACTTTAGTTGTCTTGATTCTCCTCTGGGGTGTGGATTGTGGGTGCTCAATAGAACCGCCTTGATGAGGCGTTTCTAACGAGTACCCACGGTTTATATTGTTGGCGGAAATAGGAGGAATATCACATTTTATCATCTAAAAATTTTCGTTTTTCGGCGGTAGGGTTTGCGGCGTATTTGTATAGGCGTGTTTTCGTGATGGGTTACATGATAGAGAATGAATATGTTCTCAGGATATCTCATGTATAGCAACTATAATACTGTAAATGTCTCAGTGTACATGGGGTGTTGTATGAATACCAGATTTAATAAAGAAATAAATTAACAAAACAATAATGGGACGGACGCAAAGACGGACGAACGGAGCGGTGACTTTATGCTTCAGGGAGCATAAAATTTGTGGCAGTTTTCTAATTTATACTCAAAACATGGGGCATGGGCGCTCGTTAATGAAGTGGTACTAACGAGTACCCACAACCTATATTTTGGAGCAGAAAAACAGTGTATACCCATATCAACCCAATTTTCACTACATGAAGTGGGGTTTACAGTGGTGTTCACTACACGGACTTGTTAACCCTTCTCTTGCTGAATATTCAGCTTAGCCACACCCATTTCTGACTTTGAACCAATCAGATCACTTAACGTAATTTATTCCTACAAAATCATTAAATGAATATCAAACAGTGTAGATCCTGATCAGATGGCTTCTTCGGAAGCCATCTGATCTGGATCTACACTGTTTCCAAAGATAGGGGTTTCAGTTTAGCCACACCCATTTCTGACTTTGAACCAATCAGATCACTTAACGTAATTTATTCCTACAAAATCATTAAATGAATATCAAACAGTGTAGATCCTGATCAGATGGCTTCTTCAGGAGCCATCTGATCTGGATCCACACTGTTTCCAAAGATAGCGGTTGTCGTGAACAGCAGGATAAGAGTTAACATGGTGTTTTGCCGTGTCATCGACAACTATGTTTTTATCAGTCCAATCTTTCACTCATCGTGATAACGCACCCGCGCATGGTCGGTTCTAGCAAGTACCCACGATATATATTATGAGACGGTTCTAACTATACTCAGGCAAAAACGTTCCTATACATAATATTGCTTCTGTTACCATAGTTACTACAAATGTTAAAGACACTTATTTTTTTTTATTTTTTATTTATTTATTTATTTATTTATTTTTGTTGTTGTTGTTTTTTGTCAGAGGACTCATTTGACCATTGTAAAAGCCCAAACTGTTTTTGTTTATGTAAACCCGCCAACCTGTGCTATTGTTTTAAACACCAAAGGTGTCACTGTGACAACTACGCAGAATAAATCATTTAAAAAGCCAAGATTTAAGGGGAATGGGAACACCTGGCAGATTTTTCCGCCATTTTTCAAAGGGAGACAACTTTCAGGACTTCCTGTTCACTTTTCTATAAGCCCTGCCGCACTGAAAAAAAGGGTCTACTCTTAAAGGAAAGAATTTGCTCCTCTCTTTTCTTTAAGAGTTGACCCCTATTGACATGGGAGACAAAAGTACTTTTGCAGGAGTTGCCTCCCTTGAAGGTGTTCCCATTCCCCTTAACACCATAAAAATACACTTAGCACAATAGTTATAAAGTTTGGTACATGTAACCTTTTATTAGATACCATGTGTGTCTATTCACAAAAGATTTGGAACTTCAGTTCCATTTGCTAAGAGGCCTCCGATTCTTTGAATATGTGTGAAAAGTGCTGCTTTCAATTGAAGCCCCATAGAAAATCGCAATCGGTAGTGCTACATGCTACATGAATTTTCTACATTTTTCCATCATGGTTAACAGAAATCGTGGCAGCAAAGCGCTTCTTAAAGAAATTGTAGGTAACGCAATAGCAACAGTTTACATTACTATATTTTTTAATTGGAAGGGAGATAATCTGAGAATTTCACAAATTAAAGCCTTGATCAGGAGATATTGTAAAGGGAGAGTGAGTTTCGATATTCAATGAACATGATCTTTCATCTCAGATAAAAAATGATCATTTACGCATACGGAATGCCTAATGCCTTACAAAACACATGGGCTGCATGATGCTTCCACGCAGAGCTGAAACCACCCGCACACGAGTACTGGTAAGCCGCTTAGAGGATTTAAGCCTGCCCAGGCAAAGCGGTGCGAGTCGGCCCGTCCATGCTTATAAACCCTATTGGTTTCATTGGTTTCATTGGGCTTGAGATGTGATTTCATCTCAATGTCGGGTAAAAGTCCCACAAAATTGGAAACAACGTCTCCAAAATGACCTTTCCAGCGTTGACGGGGACGTTAAACCTCAAATCAAACAAACAAAACTAGGCACATATTGCAAAACAACTCTTGAACAGAATAGTATGGGCGAATTTGAGCTAAACATCCGATTCGCATGCTTACAGCCATGTTCAGATGAATCGCTGCCGAATATCTACTGGAATTTATCCGGAAGTTGGTATAGTTACGTTTCTAACCGAATATAGTTCCCATGATCGAGTACAGTTCCCAAGATCTATATTTCAAGCCAAAATAGGAAAAACTAGAAATGTGTTCATACGACACAGATGCCCCCGCCTAGGTGCCACATCACCCCTAAAACTGATGTTGCAACAAAGCTGTCTTCGAACAGCAAAACTCACATGGAGAAGTGTCCTTGAGGTCGTTGACATAAGTAGGTGTATCGCCAAATAAACCTTTGGACAAATACCTATCATCATACATATGAACATAATCAACGAAATGATTTGGTAAATATGAACTCGTAAAAAAACGTTAACATGAAAAATTTCTGAGACCTTGACCTTGCGGTCATGGGACAGTGGCTGGGATATAGCTGCATGCAATTTTGTACCTGTATCTATCATCATACCAAATATGAAGCAAATCCATCATATGGTTTGGAAAATATGAGCTCTAAAACTTTAACATAGAAATATTCCAAGCCTAAGTCCTTGAGCTTGATGTCAGGGATTGGGATAAGGCTGAATAAAACATCTGACCTGTAACTATCACCATACCTAATATGAGGTAAATCCAATATATGATTTGGAAAATAGGAGTTCTTAACACACTTTACATTTGAAAATTTCTATGTCTGTGGCCTTGACCTTAAGGTCACGTACATGTGTGGGGACACTTCTGAATATCACTTTGGCTTTGTATCTGTCGTCGTACTAAATAAAAACCCCACCCACCAAATGGTTTGGAAAATATGACTAAAGTTAAAATTTCTAAATTTGTGACTTGGCCTTGAAGCCACATGCATGGGTGGTGGTATTACCGAGTAAACATTTGGACCTGTAACTATCATCCTATCAAATATAAACGAAATCCGTTGCACGGTTGGGAAAATATGAGCGTTTTAAAAGCTTCAAAATTATACATTTCTAAGTCTGTTATCTTGACCTTGAGGTCATGGCATAGGCAGGGGTACTGCTGAATAACACGTTGGACCTATATCTACCATCACACCAAATATGGACCAAAGCCATCTTAAAAGTTCAGGTTCTACTTAACCCGAGTCTTTAACATTAAAATTTGTCTAAGTTTGAGATCTTAACCTTAAGGTCAAGGACATGGGTGAGGGTCTTGCTGAATAAAACGCTGGACCTGTATCTACCATCATACCAAATGTGAACCAAATCCATCAAACGGTTTTGAAAAATATGAGCTCTTAAATGTTAAGTTTATACTCGGTGCAGATGCCCTAACCAGAATTTAACAGGATCACGCACACGTACGGAAAACCTACAAACAATATGCCCCCAGGATCATCCGATGCGGGGTGGAGGGTGGGTGGGATCGGGTGACATAAAAATATGAACATGTATATTTCATGCAAAATAGAAAAGGAGTCGATTAAATTTCCTACCCTCCATTCCCAATACAACAAAGGGAAAGCAATACCAGCATAAAACTACTTCACCGACATTAAAACATCCCGTGGGGAAAATCAAATGGACAGTTTCTTTGCCGCAAAATGGCTAAACAGCTATCTTAGCCGAAACAAGAAAGATATTAAACCCAAATTGCTCTGATAACGCGATGGGTAGGTCATAGTTTATCCTATGAGGTCGACAGTAACTATTGTAATCGTTCAGCGATAATAAATTATACTCTTCAGTGCCATAGGCATTACGAAAACACGCTTATACAAATACATTGTAGAATTAACGCCGAAAAAAAAAGGAAATTTTTAGATGAAAAAATGTGATATTTTTCTTATTTCTGCTCAAAATATAGATTGTGAGTACACGTTAGAACCGCCTCGAGGAGGCGGTTCTAACGAGTACCTATAATCTCTACGAGTACCCACAATCTCTCACAACCAGAAATAAGAAAAATAAAGTATATCCCTGTAAACCCCAGTTTTACAATCTAAAAGTTGGGTTCAAGGATGCCAGAATTGCACGACCCGCAGAAAAAGCGACCGACTGAAGTCGGTTGATTCTCTAAGAGTGCCCTAAAATCACTGTGTCATTCTGTCAGTCTGTCTGTCCGTCCGTAACCCGTTTGTGAAAATTGGTGATAATGACTTAACCGCTCGGAATATTTAGACAATGTTTGGCATACTGATAGATATCAATGAGATCTAACCAATGAACTTGCCAAATATTACATTCCATTTAGTATAGCCTCGCCGAGGCGAAAAATGTGAAAATTTTCGAACTGCTTCTCCTCGGAAACCGTTGGGCCGATTGAAGTCAAATTTCATATGGAGCCTCTATGGGATGGGGGCAACCAAAATTTGCTCATGGGGTCCAGGTGACATGACCAAAATGGCCGCCAAACCATATATGGTCTGTCTGTCTGTAACCCGTTTGTGAAAATTGGTGATAGTGACTTAACCGCTTGGAATATTTAAACAATTTTTGGCATACTGATAGATATCAATGAGATCTAACCAATGCACTTGCGAAAAATTACATTCCATTTAGTATAGCCTCGCCGAGGCGAAAAATGTGAAAAATTTCGAACTGCTTCTCCTCGGAAACCGTTGGGCCGATTGGAGTCAAATTTCATATGGAGCCTCTATTGGATGGGGAAAACCAAAATTTCCTCATGGGGTCCAGGTCACATGACCAAAATGGCCGCTAAGCCATATATGTTAAAAACCCTTCAAAAATAGTCTTCTCCAGAACCACTGGACAGATTTCCACGAAACTTGATAAATAGCATCTGGGACGTAGGCCCATCATAAATTGCTAAAATGGTGACCCTGGGTTGACCTTGACCTTCTTTGTGCCTGGGTCAAACTTTGACACATATGCTTTTGTATTGGAAAAGTGAGAATGCATTTTATCCTGCAAACGATTCAGAATACAGTACTAAAGTATAAGATATATTTTTGCTCCTTACGATAAGGCGCATTTATTGGGGGAACCGTTTAAGGTCCAGGTCACATGTTTCATATAAAATGGCAACGAGTGTAAGATTCTATTTATCATTTAATGTCTTGAAACTGTATTTTATCGCAGAAATAATTCAAATGGCAACATAGGGCCATCATAGACGGGGTCATATTGCACGACCCGCAGAAAAAGCGACCGACTGAAGTCGGTTGATTTTCTAAGAGTGCCCTAAAATCACCGTGTCATTCTGTCAGATTGTCTGTCCGTCCGTAACCCGTTTGCATCTGCCAGCCGCTCCTAAGAGGGTATGCAAGCTCTCATTCAGCCTCCGAACCATTCGAGGTTGGAATGCTCTACCAACGGCTGTTGGTGTCATTAGCATCAATGGGAAGTTTTAATCCCACGCAGGGTCGTGGTTGCCTCACCTCGCTTCAAATGGTCAACGTTTTAGCCCTGGAAGACTGAAGGACTATTCTTGCAAATAAGTAAATCCTGGATTTTTCCTGGGATACAATATCTGGTCCTACCAGGGGTGAGATAAAAATGAGAAATTCTCATGTATTTGATGTGCACTTGTAGCAATGGACTTCATGCACGCCGTCATTAAGGTTGACGTCACTGGATAAGTGGCGTCACAAAAATGTAATTGTAATGTCATCTTGCGGACATGATCAATCGGAGTGATTGCATTGTTAAACGACCACACGCAGAAATGAAAGGTATTTATACAAGATAAAGAATCTGTCTACATAGAAATGATCCGTCCTTCGGGATCAGAGTCTCACCCTCGGAACGGGTTTTCTGTCCATCCGTCCCACAAGTATAAGAATCTTATAATACAATCTGTGCAGCAGATTTGTTACACAGTTACCTCTCATCATTACCTATGGCAGTTGCAGATTTCATAAGTCAGTTGGTCAGAAATTGAGAAGTATTTTAACATATATCAGTCACAAGTCAGATGGATTCCACATATTTAAGTCATACGTCTGGTTCCAACATTTTAAGTCATGGCACAAGATTCAACATAATCCAATCAGCAATCAGATTCGTATAAACATATGTCGGTCTTAATTTCAGACATCCATCTATTGTGCCACAACATATGCCAGTATTTGTTTGTTGGAATTGGGGTTAAACGTCCCCGTCAAAGCTATTTAGGTCATTTTGGAGACACTGCTTAAAATATTTTGGGGATGTTACCCGGCATTGAGATGAAATGACATCTTAAGCCCTCACATCAAACGAAACCATTAGGGTTTTTATGCATGGACGGTACGACTTTCACCACTTTATCAGTACTTAAGTGCGGCCGAAAAAGCACCATTATCCATTTCTCCAAGCCCCAGTGCATTACGTGAACAAGTCCGTGAAATAAACATCACCCTAAACCCCACTTTATATAGAGAAACCTGGGGTTTAAGGGGGTAAACATTATTTTCCTTATTTCTGCTCCAAGACATAGGTTGTGGGTACTCGTTAGAACCGCATCAATGAGGCGGTTCTAACGAGCACCCAAAACCTATGTTTGGAGTATAAATAAGAAAAATATAACAAAATTTAATCAGAAAAAAATTGCTTTTTTTTTGGGGGGGGGGGGGGGTAGAAAAATGCACTATATCTCACGGGTGTGTTATCGTAATGGGGCAGCGACCCAGCATATGTCAGTAGTTAGTAAGGTGTGCTTCAACAAGATTAGTCTCATATGTCATAGAATATTTAAGACTTAATCGAATGTGCTCATCAAATCTGGGCACTAGTAAAAATATTCAACCAGTTACGACTAAGTTTTTGACACAACATACCCAGTAATGGCAACATATTTCAAGTCATGTTCTCTATTTGGTTCGCTTGTTGGGCTCCTCATTTGTCTATCAGCAATTCAAAAATATTGCCATTTATGCTTTTAGAAATTGTCAGTCATCCCTACCCTGGATAAATTAAGCATGTATTCAGTAGGCCATGAGGCAGCACTGATCAAGCCTAGTTCTCAGGCCCTCCAATAGTGAGACAGCACCGTTCGAGCCTAGCTGTCAGACTGGCTGTATCTCACTGCATCGTCATACAACACCATTTCATTTATCGTCATACCTTCAAGCCTGTGGTCATCAGACGGCACAGACAGAGCCCAGATCTCAGACCCTCCATGAGGAATCCTATCATCGCACCGTTGTTTCCGAGCCCATTCCAGGATAATGAAAGAGCATCGATCGAGCCTAGCTCTCATCGGACCAGAGACAGCACAGTTCGAGCCCAGCTGTCTTACCGTCACTGTCAAGCTTTATTGCATCAATGGAGCCCGGCAAGGGAGCATCCCAAACCATGCATCGGTTGAGTCCGGGGCAAGGTCACTGAGACTGCCTCTGCTTAAGCCTTGGCTAAGACATTTGGTACAAGGGGATGGTAATGTAGATCAAATTCAAAGACTGGTCACAATGGTCACAATGGCAGAGACCAGACTGAAGTTACTTCCGAAGTGAGGAGTCCAAAAGACAGAGCAAAAATATATGTATTTATTGTGGTATTTAATAGACCGTTCTTGATAGTAAAAACATGTTTGATAATTAAAATATATTAAAAATATACTAAGGAAAATGTTGGTTGTGCTTAAAAAACAGTCGCGACGGAAGAAAGGGAGAGGATTGCGGCCGCGTAAAATCGATTTAACCCCCAGTCCCCGCCCCCAGTAAAATTCGTTTCATCGACCCTTCCGAGGCGGTTCTTCTGTCGCCGTTTATTTTTGTTTTGGTTTGTCTTTGGGTGGGTGGGTGTCGCTTGTGGTTTGTCTTGGGTGTGTGTGTATCGCTTTCTTTTCTTTTCTTTTTTTTTTTCTTTTTTTTTTTTTGTTTGTTTTTGATAGCCAATTGGCCATTTTGTTGGAATGGAACTGTCCTTTTGGCTTTCCTTTCCGAAAGTGATGTTTCCATTGTGGTCTGGTTGTTTCATGTTTGTGCTTCTATCCCTTTGGTGTCTCTGATGGGAGTTGTTGATTAACTGTATCGACTCCTGATCATCGTCTTCACTTCTAGTTTTATAACACGTAAAAGAAACATTCTGTATCCAATGCGTCGTTCATCTCAATCGCAACTCTTGTGACGAATTACCTTTACCATTGGTTAACTGTCTACTTCATGTTTTCTGTGCCGGCCTCGATAGCTCAGTCGGATGCGCGTCTGACTGGTGACCAGGAGGACGCGGGATCGATACCTGCCGGAGTCGGCAACATACTGTCGTGGCGATTGATCATAAAATCTGTTCTACGGTCATTCTCTCCCTTCCGCTGATACAAGAAGGGTGGTTGTCAGTTTCTCGCGAAAGAATGTGCACTGTACTAGTTAACCGCTACGTATAAGCTGCCCAGGTAAAGTTATTGCAGAAGTGACCGGCTCAAAAATGACCTAAAACAGAATTGACTCGGCCGTTAAACGCCTAAACAAACGAACAAACAAACATTGTGTTCTGTGTTTACAAGTGTTCAATATACAGTAAACTTCTTATATTAAGACCACCTTTGGGACTTTAAGACCACTTCAGAACAGTCCAAAAGGTGGTCCATGACAAGAGGAAACTTTGGGCAGTAAGCACAGAGAAATAGTAAATGTACCCTTCAAAATAAGCTTTTTAAAGCAGAATTAATCTTAATTTTAGGTGGTCTTAATATGGGAATTTCACAGTACATGTACATGTGTCTGTCGATGCAACTTCAATTATGTAACATGATACGAAAGTGGCAATAGGCCAATAGTCAATACTACGGCTGTCAACGTTATCGCTTTTCCAAATCCTTATAGTGTAAAAAAGGACAAAATTCAGGCCCTAAGCCAGATTCTATTAGGTGAATACACCCATGGGACATTGTACAGTCTTTGATATTTCCAAAACTGGTTTTTGTCTGGAAAAATACATTATTAGGCGTCGTATTTTTATGGAGAAAATGCATGGCATGTTTCTCATTTCTCCATCAAACACAGTGTGGGTACTCGTTAGAACCGCCTCAATGAAACGCTTCCAACGAGTAGCAATCTAGGTTTTCATAAAAAAAATCCATGTGTTCATAAATGATAAGCGAAATAATGTGTACTGTTGTTAACCCCATATTTCGCTATATAAGTGGCGTTTACAAGGGACCCATTCTAAGATACAATTTAACTTTTTAACACTACTGTCGAGTAGACGTCACGAAAACACGCCTATATAATTTTGACCCCCTTGAACCAAAGATTTATATAGTAGAACTGGGGTTTGCAGGGGTAAACCTCAATAAGGCGGTTCTAACGAGTACCCACAATCTATATTTTGAGCAGAAATAAGAAAAAAAAATCATATTTTGTCATCTTAAAATTTTCATTTTTTCGGTGATAAAGGTTACAATGTATTTGTATAGGCGTGTTTTCGTAATGACTTGCTCGTCAATAAAAACAAAATTCACGAAAACCATTATTATTTGCCATTGGAAGCAGCCATTACGAAAACACGACATATACACTCCATATTTTTCAGTTCTGTGGCGTATTCCTTGCTTCCAAAGGATAATCCTTTTATAGAACATACTTAACTTCACTACAGCTGGTGTGTGGGAATGTGTGGCGGCGGTAAAACGTCTCCCTGCCCTACATCATAGTGTAGATTATATTTTCGTGTCCTTTGGGATCATTGATTCCATTGTGGAATTTTGAAAATATCTGAGGGTCACTGATGAGGTCTAATTGGCCGAAACAAGCTAGTCTGGCCCAGAAAACATATACACTCCATATTTTTCAGTTCTGTGGTGTATTCCTTGCTTCCAAAGGATAATCCTTTTATAGAACACACTTAACTTCACTACAGCTGGTGTGTGGGAATGTGTGGCGGCGGTAAAACGTCTCCCTGCCCTACATCATAGTGTAGATTATATTTTCTTGTCCTTTAGGATCATTGATTCCATTGTGGAATTTTGAAAATATCTGAGGGTCACTGATGAGGTCTAATTGGCCGAAACAAGCTAGTCTGGCCCAGAAAACATATACACTCCATATTTTTCAGTTCTGTGGTGTATTCCTTGCTTCCAAAGGATAATCCTTTTATAGAACATACTTAACTTCACTACAGCTGGTGTGTGGGAATGTGTGGCGGCGGTAAAACGTCTCCCTGCCCTACATCATAGTGTAGATTATATTTTCGTGTCCTTTAGGATCATTGATTCCATTGTGGAATTTTGAAAATATCTGAGGGTCACTGATGAGGTCTAATTGGCCGAAACTATCTAGTCTAGCCCAGAAAACATATACACTCCATATTTTTCAGTTCTGTGGTGTATTCCTTGCTTCCAAAGGATAATCCTTTTATAGAACATACTTAACTTCACTACAGCTGGTGTGTGGGAATGTGTGGCGGCGGTAAAACGTCTCCCTGCCCTACATCATAGTGTAGATTATATTTTCTTGTCCTTTGGGATCATTGATTCCATTGTGGAATTTTGAAAATATCTGAGTGTCACTGATGAGACCTAATTGGCCGAAACTAGCTAGTCTGGTCCAGAAAACATATACACTCCCTATTTTTCAGTTCTGTGGTGTATTCCTTGCTTCCAAAGGATAATCCTTTTATAGAACATATTTACAAACATGTTTAAATTTTTTCCGACGAAAAACGAAATTTTAAGAGGAAAAATTGTGTTATTTTTCTTATTTCTGCTACGGCCCCCGCCCATCGGGGCTTGAAAAAATATATCGGCTGCATGATGCTTCCACGCAGAGCTGAACCGCTTAGAGGATCTAAGCCTGCCCAGGTAAAGCGGTGCGAGTCGTACCGTCCATGCTTGTAAACCCTATTGGTTTCATTGGGCGGCAGGGCTTGAGATGTCATTTCATCTAAATGTCGGGAAAAAGTCCCACAAAATTGGAAGCAACGTCTCCAAAATTACCTTTACAGTGTTTACAGGGACGTTAAACCTCAAATCAAAAAATCTTATTTCTGCTCAAAATATAGATTGTGGGTACACGTTAGAACCGCCTCATTCAGGCGGTTCTAACAAGTACCCACACTTTATATTATAGAGCAGAAAGAAGAAAAAAGTTTAGCCCTGTAAACCCCAGTTTTGCTGTATAAAAGTAGGGCTCATTTTTGATTTTTATTCAAGGGGTCAGAATGATATAGGCGTGTTTTCGTGATGCAATTCCAAAGACCAACCATTCGGCATTTATTAGTCATGTAACATGAGAAAAAATTGGCAAAGGCAAATTGTCATTACCGCGATTGTGATTACCCGTGTGTGTGGACAGTTTCATTGCTTGTTTGATTTTAGGTTTAACGTCCCCGTCAACACTGTATAGGTCATTTTAGGGACGTTGCTTCTAATTTTGTGGGACTTTTACCCGATATTCAGATGAATTGACATCTCAAGCCCTGTCGCCCAATGAAACCAATAGGGTTTATAAGCATGGACGGTCCGACTCGCGCCGTTTTGCCTGGGCAGGCTAAGATCCTCAAAGCAGTTTACACGTTCTCGTGTGCGGTCCGTTTCAGCTCTGCGTGGGAGCATCATGTAGCCCATCTATTTCTTCAAGCCCCGATGGGCGGGTGTGGACAGATGTCCATGATACGTAATTGGATATTGTCAATGAAGATCCAATTCAGACCGATTAGGACATGGGCTCAAAAGATATGTGACGTCAAAGCAATGTCGCATCAACGTCGATGCAACGTCATGGCGTCGTGTCGACGTTGATACGACGTTGCATATACGTTGTGTGTCAACTGGGTGGTCTTCTATATTTCCAAAACCGGCCTTTGTCTTTAAAAAATATGTAATTCCTATTTCTTGTTTTGCTGGAGAAAATACATGTTTCTTATTTCTGTGTTGGTGATCTTTAAAACTATTCAGACGGTTCCGGGTACGTGTACCTACAATCTACTTGTACGTTTTCAGCAAAAAAATCAAAGCCATGTTTTCAACAATACATGTAAATACAGTAGAACTTCAATGGCTCGAACACCTTTGGGACCTCGAAAATCTGTTCGAGAGAGGGGTAGTTCGAGCCACTGAGGTTACTGCCAGGAGGCATAACGAGATACTTTTAGACATCTTTTCGGTGTTCTATAATGAAAATGCATGCTGTGTGTACTCATTAGAATCGCCTCATCGAGGCGATTCTAATGAGTACACACAACATACATATGCAAGATAAAAGACTAAAATCTCCTTAATTATCCCCCACTATTTCTTATGTAGAGGATTTCGCTAGGGGCTCAAGAATGGGTTCGACTCATCCATGGTGAACGAGCCATCGGTGCTCGAGCCATCGAAGTTCCACTGTATAGGAAAGAATATGTACTCGTATGAACCCCTCACTTCCCTCTATAAAGTGGGATGTACAAGAGTATTCATAATATGAACATGTTAATGTGATACAGTTTTAGTTTTAACAGTGCTGTCGAAAAGAACGCCCCCGCCCACCGGGCTTAGATACATAGTTTGGGCTGCATGGTGTTTTCGCGCCGAGCTGAAATCGACCGAACTTAACCCTTAAGACGCCGACAAAAACATCTGAAAATGTCGTCTGCTTATGTCGTCTTTTTTTTTTATTTATTTATTTGCAAACTTTTTGAAAATATGTTAACGTACAGGCAAACAGTGGAGACACAAATCAGCCGGCTCCTAGAGGAGCAGTCTGATTTGGGTTCACACTGTTTGCAAAAATGACTTTTAAAGTAACCAGCAGGCGTCAAAGCAGTCGTGATTGGCATTCTATGTAAACCGCTTAGATTGTCTAAGCCTGGCCAGGAAAAGTGGTGTGGGTCGGCTTATAAATACTAATGTATGTTTGGGTGGTAGGGCTTGGAATGTCATTTTATCTCAATATTGGGTAAATGTCCCACGAAAATGGAAACAACGTCTCCAAAATGTCTTAAATAGTGTCGACTGGGACGTAAAACCTCAACACAAACAAACAAAGCTGTCGAGTAGAACAAACTCGTCGATAGAAACCAGCTCCATACATATCACGATTATCGCCCATGAATGAGAGAAAGAAACAATTAATTGTAGCCTGACAGGCTTTATCAGATTAACATGAACGTGCAATGAATATCTTTGTAAATCCGACGTTTAACAGAAAACGTTCTCGCTCCAAATCAAATGAGGACCCACGGTAAACCAAACCATACACTGTGGGTACTCGTCAGAACCGCCTCAATGAGTACCAACAATCAGTGCTTATTGTTACAATGTATAATATGAACAGATATCCCAAGTTTTCCTTAAAATATATGCCATTTAAGAGCCATGGAATAATGCACGTTAACACATGGTCGTTTTACTATATGTTATGGGATCGCTGAGTTCTTTTTTATAGAATTATGTTACTTGTTAAGCAAACATTGAACAGGCTTTACCATAACACATCCGTGTAACAAAGTCCATTCTAATGGTGAAAATTTGTGATATTTTTGTTATTTTTACCACAAACATACGTTGCGTGTGGTTGGTGCTTGTAAGAATCGCGGTTCTAACAGGTACTCACAACCTGTGTCTTGGAGAAGAAGAATAATGTACACAATGTAAACCCCTGTAAACTCCAGTTTTCCCTCTAGTAGGGCTTAGAGAGCTGTTCAATACACGGACTTGGTTTCGTGATGGAACCATTTTGAACCCTTAAACTTATTAATTATTAAAATTTCATACTGGACTGATACCTTTACAAGCATCACGTGAATAAGTCCATTTTATAATGCGAAAACTGGCTTTACGGGGGTATACATTAGTGTTATTAATTTTGCTCCAGGACATCAATGAGGCGCTTCTAATGAGCATCCACAACCTATTTTTGCAGTATAAATAAAAAAATATCACATTTTGTTATCAGAAAAATGTCTGTTTTTGAGATAAGAAAAAAATGCACTATGCCTCGCGGTTGTGTTATCGTAATGGGACAAATAACTCTTTTAAAAGGACAAAAATGGTCTAAAATGGCAAAGCAAGCAAAACATTTTTCTGGGACATGGCTAACTTTTTCTTCTCGATCGACCAAACATTACGATAACATATCTGTGAGGAATAGTTTTCATATGTCCAAAATGCCGGCTACTTTTCTGATGACGGCTTGAAGATATAGATTGGGCTGCATGATGCTTTAACGCAGAACTGAAAGTGACCGCACATATGTACTGGTAAAAGGCTTAGAGGTTCTAAGCCTGCCCAGGTAACGTGGTGCGAGTCGGATCGCCCATGCATATAGACCCCATTTGTTTCACTGAGCGCCAGGGCTTGAGATGTCATTTAATCTCAATTTCGGGTAAACGTCCCACAAAATTGGAAGCAACGTCTCCAAAATGACCTATACAGTGTTGACGGGGGCGTTAAACCTCAAATCAAACACAATTCGGCATGTACCCCCAATCTATGTTTTGGATCATGAATAAAGGAAGAATTACATACCTTTGTTAACCTACTGCATGTATTTGTATGTAGTTGATGAGATATATATGGCATAAATTTGACCTATTTAGCACAACTGTGACCTTTAAAATCAGTACAAGGTCATCAAAATCTAATCAGGTCTTCATCATGTCCCAATGTAATATACATGCAAATTTTGATCAAAATCCACCCGGTAGTTCGTAAGATATCTTGCACACAAGAAAGTGTCAGGCCGGCGCATACACTTACGCATACGCGATCCACACCAAAATATCAACTAGAATTTGTTTTTCTACAAAAACAGAGATGTCTCCCCCGTTTTTGACTGCTAAGTATGACCTTGACATTGGAGGTATTGAGCTGGGTCTTGTGTGCAACACATCATCTAATGAAGATGAACATTTCTGCATAGTAACTTTAAAAATGTTCATAGAAAAATAAAAAAGTTATTGGCCGTAAACAAAAAAACAACACTTTTTTACCTTTGACCTCTAAGTATGGCCTTGACCTTTGAGGTACAACACATCATCTTATGATGGTTAACATTTCTGCCAAGTAATTTCATAATCCATCAAAGAATAAGGAAGTTATTGACTGTCCCTTTTTTACCTTTGACCTCTAGGTATGACCTTGACATTGGATGTATTGACCTTGGTCTTGCACATGACTCATGGTCAAATGACGGTGAACATTTCTGCATGGTTACTTTATAAAGTCCATCCAGAAATAAAAAAAGTTAATGACTGGACACAAAAAAAAAAAAAAAAAAAAAAAAAAAAACTTTTTTTTAACCTCTGACCTCTTAGTATGACCTTGATCTTGGAGGTACCGACCTGGGTCTAGCGTGCACCACATCGTCTCATGATGGTTAACATTTCTGCCAAGTAATTTCACAATCTATTCAGGAAGAAGAAAGTTATTGAATGAACACTAAAAAAGGCCCAATTTTGTCCGTTGACCTCTTGTCCTTTGACCTTTTGTCCTTGACATTTGAGGTACCAACTTGGGTCATGCACACAGCACATCATCTCATGGTGGTTAACATTTCTGCCAAGTAATTTCAAAATCCATCTAAAAATGAGAAAGTTATTGACAGAACACAAAAAGGCCCCTTTTTTACCTTTAACCTCTATGTATGACCTTGACCTTTCAGGTACCAAACTGGGTCATGCGTGCAACACATCATCTCATGGTGGTTAACATTTCTGCCTAGCAATTTCAAAATCGATCTAAAAATAAGAAAGTTATTGACCAAACACGAAAAAAGGCCCCTTTTTTACCTTTGACCTCTATGTATGACCTTGACATTTTAGGATCCAAACTGAATCATGCATGCAACACATCGTCTCATGATAGTTAACATGTTTGCCAAGTAACTTCAAATTCTATCTAAAAATAAGCAAGTTATTGACAAAACCCAGCAAAAAGGCCCCTTTTTTACCTTTGACCTCTATGTATGACCTTGACCTTTGAGGTACCAACCTGGGTCATGCATGTAACACATCATCTTATATTGGTTAACATTTCTGCCAAGTGATTTCAAAATCCATATCAAAATAAGAAAGTTATTGACCAAATACGAAAAAAGGCCTCTTTTTTGACCTTTGACCTCTAAGTATGACCTTGACCTTTGAGGTACCGACCTGCCTCATGCGCACTACACATCGTCTCATGGTTGTTAATAATTATGCCAAGTAATTTTAAAATCCATCTCAAAACAAGAAAGTTATTGACCAAATACGAAAAAAGGCCCATTTTTTACCTTTGACCTCTAAGTATGACCTTGACCTTTGAGCTACCGACCTGCCTCATGCGCACCACATATCGTCTCATGGTTGTTAATAATTATGCCAAGTAGTTTCAAAATCCATCTCAAAATAAGAAAATTATTGACCAAATACGAAAAAAGGCCCCTTTTTTACCTTTGACCTCTAAGTATGACTTGACCTTTGAGGTACCGACCTGCCTTATGCGCACCACACATCGTCTTATGGTTGTGAATATTTCTGCCAAGTAATTTTAAAATCCATCAGAAAATAAGAAAGTTATTGACAAAATCCGAAAAAAGGCCCCTTTTTTACCTTTGACCTCTAAGTATGACCTTGACCTTTGTGGTACCGACCTGCCTCATGCGCACCACACATCGTCTTATGGTTGTTAATATTTCTGCCAAGTAATTTTAAAATCCACCAGAAAATAAGAAAGTTATTGACCGGACACGATTTGCACATACATATATACATACCGACAAAACTTCCAAGGGAGATAATTCAAAAAGTATAAATGCGAGAGTTATAGTTCTTGCACACTGCACGTCGTCTAATGCTGATTAATATTTATACGAAGTTTCGTGAAGATAGCTCTCACGGTGTTCAAGTTATAGAGCGGACACGAATGTGTGACAGACGGACCGACGGACAGACAGACGGACAGACAGACGCCCTGGGGAAAAACAATATGTCTCTCCGAGAAAATTTTTTCGAGGGAGACATAAATACCAAAACCTATATAAGTCTATATGGGCCCCGGGACGGGGCAATGCCATAATTTCAACAGTCTTGATAGAAAGTCCACTCGATGAAGCTTCATACCAAATATCAAAGACATGGGCATTCTGGTTACAGTTAACAAGATTTTATAGGTTTTCCTATATAAGACTATGTAAAATATGTGGATCCCGGTTGGGCCATGCTATATTTTGAACAATCTTGGTAGAGGTGCGCTTGATGAAGCTTCATACCAAATCTCAAAGACCTGGGGATTCTGGTTTCATTCAAGAATAATTTTATAGGTTTTCCCTACTAAGGCTATCTAAAACATGTGATCCCGGGGCGGGGCAATTTTTGGATCGAAGAGTAAAAGCTGAACAATCTTAGTAGAGGTCCACTATATGAAGCTTCATACCAAAAATCAAAGACCTGGGCCTTGTACACGGTGGTAATCAGGGGAACTAGCTCGAAAATGAGTCAGTGGAAATTTGATCCCTCGACACATCCGGGAACTCTCGAGCTAGCTCCATCACCAGGAAACGTGTAAACAGAGGTAGGTCTCGAAGAGTTTTATCATCATTTTTTCTTTGTAAGCTGTTTATAAAAAAAAAATCCGGCAATGCAGTGCCACATAGAAATGATTTAACTTTGTACCCCGCTAGAAATTGCCATGGAAATTTGCAGCGCTGGAGTATGAATGAAAGGAAACTTTTTATCACGTATCTGAAAAATTGTCAATTTATGTCAACGCGGAGATTTTGGCCGACGATTTTTTCATTTTCCGTCTAAAGTACGCCCTTCACACCCACAGAAGCAACATCCCTAGTGTAATGAAACTTGGAAAGTTTGATATAAGCAAAATATTTTGGCCGTGATTACGTAACTTGCGACTTATGACCAAATTACTATCCGAGCTAGTCTTCTCGACAAGGAGCTAGTTCTATCACGAAAACACGCCTATTTAACTTTAACCCCCTTGAACCCCACTTTTATATAGTACAACTGGGGTTTACAGGGTAACCCTTATTTTGCTTTCTGCTCTAAAATATAGTCTATGGGTACACGTTAGAACCGCCTCGATTCACTGCAATCTATATTTTAAGCAGAAATAAGAAAAATATCACAAATTTTCATCTTAAAATTTTCATTTTTTTCGGCGATAAAGGTAGCAATGTATTTGTATAGGCGTGTTTTCGTTATGCGCTCGACATGGAGATTGTCCTCATGGAGATTGTGCCCTCAAAAACGAAGATGAAACATTCATCAGATGACTGGGGCTTGATTCGATGCTTTCTATGGCCCCACCCAGTTTATCCAACTGGTTTCTTTACCTCTGGCTAGTGGGCCTGGTGGTTAAGTGCGCTGTCTGTCTGGTTTAAACATTTAGCTGCAAATTGACAGAATACATTGAATATTCGATTTTCTTTTCAGATGGGCGCTTTCCAAGGTAAAACTTCCAAAGAACTATTCCTGAGCAGAAAAAAATACCGGACATGAAATAAAAAATATTTTCTTGTGCTAGAAAAGGAAAGTATATTATAATCGGGCGCCATTTATTCCCTAACTCTAATTAATGGCATCGGCAATATGATTTCTGAGACAAACCGGAGACCCGTTTCATGAAACTGCTAAAACTGCTTAAGTTTTTAATCAGTGGGGAATACACAGTGTTTTTCACTTAAGTTAGAACTGAACTTAAGCCTAAGTATTAAATAGGGAATTCCACATGTGAAATTTCAGGTAAAGGGAAGTCACTGTTTTCCTTGAGAAAACGTTTGTTTTTTCTTAGCAGGAATTCTAATAGCTTAAAAGAAAATTGTTGTTGAATCGTAAGTTAGAGGGAAGAAATTTGCAAAAATGTCGTTTCTGAAAATAGGTTTACGTATTGATATCACTTAATCAAACTATGGATATCAATGGCTCGAACTAGTGATACCCATAATTTTATCATATTGCCGATGCCAATAATTTGAGTTAGTTATATTCATAAACACATTTTAAGTAGATCCTCTATCAGATATATTTCGGCCCCGTCCATTGGGACTTGAAGAAATAAATGGGGTGCATGATGCTTCCACGCAGAGATGAAACCGACCGCATACGAGTACTGGTTAACTGATTAGAGGATCTAAAGCAGTGCGAGTCGGACCGTCCATACTTTTAAACCCTATTGGCTTCATTGGGCGACAGGGCTTGAGATGTCATTTCATCTCAAAGTCGGGTAAAAGTCCAACAAAATTGGAAGCAACGTCTCCAAAATGACCTATACAGTGTTGAGGAAGGACGTTAAACCTCATATCAAACAAACAAATCTATCGGATATAATATTCAAAATTTAGGGATTGATACTTAGTTGCTCGATTCATGAATAACTATAATAATCTAGGGAATGAAAAGTAAAGAGGCGCCCGATTATAATACACTTTTATTTTCTAGCTAGCACAGGAATATATTTTTGTTGTTGTTGTTGCATGTCCGGTATTATTGCTGTTCAGGAATAGTCCTTTGGAACTTTTTCCTTGGAAAGCGCCCATCTGAAAAGAAAATCCAATATTCAATATAACAATGTATTATGTCAAATCACAATTTCAGTTTGCAGCTAAATGGTTAAACCAGACAGGCATCGCACTTAACCAGCAGGCACATTAGCCAGAGGTAAAGAAACCATTTGGATAACTGTGTGGGACCATAGAAAGACATCGAATCAGGCCCCAGCCATCTGATGAATGTTTCATCTTCGTTTTAGGGCACTATCTACATGGCGAGTGAACTAGCTCCTTGTCGAGAAGACTAGCTCGGATAGTAATTTTGTCTTAAGTTGCAAGTTACGTAATCACGGCCGATTGTTTTTGCTTATTTCAAATTTCCATTTTCATTTCACTAGGCCTGTTGCTTCTGTGGATGTGAAGGGCGTACTTTTGACGGAAAAATGAGAAACTATCGGCCAAAATCTCCGTGTTGACATAAATTGACAAATTTTCAGGTCCGTGAAAAAAGTTTCCTTTCATTCATACTCCAGCGCTGCAAATTTCCATGGCAAATTCTACCGGGGGCCAAAGTTAAATCATTTCTTTGTGGCACTGCATTGCCGGATTTTTTTATAAATAGCTTACAAAGAAAAAATGGTGATAAAACTCTTCGAGACCTACCTTTGTTTATAAATGTCCTGGTGATGGAGCTAGCTCCAGAGTTCCTGGATGTGTCGAGGGAACAAATTGCCATTGACTCATTTTCGAGCTAGTTCCCCTGATTACCACCCGTGTTGAAGCTTCAGAAAAGACGAATTTTAAAGGTTTTCCGTATATAAGTCTATGTAAAGCATGTGAGCCACCAAGGCTTTAATTTGAATAATCGTCAAATAGGTCCACTAGATGAAGCTTCATACCAAATATCAAAGAGCTGGGTCTTCAGCTTCAGTGAAGATTTTTAAGGCTTCAGTTAAAATCTAATTTTGGCTCCTGTGACCTAGATATGCAACGGACCAGAACCATTTAAACAAATTTGAAAGAGGACCATTCCTGTGAAGTTTGGTCAAAATCAAATCAGCAGTTTATGAGATGTTGTTTGAAGAAATTGTTTACGAATACAGAATGGACGACGGACAACACAGAAGCACATCTTGTCACTACGTGGGGGGTGAGCTAAAATATGACATGTTTTCATTATGAATGTCAGTGTTGGAGATAGGAAAAACTAGAGCAGGAGTTAATGAAACACTCTGTTCCAATTTCTTGACCCAACAATGCTTGCCCCTGATAGTTTTGTAGACTTTTTGCTTGCACGGTTGAAATGCTGAACATTTCAAAGGGCCACAAGTTAAGAAAAAAAAAATAGATTTTTTAACTAGAATTTGTTTTTCTACAAAAACACAGATATCCCCCCCTAACTGACCTCTAAGTATGGCCTTGACATTGGAGGTATCTTGTGTGCAACACGTAACTTTAAAAAGTTCATAGAGAAATAAGAAAGTTATTGACCGTACACAAAAAAGCCATTTTTTTACCTTTGACCTCTAAGTATGGCCCTGACCTTTGAGGTACAACACATCGTCTCATAATGGTTAACATTTCTGCCAAGTAATTTCAAAAACCATCAAAGAATAAGTAAGTCATTGACTGTACATAAAAAAGGCCCCTTTTCTGACCTTGACCTCTAAGTATGACCTTGACATTGCAGGTATGGACCTTGGTCTTGCACACGACTCATCGTCTAATGGTGAACATTTCTGCAAGGTTACTTTGAAAAGTCCATCCAGAAATAAAAAAAGTTATTGACTGGCACGACTTTTTTGACATTTGACCTCTTAGTATGACCTTGACCTTGGAGGTACCGACCTGGGTCTAGCGCGCACAGTGATGACAATGTTAAAATAAACATTTTCAGCAGAGTAGGGGACACAACTCCGTAGGTAATTGCTTTTTCAGCAATCAAGGGGACGTAGCTCTATAACTAATGGGTCAACCATGCCAGTTTTCGAACTCATCGGGGTTTTTATTTACTTAGTCTACTTATATAAGTTTTAGAAAAATCCGATAAAAACTGAAGGTGCTACGGTGACAAGCATTTTCCCATTGTAAGTCTATGGGACCTTTTGGTTGCCATAGCAACCAAAGTTTTCATTCCATTCCGATAATAAAAGCACCGCAGACACTGCATAATACCCCGCCACTGCTAAGCAATGTAACTTATTTGAAAATATATCAAGGCTAAACTAGAAAGGGGATAGCAGAGATATGATCCGCAAGTGTAATGTCTCAATGTGAGTGGATGAAGTTGTTAGAAGATGTAGGAAGCATATGTAAAAATCCATTTTTCAGACATTTGATGGGAAGGCAACTCAATAAGTTGACATTATTAGAAAATTATGGAGGCAAGTATTTACCTTAAATGGCTGTGGAACATGTATCTTTATATGGTACATGTAAGAATTTCATGTTTTTCGATGTACTGCCTGTCTGACTATATTCTTTCGTGAAGACTGATCATGAAGTAATTTCTACGGTCATTGTGCTCCTTCCGCTGATTCAAGAAGGGCAGGCATGAAGTATGTGCCAAAATCCCTTTTTTATATATTTCAAGGGCAGATAACTCCATTGCTGGGAAAGCCAGAGTCATGTTCCTTTGCCACAGTATGTAACATTTAATCTACCACATATCTATGAAGTTTCAGCAAGATATTGTAAATAATAAAGGAACTACAGTCTAAAATGCAATTTAAATACTTCAAGGGCAGATAACTCAAGAACTGGTATAGCCAGAGTAGCGGTCCTTGGCCACGATATGAACCATTAAGTCCTCTATATATATGTGAAGTTTCATCTAGATATTCCATAGAGTAAGGGAACTAGAGGCCAAAAACCATTTTTCAGATATTTCAAAGGCAGATAACTCAATCGCTGGGAAAGCCAGAGTCATATTCCTTTGCCACAGTATATAACAATTCATCTACTACATATCTATGAAGTTTCAGCAAGATATTGTAAATGATAAACGAACTACAGTCTAAAATGCATTTTTAAATACGTCAAGGGCAGATAACTCAAGAACTGGAACAGCCAGAGTAGCAGTCCTTGGCCACAATATGAACCGTTTAGTCCTCTATATATCTGTGAAATTTCATCCAGATATTCCATATAGTAAGGGAATTAGAGGCCAAAAACCAATTTTCAGATACTGAAAAGGGCAATAACTCTGCTAAAAATTAACGGATTTTGCCCATTAACAATCCCAAACCACTCATCCCCGATACCAATATGTATGCAAAATTTGAACAAAATCCGTGAAAAATTACTCAAGTTATCGATCGGAAACGAAGTGCGGACGGACGGACGCACGGACATACGGACGGACACCGGAGGGTATCACATAATACCCCGCCACTATCGTGTGGCGGGGTATAAAAACCTAATGTAATCAATGCCCCACCAGTGGCATGCTACAGATAAGAAAGGATTGAGATTAGCCTGCAGGCTGCAGAGATATAGCTGGTCAAATGTGTGGACAGACGGACAACGGACAGCCAACTATACTATAAGCTCCCCTGGAGCCTTCGGCCCAGATGAGCTAAAAATCCGTCCCCAGGGATCACTGTCCGGCATCACTCGCCAACAGGACAGCCAGACAGCAACCATCGGGATGGATTTTCCACCCCTGCTTCACACCCATATAAGATTCTTATAATCTCACATGGCTGCTTAATACTAACGAGCTAAAAATTGTGAGCAGCATCATGACAAACCTTACATAACGCATTCTGTCTTCAAATGAACCTACAGACACTAGGCTATAATGAAAATACACGATGGAACCAGGTGGATGAAGATTCTGGTCTTTGTCTTTGCTGGTGTGTGTGTGTGTGTGAATTCAGGTTTAACGTCGCTTTCAACAATTTTTCAGTCATATCACGACGGTGTCTAGTTGCGACAGGGAGCTCAATGCTCACTTTTATAGTGCTGCCTCACTGAAGTTTCATGTCCCAGATACATTACATGATACCACACCCAGTCACATTATCCTGACACTTGGTCGACCAGTCCTAGCTCTACCCCGTAAATCTAAGTGCCAAGCGAGGAGCAGCTAGTACCATTTTTAACGACTTTTGTATGTCACGGCCCGGCATCGAACCCGTGACCTCCCGTTCCCCGGAGCAGACACTCTACCAACTGAGCTATCCGGGCCGGATAGCTCAGTTGGTAGAGTGTCTGTCGGGGAACACGGCTTCAGGTCACGGTGTTCGATGCCCGGGCCGCTTTGACATACAAATAGTCGTTAAAACACTGGGTACATAGATAGACCTGTTAGGCACCTTAGTAACATGTAAAAACAAGAGTTGTCACTATAGGTGAACAATGCCCCCCGTGGGAGCCACTTTCTGAGATTTTGCAAAATTTCAAGGGGGGGGGGATAATTCAGCCAAAAATGACAATAGAGTTGTGGCCCTTGGTCAGAATGTAGCCCTTGTGATGGTAAATAAGTGTGTGAAGTTTCATGGAACTAGGTCAAATACTTTTGAAGTTATGATCAAGGTTAAGGTTTTTGTGAAGGACAGGCTGACAGGGCAAATACTATATGCCCCCGAAACTAAGATTCTCGGGGGGGGGGGGGCACTATATGCCCCCCGAATCAAAGATTCTCGGGGGGAGGCTTAAAAACATACTAGAAATGGTGTTTGTAAAACACAATTCCCCCAACCATATGCTTGCCCCTAAATGCCCAATTTTCCAAGGACCATAACCAAATGCATGTGGGTGTGTGCATGCATGTATGTGTGTGTGTTCATGAATGAATGTGTGAGTGCATGCCTGTGTACATGCACGCATGAGTGTGCATGCATGCATGAGTTTGCATGCATGTGTGTATGTGCATGCATGCATAAGTTTGCATGCATGTGTACATTTTTGCATGAGTGCATGTTTTGCATGCATGCATACATGCGTAAGTCTGCATGCAGGACAAATGCAATATCCCCACCCCCTAACAAATTTGTTGTGCGAGGGGCATAATAACCGTTTATGTGTGTTTATGAAGAACAAAAGAAAAGAAGAGGAAACAAGAAAAAGTGTCCATAGGACACGGATGCCCCCGCAAAATGCCATTCATAATAAATATTACAAATGTACTTCAAATCAATCATAAAATATATGCATCAAGGGCAGATAATCCAAAAACCAAAAATGCAAGAGTTGTCTTCCGTGTTCATGACACATCGTCTCAGTGTGATGAATGCACCTTTGAAGTTTCATGAATATATTCCATACGTTTAGGAGTTATGGCTCGGACACGGTTTACTATATGGTACTAAGTCAAGGGCAGATAATTCAAAAACCAAACATGCAAGAGTTGTCTTCCTTGTTCATGACACATCGTCTAAGTGTGATGAATGCACCTGTGAAGTTTCATGAATATATTACATACGGTTTAGGAGTTATGGCCCGGACACGAAATACCATTTGACTATATATGGATGTAAGTCAAGGGCAGATAATTCAACAACTAAACAAGCAGGAGTTGTCTTCCTTGTTCATGACACATCGTCCAAGTATGATGGATGCATCTGTGGAGTTTCATGATTATATTCCATACGGTTTAGGAGTTATGGCCCGGACACGGTTTACTATATGGTACTAAGTCAAGGGCAGATAATTCAAAAACCAAAAATGCAAGAGTTGTCTTCCTTGTTCATGACACATCGTCTCAGTGTGATGAATGCACCTGTGAAGTTTCATGAATATATTTCATACGGTTTAGGAGTTATTGCCCGGACACGGTTTACTATATGGTACTAAGTCAAGAACAGATAATTCAAAAACCAAAAATGCAAGAGTTGTCTTCTTTGTTCATGACACATCGTCTCAGTGTGATGAATGCACCTGTGAAGTTTCATGAATATATTCCATACGGTTTAGGAGTTATGGCCCGCACACGATGTCTGGACGGACGAACGGACGCACGAACGGACAGGGGTAAAACTTAATGCCCTTCCGCTATTCTTCGAATAGGCGGGGGTATAAAAAATTCCAGTTCTACGGAGGTTTGAACTCATGCCCCTCAGATTCATTGTCCACAAACTGATTCGTAGTCCAGCACTCTATCCACTACACTGGCACACGGCTCATAAGATCTGCTTTTCACAATGTACTAGGTATGTACAAATACCCAGTGACAAAGGGCCATAACTCATGAAGCATTTTTCGGAATTTAGTCAAAATTTAATTTGGTCATCTACTCATCACCACCAATCTGGTTACCAACTTGAAAGGCTGTAGCTCTTATAGTTTTTGAGATATTTTAATGACAAGATTTTACCAAAAATAATTCAAAGGGCAATAATTCTTGAAAAGGGCACAATCCGGACGAGAAAAAAAAATACGCATCCCCTAATTTTCCATGAGGAATCCATATATGAAATTTCGGAACCCTAGCATGCACGGTTCTAAAGTTATGCTATGCATCATAAAGCATATAGAGGTACAATGTACAACTACCCAAAATGACAAAGGGCCATAACTCATTAAGTATTTTTCGGAATTTTGTCAAAATTTAATTAGGTCATCTACACATCACCACCAATCTAGACACCAACAAACAATGTTGTAGCTCTTACAGTTTTTGAGATATTTTGCTGACAAGATTTTATCAAAACAATTTCAAAGGGCAATAACTCTTGAAAAGGGCACAATCCGGATGAGAAAAACAAGAGGCCCGTGGGCCACAATGCTCACCAGAGCTCAGGCGGGCACTGCCCACCGGCAGCCATGTATGGTTTCAGGTTTTAATTTATTGATTATAAAGTCTCTCAAACAAACCCCCATTTCCCAATGAGCACCCATGTGGTCTCTGTATCTGAAATATAAGGACTTTTATGAGGAGGAGGGATGAGACATGGACCCAACAGAGCCAAGGCTGGTATCACTGAATCCCTCTTATCATAAGGCACAAGAATATATACGGTTTAGGGGTTGGAATGTGTACTGTTTCTGAGATGAGGCCCTTTTATGAAGTGGAAGGGCGAGAATGGCCCCTGCGGACCCAACAAGACAGGGTTGACTGAATGTGTCTAATAACAATGGACAAGAATATATGTGATTATAGGATGGGGATTTGAATGGTTTCTTATATATATGGCCTATTATTAAGTGGAGTCTTATCATCAGGAACAAGAATATATATGGTTTAGGGCGGGGATCTGAACGGTTTCTGAGATATATGGATTTTAATGAAGTAAAGGGGTGGGACACTGCCAGTGGCACCCCGGCGAGACCCCTATGCTGGTGTCACTGTTTGCATCTTATCATAAGGAACAAGAATATATATGGTTTAGGGGTGGGCTCTGAACAGTTTCTCAGATATAAGGTCTTTTGTGGGGTGGAGAAAGGCCCGGGTGCACCCTGGGTGACCCCTAGATTGGTGTCACTGAATGTGTCTTATCATAAGGAACAAGAATATATATGGTTTTGGGTTGGGGATCTGTAAGGTTTCTGGAATATTTAGCCTTTTATGAAGTGGAGGGGGTTGGACATGGCCCCGCACATCCCTTGGGACCCCCAAGTTGGTGTCACTGAATCAGTCTTATCATAAGGAACGAGAATATATATGGTTTAGGGGTGGGGATCTGAGTGGTTTCTGAGATAAATGGCATTTTATGAAATCGAGGGGGCAGGGCATGTGCCCGGGACATCCCTCGGGACTCCCAGGTTGGTGTCACTTAATGCATCTTATCGTAAGGAACAAGAATATATATGGTTTAGGGGTTGGGATCTGTAAGGTTTCTGAGATATAAGGCATTTTATGAAGTGGAGGGGGCGGGGCATGGCGCCGGCACAACCTAGGGGAACCCCAGGTTGACATAAAAGCATATGGCTGAGAGAAGTTTACTCAAGGAACATGTTAATGTAAGTTTTGTCAAAATTATCTGCAATGACTTGGCAGTAAATGCCATTTTTCAGTTTTCCCCATTATAAGTCAATGGAAATTCTAAGTTGCCATAGCAAGAAAACTTAAAGGCCAAATTTCATAAACAAGAGGGCCCAATGGCCCTACATCGCTCAACTGTGTACCAGAAAATCATTAGTCTAGGAGACCACTTGATATTGCTACATACTAAATATCTAAGCTCAGGCAAAGCGGTGTCCATGCTTATAAACCCTACTCGTTTCATTGGGCGACAGGGCTTGAGATGTAATTTCATCTCAATGTCTGGTAAAAGTCCCACAAAATTGGAAGAGACATCTCCAAAATAACCTATACAGTGTTGACGGGGATGTAAAACCTCAAATCAAACAAAATCTGTGCCTTATGGTTTTGGAGAAAAGGATTTTTTAAAGTTTTTTTTCCAGTATAAGTCTATAGGAGCTAATGAGCCCTGGGGCTTGGCCAATTTTGACCCAAAGGGCATGGTTGGCAGGATTTATGTAGGTGACCGTTTTATGTTGCTATATACTAAATATCTAAGGTCTGTACTTCATGGTTTCAAAGATGTTTGAAGCTTTTTTCCATTATAAGTTTGTTGGAGTTGAGGGGCCACAGGATTTGGACCCCAGGGGCATGATTGGCAGGATTCATGTAGGCGACCACTGGACATTGCTACATGCTAAATACCTAAGCTCTGGGACTTATGGTTTCAGAGAAGAAGATTTTTTCCCCATTTTAAGTTGTTGTTTTTTTTTTTGGTGTTTTTTTTTTCATTATAAGGGCCCTGTGTTTTCATTGAAGACGATTTTTGAAGTTTCTCCAATTGTAAAGTAGAAGTAAAACAAAGATCAGGAATTGATACAATTAACTTACTCCACCCATAAAAGACACCAAAGGGAAAGAAATACAAACATTAAGCGACCAGACCATAATGGAAACCCAAACAAAGGAAGGCCATAAGGACAGTTACTTTCCCACAAAATGGCCATATGGCCATCCAAAACCAAAAGACACAAGTGATACACACAGTAAGTAACAAACAACAACATAAATAAATCGCCACAGAAGAGCCGCCTTGGAACGGTCAGTGGAAGATTTCCACTGTAAGTCTATGGAAGCTAAAGAGCCCTGGGGTAGGGCCAATTTGGATCCCAGGGGCATAACTGGCAGAATTTATGTAGGGGGCCACTTGACGTTGCTACATACTAAAAATCTAAGCTCTGGGCCTTATGGTTTCATAGAAGGAGATTTTTTTAATTTTTTTTTCATTATAAGTCTATTACGGGCCTCAGTGGCCTAGTGGTTAAGAGCGCTGACTCTTGATCATTAGGTCTCTCACTGCTGTGGTTCGAGCCTCGCTCGGGTCACATGTGAGACGCCAAGTTCTGCAAGGTCTGGTGGTTTTTCTCCGGGTACTCCGATTTTCGCCCATTAACGATCGGCTCGATATGAGTGAAATAATCTTGAAAGCGCCGTAAAACCAAAAACAAAAAAAAAAGTATAAGTCTATTGGAGGTGATGAGCTCGGGGGTGGCCAATTTTGACCCCAGGGGCAGGGTTAGCAGGACTTATGTAGCTGGCTATTTTATGTTACAAGATACTAAATATCTAAGTTCTGTGCTTCACAGTTTCTGAGAAAAAGATTTTTGAAGTTTTTTCCATTATGAGTCTATGGGAGCTAAGGGGCCCCGGGGTGTGGCCGATTTGGACCCCACAGGCATGATTGGCAGGATTTATGTAGGTGACCACTTGCTATTGCTACATGCTAAATATCTAGGCTCTGGGCCCTGTGGTTTCCGAGAAGAAGATTTTTGAAGATTTTTTTTTTCATTATGAGTCTATAGGAGCTAAGGGGCACCGGGGTGTGGCCCTTTTGGACCCCAGGGGCATGATTGGCAGGAATTATGTAGGTGACCACTTGCCGTTGCTACATGCTAAATATCTAAGCTCTGGGCCCTGTGGTTTCAGAGAAGAAGATTTTTGAAGCTTTTCCATTATGAGTCTATGGGAGCGAAGGGGCCCGGGGGCGTGGCCCATTTGGAACCCAGGGGCATGATTGACAGGAATTATGCAGGTGACCAACTGTCGTTGCTACATGCTAAATATCTAAACTCTGTGCCCTGTGGTTTCAGAGAAGACATTTTGATTTTTTTCCCATTGTAAGCCTATGGGAGCTAAGGGGCCCCGGGGAATGGCCCATTTGGACCCTAGGGACATCATTGGCAGGATTTATGTAGGTGACCACTTGCCGTTGCTAAATGCCAAATACCTCAGCTCTGGGCCCTGTGGTTTCAGAGAAGAAGATTTTTGAAGTTTTTTCCATTATGAGTCTATAGGAGCTAAAGGGCCCCTGGGCGTGGCCTGTTTGGAGCTCAGGGGCATGAGTGGCAGGAATTATGTAGTTTACCACTTGCCGTTGCTGCATGCTAAATATCAAGGCTCTGGGCCCTGTGGTTTCCGAGAAGAAGATTTTTGAAGCTTTTTGTTACATTATGAGTTTATGGGAGCGGAGGGGCCCCGGGGCATCGCCCATTTGGAACCCAGGGGCATGATGGGCAGGAATTATGTAGGTGACCACTGGCCGTTGCTACATGCTAAATATCTAAGCTCTGGGCCCTGTGGTTTCAGAGAAGAAGATTTTTGAAGCTTTTTTTCCATTATGAGTCTATGGGAGCTAAGGGGCCCCCGGGGTGTGGCCAATTTGGACCCCAGGGGCATGATTGGCAGGAATTATGTAGGTGACCACTCGCCGTTGCTACATGCCAAATATCTCAGCTTTGGGCCATGTGGTTTCAGAGAAGAAGATTTTTGAAGCTTTTTTCCATTATGAGTCTATAGGAGCTAATGGGCCCCGGGGCGTGGCCCGTTTGGACCCCAGGGGCATGATTGGCAGGAATTATGTAGGTGACCACTTGCCGTTGCTACATGCTAAATATCTAAGCTCTGGGCCCTGTGGTTTCCGAGAAGAAGATTTTTGAAGCTTTTTGTTCCATTATGAGTCTATGGGAGCGAAGCGGCCCGGGGGCGTGGCCAATTTGGACCCCAGGGTCATGATTGGCAGGAATTATGTTGGTGACCACTGGCCGTTAATACATGCTAAATATCTAAGCTCTGGGCCCTGTGGTTTCAGAGAAGACATTTTGATTTTTTCCCATTGTAAACCTATGGGAGCTATATGTTGCCATGGCAACCAGAATTCCAATCTGATCAGCCCAAAAACCTTATGCAGCCTTTCCCCCTACCTGATGATGCTTCTCGTGAAATTTGATCAAGATTGACCATGGGGTATTAAGAGATGTACTTATTTGAAATTGTTTACGGACGCACGGACGGACGCACGCACGGACGGACGCACGCACGCACGACGGACAAAAAGTGATCACAAAAGCTCACCTTGTCACTACGTGACAGGTGAGCTAAAAACACAAAGCCTGTAAAGGCAAATATGGTGAATATTTTCATAAAGTCTCAGCCTCCTTGAGCATATGGTTTCTGAGGAGCTGATTTTTTAAGTATTTTTTTTTTGTCTATTTTTTGCATTTTGGTTTGGAAACCAATAAAAAGGAGCAGAAGGCCTAAAATCATACGGCAGATAGTAGATTGCCTATGGAACATTTCTATGAAAGTTTTGTCAAAATATCTGCAGATGCTTGTCAGTAAATGCCATTTTTCAATTTTCCTCATTATAAGTCTATGGAAACTACAAGTTGCCATAGCAACCAAACTAATGACCGATTTTGATAAAAAACACAAACTCTCAATCCCCCAGCCCAAGGATACTACAGATAAAATTCAGGCCAAATCAGACCACTGGCTTCTGAGGAGATGTCGTTTGAAACTGTTGACAGACGCAGATGACGACGGACAACTACCTCTCCTATAAGCTCCCACAGAGCCTTCGGATCTGGTGAGCTAAAAATATGCATCCCCTTATATTCCATGAGGAATCCATATATGAAATTTCAAAACCACAGCAAACATGGTTCTAAAGTTTTGCTATGCATCACAAAGCATATATAGGTATAATGTTAAAATACCCAAAGTGACAAAGGGCCATAACTCGTTAAGTATTTATCGGAATTTAGTCAAAAGTTAATCAGGTCATTTCCTCATCACGACCAATCTATTCACCAACTTTCAAGGCTCTAGCTTTTATAATTTTTTAGATATTTTGCTGACAAGATTTTATCAAAAAATTTCAAAGGGCAATAATTCTTGAAAGGGGCACAATCCGGATGAGAAAAAAAATGTGTCCCCTAATTTTCCATGAGGAATCCATATATGAAATTTCGGAACCCTAGCATACACGGTTATAACGTTATGCTATGCATCACAAAGCATATAGAGGTACAATGTAAAAATACCCAAAGTGACAAAGGGCCATTACTCATTAAGTATTTTTCGGAATTCAGTCAAAAGTTAATCAGGTCATCTACTCATCACCACCAATATATTCGCCAACTTTCAAGGCTCTAGCTCTTATAGTTTTTGTGATATTTTGCTGGCAAGATTTTATCAAAAAACGTTTCAAAGGGCAAAAACTCTTGAAAGGGGCATAATCCGGACGAGAAAAAATATGCCTCCCTAATTTTCCATGAGGAATCTGTATACGAAATTTCAAAACCCTAGCTTGCACGGTTCAGAAGTAATGTTATGCATCATAAAGTGTAACGGATGCACACACAGACGGATGGCAGATGGATGCACAAACCTCCCAGTAGCAATGTGCCCCTCCAATTTCTTCGAAGTTGGGGGCATAAAAACAAGAGCTGTCACTGTAAGCGACCAATGCCCACCATGGGAGCCAATTTTTATGACGGTTAAAGTTTTTATGACGGACAGACAGACAGACAAACAGAACAAAAACTATATGCCCCCGAGAATCTCTTGGGGGGTGGGGCATAAAAACAAATTGCTGCTTTTCTGAAAATACATGTAAGATTACTCTTAAAAAAAGAACTTGCTCTTGGGGAGAAAATTCTTCCCTTTCAGAGGACAACCCATTTCATTAAAAGCAAGATAAAATTAAAACAGAATACAATTCTTGTTTTCTGTGGGGTCATTAAACTCCCCTTAGTAGATAGGGTTCTCCAAGGTATGTAAGGAGACGGCAAGCTAACTACAATCTTGTTTTGCCTAATATGCATCAAAAGCAAAAGTGAATACATTGAATGTTCATAAATTTTAATAACTGATGTTTTCTAATCAGCAAATGTGACTGATTTAGATTTCTGAATATCTATATGAAACTTTTTAGATTCTTTGGGAGGTTTTTGAAAGCCCAGTCCCAATCCTCTATTCTGGTTGAAATCCATAGCCTTTTCATACTGACTTTCTAGTGCCATTTTATATAAACTCTCTTGAGTTTTAGTCATAGCCATGTTTGGCAGCTTATGACTGTCTACGGTTTTCCCCTCTCCATTAGCATTTAAGTCAAATTTTTCTTTGGGAAGTTTCTTTTCTTTGCCACCTTTGAAACCTCCTAACAGTCTTATGAACTTTTTCTGTCTTTCTGTGTCTTCAAACTTTGCAGTCTGCCACTGTCCTGTAGAAGGGCCTTTTGTTGTTGTTGCTGCAGTATTGTCTCCTTCTGCATAAATCTTACCAGTACTCAATTTATTATCAACAGTGTTTTTACTTTTTCCGCCTTCAATGTTCCTATTATCCAAGTTGTCCAACTTGTGATTTTGACTACTTTCTATCCTCTTTTCTTTCTTCTTCTTTTTCTTTCTCTTTTTGATTGTGTCCATTTCGTCAACATCTTTGTCACACAAATGACCATTTTCTGCTGTTTTAACCGCACTGGCGACATTGTTTCCGCATGCTTCTTGTCTCTTTCTTTTCAACTTTTTGCAATCACCATCATAGTCTTTGTTTACTATGTTTGCTTCAAGTGAACTAGAATCTATATCATTATAAAGATTGCAATCTTTTTCATCACCTGTACCATTTACAACTTCTTCAATGGGAACATCCTTGAATTTATTCTTGCGTTTTTTCTTCTTTTTGCATTTTTTGTCTTCTTCAACTAATTGGCTATCAGTACAAGCATCATCTTTGGTATTTTCTCCTACACTTTCTGTCTCACCCAAGCTATCATCAATTTTATGTCTTTTGTCTTTTTTACGTTTCTTTTTAAGTATAGGAGTTTCATCGGTAACAGACTCAGTGATGTTCTTATCTACAGACCAATCAAGCGTATCATCTCTGTTCTCAACAGCTGCTGTGTTTTCAGAATCACGTTTTCGTTTCTTCTTAGATTTTCTTTGGTGAGATTCTGTGACTAGCATCTCTGTTTCAACTGCATCTGTCTTCTGTTCTGTTATATCCTGACTGTTACTGTCATTTCTATGCACTTTATGCTTCTTTTCCTTTTTCTTCTTTTTCGGCTTAAGCCCTTTATTGTCCTGCAACTCATCTTGTTGAAAAAGAACTGCTTGTTCTGATTTTACCATGTTAGTGATACTGGTGAGAGAAGCCTAAAATAAAAACAGAATGTTATCATGTTAACAAGTCTGTGAAATGAATACCCAAATAACCCCACTTACATCGAGGAAGGTGGGGTTTACCTGGGTATACAGTATTTACTTTTATTTCTGCAACAATACATACAAGAAAAATTACTATTCTTTACCTAAGTATGACCCTGACCTTGGAGGTACCAACCTGGATTTTGCGGACGACACATTGACTCATGATGGTTAACATTTGGACCAAGTCATTTTCAAACCCATTCAGAATAACTGGTCACAAGAAAGAGACATTTACCAACATATTTTCTTAAAATTTGACCTCTACGTATGACCTTGATCTTGGAGGTACCAACCTTGGTCTTGTGCATAGGGTGGTTAACATCTCTTCCACGAAATTTCCAAATTCATTCAGAAATTATAAAGTTATTACCAGTGTTAAAGTTTCTGCCCATTTTAACCTTTGACCTCTAAGTACGACCTTGACCTTGGAGGTACAGGCCTTGGTTTTGTGTGAGACAGATTGACTCATAATGGTTAACATTTCTACCAAAATATTTTCAAAATCCATCCAGAAATAAAGTTTTTGGCCGTGGCAGTGTTTAAGTTTCAGACCCTTTTTTGACATTTGACCTTTAAGTACGACCTTAACCTTGGAGGTACTGGCCTGGGTTTTGCGTGAGAAACATCGACTTATGACGGTTTACATTTCTGCCAAATAATTATAAATCTCAAGCAAGTTTGAAAATGGGTCATGTCGAGTCAAATGTCAGGTCAGTAGGTCAAATCATCTGAAGGCCACAGTTTTGGTCCAGTCGCCATCAAACTGGTTCAGAATGAACATCTTGTGAACAAAAGTGCTCAGTCAAGTTTGAATATGGGTAATGTCGTGTCAAGAAGTAGGTCAGAAGGTAAAATTAAAGAAAGAGATATTGTCAAAATGATCATTCTGAGAGTGTTTGATGACAAATGGGTCAAAATTGTGGCCTCTTAGAGTGTTCACATTGATTTAATATATGCGTTTGGTTTGGTTTGGGTTTTACAGCCCTTTCAAGATTATTTCACTTATACGAGTTGATCTCTAATTAGTGTGCGAAAACCGGAGTACTCCAAGAAAAACCAACTGAAGTTCCGTTGCAGAACTTGGTGTCTCACATGTGACCCGAACCAGGCTCGAACCATAGCAGTAAGACCTAATGATTAAGAGTCGGCGCTCTTATCCACTAGGCCATGGAGGTCCATTTGATTTTATTCATCTTGACCCGACATGACCAATATTCGAACTTGTCTGAGATATTGTCAAGGTTAACATTCTGGGCAAGTATGATGATGACTGAACTAAAACTGTGGCATCAAGGGTGTTGACACGAATTCTCTATGATTTGACCTACTGACCTACTTTCTGACCCAACATGGGCCTTATTCGATCTTGACTGAGATATTGTCAAGCTGATCATTCCTAGCAAGTACATGTATGATGATGATTGGACTAAAACTGCGGCATCAAGGGTGTTAATACGACTTCTCTAAAAGTTTACTTACTGACCTACTTTTTGACCCAACATGACCAATATTCGATCTTGGTCAAAATATTGTCAAGCTGATCATTCCGAGAAAGTTTGATTATGATTGGACCAAAACTGTGGCCTCTCGGGGTTGAAAAGGTTTTACCATGATTTTTGCCTACGTTTTGACCCAACATGACCAATATTCGAACACGACCAAGAGTTTGTCAAGATGATCATTCTGGGCAAGTTTGATGATGATTTGACCAACAACTGTGGCCTCTAGATTTTTTTTATGATTTGACCTAACTGACCTACTTTTTGACCAGAAGTGACCCATATTTAAACATGAGCAAGATACTGTCAAGATGAACATTATGAGCAAGTCTGGAGACGATTGGACAAAAACTGTGGCCTCTAGAGTGTTAACAAGATTTTTCTATGATTTGACCTACTGACTTACTTTCTGACCGAACATGACCGGTACTCAACCTTAGTCGAAATATTGTCAAACCGATCATTCTGAATAAGTTTGATAATGATTCAACTTAAAGTGTGGTCTCAAGAGTGTTAACAAGGTTTTTCTATGATTTGACCTATTTTTGACCCAACATGACTCCTATTCGAACTTTACGGAGATATTGTCAAGATGATTATTCTGAGCAAGTTTGATGATGATTGAACCAAATCTCAGGGCTGAACAATTATGTGTGTCCGCTCCCCATGACAAGTAAACATTTAAGAGGAAGAGTAAAAGTTTTGTCTTGTCCCTATGAAATTTACCAAAATCTACATGGCTCTTAGTCATGCAGGACAAGTGGAATTTTGAAGAATTTTCCAGCCCTGAAGACTGTGTCCTCTAGAGTGTTAACAATGTTTTTTTATGATTTGACCCACTGAACTTCATTTTGAACTAACATGACCCATATTTGAACTTGACTGAGATATTTTCTATATGATTATTCTAACAAGTTTGATAATGATTGTACCAAAACTGTGATCTCTAGAGTGTTAAAAAGGTTTTTCTATGATTTGACCTACTGCCCAACTTTTTGATTCAATATGACCCATATTCTAACAAGACCGAGATATTGTCAAGATCATTCTGGGCAAGATTGGTGATAATTGGACAAAAAATGTGGCCAATGGCAATGGGGTGTTAACAAGGTTTCTCTATGATTTAACCTACTGACCTACATTTTGACCCGACATGACCCATATACCAACTTGTCCGAGATATTGTCATGATAATCAGTCTGACCCTGACCCAGTTTGATCATGATTAAACCAAAACTGTGGCCTTTAGACTGTTAACAAGAAAAGCTTACCCACACACGATCTACAGCATGACCTTTGGTTAGGTGAGCTAAAAAGAAATCTCCTTTCATATATGTCATCTGAGGCCATGGTCATAATGGTAAACAAGAAAGCAAACTGAGGGGCAGCCAAGTCCCCCGCCGCACTTTGTATCAAGGCTCAACCTTGTGACCTTCACCTGTGACCTTGACCTTGAGTTGGCATGGATGATTTATGGGTTCTGCACATCAGCTTAGTGAGGGGGATATTTGATGAAAGTTTAATGAAAATCCTTCTTGTGATAAAGGATATTGAACGGACACAAAATACAAAGTTTCAAAAGCTCGTGACCTTGACATTGAGTCGGCATGGTTTATTTATGTGTTCTGCACATCAGCTCACTGAGGGGGATAATTGACCAAAGTTTAATGAAAATCCTTCGAGGGGTAAAGGAGATATGGAATGGATACAAAATTCAAAGTTTCAAACTCTCGATTTTCAAATGTGACCTTTACCTTGAGTCGGCATGGTTCATTTATGGGTTCTGAACATCAGCTTACTGAAAAGAATATTTGCCCAAAGTTTAATGAAAATCCTTCAAAGGGTAAAGGAGATAAGTAAACGACACAAAATTCGAAGTTTCAAACACTTGACCTTCAAATGTGACCTTGACCTTGAGTCGGCATGGTTCATTTATGCGATCTGCACATCAGCTCACTGAGATGAATAATTGACCGAAGTTTAATGAAATTCTATCAAAGGGTTCAGTAGATATGGAGCGGACAAGAAAGTGTTTCAGACAGACAGACAGATGGACCGACCGACAGATGGACAGACAAAGGCCATTCCTGTAATCCCCACTCCGCTTTGCGGCGGGGGATTAATGACTGAAGAACCAGTCTTAATCAGCCATGGTAAACCAGGCACCAGTGTTTGAGGCACTGAAGTTTCACTGTATTGTACATGTATTTTAAAACTACATTTAGTCTGGCCAAAATCCAAGATGAAGGAAAATGGATGCACACATCTTCTGGCGATGTATCGCGGTCAACACAACTTTAAATTTATTTTTTGGCTACACAATCTATCAAATTTATTCTAAAAGTGAAATTAAATTCTACAAGGAGATATATATGAAGGAATTCGATGATCAGGAAAGTGAAGAGGAATTTAAAGGCATTTATTCTGGTAAAAGTAGGACCCAGTGTGTGTTCATAATTGTTTTATTGCCCCTTGTGCTATACTGTCTTAGCAGATCAAAGGTGGCTTTTAACAGAGTGATTAGTGGCCATTGTTGAATCCCCTGACTGAGGCGCTTAAGGGGAAAAATCAATAAGGTATACCACAATCAAGGTCACCAAAATCTAATCAAGTCTGTGGTATGTTGTATTGATATATTGTAACAAGTTTGATTATAAAAATTGATTCTCGATTCATTAATGAGGTAGAGGGTAGACAAGCCATTTTTCGCCCAAAATTGACTGTCTTTGGGGCGCTGTGACTTTGTAAAAAGGTAAAGGTCACCAAAATATAATCAAATCTGCGGTTTGTTGCAATGATATATTGTACCAAATTTGACTAAAATTAATTAATTCGTTAATGAGATAAGAGTGCAGACAAGCCATTTTTGGCCCTAAATGGTTGTTTTGGGGTCCCTGTGACCATGAAAATGAGGTCAAGGTCACCAATTTCTAACCAAATCTGCGGTATATTGTATTGATAAATTGTACCAAGTGTGACTAAAATTAATCAAGTGGTTAATGAGATAGAGTGCAGACAAGCAATTTTTGGCCCCAAAATGACTGATTTTGGGTCGCTGTGACATTGGAAATGAGGTCAAGGTCACCAAAATCTAATCAAATCTGCGGTTTGTTGTAATGATATATTGTGCCAAGTTTGATTAAAATTAATCAATTGGTTAAAGAGATAGAGTGCAGACAAGCCATTTTTGGACCAAAAATGACTGTTTTGGGGTTGCTGTGACTTTGAAAACGGGGTCAAGCTCATCATGACCTAATGACAGAGCATCAGGCACCAACCAACATTATCTCTTTAATTTTCAATAAGCCTTTACGTTGGAGCCGTCATAGAATCTGAGGCCTGACCCACCGGCGTGCAATTAAAGAGGGAAGCAAAGTTGCCAACCGTGATTGGGTTAACTACCATGCATGCAGTCTGTCGTATAACATCCATATTGTACCCATTTTTTTATATAGAAGAATGATTTTACGAAACTGAGTGCTGAAGTCATTGCGGTTATATACTTTTCTGAATTTATATACTAAGTCACCATAAAATTCGGTATCCGATAGACCTTGTTGCAGAAGAGATTTAAGTCCAATATTGAATTTTAAAATTAAATCAGAATGGCGTCTATAAAATTTTGAAAAAGGCATTACGTAGTTTATGGTACCGATAACCCTGATTAAGAAGTTTAGCCGTTAATAATTTATTACGAGTGTTGAAGTCAGTTACATGACTACACAATCTAGCAAATCAAATTTATTGCAAAATATAAACGCCATAGGATGGCGCACGAGGAACATCACCATCCAAAAAAGGAAAATTTACAATCTCAAAATCAAAGTCATCACGTTTATCACAAATTTTGCACGAAACAAACCCATCTACAATAGATAGATGTAAATCCAAAAACGGGGCCTCTGTATCAGAAGAATTTGCTTTATTTAACTGAAGTTCTGGGGGGTAAATCTGACTGATCACAACATCGCAATAGTGATTATCAATATTTAATAAATCATCTAAATATCTAGAAGTCGAGCTAAAAGCTTCAATAATTTCAGATTGGTTATCAATGGAAAGCGACAACATGAAGTCGAGTTTGACAAAATTTGGTCAATTCGTTAATGAGATAGAGTGCAGACAAGCCATTTTTGGCCTAAACATAACAGTTTTTTGGTATGTTGTAATGATATATTGTACCAATTTGTTAATGACACAGAGTGCAGACAAGCCATTTTTTGGCCCAAAAATGATACATTTTGTGTGACTGTGACCTTGGAAATGAGGTCAAGGTCACCTAAATCTAATCTGCAGTATGTTGTATTGATATAATGAACCAAGTGTGACTTAAATTAATCAATTGGTTAATGAGATAAGAGTGCAGACAAGCCCTTTTTGGCCCAAACATGACTGTTTTTGGGTTGTGACCTTGTAAATGAGGTCAAGGTCACCAACATCTAATCAAATTTGCAGTTTGTTGTAATAATATATTGTACCAAGTTTGATTAAAATTAATCAATACGTTAATGAAATTGAGTGCAGACAAGCAATTTTTGGCCCAAAGCTGACTGTTCTGGCGTCGCTGTTAGACTTTCGGATGAGTCTCCGTATGACCTTAGCTGTTGGTCACCAAAATCTAATCAAATTTGCGGTTTGTTGTAATAATATATTGTACCAAGTTTGATTAAAATTAATCAATATGTTAATGAAATAGAGTGCAGACAAGCAATTTTGGCCTAAAACTGACTGTTCTGGTGTCGCTGTGACCTTGGAAATGAGGTCAAGGTCACCAAAATCTAATCAAATCTGTTGTTTGTTGTAATGATATCTTGATCAAAATAAATGAGTGTAGACAAGCCCTTTTTGGCCCAAAAATGACTGTTTGGGGGTCGCTGTGACCTGGAACTGGTCACTGTCATCATGACCTAATGACTGTTTTCCCTTATCCAAGTGATGTGTCAATGCAAGTTTGGTCAAAATCCATCTTTAGGTTCAGGAGATATAATGCTTCAAACAGGTTACGACGACGCGATCCGCACCAAAAACAATGTCCCTCTCCCCTGCTGTGGGGGGACATAATAAACTGTGATAGAAGAACGGCCTTGGAACGGTCAGCGGAATGAATTATTTTACGTGACCACATCCTCGCCCTTACGTCCGTCGCGATTTAGATAAATAATTTGTTAAGTCCACATGAAGGCCTCCTAACTCAGTGCAACATCTCCGTGAACACAAAAATCAAACAACCACAGAGATGAATCAGTGGTGAGGACCCGACAGCAAGAAACCACTGAGATGCTGGACTTATAGAAAACCAACAGGTAGACTCTACTAGGCCCGACCAGAGACAAAGCATCAGGTGCCAACCAACATTACATTGAATTAGATCTCTCTAATTCTCAGTAAGCCTTTACGCTGGAACGGAATCTGAGGCATGACCCACCGGCGTGTAATTAAAGAGGGAAGCAAAGTTGTCAACCGTGATTGGGTTAACTACCATGCATGCAGTCTGTCGTATAACATTTATGTTGCACCCAATCTTTTTATATCGAAGAATGATTTTACGAAATTGGGTGCTGAAGTCATTGCAGTTATATATTTTTCTGAATTTATATACTAAGTCGCCATAAAATTCGGGTTCCGAGAGACCTTGTTGCGGAAGAGATTTAAGTCCAATACTGTTTTTTTTGTTCAAATTTTAATAGTAATGTTTAGGATATTTGTTGCATCATGAAAATAATGGCGTTTTTTTTAAATGCTGACAATTTTTGACTGCACTGAATCGGCTGATTTTCTGCTTTTCTTTTTTCCTTTGTAAAGGCATCCATCTTGTCGCTCATACCGAAACTAATTTGTTAAAAGAACTGTGGTTAAAGTTCTTCCCTATTATAAGCCAATGAAATTTAATTTCATTTCACAATGATAGTAAGCCAGGAATGACAACTATTGTCTTTTTCCGGTTCACGAACAAACAGAATCAAATATCAGAATCATCAACTTATTTTTTATTTACGTGCAGGTACAGGGGCAACGTCCACGTAAGTGGGCCTGCTTCCAGGTAGTTGGCTTGCTGCACGCATGGCAGATCTGCAGCTGCCATAATGATAAGGGGTGAAACGATTCATTGAAATCGTGTCGTATCCAGATACTTTTTCTGACCATACGCATATCGTTTATCGTGGGGCTAATATCGCGATACCTGCCAAAAAGTACAATTTCCAAAGAAAATGACAGCTTTAACATATTTCAAGACCATTTTCATAACAAATTACAAAGATCATAATTGTTACTGAGATACATTGATCACTTCTATTACAAATATGGGCATCTTACAGAAGCTTTGTTACACAAGAATGAACCCTGAGATGGTTTTGAGACAGTTTGAAAATTGTTGAGCTGTCATTTTAGCAAGAAAGTAGTATCGTGATATGTATCGTATCGTGAGGCAAGTATCGCGATATGTATCGTATTGTGGGGTGACTGTATCGTTACAGCCCTAATGATGATTTTGACGGTTCTTTGATTCGCCAATATACAGATTTTGTTTACAAACACAGCAAATTGTACGGAATTCGGCTGGCGTCGCAATTTGGACATGAAACAAGAAAAACGCCAAAAGGTATTATGGACGGGTTTTTGAAAAAAAGGTTAACAAAAAGGTAAACCTGGGACGACGCCCGCCCGCAGGACGCCCGCCCTCCCGCCCGGACATCGCGATTTTAAAGGACGGATTTTTTTAAAAACCCGTCCAAAAAGTAAGAATTACGACCAAACCATAAGGGTATGCAAGTCTGCACTAGTAACAATTCTGATTGGCATGGATGAATGCCACAAAGTGCACTGTCCTTTGGATAGAGACATTTACTGGACGCCCCCTGTGCATGTTAAAGATTCCTTAGTACCGTATCAATTTGTATGTCGTCTCCCAGAGAAAGGGAGAGTGATAGCTCAGTGGTAAGTGCACTTGCCTCTGATGCTTGAGGCCCCCAGTTTTATCCCTGGCGACGGCAAAAATATATCAGTGTTCGATCTAGCTCTATTGGCATCATTTGCAGGGATGAATGTTATTTAAGTGACCCTCCTTCGGATCAGGACATCAACTGAAGGCCCCCTGTGCTGAGAGTCATTCCCTGTGCAGGTTAAAGAGCCCTACCGTAGTTACATGATTACTGTGCAGGTTTTTATCCTGCAAGCCTTGAGTACATATAATGTTCACTGTCTGTGTCCCCTTCTTCGGTTATGGTAATATGGTGAATTTGTTTGTTTGTTTGATTTGAGGTTTAACGTCCCCGTCAACACTGTAAAGGTCATTTTGGAGACGTTGCTTCCAATTTTGTGGGACTTTTACCCAACATTGAGATGAAATGACATCTCAAGCCCTGTCGCCCAAAGAAACTAATAGGGTTTATTAGCATGGACGGTCAGCCTCGCACCGCGGTTCCTGGACAGGCTTAGATCCTCTAAGCTGTTTACCAGTACTAGTGTGCGGGCCGGATTCAGCTCTCCGTGGAAGCATCGTGCAGCCCATATATTTCTTCAAGCCCCTATGGGCGGGGGCAGGGTAATATGGTGAAATGGAAGGACAGAGACAGTAGGGGATATGAAAGTTAGGACAAAAATACAAATAGCCATATGAAGAGATGGCAAATCCCCCCGACCAAAAGCAAATATGGCCTTCATAAGACTGTTCACAAATAGAAAATGCACCAGAATTAAACCAGCAATATATCACAAAAGTATTGCAGTTATGGCCATCACAAGATTATACTTCAGGAGAGATAACTAAAAAACAGGGTACTCAGAACTGTGGTTCTTGCGCATGACATGCCTGCTTAAGCTAATGCATTTCCGTACCAAGTACATCAATATGTCTCAAAGGGTGTTGGAGATCACAAGCTGGTTATACTGTTATATTGGAAGGGTAGATAATTCAAATATTTATCATAGCACCCAGAATTGTGGTTCTTAGGCATGAAGTGCCATCTCAACCTTGTATACAATTGTGCCAAGTACCATCAATATATCTCAAAGGGTATTGGAGTTATGGCCATCAAAACGTTATAATGTCAGGGGAGAAAATTAAACAAGAGGGCCATGATGGCCCTGGATCGCTCACCTGATCCATAGAGTAACAAGTGGGCCCCGTGGAGGGCCATTATTGACCGCAGGGCTATAATGTGCATAATGTTGAGGGAGGTCTAAAAAGGTGAAGCTACATACCAAATATCAACAAAGGCTATAATTTGAACAATCTTGGCAAAAGTCCACTAGATGGAGCTACACACCAAATATCAAAGATATTTTTAAAGACATTCACTACATAAGCCTATGTAAAACCAAATTGCCCCGGGGAAGGGGCATTTTTGGCCTCGGGGCTATAATTTAAACAATCTTGATAGATGTCCACTATATGAAGCTTCACATCAAATATCAAAGACCTGGGCCTTGCTGTTTCAGAGAAGAAGATTTTCAAGTCTTTGAATAACCAAAGGGCCCCCAGGCAGGGCCTGGGGCATTTGTAGCCCGAGGGCTATAATTTAAACAATCTTGGTAGAGGTCCACTAGATGAAGCTCCATACCAAATATCAAAGGCATGGGCCTTGCAGTTTCAGAGAAGAATTTTTTTTAAAGATTTCCCTATATAAATCAATGTAAAACCAAAGAATCTTGGGGAGGGGGCATTTTTGGCCCCAGGGCTATGATTTGAACAATCTTGATAGAGGTCCACTTGATGAAATTTCACACCAAATATCAAAGACCTAGGACTTGTGGTTTCACAGAAGATTTTTAAAGATTTTCCCAATATAAGTCTCTGTAAAACCAAAGGGCCCCAAGGCAGGGGCATTTTTGGTATCAAACTATAATTTGAACAATCTTGGTAGAGGTCCACTAGATGAAGCTTCATACCAAGTATCAAAGACCTAGGCCTTGTGGTTTCAGAGAAGAAGATTTTTAAAGATTTTCCCAATATAAGCCCATGTAAAACCAAAGGGCCCCAATGCGGGGGCATTTTTGGCCCCAGCACATTAATTTAAACAACCTTGGTAGGGGTCCACTAGATGAAGCTTCATACCAAATATCAAACACCTGGGCCTTGTGGTTTCAGAGAAGAAGATTTTCTCTATATAATCCTATGTAAAACCAAAGGGACCCGGGGCGGGGGCATTTTTGGCCCCAGCACTATAATTTGAACAATCTTGGTAGGGGTCCACTAGATGAAGCTTCATACCAAATATTATATCAAAGACCTGGGCCTTGTGGTTTCAGAGAAGATTTTTTAAGTTTTCGGTGAAAAAAATATTTTTGGCTCCTGTGACCTACATGTGCAATGGACCAGAACCATTTGAACAACTTTGAAAGGGGACCACCTAAGGATCATTCCTGTGAAGTTTGGTCAAAATCCGATCAGTGGTTTTGGAGGAGATGTCGTTTGAAGAAATTGTTTACGGACGGACGCATGGACGGACAGACGACGGACACAAAGTGATCCCAAAAGCTCACCTGGTCATTACATGACAGGTGAGCTAAAAACCAGGGCACCCAGAGTTGTGGTTCTTGCATGTGACACACCTGCTTAACCTCATGTACAACTGTACCAAGTACCATCAATATATCTCAAAGAGTATTGGAGATGTGGCCATCACAAGGTAGTGATTCTATGTTATTGGAAGGGGAGATAATTCAAAAACCATGGCACCCAGAGTTGTGTTTCCTGTACATGACACACCGTCTCTGCCTTGTGAACAACTGTGCCAGGTATCATCAATATATCTTAAAGAGTATTGGAGTTATGGCCATCACAAGGTAGTCACTCTATTTTATTGGAAGGGAGATAACACAAAAACCATGGCAGCCAGAGTTGTGGTTCTTGTGCATGACACACCGTCTCGGCCTATTGAACAACTGTTCCAGGTATCATCAATATATCTTAAAGGGTATTGGAGTTATGGCCATCACAAGGTAGTCACTCTAATTTATTGGAAGGGGAGATAACTCAAAAACCATGGCAGCCAGAGTTGTGTTTCTTGTGCATGACACGCTGCCTCAGCCTTGTGAACAACTGTGCCAGGTACCATCAATATATCTCAAAGGGTATTGGAGTTATGGCCATCACAAAGAAGTCATTCTGTTTTATTAAAAGGGGAGATAACTAAAAAAGTATGGCATCCAGAGTTCTGGTTCTTGAGTATGACACGCCGTCTCAGCTTGTGAACAATTGTGCCAAGAACTATTAATGAATCTCTAAGGGTAAGTTATAGCCATCACAAGGTTGCATCTACGGACGGACGGACGCCAGGCTGATCGCTATGTCCCCCAAACCTATTCGGTCGGGGGATAAAAATGAATGGAACTTGGAAGGTCGGGTATAAAACCAAGGCTGGACCAAGCCAAAAATGCCAATCCAAAGATTTTATATTTTGTCTCCTGTCACAATGAGGTATATATTGAAGTCAGTTTGGTATAAAATTATTATAATGAATAGCATATTTGATAACTGCACAAAGTTTCATCTCTCAACATTGTTTTATTTTCTTGTAATAACTATCTTTCCGAAATAGCGGGGTATAAAAGCCAAGGTCGGGAAAATATTTCTTAATTTCTTACAAATTTATCTGTTAAAGTACTTCTTAGCCCTGATAATATTTAAATTTGAAGATTTTTAACATGTGTACACAGAAAATATAATACACATATCAAAATCACCTTAAATGATCATATTTCTTATTTTCTAATGGTTTCTATTTTTCGATTAACTTTACAAAGGCAAACGCCCGAAATGTACCCAAAAGGAAACAAAGCATTGTTTACTGCTGGCTGGAATTAAAGAAGTATAAAAATTGCTTGTTATATTTGTTACCATGTATGTGTATATTAAAATGATAAAGTAATAAAACTGCAAGCACCGTATGATGCCCCGCCACTACAATTACATCAAGCAAGTGTCATGTCTAGGGCGGGCTAATCGGAGCTGAAAAGATAATCGATTATCAGTCCTGTCATTGCGATCGATAATCGATTAGTAATCTCTAAGGTTTTTGTCATTATTTTACCTGTCTGACTGAGCATGACTCTTACCATATGTTGCGATTTACCATATGTATATATTTGATCAGACAGGCCTGAGCAAATGGTGTAGACCCAGATGAGACGCCGCATAATGCGGGGTCTCATCAGGGTCTGCACTGTTTGCCACTCATCCAGCTAGTTTAGGCATAACTTTGGGTAGTAAATTGTACCTATCAAGTAATCGATAAAAAGCAAATCAGAAATGATAATCATTTTTGTGGAATTTATCAATCGATTAATCCAGTATACGATTAATCGTGGCAGCCTTAGCCATGTCACAGTGAAACAAAGCCTAATGACTGTTTTCCCCCATCCTAGTGATGTAACCATGCAAGTTTGGTCAGAATCAACCACTAAGTCCAGAAGATATAGTGCTTCAAACAGACTACATGACAGACATGACTATGTTCAATGTTCAAGGGGCGATAACTCCAAAAGTACGAAAATCAGAGTTATAGTTCATATGTTCTGCATGTCGTGTCAGGCTGCTCTACATACATGTTAAGTTTCGTGAAAATATCTCAAATGGTATCAGAATAATGGAGTAGACTCAAAACTGCTATATTCAAAGTTCAATGGGCGATAACTCCAAAATTAGGAAAATTAGAGTTAAGGTTCATATGTTCTAGAGCTGGGTATTGCCAGAAAAAATGTATCATGATATTATCTCGATACCAGACAGGCGATACGATACAGTATCATGATACTTGCTTTGTATAGATTTGCTATGTTTATTAGGTAAATTTGGACTTTTGTTGTAGAGTAGAAAACAGAGTTTCCTGTTCAAAAACAACACGATGGTTTATTAAGTATGTCCTTATATTTATATGCAATAAAATAAAATAATGACAAGACAAAAACAAAATGTTTCCATACTTGTGTTTTAAATGCCGATCTGGCACACTCAGTGTCCAGTTCAGCATACATTGTTAAATAATTATGTATGTTAGTAGCGACCGCTTGTATCAACAACAAAACGGTAATTATGATGACTTTGCAGGTCCATAACATCCCATCAGCCACACAAACATATTTCGGAAGCAACAGTTTTGAATAAATCCGAATGGCATAACTCAAACATGTAAAAATACCAACAAAACTTATGTAGCACATGGGTCAATACTCGAGTCACTTGACCAGACACCTGTTGGTTCCAGTAGTTACTGTATCCTGGTAGATACATCAACTGTTTTATTGGATATAAGCAGCACCTTTTTGATACAGATTTTTTATTGGCATAAGCAACCCAGAAAACACATAAGTCAAGTATCGATACACGGAATTAGTATCGCGATACAGTATCACCAGCAAAAATATCACGATATTTCGATGCATCGATGATATCGCCCCAGCTCTAATATGTTCTGCATGTCGTCTCATGGTGCTCTACATATCTGTGAAGTTTCACGGAAATATGGTATCAAAGTTATGGAGAGGACACGAAACTATGATAGAAATGGCTATTTCAAATGTTCAACATGTTCAAAGGGCAATTTGTTTGATTTGAGGTTTAACGTCCCTGTCAACACTGTGAAGGTCATTTTGGAGACGTTGCTTCCAATTTTGTGGGACTTTTACCCGACATTGAGATGAAATGACATCTCAAGCCCTGTTGCCCAATGAAACCAATAGGGTTTATTAGCATGGACGGTCTGCCTCGCACTGCGGTTCCTGGACAGGCTTAGATCCTCTAAGCAATTTACCAGTTTTATTTCAGTGCGGGCCAGATTCAGCTCTGCGTGGAAGCATCATGCAGCCAATATATTTCTTCAAGCGGGGGCACTCAAAGGGCAATAACTCCAAAAGTAGGAAAATCAGAGTTGCAGTTCATATGTTCTGCACCTCGTCTGATAGTGCTCTACACATCTGTGAAGTTTCGTGAAAATACCTTAGATGGTATCAGAATTATGGCGCGGACACAAAACTGATAGCAGCAGTTGTATTCATAGTTCAAAGGGCAATAACTCCAAAAGTAGTTAAATCAGAGTTACGGTTCGTATGTTCTGCACGTCGACTCATGGTGCTCTACATATCTGTGAAGTTGCATGGAAATATCCCAAATGGTATCGAAGTTATGGAACGGACATGAAACTGTGATAGAAATGCCTAAGTTCAATGTGCAAAGGGCAACAACTCAAAAGTAGGAAAATCTGAGTTACGGTTTATATGTTCTGTACGTCGACTGATAGTGATACACATATCTGACAAATTTCGTGAAAATATCTCAAACAGCATCAGTGTTATGGAGCAGACACGGGACCATGGGGTGCCGACCGGCGGACACTCAAAACTTCGGAGGGCATAACATATTACCCCGCCATTTTTGAATGTCGGGGCATAAAAATGTTGTTTTTTTTTTCATTCATTTTTCTTTAATTCCAGCTGGCAATAAACAAAACTTTTTCCTTTTCGGCCATTTTGGTAATTTTCTTTAATTAAGTCAATCTAAAAATAGAAACAGTTAGAAAATAAGAAAATTGATAATTTAAGGTAGTCTTATATGTTTGTTACAAGGTTGGGCGGTAAAAAATTCACCCCTGGTATTTACCAGTGGCATTTACAGGTATTTACCGGTCTGGAAAATACTCATTAAGTGGCAAATACCGGAAAATACTGGCAAATTGAATTTTTTAGCTTTGAAATAATGCAGAAATCATTACAAATTAGAATTAAAATAATATAATGGAACTAAATGAGTAAAAGAATGTTAAAATTTAATATCTATGTAAGGCTACCAACCTACAGAACAAAATATTACTCAATTTAAGCATGTTGAACCAGCCATTGGGCGGCAGGGCTTGAGATGTCATTTCATCTCAAGGTCGGGTAAAGGTCCCACAAAATTGGAAGCAACGTCTCCAAAATGACCTTTACAGTGTTGACGGGGATGTTAAACCTCAAATCAAACAAACAAACCATCCAAAAAGTGAACCTAAGACTCAAATTTTGAAACTATTAAAAGTTAAAAAAAAAAAAAAAATTACATGTATCTTTTTTAAATCAACAGTAGAAAAATGAAGGTAAGAAATCCCCTATGCTCTTGGTTTAATATTGTCATTTGCAACAATTATTCAAAGTTTTTGTATTGACTAACAAGTAACCTTATCGGATGAAGATCAGACTGAGCAAATCTGGATCTTTTAAACAAAATTTTGTACAGAATAACCATGTTTTCAAATTTTGGGATAGTTACAGCATTTTGCTATTGTCAAAAAACTTTAGTTTCACACATTCCTGTGGAGCATAAGGACTATATTACTAAAACAACAACTCTCAAGACTTGTTTATTCAAGAGAGCACAGGATAGCCAGGGGCAAGGATGGACTAAAGGATGTCATGTTTTATATGAATTTGTTTAAACAACTAGTAAAGGTGAAAGTATGTGGCCACTGGCAGGTTCAAAATAAGCCTTTTTTCTTAAATAACTTTTTTTTATCTAATTAAATTAGATAGTTACATATACCAGAGTTAAACTATTTTTAATACAAGAATTCCGCCGAAGGCTATGTCGCGCCTGTGGGGGGCGCAAAGTCACCCAACCATGATCAGTAGGTCAAGGTCAAACATAGATACTTGCACAAAAGTTTCCATTCTTAAATGCAAGCTTGTACCAAGTATCATTAATGTAGCTCTTATAGTTCTTGAGAAATAAACTTGACCATTAGGGTGGTCGCAATATTTTACAAAGTCAGTGAACCATTAAAAATAGGTCAAGGTCAAATATGGATGCTTGCATTTAAGTTACCATACCCAGATACAAGTTTGTACCAAGTGTCATTAATGAAGCTCTTATAGTTCTTGAGAAATAAACTTGAACCTCAGGGTTAACGCTAGGGTGGTCGCAATATTTTACAAAGTCAGTGAACCATGAAATGTAGGTCAAGGTCAAATATGGATGCTTGCATATAAGTTGTCATACCCAGATACAAGTTTATACCAAGTATCATTAATGAAGCTCTTATAGTTCTTGAGAAATAAACTTGAACCTCATGGTGAAAGCTAGGGTGGTCGCAATATTTTACAAAGTCAGTGAGTGAGTGAGTGTTAGTTTTACGTCCCACCAGCAGCTAAGGTCATACGGAGACGGGACCTCGGTTAAAGACTCATCCGAAAGTCTGGAGAAGCCCGGGATCGATCCTGCGATCCCTGGTTTACAAGGCGAGTAGCATAACCACTGCGCCACAGGGGCTTCTGCACACAAAGTCAGTGAACCATGAAATGTAGGTCAAGGTCAAATATGGATGCTTGCATGTAAGTTGTCATCCCCAGATACAACTTTGTACCAAGTTTCATTAATGAAGCTCTTATAGTTCTTGAGAAATAAACTTGAACCTCAGGGTGAACGCTAGGGTGGTCGCAAATGTTGACGCCTTGTAATAGCAGGTGCGACAAAAATGTAACCTCTAGTAGTCCTCTACCACTGAAAATGCCAATATATACCAGCTGAGTATATGGTTTTGTTTTAATTCCAGGGTGGAAAATTCCATTTTCCAGTATTTGCCGGTATTTACCAGTAAATGCCACCGGCATGGAAAATACTCATATTTGCCGGCATTTTGCCAACCCTGGTTTGTTATATTTTTCTATTGACAAATGATGACAATAATCAAATTCAAATATTTTCAGGACCAAAAGAAGTACTTTAACGGATAAATTTGCAAGTAATTAAGAAATATTATCATTTTTCCCAGCCTTGGCTTTTGTACCCCTCGATTTCGAAAAAAATGGTTATTACAAGAAAATGAAACAATGTAGAGAGATAAACCTTTGTGCAGTTATCAAAAACGTTTTTTATATTAAATTGATACCCAACTGACTACAATATATCTTTATTATATAAACAAGAGCTGAAATATAAAATCTTTGGATTCGCATTTTTGGCTCGGCAGCTCGGCCAGGCCTTGGCTTTTATGCCCGGCGAACTTGGAAGTGTGGAAAGAGAAGAAATAACACAACACTCCTCCTCCACTATTACCTGCTGCAATGACAGCAGGCCTTGTCCAGCTGTAGGCCAATATGAGTTGGACGCCAGTGACCTAAGATACATGACACCTTTCGGCTTTGCCTAAACAGTTCAATCAACCCAACCCCACTGATATTGGGTAATTATATGCTTGTTTTGTTCGATTAAATGTTTAACGTCCCTGTCAACACTCTATATGTCATTCTGGAGATGTTGCTTCCAATTTTGTGGGGCTTTTACCAGACACTGAGATCTCAAGCCCTGTTGCCCAATGAAACCAATAGGACGGTCGACTTGTACAGTTATGCCTGGGCAGGCTGGCGATTCTCTAAGCGGTTTATCATTAATTGTGTGTGGCCGGTTTCAGCTCTGCGTGGAAGCATCATGCAGCCCATGTCTTCAAGCCCCGGCGGGGGTCGTTACTAAAACACGGAACGGAACGGAACGGAACGGAATAAAATAAGTTTAAAAATACTAAATTGCGGAACACTTTAGAGTTAGAATTTACTAAATCACGGAACAGTTTTTAAAGGAAAATGACTAAAAAAACGGAACAACTGTGACTGAAAATCTACTAAAGTACGGAACAATGAGCTATAACGGAACATGTCATTAGACACACTGAGCTTTATTTAAATGGTTCTACTGCAAACAGTTCGGACAGATAAATGGTCGGTCTTTATATTGAGACACATCTAATCCCAAACATTCTGGATGGTATTCAGCAGAGCACTGGTCACAGAGGAAATAATTTGTTCGAGTGTCTGGCATTTTACAAACACAAAACAGCTTGATTTCAGTTGTCTTTTTGACTGCCTTCCTTCTTTTGCTTGTTGCTTTCACTGTGGAGAAGAGCTTCATACATTTGTCTTCAAGGCATTTCATTAAATGGTCCCTCATTTTATTTTGGATGTACTGCTCTTTTGCAGGATCCTTTCCAAATGCTAGGGCAGTGGCATTTGCCACTGCATATAAGCCACAGTCATGGCCATTTGGTTGCATGAAGCAATTGCTAAATTTCGCCTTAAGCACGTTTTGGTCGATCTTTACTAGGCTTGCAACGACCATCTGTTCCATATGGGGGAGGTCGTCATAAGCTGAGTCGTAGATGCCTATCTCGTCTTCCATACAGTTTATGTTTGACACTGTCAGCCAATGGGTTCCACGTGTGTCTGGACTTCGATTGATAATTTGTATGAATAACTTTTCATGACGATCAAAGTCCAACTGTACTGCCAGTGTCGTCGATTGGAAACCCTCTAAATCTGGGAATTGGAACTGCAACAAGTTCATTGCACTGTCTATAATAGTGTCGTTCATCCACGCTCTCCTTGATTGTAGCAGTTTCCGGTCATTCACATTTAAATTGTGAAAAAGCTTTTCCTTATCGGCGGGAACCCAAACTTCAAGACTATACCTAACATCCTTCAGTAACTGCGGTGACTTTGGTGTTGAAGTAATCAAATTAATAAAGTCTGGTTGATCTGAATTACTTCGCTCTGGTGTTTCCTGAAGTTCCATATGGGGTAGGTCGTCATCGGGTTTGATCTCTTGTTCGTCTTCGGTTTGGATCTCTTGTTCGCCTCTGAGTTCGTTCTTCACTTCTTCTTCTAAATTGATTAGTTCATTTATGGATTCTTCTAGTCCATGGACAACTCTGCTAAGGTTGATCTTTGTTCTTTTTTGAATTTCTGGTGAAACATCTCCTGGTCGTGGGCGTTTTCTTCCAGCCTTTTGTTTGGTTGGCCTCGTGTTTTTCCTTACAACAGCAATATTCTTCTGTATTGCTAGATCATCGTCGTCTATTTCCATTCGTTGCCCAATTTTTACCCCAAGGATATGGACACAATTCTTTTTAATTGGACATGTACATGTCTCTGTCGGATAAAGCTTTACAGTATAAACTGATTTTTGGTCAGCGATGACGAACACACCCAGTTTAGCTGAAAATGCTATGCTGTCGGTTGAGGCTAACAGCTTTGCTCGTAGGACTCGGCTATTGTCAGAGTCTGCAGACTTTGGTACATCCAAAACTTCATCTCCATCAATCTCCTTCAGGACCCGGTCACGTAGAGAAGAGACAATGTCTTTTGGATGGCACATTAACTTTCTGGATTCAAACTCTGTTATATTTGTAGCAAATCTGTATACATGAAAAAGACGGAACGGTAATATGAAAATGGTGAAAAATGGTGCTATTGTTCCGTTTTTGCTTTACTGTTCCGTTTTCATGGTGAAAAAGACGGAACAGTGAAGCAAATACGGAACAGACGGAACAGACAAGCAAATACGGAACAGACGGAACAATAGCACCATTTTTAATGGTGAAAAAGCCGGAACAGTAAAGCAAATACGGAACAGACAAGCAAATACGGAACAGACGGAACAATAGCACCATTTTTAATGGTGAAAAATGGTGCTATTGTTCCGTTTTTGCTTTACTGTTCCGTTTTCATGGTGAAAAAGACGGAACAATGAAGCAAATACGGAACAGACGGAACAGACAAGCAAATACGGAACAGACGGAACAATAGCACCATTTTTAATGGTGAAAAAGCCGGAACAGTGAAGCAAATACGGAACAGACAAGCAAATACGGAACAGACGGAACAATAGCACCATTTTTAATGGTGAAAAAGCCGGAACAGTGAAGCAAATACGGAACAGACAAGCAAATACGGAACAGACGGAACAATAGCACCATTTCTAATGGTGAAAAATGGTGCTATTGTTCCGTTTTTGCTTTACTGTTCCGTTTTCATGGTGAAAAAGACGGAACAGTGAAGCAAATACGGAACAGACGGAACAGACAAGCAAATACGGAACAGACGGAACAATAGCACCATTTTTAATGGTGAAAAAGACGGAACAGTGAAGCAAATACGGAACAGACAAGCAAATACGGAACAGACAGAACAATAGCACCATTTTTAATGGTGAAAAAGACGGAACAGACGGAATAGTAAAGCAAATACGGAACAAACGGAACATAGCATCATTGTAAGCAGTGCTTTATGTATAAAATCTACACATACCTGGTATATTTTGGTTTCAATCTAAAGGTCCCCATCCCTGCCTTTCCTCTCCGTATTTCTTCTAAATAAAAACCCTGGATTAGCTTGAGAGACATGAGGAGTGAATCCAATGGCACTTCCTTCCAGCTTTGGAAATCCTTTAATAGATAGTTAAAACCTTCCGACTGGTTTGTTGTTATGCCATTGTTTGGATCGAACTTGCAAGTGTCAGCAATTGACCAGGCACAGAAATAGCCAAGCTTTGGTTCCACTGCTTTCTGGAAATATCTTGTATAGTCATCATCCCACTGCTTTTCCTTCTGCTTTATCATTTCAGCACATTCTCGTTCCGTCACCGTTCGTAAGATATCGTAGAGATCATTCACATAACTAGATCTATCTACTTTTGGTAAATTATCAGTCAACCATTTTTGTACATCTTGGCGAAGGTGACGCCAGCACCCAATTTGCTTCAAAGACGTTTGGTTTCTGATGGCTTTCACGATTGCTGTCTCCATATCAGTCACTATTGGTATTCCTCTCAAATTTTTTACCAAGGAGGACAATATCTTAAAAAAGTGGTCATGAGTCTCAGTTAGTTTTCGTTCATGAACAAGAAAGAGGCCAGCTACCAAAGGATTGTTTTCAAATAAAATATGTTTGAAAACCAGTGGCGATACATAAAAATCCCCAAGATTGAATGTTGTGTCATAGCTCAGTAAGATGTCATTATTTTTCAATTTCAGAGTGTCATTGAGTTCTTCAATCATTTCTGTATCACCAGCAACACAGCAGAGGTCTGGATAGGTGGCCAAGAAGTGAATGAATCCACCCTCGTACGCTAGTTCATGCGTATTGTATATTGCATCTCTTGTAAGACGAATTTCTTCTTGTTTTCCTGCTTTTGCATTGTGCAACTGTTTGATGTTTCTTGGTTTTGAAGTTGCATCATGTCCTACAACGTTTTCGCAAATAAAGTTTTTATACACTTTATGTGGCTTTTCGATCTCTATTTTCTTCTGTATAGTTTGCATCACCGATGGTTTAGTACGGAAGAAAGGTTCGGAAGTTTTTGCATTCCCATGAGGCAACATTTCTGACAGAGATTCGTCACCGAGATAGTGAATAATAATGTTTCCATTGCCGTGAATTGGAAAGTAAACTTCCTTTCGAAATCCTTTATTTGGGCGGTTGTTACATTTTATGTAATAATAAGACTTCAGATATTTTGGATCCGATTTTGGCAGCGGCTTTCTGTTTCCTTGGTTTGTCCACCTGAAAAAGTATTTAGATCCACCAGTTAGATGAGCCATTGAAACAATAATAACTGGAACACTATTACGGTACATTATGATACTGCATTTAAATATCTATAACGTTATACCATAATAAAATCAGATTCCACAGGCATAGTCATTTAGATAAGACATTGAACTTTGAAGAATAATAACCGGAACATCATTACGGAACGTTGAGGGAATGGTTGTAAAGATACATGTATGATTACTTACGAATGTCCGTCTGATTTCCAATCTTCAATCTTTGATTGATCTTCACCACTGAATATGTATAGGTCTCCTCCTGATGGTCGGAATTGTATGTTCGTAACAACCTCTTTAGCCTTGAATAATGACAAGATTTCTGTTGTCCTTAGTGAAGCTCCCCTTATATACTTTCCATTCTTTGGATCTAGCACTGCCTGTGCCATTGTTGATACTTTCAAGACGATATATTTTGCCTTTTTACTACATTATGTGAAAAATTGTACTGTATAAACGTTAACGTCGTTAACGTCGTGAATTAGTGCTTAGCAACGATGTTACGTCTTGTTCGTGCGTCCCGTATTGTGACGCCTTGCAATTTAGTGTAGTGTATTTCAATAACGTCACGTAAACATATGTTCCGTTTCTAACAATCTATATGTTCCGTGTGTTCCGTTTTTGTTCCGTTTCTTACCATTCCGTGTGTTCCGTTTTTGTTCCGTTTCTTACCATTCCGTGTGTTCCGTTTTTGTTCCGTTTCTTACCATTCCGTGTGTTCCGTTTTTGTTCCGTTCCGTTCCGTCATTCCGTGTTTTAGTAACCAGCCCGGCGGGGGCCGACGAAATTATGTGCCTTCTTATGAGTGTTGTGAATGTCATTTGACGTGTCACCAGTTACACATCTGATTCTGTGAGCAAAAACGTCCCCGGATTTTATACCTGTGATAATCCAATAGGAAAATGGTGTCGAAGATTTTCAGTTTGGCCTTACAACAGCGTTTGTTTGAATAATTGCTGAAAACTTTCACCGCTCTCGTGGAGACAGCATGAAAAATGGTTGTTTTGATTTGATACAAAGGGTATGCGCCGTTTTCCAAAAAGCGGCCCAAGGAGAACAAGACAGTTCCCCGAAACGAATGGGGGATTTCTAGGTCGTTAACCCTTATAGCCTAGCCTCCTTGTACCATATCTCGAACCATTTTGGCCATATATTTTTTTTTAAATTCTTTAAAAGTTGAAAAAAAATCATCAGAGATCGTGTTTGTATTAGTGTATAATATGTCACAAAAGTAAACATATTTTGTTTTTCTCCTGAGAAAAATAACTGTGATTTATCTTCAGAATCAGAATTGTTACTGGTGACACGTCAAATGACATTCATAGACCAGGACCTGTGATGTGGGAAGTTAGTCCCTAGCTCTAACCAAAGAGGTAAATTTAGCTACACAATCATCAGCACCTTCAGCTGTCGAAATAATCGAATCGGGAAGGGCATTCCAATCTCTAAAGGTTCTGGGGAAGAACGACTCTTTATAAATGACAGTTCTTGCGCTAAGGGTCTGAAACGCCAACGAATGGTGATTTCTACAGTGTCTAGCTGGGGGAACAAGGTCATCTGTTGGAATGCTGGCAGCACCCTTTAGACCTTGGTAGTATGAAATAAAGGCACTGCCTTTTGAGCAAACACACTCATTTACACCCCTATCTATCTATCTTCATATATTGAGTTGGTGACTCAGTTAGTTTCCAGCATAGACACTTTAAAGTACCTTGAAGCACTAGCGTTATACTATAGATTTGGGGCTTATCATCATTTTGTAAATCTTGGGAAGGTAGAAATCCACATGTAGCCAGATAGCTCATTGTGTCTCATACAATTCCCAGGGCTTTATTTTATACCCCTGAGTGATAGTTTGTGAAAGTTTTAATTGCTTGGCCAGACGAGAAGCGCTTTCCACCCTACTGAGAAGTTCCGGTAAATGCTTCGGCAAATGCTCCGGTTAGCCGTTGGTCCAGTCGCGGTGCTGGCTTTTACCGTCTAACATTTGCGACCCAGTGCGGTACGTTTCAGTTAATTTAAACGCGTGACGTAGTTTCGAAACTTTCCCGCGACGAAACTTCAGCGTCTGATGCGGTATCGGTCTTCGAAAAGAGCTTTTTAAAATTATTTCGACGCATTTTGTGTTTCTGTTTTAATAGGTCTTAACTCCTTTTGGTTTTGAGAAGCAATTTTTGGATAGGAATACAATTCTCATGAACTCTGTAAAGATGGCGGATTATCGCGAGAAATTGAACGAGATTCCAGGCGAGATTTGGGTGCCTTAGTATGTTGTTCCAGTCTCTCTACAGTAAAGCAAACACTTCGTGTGTTTGCTATAAAAGGATTAGCCTACTGTCTTTTCTCTTTTTCTTGAGAGACTCCCATTTTAATTTCCGAGTATTCCAGTCATGCTCCCAGTTTCAAAGCAGTAATTGCCTGTTACAAATCTAGCAGATTGGGCGAACAAGACCTTTATATGCTGCCTCTTTTACATCCTGAGGGCACTGATGAAGACTTCGCCTCAGGAAACCAAGCGTTCTATTTGCCTTAGTACACATGTTGCTAATATGAGTATTCCATCTCAAGTTGTGTGAGATTGTCACTCCAAGGTATTTAATGGAGTCCACATTCTCGAGGACCGTTCCCTCTTAGATGTAAGAAGCCTCAACTTTATTAGATATCTTCCTACTTATCTGCATAATATTGCATTTAACTGGCTGAAATCTCATGCCCCATTTACGTGCCCAACATCCTAATCTATCTTTGTCAGCCTGAAGTTTCAATGAGTCATCTGTATCTCTAATTTCCCGGTAACAAACACATTCATCTGCGAACAGTCTTATTTCTGAGTCAATGTCAGTGGAAATATCATTGATGTACAGGGAGAACAAAAGTAGACCAAGAACGGTCCCTTGCGGGACTCCAGACAAAACTGGAGCCCACTCCAAAGATTCACCATTAACAACAACCCGCTGTTTTCTGCAGCAAAGAAAGGAATCTATCCATTTGAGGGTCTTTCCCCCAATTCCATAACCAAATAACTTAGATGTAAGTAGTTCATGAGGAGGGGTGTCAAAAGCCTTCTCGAAGTCCAGAATAAATGTATCCACCTGTCCCCCTTTGTCCAAGATTTTTGCCCAGTCATTAATAACTGTGCTTAGCTGAGTTTCACAACTGTGCCTTTTCCTAAATGCATGTTGTCTGTCAGACAAAAGTTTATGTTCGTCCAAGTGGGTCATGATGTCTGAGCAGACTATATGTTCCAGCAATTTACACAGAACACAAGTCAGAGACACAGGGCGATAATTACGGACAAGAGCCCTATCTCCTTTTTTGAAGAGTGGGCAGATGTTTGCTAAGAGCCATTCTTTGGGGATTTCACCCGTATCAAGAGACTGTTGAAACAAGTGTGCAAAAACTGGACCCAACTCATTTGCTAGTTCCTTCAGGACTCTAGGATGAAGCTCATCAGGTCCTAAGGCCTTACTGGGGTTTAAGCCTTGAAGTCGGATTCAGAGTCGGATTCAGCACCCCCGTTCCCTCCTCTTTTATTAAGGGGCGGGATACCTTGCCTGTCTTTCTTCTGGCTATTAATATATCTGTAGAAGACTCTAGGATTTGCCTTTACGTCACCTACCAAGTTATTCACATACAAATCATGCTGATTTTTTATATCAGTCTTGATTTCACATCTCAAGTTTTCAAATTTTGTCCGGAGTTTACCGCTTCCCGTCTTTTTTGCCTTTGCGTGAATCTTATTCCTTCTGCGAATTTTCCTTCTTATCTCTGGAGTGATCCAGGGAATAGAAGATACAGACCTACTAGTTTTTGAGGGGATATGATTTTCGGCCGAAGTATGAATGAAGGAAGTTATCAAATCAAAATTCTCCTGTACAGACCGAGCATCTGGATGACCATTAAAGTAATTCTCCTTTGCAAATCTGAGTACATCCTTCCTCATAGTTTCATAGTCACCTTTCTGATATGAGTACACCTTCCTCCGAGGTTTCTTTATTGGTGGGATGTGAATTTTTAAATATCCGGAGACAACATCGTGATCACTTAGTTTATCTGGGGAATGAATGTCTTCGAATTGTCCTGGCAAAGTCGTAAGGATCAGATCCAATGTGTTCTTATCACGAGTGGGGAAGTTAACAATTTTTTCAAGGCCATGATCGTTCATAATGTCAATTAATATTTGTCCTTCCGACTGACTCAGCATTGTGCCTTGTTTGCTGAGCCTGTCGAGCCAAGCAATGTCTCTGAAGTTGAGGTCACCTAGAACATGTACAGCCGGGAGTTTTTTACCCTTATGCTGCAATTTAATGCAATCCAGTTGGTCTTTAAACATCTGGAAGTTTTCGATTGTACCATTTGGTGGTCGATACCAACTTGCTACGAAGTGGGAAGTTTTATTTGCAAAAACCTTAACCCAGACCGATTTGGTGTCATTTTCAAGTTCTATGAAAGGCATGTGCGGGATGTCTCTATGAATGAGCAACATCACCCCACCGCCATGAGAGTTCCTATCTTTTCTGTACACACAGTACTGACAAGTTTCAGGGAAAAGCTCAGATGTAGTAATTGAGCTGTCAATCTTTGTTTCCTGAATAGCAACAATATGAGGTTGAGATGTATCAAGGAAAGCTGAAAGTTCAAGAATTTTCCCTCTAATTCCATTTATGTTAATACTGCAAAGTTTCAAACCTTTCACAAAATTTGACTTAGTTTCATCAGCAGACGAAGATTTGCCTCTCTTATCCTCTGTCAGAGGTTCAAACCTGTTTGGCTAACTCAGTTCTACATATTCATCAAAGAAGGAGTCTGAAAAGTTACAGACCTCACATTTTGGACATATCCAGTGGCAGCTTGAATTTACCAAAGTGCCATATTCTGCATCTGAAATGAAGGAACAGTCAGTGTGTATCCACATTTCACATTGATCACACTGAACGGTTTTGTGGCCATTAAGGACAGCACCACTGCAAAGACCACAGTCAGCTTGGTTCGAGAATTGGTACCGTTTCAGGTGCGCTACAAGGAGGCTAGACATATGAAAACAGTGGAGACAGTGGTAATGCTCAGATGTGAGTGAGTAGCTGTAACATGATAAAGAAAGAGAAATACCCGGATCAGATGCAGCAGAACGCGGCGGAGTCTGATCTGACGCCCTGACGCCACCCACAATTGGATTTGGACCACTCCTTTCTTCTTTTCTCCTATAGGGACAGTCGGCAGGGAACTCTTTAGTAAAAAGAAAAAAAAGATCGGTTATCTTTCCCGCCATTTTTCTCATTTGGTGGAGGTGAAAGCTTCAGTTTTTATCGCTAAAATTTGATCATTTTCAAACAGTTTTAAAAGCTAAATGTGACTGATTTTTGTATCGACAATCATTAGAAATAAAAGTAAATATACGGAACAATAATATAGAGTAAGTCTTTCTCAGAAGTTTGAGCCTGATTTAAAATATTTTGTTGTGCACATTTGGTAAGGTCATATAGCAGAATACCTTTGTTTTCACCTCCGAAAATGGCCGACCTATGCGGAAGTGACGTCACGCCGATTGTCCTTATTACTGCTACTCGCTCACATCTGAGCATTACGAGCAGGACTTCCTGGGTGGTAACCAGTACTCTGAGTATTTTTTAAGCAATGTGGATGAAGTGCCTTCCCAGCAAGCAAAATATATGGGACACATCTGGGTCCCGTATGGGACTCAATATGGGTCCCATCTGGGCATTCCATATCGAGTCCATACGGGATTTGCAACACGGTTTCACCTGGGACCCACATGGGCCAGCTCATATGGGTAGCATATGGGGTCTTTGTGGGTAATCGCATATTATGTTCAAGAGAAAAGGTTTGCAAAAATAATTACAAGTCCTCATTGTTCCAGCCCACTTGATGGGCCGGTTAGGTCCCAGCAGAGAGGGCCCTATATGTGCACTAAGTTGCACATGTATACAGTTAAGATACCTTAAAGACTAAGGCATTCTATTAAAAAATTAGAACTGGTAAATTCTTGCGTGACTAAATGTCGCCCTCAATTTTAAAAGTAACTGCGACATACAATGAGTTCTAATAAGACATGACCTAAAACAATGTCCATGCCGTGCAAATATCTAAAGGGAAGTTAATAGATAGTTTCATTTTTGTGATGTATAAGACCATTTATTTAATTTTATTATTGTCGTCAGTATCTACATTTATATCAAGAAATTTACTTTTTTATATTAAGCTTAACTAATGGCACAGTGGTTGCCGTTATTACCCACATCGAGCCCATATGGCCCCATATAGTAGACAGCAGATATCACGGGACTAATTTGGTCCAATATCTGTACCACACAGGAGCCATTTGAGGCCTTTTTTATGTATCCTGAAATTGTAAGGTATCTTAGATTACTGTAATTTCATCTCAGGTATCGAATGTTGCGAATACGGGACCCATATGAGTCTCATATGGGCAAAAATTCCTATATGGGACCCATGTAAGACCCAAATGGGCTAAATGCCCAGAATCTGCCCATATGGCCCCGTATATACATGCTTGCTGGGTTGCTCAAGGACACAACACTTTGGTCAGCGTGAGGATCGAATCCGCAACATCTCGATCACAAATCCGATGCGCTACCACTCCAAACTCATTAGGTGCCTTATTCCATTGTCATGTATGGGTTAATGGTTCATGGAGGTTCCATTGACTGGAAGATCGGCCCCATTCATGAATAATATTGTTGTGTCAGCTGCAGGAGTGATCAAGCTACTTCAGGGCTTAAACCCCAGTAAGGCCTTAGGGCCAGATGAGCTTCATCCTAAAGTCCTGAAGGAACTAGCAAATGAGTTAAGTCCAGTTTTTGCACACTTATTTCAACAGTCTCTTGATACGGGTGAAATCCTCAAAGAATGGCTCTTAGCAATGGCTCTGTCCACTCTCCAAAAAGGGAGATAGGGCTCTTGCCCGTAATTATCGCCCTGTTTCTCTGACTTGTGTTCTTTGTAAATTGCTTGAACATATAGTCTGCACAAACATCATGGCCCACTTGGATGAACATAAACTTTTGTCAGACAGACAACATGCATTTAGGAAAAGGCATAGTTGTGAAACTCAGCTGAGCAGAGTTATTAATGACTGGGCAAACATCTTGGACACAGGGGGACAGGTGGACACATTTATTCTGGACTTCGAGAAGGCTTTTGACACCCCTCCTCATGAACTACTTAAATCTAAGTTATTTGGTTATGAAATTGGGGGGAAGAACCTCAAATGGATAGATTCCTTTTTTGCGACCGAAGTAAGGGCGAGGATTGGGGACACGTAAACTCGATTTAAGCCTCCCCAGTGGAATTCGTTTCCGCTGACCGTTCCAAGGCGGTTCTTCTGTCGCGGTTTATTTTTGTTATGGTGTGTGTTCGGGTGTTTGTGTCGCTTATTTAATTTTATTTTTGATAGCCATTTTGTGGGAAAGTAACTGTCCTTTTGGATTGCCGCTGTTGGTGTTTCCGTTGGGGTCTGTTGCTTCATGTTTGTATTTCTTTCCCTTTGGTGTCTCTGATGGGAGCTGTCGGTTAATTCTATCGATTCCTGATCATTGCCTCTACTTCTATTTTGCTACAGAAAACAGCGCGTTGTTTTAATTTTGAATCTTCAGAGTGGGCTCCAGTTTTGTCTGGTCCTCTTGGTCCTCTATTGTTCTCACTATACATCAATGATATTTCCACTGACAGTGACTCAGAAATAAGACTGTTTGCAGACGACTGTGTTTGTTACCGGGAAATTAGAGATACAGATGACTCACTGAAACTTCAGGTTGATATAAATAGATTAGGATGTGGGGCCCGAAAATGGGGCATGAGATTTCAGCCAGTTAAATGCAATATTATGCAGATAACTAGGAAGAGATCTAATAAAGTTGAGGCTTCTTACATCTTAGAGGGAACGGTCCTCGAGAATGTGGACTCCATTAAATACCTTGGCGTGACAATCTCACACAACTTGAGATGGAATACTCATATTAGCAACATGTGTACTAAGGCAAATAGAACGCTTGGTTTCCTGAGGCGAAATCTTCATCAGTGCCCTCAGGATGTAAAAGACGTATCATATAAAGGTCTTGTTCTCCCAATCTTGGAATATGTTTGTTGTGTCTGGCACCCCAGTAGAGTGGTCCTTAACGAAGAAATTGAGAAAGTTCAGAATAACGGGCAATTACTGCTTTGAAACTGGGAGCATGACTGGAATACTCGGAAAATTAAAATGGGAGTCTCTCAAGAAAAGGAGAAAAGACAGTAGGCTCCTCCTTTTATACAAAGGTCTAAAGGGTGCTGCCAGCATTCTAAAACATGACATTGTTCCCCCAGCTAGACACTGTAGAAATCACCATTCGTTGGCGTTTCAGACCCTTACTGCAAGAACTGACATTTATAAAGAGTCGTTCTTCCCCAGAACCATTAGAGATTGGAATCCCTTCCCGATTCGATTATTTCGTCAGCTGAAAGTGCTGATGATTGTGTAGCTAACTTTACCTCTTTGGTTAGAGCTAGGGACTAACTTCCCACATCACAGGTCCTGGTGTATGAATGTCATTTGACGTGCCACCAATGACAATTCTGATTCTGATTCTGATGTATCCGCTGGCTCAGACAGTCCACAGCGAAGAAAGCTTTAGCTGGAAGAGAACTGAGTCGTTACAAAGCTCTGAGTGTGACTCGCCTTGTAGAGGAAGGGCAAATAAATGAAGTAGGTGCTGGAGTTCTTCTGGCAAGGACGCAAAAACGAAGAGCGGTGTGAAGAAGGAGTAGGCTTTGCGATCAAATCACACCTTGTCAGCAAGCTCTCAGGACTTTCAAAAGGTATAAATGACCCCCCGAAGAAGGTGAGACTACCTGTGATCTGGTAAGAGGCATGCAACTATTGTAAGTGCCTATGCACCCACAATGACCAACCGGATGATGTCAAACACAAGTTCTATGATGATCTGGTTTCTGCGATTGCTGCTACACCCCAGGAAACAAACTCACCCTGCTTGGTGACGTCAATGCTGGAGTGGGCACACAGCATCAAAATAGAAGTAGAGGCAATGTTCAGGAATCGATACAATTAACCCACAGCTCCCATCAGAGACACCAAAGGGAAATAAACACAAACATGAAGCAACAGACCCCAACGGAAACATCAACAGCGGAAAGCCAAAAGGACAGTTACTTTCCCACAAACTGGCCAATAGGTTATCCAAAATAAAATAATAAAAGCGACACAAACACCCAAAGACAAACCATAACAAAATAAACCGAACCGGGACAGAATAACCCCCTTGGAACGGTCAGCGGAAACGAATTCCACTGTTCCACTGTGGGGGTGGGGGGGGGGCTTAAATCGATTTTAGGTGGCCACAATCCTCGCCCTTACTTCCGTCGCGATTAAGACAAATAACCTTTGAAGGAGTGACTGGGACTGAAGGAGTAGGAAAGTGCATGAGCAATGATCTCCTCCTTTTGAGAAAGTGTGTAGAGCACGAACTGCTGATCACTAACACAGTCTTCCGTCTGCCAACTCGCAACAAGACAACATGGATGCATCGTTGCTACAAACACTGGCATCTCAATGACTATGTCGTAGTATTAAGGAAGGACAGAGAGGATATAAGAGTGACAAAGACTATGCGTGGTGCAGACTGCTGGACAGATCACAGTCTTGTTCCTACACATTTAGCCTACAAGGCAACCACAAGGCAAGAAAGTACCAAAGAGATTGGGTGTGTGAAACAAGACAGCAAGAGGCAAGACTTCATACATGACATCTGCAGCAGAGGTGATCCGGAAGAGAGCTGGAAGTCTTCTGAGACACCGTTCATTCTTCATCAATGGATTCCCTAGGACAAGTATCTCGTAAACAGCAAGACTGGTTGTCGAGAATGACTACGAAATCCAGGGACTCCTCGAAAAGAAGCACCAAAAACACAGGGCAAACCTCAGTTATACCAGCTCAGTATCTGATAAGGCGGACTATTCAGATATATGCAAGACAGCCCAAACTAGACTCAGAGATATGCAAGACTCCTGGCTGAGCAATTAGGCTTATGAAATCCAGTCCTTTGCAGACAGAAAGGATATGAAGAAGTTCTTTGATGCACTGAAGACAGTCTATGGTTCCCAGAGCTCAGGACCCACCCTTCTCCTCATTACAGATGGAAATATTCTTCTAACTGACAAAGAGTCTATCTTGTAAAGATGGACAGAACAATTTGATAGTGTTCTTAATCGACCATCCTCTAACATGATGCTATCAACAGACTACCACAGGTTGAATGTAATCTGCTGCTTGTCGAGTTCCCAACTGTAACTGAAACAAAGAAAGCAATAAAACTTTTGGCGTCCGACAAGGCTCCATGATCAGCTGCAATACATGTTGAGATCTACAAAGCAGGAGGAACTCCAGTTGCAAAGAAGAAGACAATAGTTATTTCACATTATGTGGAGTAACGAACCATCCCTCGAGAATACAAAGATGCGTCGCTTATCCACCTATTCAAACGGAAAGGGAACCCTCAGGTCTCTGACAATCATCGTGGCATCTCATTGTTTTCAATTGCAGTGAAAATCCTTGCAAGAGTATTGCTTAACCGACTGAATGAACACTTTCAGCAGTCAGGGCTTCTACCGGAAAGCAGGAAATACGGAGGAACATTTGACATGATCTCCACAAGAGAAATGCCAGGAAATTAACATGTACCGATAAATGACCTTTGTCGACCTTACCAAAGCTTTCGTGAGGGTCTTTGAAAATTCATGGTGCAGTTTTGATGTAAAACCAAGTTCATAGTAATGGTGAGGCAGTTCCACCACGGTATATGCTTGCACGGTTCCAAAGTTACGGCGACTTTCGGATCCATTCCCTGTGACAAACGGAGTCAATCAAGGCTGCGTGCTAGCCCTAACACAGTTCAGCATGATGTTCTCTGCAATGCTCACAAATGAATTCCAGGATGGTGACAATAGCAAACCTATTAGGTATCACTTTGATGGAAATCGCTTTGACGGGAAGCTTGTCAATCTCAGAAGGTTGCTAGGCCAATTCAAAGGTACAGAATGGGATAGTCTATCAACAAACACATGGTAAGCCTTACAAAGAGCCCACCATCACAGTACAAGGTCAAAGATTGCAAGTGGTAGACAAGTTCACCTACCTTCACTACACATTCAAGAGTCGTTCACATTGATGATGAAGTATTTCCAACATTTCAGTGGTTTCTTGCTGTCGACTCCTCACCGTTGTTTCATATCTATGGTTGTTTGATTTTTGTTTTCTCGGAGATGTTGCACTGAAGAGCTAGGAAGCCTTCATGCGAACTGAACAGATTATTTGTCTAAATCGTGACGGAAATAAGGGCGAGGATTGCGACCGCGTAAAATCTATGTGGGCCTCCAGTGGAATTTGTTTCACTGACCGTTCCAGGCCGGTTCTTCTGTGGCGGTTTATTTTTGTTATGGTTTGTCTTTGAGTGCGTGTATCGCTTGTATTTATTTTTCATTTGGACAGCCCATTGGCCTTTTTGTGAGACAGTAACTGTCCTTTCGGCTTTCCGCTATTGATGTTTCCATTAATGTCTAGTTGTTTCATGTTTGTGTTTCTTTCCTTTTGGTGTCTCTGATGGGAGCACTGGGTTAATAGTATCGTTTCCTGATCATTGCCTCCACTTCCGTTTTGGTTTTATCCAGTGGCAGGGCTTGAGATAGCATAATCATCTCAATGTCGCGTAAACGTCCAACAAAATCGGAAGCATGCAATGACTCCAAAATAATCTAAACAGTGTTGAAGGGGGGGGGGGGGCGTTAACCCCCAATTCGAAAAAGGCATATTTCATATTTGTTTTTGTTCGAAGTGGACGAAGGAAATATTTCTACTACGTTTCAATTCTGATTTAAGCGGTTTTTACAGCCTGGAGCACAACATGAAGATGCCATTGAATGTCAATTGCAAATTTAAAAGATTCAATAAATTAAGACAAGTTGCACTGTTATAAACAAATGATGACACGACTAGTCTCCCGGGTCACTGTTTTTTCTCCTTTTCAACAACAGTTTAGTGGGTGTTTTTTGCCCTACTTACTCTACGTACTTTGCACATGAACGAGAACACTACATTATTGGATCGTTGACCTTAGCAACCAATGACGTCGTAAAGTGATCTATACGCAAACAAAGTGTTGGGTGTCCAGGATTATTTTAAGTATGGTTGGACGCCGACATTTGACAGATAGGCAGCCCTGGCAAGTCGTCAGTCGTTTGGACATAGTCAAAAGGACGTCGCCGCTATATTTGGCTTTTCACAAAATGTTGTAAGTCAGTTGTGTCAGAGATACTGCCAGACGGGAGAAGTTGCCGATAGACCTGGTAGGGGACGAACATGAGCAGCTTCTATTTGGGCGACCGACATATGGTTAACCAGACGTTTCGTTCTGGGACTCTAAGTGCGCCTTATTTACGCCGACGTCTCAGGAACGTTCTTAATGTCAGGGTCAGTGTTCTGACTGTCAGAATGTACGGAGACCCTCGAAAGCATCGTCATTAACACATCGTTACCGACAAGCTCGTGAGCAATGGTCTAGGACCCATTTCAGATGGAACTGTCAGCATTGGAGCACTGTGATGTTTACAGGTGAGAAATTGTTTCACCTCTCAGGCACTGATGGCAGAATTCGTACTTGGCGGCGCACGAAAGAGAGGTATGCAGAGTGAAACACCATTGAACGTGACCCGTATGGATATGGAAGTGTTATGGTGCGGGAAGGAATATCCCACACTTTAAAAAGGAGCTGGTGATCTTGGAAGGGACGCTGACTGGTCAAATGACCAAGTCATCGATCCTCATTTAGTTTCGTTTATGCAACGTAATGGTGGACGTTTCACATTTATGGGTGACAATAATGCGCGTCCACATCATACGAGGATCGTGAAAACCGCCTCCAACAAGCCGAAGTTGGCCTGGACTGGCCAGCACGCTCTCCAGACCTTAATCCTATCGAGTATGCTTGGGATGATCTGGGGAGACGTGTCTGAATATGTTCTAGAAAGGGTTATCCTTTGTAAGCAAGGAATACGCCACAGAACTGGAAAATATGGAGTGTACATGTTTTCTGGGCCAGACTAGCTAGTTTTGGCCATTAAGGCCTCATCAGTGACCCTCAAATATTCAAAAAATTCCAGAATGGAAACAATGATCCCAAAGGACAAGAAAATATAAACTACACTATGATGTAGGGCAGGGAGACGTTTTACGGCCGCCACACATTCCCAGACAACAGCTGTAGTGACGTCAAATATGTTCTAGAAAGGTTATCCTTTGGACGCAAGGAATACACAACAGAACTGGAAAATATGGAGTGTACATGTTTTCTGGGCCAGACTAGCTAGTTTCGGCCATTAAGGCCTAATCAGTGACCCTCAAATATTTTCAAAATTCCAGAATGGAAACAATGATCCCAAAGGTCAAGAAAATATCAACTACACTATGACGAAACCGACGTTACCAGCCCACAGCGTTGGCTCAGCTTCGACAAGCGCTTGTGGAGGAGTGGAATGGCATTCCCCAATACGTCATTCGTTGTCTTGTGACCAGCATGCGACGTCGTTGCCAGACTTGTGTCCATGCTAGAGGAAGCCACACCCGTTATTGATGACCTGTGACGTTTTGTGACTTTTTGATCTAGAGGGTACATACATTTAGGAAGGTACTGTACCGAAACCAGTGAACCCTATATGAAATTTATTTTGCTAAACGTTTAGTAATTGCACGGCCCGCAGAAAAAGCGACCGACTGAAGTCGGTTGATTTCTAAGAGTGCCCTAAAATCACCGCGTCATTCTGTCATTCGGTCATTCTGTCAGTCTATCAGTCTGTCTGTCCGTCCGTAACCCGTTTGTGAAAATTGGTGATAGTGACTTAACCGCTTGGAATATTTAAACAATTTTTGGCATACTCTTAGATATCAAAGAGATCTAACCAATGAACTTGCGAAATATAACATTCCATTTAGTATAGCCTCGCCGAGGCGAAAAATGTGAAATTTTTTTAACTGCTTCTCCTCGGAAACCGCTGGGCCGATTGAATTCAAATTTCATATGGAGCCTCTATGGGGTTGGGGAAACCAAAATTTGCTCATGGGGTCCAGGTCACATGACCAAAATGGCCGCCAAGCCATATATGGTAAAAAACCTTCAAAAACAGTCTTCTCCAGAACCACTGGGCAGATTTCCACGAACCTTGATAAATAGCATCTGGGACGTAGGTCCATCATAAATTGCTAAAATGGTGACCCTGGGTTGACCTTGACCTTCTTTGTGCCTAGGTCAAAGTTTGACACATATGCTTTTGTATTGGAAAAGTGAGAATGCATTTTATCCTGCAAACGATTCAGAATACAGTACTAAAATATTATATATATTTTTGCTCCTTACGATAAGGCGTATTTATTGGGGGAACCGTTTTAGGTCCAGGTCACATGACCAAAATGGCCGCCATACCCATATATGGTAACACTCATAAAGCTAAAAGCATCCGGCGGGTCGTGCACGTCAGCTGAAGCACTGGTTGACTATTTTATTGACGTTTGTTTATTTCCATCAATTTAGGATTTTCCAGTATTAAACAAATAAATTCCAATATCCTTCAATTGTTTTGGTTAGTATGTAAAGGGGGGATCATTCAGTATAAAAGGGTTTGTGTAGGTCTTGTTTTCATCGAGATAACACGTCCGTAAGACCGCCCGAGTCATTTCATATCTCATAAATGGCAAACAATTGGAATACCAATGGGTACTAGTTGTGCACCGTTGCTTGCCGACTTGTTCTTGTACTCGTATGAGGCGGAGTTTGTACAAGGTCTCCTCAAAGCAGATGAGAAACGCCTTGCACAACCATTCAATTTCACTGACAGATATATTTATTGTCTCTGAAAAATGCTAAATTCGCAGAGCACTTGGAATTCATCTATCCGCGTGAACGTGACATTAAGGAAACAACAGAGACTGCAATCTCCTCATCATACTCGGATTGTTATCTCTATATTTTGACAATGGGAAGCTTACTACTAGGCCGTACGATAAACGAGATGACTTCTATTTTCCCATTGGTAACGTTCCCTTCCTGAGCAGTAATATCCCGTCTGCACCAGCACATGGAGTTTACGTTTCTCAATTTATCCGTTAGGCTAGAGCCTGTTCCAAGTATCAGACCTTTATGGAACGTGTAAACAACAATAGAGCAGGCGTCTGTTCTGAAAGTAGCTGAAGGTGCAAAAATATTCCACCTCACCAAACATTCTGGGAGAAAAGATCAGGTTTGAGAAAAAGCCAGACATTTTCTGAAGAAATTAACGTGTCTTTGCAAAATGTGACTATATCAAAGACAACCGAGAAAATCTGCAAGGCTACTTGTCAATAACCAAGTAAAATTTTAATTTCGGTCCATTCTTGGACTCATCTCCATCTTGGATCAGTTCGACTTCATAACCTTCATGCATATTGAGGAGGCGTTTGAAATTTATTGTCCTTCCTTTGAAGGCGTTTGAAACTTAATTTCTTCCTTTGTACACGGTATCCTCAAAACAGGCAAGAAACGCCTTGCACAATAATTCAATTTATCCTACAGATATATAAATGATTTATTGCCTCTAAAAATGCTAAATTCGCAGAGTACTTGGAATTCATCTATCCACGCGAATCCCTCCGAATGTTCATGTAATGTCTCTGATGTTTGTTACAATCAAGCAGGTCGCATCATTTCAGGAAACTTAAATATTGTTAGAAATGACAAACTTCGAGACATTCCTTCAAAAGGCCCCAAAACAGGGAACCAAAATCGTTTACTTGGAAACAGAATTCCAAATTAATTCCTCATGATAAATTGAAATCTTAATTCGAGGAATTCATAAATCAATGTTTCTTCCACAAGAATGGTAACCGTCGCTACCAGTATGTTGTCCTTGGCTACAGAGACACATACTTCGTTCGAGATCACTCTGATGCATCACAAAAGTACACTGATGCAGATGTCATAAAGATGATGGATTACCTAATTGACAATATTTTCGTGGAGTTCAGTGGCCTACTATTTCAGCAAACAATTGGAATACCAATGGGTACTAATTGTGCACCGTTTGCTTGCCGACTTGTTCTTGTACTCGTATGAGGCGGAGTTTGCACAAGGTCCCCTCAAAGCATACAAGAAACGCCTTGCACAACAATTCAATTTCACCTACACCTTGTCTCCGAAAAATACTAAATTCGCAGAGCACTTGGAATGCAACTATCCACGTGAACTTGACATTAAGGAAACAACAGAGACTGCAACCTCCTCATCATACTTGGATTGTTATCTGTATATTGACAACTGGAAGCTTACTACTAGGCTGTACGATACACGAGATGACTTCAATTTTCCCAGTGGTAACTTTCCCTTCCTGAGCAGTATTATCCCGTCTGCATCAGCATACGGAGTTTACGTTTCTCAGTTTATCCGTTATGCTAGAGCCTGTTCAAAGTATCAGACCTTTATGGAACGTGGGAAGGTGCTCACTATGAGGTTGTTATGCCAGGGGTATCAAAAAACCAAACTGGTATCAACACTAAAGAAGTTCTATGGGAGGCACCATGGTCTTGTTGCTCCCTACAATGTGGCCATTTCCAGAAATATTTCTGATGTGTTTGCCAATGGAAAGTCATAGGAAGACCTCCAAAATCTCAGACATATCCTTCTCGGCATTTAATCCCTTTCTTCGTTCTGGTCGATAGGCATGGTGGGCGAAGTTTGCTTACCAAGTAATGCTTACTATCCTATGACGCCTGATTACACTCTTTTGGAGTCCATGTCTGTTGGTCTGAACATTAATATTTGCCATGTCTCTATGGATTAATGATTTTAAAATGTTTTGGTACTACGATCTAAACTCCCTTTGAAACATTTATAATAACAGATGAACATGAGTTCCGAGATACACTGCTTAGTAATAACTTGCATGGGACTCTTGTGATGCTATTTTTCATATCCATTTTGCTTAAAAATTTCATAGCACTACAATTGGATTCTTTTCGGGTTGAAGAAATCTTGATTATATTATATGAAGACATGTCAACTCAACAAAGTCTATGTTACAGTGTGTGTGTGTGTGTGTGTGTGTGTGTGTGTATGTGTGTGTTTTACGCCCCACGAACAGCTAAGGTTATACGGAGATGGGACACCTCTGTTTAAAGACTCATGCGAAAGTCTGGAGAAGCCAGGGGTCGAACCCACGACCCCTAATTTATGAGGGGAGTAGACTATCCACTACACCATGGGGGCTTCTAACATCATTACAGATGCTGTGTAAAGGCTATTTTAGCAAGTAAACATTAACAAATTCAGGATTTCTGTATTGCATCCCTTGTAGCATAAGGTTAGAGCAAGCTGCATGTCTATTGCCTAATTAACATGTTTAAGGAAAATAGTTTGCCATTTACTGTTAATTAAAAATCAAAAATGAGTTCCTTTAAGAGCAATGAAAACATTCATAAGAAAGAATTTGGGTCATACTACGTAGTTTCGGCTAATAAAACCTCATCAGTGACCCTGTAATGATCCGGCAAAGAAAGCCAGAGGAAACATACTGCAATTTTGCGAATTTCGTATAGGCAGTTCATTCAAATAAACATCAAAAATGAGTTCCTTTAAGATCAATGAAAATATTCATAAGAAAGAAGATGGGTCATACTACGTAGTTTCGGCTAATAAAGCCTCATCAGTGACCCTGTATCAAAGACTGATATAAATCAAAATGGGGTCCAAATAATTAAAACATGTCTAGAATATAAGTCTAAACCAATAATTTATTTCTGATTTCTCAGAATATCCACGCTGATCTCAAAGGACCAAAAGTTCGCAATAAAATGGGGTAGACGGAGTGGGGTCGGGATGGGTGTAATATAGGCTGGGTTAGACCGAGGCGGGATGGGGTCAAGGGTATTTTTTTTTTTTTTTTTTTTTTTTTTTTTGCATTCAAACTCATAGGGGTTCATAGTTGCATTTCGCATGAACTTAATACAAAGTAGGGGCTAACCGGGCATTCGTTACACTCTATTGTGTATGTAATGACAACGCTCGTCTATTCAGAACTCAATTTAACATATCAAGTTACACAGGAAAAGCCACATTTGCTGAAAGAAACACACAAAATATCAATTCTAACACAGCACGCCTATGTCGGCAATGTAAAGCAACTGTGTTTTATTATGCAACAAATCGCGGAGCGGAAGAACGTGCCGACTGACCTCATTAAATACTGTCACTTTAGGACGTCAAACGTAGGTCCCTTGACGTAAGACGGTGTAACTTCACTTTCTCGCACCGAAAACGTTACAGAAGGACATAATTTAAACATGTGTTACACAGAACATTTTTTGCGGGAATTCTTCTAACAACGGCGAAAGGTGTTGAGAATTCGAAGGAAACAACAACATTGTTACCGATTTTCAGTGTCTTATAATCGAAATAGATCAGCCCTAGTCTGTGATTTGTTGAGTCACACATCACAGTTTGTCGGTCAGTTGTAAGTAGACAAATCACGCGCGCTACGCTCTCGTGATTTCATCTACTTTTCAACCGACCTCCAAACTATGAATTATTACTCAACAAATCACAGCTTGAGCTGATATATTTTTAAACAACCGAAAGACGAGAAAGCGCTACTGACATGAAGGGTCACAAAAAAATACAACATCATGTGAATGGAACAGTCATTATTTACCAACCGCAGGGGTTGTCTGATTTTTTTCTCACCGTTTAAAACAAAAGTAAATTAAGGCCGAAAAATTGCTTTGTTTCCACTAATATACCGAAACGGGTCGGTAGGTCGCAAAACTTTTATATTTTTTTTTATTATTACATGTATTTTTATTTATTTGTTTTTAGCTCACCTGTCACGTTGGGACAAGGTGAGCTTTTGTGATCACTTTTTTGTCCGTCGTCCGTGCGTGCGTGCGTCCGTAAACTTTTTCTTCAAACGACATCTCCTCCTAAACCACTGATCGGATTTTGACCAAACTTCACAGGAATGATCCTTAGATGGTCCCATTTCAAAGTTGTTCAAATGGTTCCGGTCCGTTGCACATCAAGGTCACAGGAGCCAAAAATAGATTTTATTAATGAAAACATAAAAAAATCTTCTTCTCTGAAACCGCAAGGCCTAGGTCTTCAATATTTGGTGTGAAGCTTCATCTAGCGGACCTGTACCAAGATTGTTCAAATTATAGCCCTGGGGCCAAAAATGCCCCCGCGACCGGGCCCACCAGTTATACATAGGCTTATATGGGGAAAACCTTTAAAAATCTTCTTGTCTGAAACCAGCAGGCCCAGGTCTTTGAAATTTGGTATGAAGCTTCATCTAGTGGACCTCTACCAAGCTTGTTAAAAATATAGTCCTGGGGCCAAAAATGCCCCCCGCGCCGGGGCCCACTGGTTTCACATAGGCGTATATAGGTAAAACCTTTAAAAATCTTCTTGTCTGAAACCAGAAGGCCCAGGTCTTTGAAATTTGGCATGAAGCTTTATCTAGTGGACCTCTACCAAGATTGTTCAAAATATAGTCATTGGTCCAAAATGCCCCCGCACTGGGGCCTACTGGTTTCACACGGGCGTTTATAGGAAAAACCTTAAAAAATCTCCTTGTCTGAAACCAGAAGGCCCAGGTCTTTGATATTTGGCATGAAGCTTCATCTAGTGGACCTCTACCAAGATTGTTCAAAATATAGTCCCTGGGCCAAAAATGCCCCCCCCCCCCCCCCGCTGGGGCCTTCTGGTTCACATAGGCGTATATATAGAAAACCTTTAAAAATCTTCTTGTCTGAAACAAGAAGGCCCAGGTCTTTGATATTTGGTATGAAGCTTCATCTAATGGACCCACTAGTTTTACATAGGCTTATATAGGAAGAACCTTTACAAATCTTCTTGTCTGAAACCAGAAGGCCCAGGTCTTGGATATTTGGCACGATGCTTCATCTAGTGGACCTCTACTGAGATTATTCAAATAATAATCTGGCACCAAAAATGTCCACATGCCAGGGCCCACTGGTTTTAAGCCATAGGCTTAGATAGGAAAGACCTTTAAAAATCTTCTTCTCTGAAACCAGAAGGCCCAGGTCTTTGATATTTGGTATGAAGCTTCATCTAGTGCACCGCTACCAAGTTTGTTCAAATTATAGCCTTGGGCCAAGACTGTACTAGAGACATTGATTCTCAGGTGAGCGATTCAGGGCCCTCTGGGCCCTCTTGCTTATTTATTTATTTATTTTATTTATTTATTTATTTTTTTTTTTTTTTTGCAAATAAAAATCAAAAATGAGTTCCTTTAAGAGCAATGAAAACATTCTTAAGAAAGAAGATGGGTCATACTACGTAGTTTCGGCTAATAAAGCCTCATCAGTTACGCTGTAATGATCCGACAAAGAAAGCCAGAGGAAACATACTGCAATTTTGCCAATTTCGAATAGGCAGTCGATTCAAAGACTGATATAAATCAAAATGGGGTCCAAATAATTAAAAAGAGGTCTAGAATATGAGTCTAAACCAATAATTTATTTCCGATTTCTCAGAATATTCACGCTGATCTCAAAGGACCAAAAGTAAAATATAAACTGCACTATGGTTGATGTACGGGGAGACGTTTTACGGCCGCCACACGGCACAACACCAGCTGCAGTGAAGGCAAATAAAAATCAAAAATGAGTTCCTTTAAGAGCAATGAAAACATTCTTAAGAAAGAAGATGGGTCAAACCTTTATTCCAAAGAAAAAAACAACAACATTAAAATGGCTGAAGTTTTAACTATATTACCTGAAAAGATTCCAATAATGAGGTTAGAAGCATGAAGGAAGCAATAGAACAGGGTTTTAAGTATTAGTGTCAAAATTATTATCAAAAGTGCTAGAACGTATTAAGGTCGGTAGGTAAGAATTTTTTTATTTTTTTTTCTGGATGGCAATAAAAATGCAGTGTCGGCACAAAAAACAGGGTCGGTCAGGTTAGCGGAAACACAGCTATTGTTAGACTTAATCACACGATCACTGAACAAGTCCAGGAAAGTTCATGTATTTACGTCATTGGTTACATCCTATTCATTTGTTTTCATACAATGGTTTAGTCTGTATGGATGGTATAGCGGGTTACATGAGACCAGCCTGGTCTCTCTGGGATACAGTCCTCACTGCGTAAGGATCAATTCTAGTAAAATTTGGAAGTCCTTTTGTGGAGCTGGCCGTCTCTGGAGGATCTGATAGATAGTCAGACCAGTGAAAATTGGTACTATCTCTCATACAGTATTGTATCTTCAAGTTGGTTTTGGCTGATGTATAGTAGAGAATATAGAAATTGCACATTTCATCTTGGTTTCGAGACCTACAATATCAGTATTAACATGTTAATAGACATTCCAGAACATCAATATAGGGAAATAATTTCGATTATAGTTTTTTACGCATTGATATGTAAACTATTTTAGGTAGCATCACGTGAACACGTCCGTGAAATGAACACCCCCTAAACCCCACTTTATATAGGGAAAACTTGGGTTTACGGGGTCTTATGTCTGCTCCAAGACATAGGTTGTGGGTACTTGTCAGAACCGCCTCAATGAGGCGGTTCTAACGAGCACCCACAACCTATGTGTGAAGTAAAAATAACAAAAATATTACAGATTTTCATCGGAAAAGTGTCCTTTTTGGATATGTGAAAAATGCACTAATTGGCACGGGTGTGGTATCGTAATGGCGATGTCTCTGATTAGACTAGATTACACAGCCTGAACATTATATACATTACGGTTTCACTTGCCACCATCGCCTACACGTTAGCAACATATATAATATTGAGCCAGCGCACGACAAAACCTACAATATGACATGTGCGTCCAGCGAGGAATCAGATAAGCCTGCACATCCATATAGTCTAACCATAGACTTCTCCTGCAGCAAGAAGGCGCATTGGGCCCCTAGCTATCCTTAGAGTGCACAGCGAATACTCTGATCAGACTGCGCGTATGCGCAGGCTGATCTGAGTCTTCGCTGGGCGCACATGTCTTCTTGCAGGTTTTGTCGTGCGCTGGCTATTATAGAAACAAACCACACTATTTAATAAGTAGTTGACTTAATTATATAGTATTATATTTTCCAGACGCTTAAAAAGTATGTCGTTCTTGATCAACGGTAACGTCATTGCATGGTAAGCAAACGCTGCGCCTTATATTCTGCTTGGCAAAGCATAAGGAGACATCAGTACGTTTCTAAATAGCTTGAAATTTTATAACTAACCATTTTCAATGTTTTTGATTTCCGGCTCCCAATGAGTTAATGAGACCTTAGCGTAGGCCCCACCCACTGGGGCTTGGATAAATAGATTGGGCTGCATGATGCTTCCTCTCAGAGCTGAATGCGACCGCACATAAATACTGACTGGTAAACCGCTAACAGGTTCTATGCTGACCAGGCAAAGTGGTGCAAAAACTGTTTGTTTGTTTGTGTGGCTTGAGGTGTCATTTAACTTAGTGTATGGTACAAGTCCCACAAAATTGGAAGCGAAGTCTCCAAAATGACCTTAATAGCCATGACGGGGGCGTTAAACCACAATTCAAACAAACAAACTCTGATCGCCAAGAACATGTTCAACTACCCCAAAATGCAAAAGTTTAAAGTGAATACCAACCCAATAATTGTGAAGTCATTTCTTTGACTGCTCATAGTACATCTCGAGGCCTGCAAAAATAAAGTAGAATTGCTATGCTATTTCAAACTCACTTGAGAAGAATGTCGGCTGAGTATACGTAGGATAAGTGTAAGACCACCGAGCATATATTCGTATAAAGGGTAATGTTTTAAATTCAACTAGAACTGTCAGAGGATCTGACTATAGCCCCGCTATAGCCCTGTTAGAGGAGAAAGACTCATGAATTAAAGGTAAAGACTTGTGAGAGGGTTAAATCCCTAACAAGGTACCTACGCCTTATAGACTTTTCGCGTTATAAGATCTGAAAAACAGTCTATGTTAAAAAATAAATTTTGGATAATGAAAAAAGCACATGCACATCTTCAGACCTATATAAAAACACCTGTTTAGTTTCAAAAGGATTGACCTAGAACTGTAAGAGAAGTTGCGATCACAAGGTAGCTACTCCCTATACATTTTAACATTAGTAGATCTCAAAAATTGTCTTAGTTAAAAAAGGTGAAATAAGTGAAAAAAATTATTTAAGGATAATGAAAAAAGAATATGCACATCTTCAGACCTATATGGAAACACCTGTAAAGTTTCAAAAGGATTAACCTAGAACTGTAAGAGGAGCTGCGGTCACAAGGTAGCTACTCCCTATACATTTTAACATTAGTAGATCTCAAAAATTGTCTAAGTTGAAAAAGGTGAAATTAGTGAAAACAATTATTTAAGGATAATGAAAAAAGAATATGCACATCTTCAGACCTATATGAAAACACCTGTAAAGTTTCAAAAGGATTGACCTAGAACTGTAAAAGGAGTTGCGGTAACAAAGTACCTACTCCCTATACATTTTAACATTAGTATATCTCAAAAATTGTCTAAGTTAAAAAAGGTGAAATAAGTGAAAAAAATATTTAAGGATAATGAAAAAAGCATATGCACATCTTCAGACCTATATGAAAACACCTGTAAAGTTTCAAAAGGATTGACCTAGAACTGTAAGAGGAGTTGCGGTCACAAGGTAGCTACTCCCTATACATTTTAACATTAGTAGATCTCAAAAATTGTCTAAGTTAAAAAAGGTGAAATAAGTGAAAAAAATTATTTAAGGATAATGAAAAAAGAATATGCACATCTTCAGACCTATATAAAAACACCTGTAAAGTTTCAAAAGGATTGACCTAGAACTGTAAGAGGAGTTGCGGTCACAAGGTAGCTACTCCCTATACATTTTAACATTAGTAGATCTCAAAAATTGTCTAAGTTAAAAAAGGTGAAATAAGTGAAAAAAATTATTTATGGATAATGAAAAAAGAATATGCACATCTTCAGACCTATATGAAAACACCTGTAAAGTTTCAGAAGGATTGACCTAGAACTTAAAGAGAAGTTGCGGTATCAAGGTAGCTACTCCCTATACATTTTAACATTAGTAGATCTCAAAAATTGTCTAAGTTAAAAAAGGTGAAATAAGTGAAAAATATTTAAGGATAATGAAAAAAGAATATGCACATCTTCAGACCTATATGAAAACACCTGTAAAGTTTCAAAAGGATTGACCTAGAACTGTAAGAGGAGTTGCGGTAACAAGGTAGCTACTCCCTATACATTTTAACATTAGTAGATCTCAAAAATTGTCTAAGTTAAAAAAGGTGAAATAAGTGGAAAAATTATCTGAGGATAATGAAAAAAAAATATGCACATCTTCAGACCTATTTGAAAACACCTGTAAAGTTTCAAAAGGATTGACCTAGAATTGTAAGGGGAGTTGCGTTAACAAGGTAGCTACTCCCTATACATTGTAACATTAGTAGATCTCAAAAATTGTCTAAGTTAAAATAGGTGAAATAAGTAAAAAATATTATCTAAGAATAATGAAAAAAGAATATGCACATCTTCAGACCTGTATGAAAACACCTGTAAAGTTTCAAAAGGATTGACCTAGAACTGTCAGAGGAGTTGCGGTAACAAGGTACCCACTATCAAATATTACAGACCGACAGACCGACAGACAGACAGACAGACGACAGACAGACAGACAGACGGAATTCCGGACAAGCCAAATCCAATATAGCCCCCACTTTTTCAAAGCGGGGCTATAATAAATACACAAAAGGACCGTACGCTGTCGAATGAACATGTTTTTCTGAACCACAATAGATAGCGAGTTTCGACCAAAACAAAAAAAAAAAAAAAAAAAAAAAATTAGTGACTCTAAAATATTTTCGAAATTCATCAGTAGTCTCTATGACCAAAACGGAGTAGAACATAAAGGTACACTATTAACAGGGCCAGGAATCTTATTACGGCCAAATACATTATCTTAAATATTTTGTATAAAAACGTATTCCGACTATTAAGAATTTTAAAAGAGCTTAATCTACCTATGTTGCCAGGTTGATAGAACGTGTGACCTTGTCCCCGTGCAGGAAACGCATATGCAGAGTATATATGTTTAATGCTCCTGTAACACCTTATAACCCAGACAAAAGTAAAATGTTGAAAACTTTGCGTATGTCGTCCGTCGTGTTGTTTACAAATAAAATTTTCTGAGATTGTGCAAAGAAAAAGTTTACTGTCGACCAAATGTTGTTCATAGTTCGTCTGAGAAAATTAAATTTGTTATTTATTTTCCTATTTGTTTTTATGTTTGTTTGATTTGAGATTTAAGACCCGTCAACACTGTATAGGTAATTTTGCTTCCAATTATGTGGGACTTTTACGCGACATTGAGATGAAATGACATCTCAAGCCCTGCCGCCCATTGAAACCAATAGGGTTCATAAGCATCGACGTATAAACATGAACAATACTACACTTATTACTACTACTACTACTACTACTACAACAACAATAATGATAATAATAATTTCAATTATCAAAACGATTTTTATAATTAGGGCCCCGCACTGAAAGTGTGGGTGCCCTATAGTAATCACTCTGTCCGTCCGTCTGTCTGTCCGTCTGTCCGTCTGTCCGTCCACAAATTTCTGATAGCGCTGCCGGGGCCCTAGTCAGTTTCACTGACAGCTCTAGTTATTATTATTATCATTAGTATTATTATTATTATTCACGTGTTGAAAGTAAATTGAATAAACACTTGCTGAAAATTCATTAATAATAATCATAATAATAATAATGATAGACAACGATGATACACACGCTTTGCCTGGGCAGGTTTAGATCCTTTAAGTGGTTTACCAATACTCGTGTGTGGTCGGTTTCAGCTCTGCGTGGAAGCATCATGCAGCCCATCTATTTCTTCAAGCCCCGACGGGCGGGGGCCGCCTATTCTTTTTAAACTACAATCTGATGTTTTATCTGGTATGAGACCTAAATTTGAAACCAGAAATATATGCACGTGGTTTCTCTATTTTAACCCTTATCTTGCTGTTCACGACAACCCTTATCTTTGCAAACAGTGTAGATCCAGATCAGATGGCTTCTGAAGAAGCCATCTGATCAGGATCTACACTGTTTTGCATTTAGTTTATGAATTTGTAGCAATAACTTACATCGAGTAATTTGATTTGTTGATAGATAGAAATGGGTGTGGCTTAAATGGATATTCAGCAAGAAAAGGGTTAAAACACCAGAACAGCGTCATCGACATAATAATGTCGCCAATGTTCAATCCTGTAGTAGAAAACCTTGAATTTGACGTTACTTAATGTCCATATGAAGTGGCGTAACTCAATGTATTCATTGCAGTAAAATGCTATTACGAACCAATGTAACATAGTTACATAGCCATGTGATCTTAATGATCAAAATAGTGTTTACAGATTGTAAAATGATCTACTTTTTATTACACAGGCATGTTACATGAATAGTTGAAATAACGTTGATGAGTAGTAAGAGCTTCATATGACCAATGTGTAATAAAGGTATTTAAGATTATGTTGATTGGGCCATGACACATAATATGCTTTTACAGTTAGATTTTGAAACGCTTTACCTTTCAACATATTATTATCCATTATCTGTAGAATCGCACTGTGCACTTTAAAGCCACATTATACATACAAATATTTACAATGGAGCCTGTGCAAAACCATTGACATTTAACTTGACTTTCAATTATTTATTACGTAGTTCACATGTGCTGTTTTTCAAACTAATTTTGGCGGGGAAAAGCAAGTGCAAACTCTGGTCGGGCTCATCGGAGTCTAACTGTTGGTTTTCTTTTGCCCCAGCATTTCAGTGGTTTCTTGCTGTCGAGTCCCCACCGTTGTCTCACCTCTGTGGTTCTTTGATTTTTGTGTTCACGGAGATGTTGCACTGATGAGTTAGGAGGCCTTCATGCGGACTGAACAAATTATTTGTCTAAATCGCGACGGAAGTAAGGGCGAGGATTGTGGCCACGTAAAATCGATTTAAGCCCCCCAGTGGAAATCCTCCACTGACCGTTCCAAGGCGGCTCTTCTGTGGCGATTTATGTATGTTGTTGTTTGTTACTTACTGTGTGTATCACTTGTGTCTTTTGGTTTTGGATGGCCATATGGCCATTTTGTGGGAAAGTAACTGTCCTTTTGGCCTTCCTTTGTTTAGGTTTCCATTATGGTCTGGTCGCTTAATGTTTGTATTTCTTTCCCTTTGGTGTCTTTTATAGGTGGAGTAAGTTAATTGTATCAATTCCTGATCTTTGTTTTACTTCTACTTTACATAAACGCTAAAATGTATCTACAAAACGCCAAGCATATTGGCGCATGTTTCCGTTTATGCCAATCATTTGGGCAGTTCGGCCATTGTTTAAGTACATAGGTGTGGGTACAGGTGTCCAGCAGCTGTTGAAATACTTTTAAAATTTTAGTTAATGATAGACATTTGGTATAAACAGAAACTGTTTTAACGTGAGAACAGAAGCCTGTGAAATGCTCTGAAACATATAAAATGTCCGGTTTGAACATGTCAAGTCAGTCAGATTTTCAGTTATTTAGCAGTCTGGTTCTTGCTAGTCTTCAGTGTATATATAGGGTATAGGTCTAGCCCTGAACACACCCTGTCTCAAAAGCTTTAGATTTTAGTCAAGCTTTCATTTCACTAAAATGCTTTCGATATGTTATAATATGTAGCATTAAAATTAAAAGAGACCGTTTTACTTGGTCTGCAGATAAAAGAAAAACAGAAACTATTTTACTTTATTTATTTGCGAAGTACTAACTTTCAGAATATAAAACTATACGACCGTGGTTAAACCCCACTTTATGGCGCGTGCTACGTCATACCAATTCATTATGTTAGGCATATGCTTAAAAAGCATTGAGAATTTAAGTATACAGTACTAAATTTATGCATCAACCCCTGTCTCAAATTTAAGCGAATTGATACGAAATATTAAGTAAAAATGGTTCGTTGTCATGAGTTCCTGTAGGAAGAGAAACATGTTTATGTCTATATTAAGTATGCACCAGAAAGGTAACTGGTTGTCTCGTGTTATACAATACAATCGATCACGGAAAATACTTTAATGTTCTTATTGTCCTCTTTTGTCAGGCCCTATGGCATCCAACTAATTTCATAGGCTGGCTCAAAACGATAACATACCCGTTTGACATAGTACATATTTTCACATCCCCAAAATGGCTCCTTTTTTTATGAAAATTCGTCATCTTTTACTTAATTTTACTGGAAACGTAGATTATGGGTGCTCGTTAGAGCCGCCTCAATGAGGTTCAATCGCGTATATAAAAAGTAGAAGTAAAACAAAGATCAGGGATTGATACAATTAACTTACTCCACCCATAAAAGACACCAAAGAGAAAGAAATACAAACATTAAGCGACTAGACCATAATGGAAACCTAAACAAAGGAAGGCCATAAGGACAGTTACTTTCCCACAAAATGTCCATATGGCCATCCAAAACCAAAAGACACAAGTGATACACACAGTAAGTAACAAACAACAACATACATAAATCGCCACAGAAGAGCCGCCTTGGAACGGTCAGTGGAAGATTTCCACTGGGGGGCTTAAATCGATTTTACGTGGCCACAATCCTCGCCCTTACTTCCGTCGCGATTTAGACAAATAATTTGTTCAGTCCGCATGAAGGCCTCCTAACTCATCAGTGCAACATCTCCGTGAACACAAAAATCAAAGAACCACAGAGGTGAGACAACGGTGAGGACTCGACAGCAAGAAACCACTGAAATGCTGGAGCAAAAGAAAACCAACAGTTAGACTCCGATGAGCCCGACCAGAGACAGAGCATCAGGCACCAACCGACATTATCTCTCTAATTTTCAATAAGCCTTTACGTTGGAGCCGTCATAGAATCTGAGGCCTGACCCACCGGCGTGCAATTAAAGAGGGAAGCAAAGTTGCCAACCGTGATTGGGTTAACTACCATGCATGCAGTCTGTCGTATAATATCCATGTCGTACCCAATCTTTTTATATCGAAGAATGATTTTACGAAATTGGGTGCTGAAGTCATTGCGGTTATATATTTTTCTGAATTTATATACTAAGTCACCATAAAATTCGGGTTCCGATAGACCTTGTTGCAGAAAAGATTTAAGTCCAATATTGAATTTTGAAATTAAATCAGAATGGCGTCTATAAAATTTTGAAAAGGCTTTGCGTAGTTTATGGTACCGATAACCCTGATTAAGGAGTTTAGCCGTTAATAATTTATTACGAGTGTTGAAGTCAGTTACAATCTATGTCGTGGAGCAGACATAAGGCAAAAAATGTTTACCCCCGTAGACCCCATTTTTCTCTATATAAAGTGGGGTTTAGGGGGTACTCATTTCACGGACTTGTTTATGTGATCTGACATGCTGGAGTCCATATGTTATGACATAATAATTTCGTTAGCGAGCTCATATCTGATGAAGCAATGTGTTTGCATTTGAAAATATGTCTCCCAACATGTGCGCATACCAAAGACTCAGATCAGCATGCACATCCAATGCTACCTGGTAAAGCCATGAAAAGCTGTATTCTGAGTGGATAGTCAGATTGGTTTAACTGTTCATCATTAAAGGGGAATGAGAACTCCTGGCATATTTTTCCGCCTTTTTTCAAAGGGAGACAACTTTCGGAACTTCCTGTTCGCTTAACTATAAGCCCTGTCCCACTGAAAAAGGGGTCTACTCTTAAAGAAAAGAATTTGCTCCTCAGGAGCAAATTCTTACCTTTAAGAGTTGACCCCTATTGACATGTGAGACAAAATACATTTGCAGGAGTTGCCTCCCCTGAAGGCGTTCCCATTCCCCTTAACTCATAAGACGCCAACCACAACAATTGACGTCTGCTTCGTTGTCTGATGGTTATTTAAAAAATCACGGTTGGAAATGTGTTTGAAGATGTAGTGCTGAACGACACCAAAAGACGGCGTTTTCAGATGCAGATTTTCATGGTGTCTAAGATGTGAATATCTTGCAGCAATAACTGAAACGCAATAATTGTTTGGTGTTTGTTATTGCAACCATAATTTATTATGTGATATGCAACAGAATTAGGACAGATGTGTGCACTCTAAACATGTTGAAACTATTCCCCTGTATCCCCGACCGAATTACAACTACCTTAACTTCTGTTTGGTCTGAAGCATTTTACTTTATTATTATAGTAGCTGTTTCTTCTTTCAGTAGATCTGTCAGGATGTTCAATGCTTTTTTGTTGATATTCTCAAGTTGGTTTTGGGACAAAACTCACTAATATGTCGTTTTTCTCTATATCAATTCCAGGATTTGTGACATCATAAAATGTCTGCGGCAGTTGAGGTGACATTCGTCCTATCTCTGTCCAAGTTCCATTCCGAATTCGGTACCCGGATGTTACAACACCTATAGAAATACAGGAAAAAACGGCTGAATTCAATTATTGAACGGATGCCATCAGCATCGGCTTTTCGCTTTGCAGATATCATATTATATAAAATGAAATTAAAATTACGAAACAATTTATTGGGAAAGTAACTGTCCTTTTGGCTTTCCGCTATTGATGTTTCCATCAGTCGGCCCAGCCCATCGGAGCTTAAGAAATATATGGGCTGCATGGTGCATCCGCGCAGAGCTGAATTCGACCCGCACACGACTACTGGTAAACCGCTTAGAGGATCTAAGTCTGCCCAGGCAAAGCGGTGCGAACGAGTAGGACTGTCCATGCTTATAAACCCTATTGGTTTTCCTTGGGCGACAGGGCTTGAGATGTCATTTCGTCTCAATGTCGGGTAACAGTCCCACAAATTGGAACCAAAATGACATTTACTGTGTTGACGGGGACGTTAAACCTCAAATTAAACAAACAAACAATGTTTCCATGAGGGTCTTTTGTTTCATATTTGTTTCTTTCCCTTTGGTGTCTCTGATAGGAGCTGTGGGTTGATTGTATCGATCCTGATGATTGCCTTCACTTCTATTTTGCTATTGGCCTTAGCCCCGAATACGGAGGAGTCACTAGGATGTTAATGGAATAAAGTAGAAGTAAAACAAAGATCAGGAATCGATACAATTAACTTACTCCACCCATCAAGGACACCAAAGGGAAAGAAACACAAACATTAAGCGACCAGACCATAATGGAAACCTAAACAAAGGAAGGCCATAAGGACAGTTACTTTCCCACAAAACGGCCATATGGCCATCCAAAAAATAAAAAGACATAAGTGATACACACAGTAAGTAACAAACAACAATATAAATAAATCGCCACAGAAGAACCGCCTTGGAACGGTCAGTGGAAAGATTTCCACTGGGGGGCTAAAATCGATTTTACGTGGCCACAATCCTCGCCCTTACTTCCGTCGCGATTTAGACAAATAATGTGTTCAGTCCGCATGAAGGCCTCCTAACTCATCCGTGCAACATCTCCGTGAACACAAATAATCAAAGAACCACAGAGGTGAGACAACGGTGAGGACTCGACAGCAAGAAACCACTGAAATGCTGGAGCAAAAGAAAACCAACAGTTCGACACTTAAAATTCGAATAATGTTCTGTAATTATTGTTAGAAACGTTTGTTGTGGGTACTTTGTTGGAATGGTGCAATACTAACAATCTTGTATCCACCAGGTATGTTTTTAATATCTGGAACTACATGTACAGTAAAACATCTATATGAAGACCACGTTTGGGTCTTATATACCACTTTTGAACAGTCCCAACTGTGGTCTCTTATTAGGAGACATTGAATGTAGCAAACACAAAGACGGAATAATTGAAACCTTCTCAATAAGTTTTAAAAAGCAGATTTATTCTTAATTTTAGGTGGTCTTAATAGCGGAATTTTACAGTATATGGTTGTTCTAAAGACTGACAAGTGCATGAAACAATCCACAATCAGGACATAAATGGACGGTAGAAGAACAGTGTTTCCGCTTTGTCAAAATAAATTCTCTTCGTACCTACCTAGGTTGTGAGAATGTGTCCGGTAGGCAAGTGGGAAGATTTTGTAGTCATTTGTGTAACTGCAGGCACTCTCAAGATGATGCTCATCAACCATAGGAGGTATATAACCACGGGTATACAATACATAATATCCTGCTTGAAGTGGCTGGCTAAAAGGAGGAGAAATCAGCATTTTTGGTGACGTCAACAGGGCATAGTACATATCACATAACCCTTATCCCACAGAAGTACGATATCCATTACGAAAACACGCCAATACAAATGCATTGTAGGCTTTACTGCCGGAAAAAAGAAAATTTAAAGCTGATATTTTTCTTATTTCTGCTCACATATAGTTTGTAGTTACACGTTAGATCCGCCTCGATGAGGCGATTCTAACGAGTACCCACAATCTATCCCTGCACTATTTATAAAAGCGGGGACCTTGACCTTGAGTCGGCATGGTTCATTAATGGGTTCTGCACATCTGCTGATTGAGGGGGATAATTGACCAAAGTTTAATGAGAATCCTTGCAGTGGTAAAGGAGATATGGAACGGACACACAATTCAACGTTTCAAACTCTTGACCTTCAGATGTCACCTTGACCTTGAGTCGGCATGGTTCATTTATGAGTTCTGCACATCAGCTGACTGAAAAGATTATTTGACCAAAGTTTAATGAAAATCCGTTCAATGGTAATGGAGATATGGAAAGGACAAGTTTCAAACTCGTGACTTTCAACAGTGACCTTGACCTTGAGTAGGCATGGTTCATTTATGGGTTCTGCACATCAGCTCACTGAGACAAATAATTGACCAAAGTGTAATGAAAATCTATCAAAGGGTTCAGGAGATATGGAGCGGACAAGAAAGTGTTACGGACAGGCAGACGGACAGACAAATGTCATTCCTATAATCCCCGCTCCGCTCCGCTCCGCTTCGCGGCGGGTTGTACTATTTCCTCTCCACGAAAACCCTATCAGTCCTCAATTATACACATCAGGAAAACACGCCTATATAATTTTGACCCCCTTGAACCCGGCTTTTGTAAGGTAAAACTGAGTTTACAGGGGTAAAAATAAAATCCCGATTTGTCAGCTTAAAACTTTCGTTTTTTTTTTCGGCGGTAAATTTACATTGTATTTGTATATGTGTGTTTTCGTAATGGATACTGGGTGGTAGAGATATACATGGCCAAGACTTATAATATGTATGCAAGGTTTGTCAATCGCTCACAATCTATGACTAGCGTTTGAATAAGAAAGATGTATATAATTTTACATATATTTTAAAACGCACACAGAGGCACAAAATGTAACATCGAGTACAGTTGTTCGACACGTCAACCCTTTTGAGAGGCACAGGCAGTTAATATCATTATCATAATAACTGTGCTTTTTGAGTCTACTATTTGCCTCCTATGTGTGTAAATATTAGTGAAATTGATGTTCTTCTTTATCAAAACTTTGTACTCGTTCCTGAGAATCCCCATAATAATACTTGGACACCTGGGCGTGCAGCCGTAGTACTAGTAAGTAAGTACATGTGCATGTCTGCCCCCGCCAATAGGGGCTTGAAGAAATATATGTGCTGCATGATGCTTCCACGCAGAGCTGAATCCGGCCCGCAAACTCGTACTGGTAAACCGCTTAGCGGATCTAAGCCTGTCCAGGAACCGCGGTGCGAGGCGGACCGTCCATGCTAATAAACCCTATTGGTTTCATTGGGCGACATGGCTTGAGATGTCATTTCATCTCAATGTCGGGTAAAAGTCCCACAAAATTGGAAGCAACGTCTCAGAAATGACCTTTGCAGTGTTGACGGGGACGTTAAACATCAAATCAAACAAACAAAACAAAACATGTGCATGTAAATATATTTATCCCCAGTTTCGATGTCCAGCAGACATGTAACAGAGAAGTCGAACTGGTTGAGCTATATATCAATTATATCAAGACACATTGTTTTGTTTGTTTGTTTGATTTGAGGTTTAATGTCCCTGTCAACACTGTAAAAGTCATTTTGGATACGTTGCTTCCAATTTTGTGGGACTTTTATCCGACATTCTCAAGCCCTGTCGCCAAATGAAAGACTGTCATACTACCTTTTTCTGACATGTCTGCTAATTTTGTGTATACTTTCCTCTACTTCTCCTTATATCTTGACCGATTTCCTATGCCACTGAAACTTGAAGCTTCTGCATCTGATGCTTCGTGTCACAATTCATCTTTTGTTGGCTTGCGACACGGGAGAGTCTGCAGGACTGTCTTACCCCTAGACAATTCTAATTTAGAGTCTTATGTACGTAAATCATCAATCAGACGGTCTTGGGGGCTTTCTTGGTGTGGCAAGCACCTTTAAATTAGGCTCAAGCAAACGACTGACTTTTGGTAAATTTCATATTATTTTCATATTCTTATGCGCATCTGTGATGCAAACGAACTGTGTCATGGAAGGGAGAGTAGCATTTCTGAGTCTCAACCTGGCTCTCCAACGTAGCAACGAGACATTCAGAAACATCTCTCATCCATTTGTGCGTATAAAAATTGTTCCCAGAGAAAATATCGACTTCACGAACTTGTGCATTCTCTACCTTATTATAGCTGACTTATTCCTTTGGCTAACAAATTTGATTCTTTTGTGCAGGGATGTCCATTTGAACCCTGGGCCAGGCTCTGTTGACCGTGCAACTGATACATCATAAACACTTAGCTCTATGTCCTCATTAGGAACTCTACACAACCACTTAAGCATCATTCACTTGAACTTACAAAGTTTATTTCCTAAAATCGACATAGTCAGATGTGAAGCCGAATGTTACGACGTTCTAGTCTTTTCTGAGAGCTGGCTGAAACCAGACACTGATAATGAAAGCATCGCTATTGAAACTTTTAGACCGGCTTTCAGAAAAGACAGAATGAATCGAGCTGGCGGTGGGGTTGTTATTTTTGTTCGTGACACCTTTGTTTGCAAACGTCGCCAAGACTTAGAAATCAATGGCTTAGAGGCGGTCTGGGTAGAGCTAATGGTCAAATCAAAAAAAGTTCTAGTGGGAGGCTTTTATAGACCTTCAAACAGTAACAATGACTACTACAATCTTATCACAGAAAGCATCGATAGGGCTTACAACACCCAAACCATCGACATGTTCATAACTGGAGATTTTAACTGTAATATGAAATATGACATTAATAGTAATTTTTTGCAGATAATTCAACAATTTAATCTTCATTCATTGATTACTCAAGAAACACATTTCACAGAAAATTCATCTTCTGTGATAGACTTAATATTAGTCAGAAACAAAAATAATATATTAACGAGCGCTGTTATTGACCCATTTATTCCAGATGAGATAAGATATCACTGTCCCGTCATAGTCCTACTTAAGATCTTAAAACCGTCAACTAAAACATTCAAAAGACGTATCTGGAAATACGACCTGGCCGATTATGGAAAATTTCGAAACTGCTTAGTTGAAAGTGATTTAGAACGTACACTGCACACCGAAAACGACATTGATTTAAATGCTCAACTATTAACTACGACAATACTGGATGCTGCTAAAAACGCAATACCTAACAAGATAGTTACCATAAGGCCGTCGGAAAATCCATGGATAACTAGTAATATTAGAAGACTGATAAGGACGAGGAAACGTTACTATAAAAAATTTAAGCAAACTTCAAATTTATTCTTTTGGCAACATTACAAAGACATAAGAAATAAGGTAGTGCGTGAAATTAGAAAATCAAAGAAGGCATACTTCGATAAACTTGAGGCCCAATTAACGGAAGAGAATGTGAACTCAAAACTGTTTTGGAAAACCTCCAAACAGCTTTTAAAACTAGATAAAAAATCACAGAGCATACCAACCCTTGTTTATAATAATGAATACGCTGAGGACGACTTACATAAAGCCAATGTGTTGAACAATTGCTTCGCGTTGCAGTCGTCAGTCAACGATAATAACAGTCTACTACCGCAAAGTATTCCTGTCCAACATGTGGAGTTAGACAATATACATATATCAGTCCAGGATGTTAGAGACGTGCTGGTTCATCTCGATCCTTCCAAAGCAACTGGTCAAGATATGATAAGCCCACGTCTCCTCAAAGAGGGGTCCCCGGTACTTGCAAGACCGTTATCGATACTATTTAATCGATCACTACTTCAGGAGCGGTTCCCCTCTACCTGGAAAGACTCAAACGTTACACCGATCCATAAAAAGAATGATAAGTCTGTACCTTCTAAATTTCGACCAGTCTCATTACTTAGCCAAATAGGGAAAAGCATGGAACGATGCGTACATAAACACCTCTATAATTATTAAGTGCAGTACCAAAAGTTAAGTCCTTTACAGTCGGGTTTCATCAGAGGTGACTCTACCACTTACCAACTTTTGCACACATACCATACTATATGCGAAGCAGTAGATCGAGGCAAAGAAGTAAGGGTTGTTTTTTGTGATATCAGCAAGGCGTTCGACAGAGTCTGGCACAGGAGACTTTTACACAAACTAAAAGAAATAGGCTGCTCGGAACACCTGCTTAACTGGTTCAAAAGTTATCTATCTGATAGAAGGCAAAGGGTCGTATTAAATGGCCAATCATCCGACTGGGCCTCTATATCTGCAGGTGTTCCTCAAGACTCTATCCTTGGTCCAGTGCTCTTTCTCATTTATATTAATGACATAGTCAAGGAAATTAACTCATCCATCCGGCTATTTGCTGACGACACCAGTCTCTATGTTATAGTCGATAATCCCCAATCTGCAGCAAACACCTTAAACAATGATCTTGAAAAGATTACACAGTGGTCCAGATTATGGTTGGTAGATTTTAATCCTGCTAAAACAATTTCCATGATAGTTACACGAAATTTAGTACGAGTAGACCACCCAGATCTCATTATGAACAATACCGTAATCACAGAATCGTCTTCCCATACTCATTTAGGACTTACATTTTCACAAACGGGGACATGGAATGAACATATCAAGACAATAACAGATAAAGCATGGACTAGACTAAATCTTTTAAGAGCACTCAAATTTAGAATTAAAAGGAAGTCACTCGAAAAAGTTTATATTAGCTTCATTCGCCCTCTGATGGAATATAGCGACTCAGTTTGGGACAATGCGTCCAGCGAGTCCAAAAAGGCACTCGAATCCATACACAACGAGGCAGCAAGAATTATCACTGGCGCAACGAAACTATGTAGCATCGAAAAACTGTTAGCCGACTTAGGATGGGAATCTCTCTAAACTAGACGCTGCAAACACAAACTTGCAACACTCTATAAAATTATTAAAGGACTTGCTCCAACCTACCTCCGAGATACTGTGCCTCCCCTTGTACAAGATACTGCCCCGTATAGGTTGAGAAATGAGAATCACATCCAGAATTTTCACGCAAAAACTAATCTTTTCTTCAATTCTTTCTTTCCATCTACCATCCGTGAGTGGAACAGTTTACCAGAAGAAGTAAAACAGGCACCTTCTCTAGCATCTTTTAAGTCTCGACTCAATAGGGATATCCAAAAACCACCAACATATTACAACGCTGGGTCTCGACTCGGACAAATACTTCAGGCACGAATAAGAATGGAATGTAGCTCCTTATATTCGCACTTATATCGCAAGAATATAGTCCCAAGCCCCTCGTGTACTTGTGCAGGGTTTGAAAACCCGTATCATTTCTTCTTTGCGTGCCCCATATATATGAATAGTAGAAACAGATACCGCAAGATCTACATATCTATAATACGCGCGACTTTCTCTTTGGAAAAGAAAACTTTAACACGGACGAAAATTATCACCTTTTCACACAAGTCCAAGATTTTATTCTAAATTCACGCAGATTTGCATAGGAACTGTACTAGATGCCTAATCATTTCCGCTTTGAGCATAGTTGTCGACACCATGCATCATTTTAGCAGTTAGTTAACGGTGGCGAAATCGGTCAGTATATATTTCTCTATCTGTCTTACCCTTCCCAATGAACATGATACATGCTGTTAGCAGCAGTAACCTATCTAACGACTGTCAGAACAGGAGTTCCAGCTGTTGAAAAATTACATATCATTCATTGGGAAGGACGTATCTTAACCTCTCTCTCTCTCTCTCTCTCTCTCTCTCTCTCTCTCTCTCTCTCTCTCTTACTTTTTTCTATATTATTTTCAGCCACATCCACTCACGTAATGTAGATATTATACATATTGATTTACAGGAGATGATAATTATAAGCTTCTAGCTTACTCTCAAATCCTGTAGTATACTGTTGTAATTGTTGTTAAATGTTAGTTTGTACAGAGAAAGTAATAAATATTGTTTAAACCAAATGAAAGACACATTGTAACATCACTGAAACACGACTATATAATTTTGACCCACTTAAACTTAAAATTTTTTTGTAGTAAAACTTTGGTTTACAGGGGTAAACCTTATTTTTATTATTTCTGCTTAAAATAAAGGAGGTGGGTACTCGACGAGGCGGTTCTAACGTATACCCACAATTTATATTTTGAGCAGAAATAAGAAAAATATCACAATCATCATCATGTTTTATCTGAATTTTTTTTTATTTTTCGGCGTTACAATTTCCACTATTTAAATAGGCTTGTTTTCGCAATGTGTGGATGTGTTCTTCAACCCAGATAATTAAAGTGGCACTACATTGGTGGCCGCTCATTCGAACAGGTTTACAAAATATACTAAAATAGTAGGGCAGGCAATAGAATTACCATAAACCTTCTATCCAAGGCACAAACGGAAGAGAAAGACGTGCATAAAGCACCGGTATTGTAAACATTACAAGTAGAAAGTCGAAAGGACACATCACGTGAACAAGTCCGTGAAATGAACACCCCCTTACACCCCTCTTTATATAGAGAAAACTGGGGTTTACGGGGGTAAACAATATTTTTCTTATTTCTGCTCCAAGACATAGGTTTTGGGTACTCGTTAGAACCGCCTCAATGAGGCGGTTCTAACGAGTACCCATAACCTATGTTTGCAGTATAAATAAGAAAAATATCACAGATTTTCGTCAGAAAAGTAGCCATTTTGGAGATGTAAAAATTGCACTATATCGCACGGGTGTGTTATCGTAATGGTTTTTCGCCAAAACTTGCAAAACGACTATTTAGAATAAAAGACATTGCCAATGCATACAAAGACATACAATAACACAATAAACCACAGCAGAAGTACCGCCTGAGAACGGCCAGTAAAACCTTTTTCAGCGGGGTTTTATAATCGACTTTACGTGGCAACAACCCTCGCCCTGATTTACATAAAAGCCTTTAGGCCGGAGCACTCGCACACCTGCGTGCAATTAGTGATTGGGTTAACCATCATGCAAGTGGACTACCGTGTTACAACCATGTTGTACACAGTCTTTTCGTATCATATCCGGAATGTGTTTTTTTGTTTTCTTTTTATTGAATTGAGTACTAAATCATTACACGCAGATAACATTAATAATGTCGGCTTTGATTCTTGAATAGGAGAAACATTCGTAGCCAAAGGTTGTGGAAACCCCGTGTATTTCGAGACACCCTGCTAGTTAGATAATTTCAAGACTAATTTTATCTATCTATTTATCTTATCTATCTTCTTATACTGAGTCGGTCATATTTGGCCATTACCTCAGTTGATTGGGTGGCTAAATTTAGAATTTAGCTGAAAAAATTAGAAGAGTCACTGGTACGTCCTTAAAACTATTTACAAACTGCATAACAGTGATATCCTATAACGAATACCTCTGAGTCTCAATCTTACACTGTCAAGCTTTGAACTCTTCTGCGGACTTGGCCATTGAGGAATAGTTCTAGGAAAGGAGGAGTTCTTCAGAGCATCGCTATAGGACTTGTGAGTTGTTTACTTTTGATGCCCTTGTTTGGGTTGACACTGCTACAGGGGTCAAGTACCTATCTTTAATAATAGACACTGTATCAGAGTGTATCTTATAGAAGAAGGTTATAGAGGACTGCTCACGACGGGCCTCCAGGGACGGTCATTCTAGCTCATTAAGCATGTCACGACGCTACTTCTATTCCGCCATCGCCTGCAGGTCCATCGAGCAGCTGTCATCTGCACCTTCTACACCTGCTGAATCTGAGTTTTAACGTAGGGATGCCAATGCTGCATATTCAAGTTGAGGGCGAACCATCATCAATGATGGTGATACCAAGATATTTGGCGGATTGAACATGCTCCAAAATTTGATGGTGACTTAATTTGCTTGTCATTGAATGACATTTGGCTACATTGAACTTCATCTGCCAATCGGCCTCCCACTGTGCAATTGATCCCGGTTATCTTGTAAAATAAGACAGTCAGAAGGAGAATACATGTTCTTATACAGATCACAATCATCAACAAACAAACGGACCGATGACATATTATTATCCGGGAGATCATTGATGAAAACCAGGAAGAGGACCGTTCCAAGGACCTAACCTTGAGGGTCTCCAGATAAAACAAGGACTGGATCAGACGCTTGGCCATCAAGTACAACTTGATGTGAGCACCCAGAGAGCCATGAGCTAATCCACCTATATGTGGATCCTCTTATCCCATAGTACTCCAGTTTATATAATAGCCTTCTGTGAGGTACCTTGTCAAAGGCCTTAGCGAAGTCCATGATGATCAAGTCAATTTTACGAGCTTTCACCGAGCAATTACAGTGCGTCCAGTCACCGATCAAGAAACATGGACAATTTTATTTGCACTTCAGTCTGTTGTTTGAAAGATGATACACAGGAGAAAGGAAAAAACAACATACGGTGAATGTGTCATATGCAGTGTGACTCCGGATTTGTCCATTTCACCAGCTGTAAACATACAAATAAAATCACCAGATATGGGCGTCCGTGGCCTAGAGGTTATAAATTTTACGTCTTATACCGCTGGGGTTCGGAGTCTCACTCAGGCCATACGTGTGACACCAAGTTCTGCAACGGAAGGTCAGGTGTTTTTCTCCGAGTCCTCTGGCTGAATAAAAAACCGGTGCGATATAAGTGAAATGATCTTGAAAAGACTGTAAAATCAAAGTAAAACATCACACGAGCGATTCTTTCGCTTGATTTTAGTTTTTAAATCAGTAGCTACCACTTTAGACTTACGCAGGCAAAAAGCACTATCGTAATAAATATGAAATCAGCATCAATCATCAACTACACCGCTATATTAACCACAGCAGCACAAATCAGCGGGAAAAACCGGGCCAACATCGATACGACGTAGCCGCGTCGTATTGAGTCGACCAGATTCTTTGCTGCCTTGGTGTAAGTTACGAGAACGGTTAGTTGAATTATGTCGCACCCTTTGAGGTATATTGCACACTAAGCATGCCAACACACAAACGATTCTACCGATCATTTCGTAAATGTCTCGCGCAAAGCAAAAATAGCTCTTCAAGCATGCGCGCGTAGTGAAGTCTCAAGTCAGTCTGTACATTGTCATAGTCAATACAACCTTCTCTGTCTGAATGCAGACGTTTTGTGACAATGATTTCCGTATAGAACAGTGAAGGCTCTGGTCAGACTGCTGAGTCTTCACTGGGCATACTTGCTCGAAGACTCACTCCATTTGCATGACGCCACCAATGCAATTCTCTTCGTTGATGTCGGACTGAACTAAGGCCCATTGTTTTCTGCATGCAAGCACGTAATATTCTTAGACTATAAATAAATGAAAGAGTTGCTAGACAATGAAATACTTTTGTTTCTGGACTCGTGTGATCTTGCAATACATACTTTGTTATCAAACTCTGTCCACCAAGTGTACAAGGCCGTGAAATGACCCAATCCCCACCATCACCTACACCCCACTTAATATAGAGAAAACTGGGGTTTACGGAGGTATGTATTTTTTTTTCATATTTCTGTTCCACTTCCTAGGTTGTGTGTATGTGTTAGAACTGCCTCAATGACGCGGTTCTAACGAGCATCTACAACCTATGTTTGTAGTGCAAATAAGAAAACTACTACGGATTTTCATCAGAAATGTAGCCATTTTGGAGATGTGAAAAAGTGCACTATGTCGCATAGGTGTGTTATCGTAATGTTGTTTGTTATCAAATGAGTCCATTAACCTGTTTCTGGGGTTTGCGACCTGGTTAGAAATACACCGGTTATGTAGCAAGGTTCTTGAATTTTTAGAAACTCGGGGTATGTGGAGATCCGCACAGTCTGATAAATCTTGTTTAGAAATCATCACTGAAACACGCCTATATAATTTTGACCCCCTTAAACTCCTCTTTATATAGTATTATTTTTCAACTTAGATTGCGGTTACTCGTCAGAACCCCCTCGGACTCGGCGAGGAGGCTCTAAGGAGTACCCACAATCTATGTTTTGAGCAGAAATATGACAAAAATATCAGAATTTATTATCTGAAAATATTCAATGTTTTTGATGGAAAAAAGTCAATATATTTGAATAGGCGTGTTTTTGTAGTGTCCAAAACAGGTTGCTTATATGTGCCAACAGACAATGATAAACATCACGTTCGTATTGAACTCCCTAATTTTTAAGACAAGTGCATTTGCACAGAGTTCTGTTTACATTATTAGATTGAAGCCTCCGTGTTGTAGTGGATAAGCTACTCGCCTCATAAACCAGGGGTCGTGGGTTCGATTCCGGGCTTCTCCAGACTTTTTAGATGAGTCTTTAAACCAAGTCTCTATATGACCTTAGCTGTTCGTGGGAGGTAAAACTCAAACACACTCACTCACATTATTAGATTCCCTTTTTCCTGCTTAAAACCTAAGATTGTTCTGCACGGGCCTCCTTGCCCTACACTTCCTTTTGGCCATTTTGTGGGAAAGTGACTGTCCTTTTGGCTTTCCGCTGTTGGTTTTGTCCGTTGGGGTCTGTTGCTTCATATTTGTATTTCTTTCTCTTTGGTGTCTCTGATGGGAGCTGTCGGTTAAATGTATCGATTTCTGATCAATGCCTCTACTTCTATTTTTTTTAATTTATTAATCATTAGGTGTCTCACTCCTGCGGGCTCAAGCCACGCTCGGTCACATGTGAGACGCCTAGCTATGTAATGGAAGGTAAGGTGGTTGTCCTCAGGGTACTCCGGTTTTCGCCAATATATGATAAACGATCTGCTTGAAAAAATCTTGACAGGGCCGCAAAGCCAAAACTAAAAAAATGTTGTGCGTTCAGGTAGCTGCTCCAAAGACAGCCTACAACAATTAAAGGGCACATTTTATTGCATAACATATTGCTAAATCGGTATCGTACAAAGAAAAAAAGTAAATAACGTTTTCATCATTTACTTGCTTCAAGAATCTACACAGGAGTCTGTTCAATTTTTAATATGTTTACGGGTTTTCATTTTTGTTTCACTTTTTATGTTGTACATTTCTCTGTGTGACGTGATGCCACTAACTCTTTCTTAAGATGGCCGCTTTCTCTGTATCAAGTTAGAAAGTCCATGTACTAAGCAGCCAATAAACTCCAATTCATAAAATAGAAAATTGCGGTTTACATGAGCATATATCACTTTTCCTATTTCTGCTCCAAAACACAGGTTGTGACTCCTCGTCACGAAAACAGGCCTATATAATTCTGATCCCCTTGAACCCAACTTTTATATAGTAAAACTGGGTTTACAGGGGTAAACCTTATTTGTCTGTTTTCTGCTCCAAATTATTGTGGTACTTCGTTAGAACCGCCTCGATTAGGCGGTTCTTACGAGTATCCTCAATCCTCAACGAGAATCCTCAATCTATATTTTGAGCAGAGATAAGAAAAAATATCACAATTTATCATCTTAAAATTTTCGTTTTTTTTTTTTTGTTTTTTTTTTTTCGGCCGTAAAATTTGCAATGCATTTGAATAGGCGTATTTTCGTAATGCACTAGGACAGGGAGAAGAAGACAAACTTACGTAAAAACTTCTTTGCGTAATGCAGTTGAATAACCATATAATTAATTCCAGTATTTCCGCCCACTCGAAATCCAACACCTGCGAGAGAGAAAATGAATAAAGGTTACATTTAATTCTTCAATCGACATCTCATCCCGGACCAAAGGTTGAAATGTGCTGAAACTTATTTTGATGGGAGGCATCGTGGGAATGTAGAGATTCAGATTTGCTTAAATAGTTCCGTTCCGATATCCAAGAAGGCCGCCATGGCGGCCATCTTGAAATCCTGCAAACGAGATCTCCTCCCAAACCAATGGTCTAATTGAGCTGAAACTTGATGGGAGGCATCAGGATGACATGGAGATCCAGATTTGCTAGAATCGTTCTGTTGCAGTATCCAAGATGGCCGCCATGACGGCCATCTTGAAAAATTCTTCAAACGCCATATCCTCCTCCCGAATCAAAGGTCGAATTGATCAGAATCTTGATGGGAGGCATCGGAATGAAATGAAGATTCAGATTTGCTTAAATCGTTCCGTTGCAATATCCAGGGCAATGGCGTCCATCTTGAAATTCTTCAAATGACACCTCCTCCCGAACCAAAGGTCCTGTTGAACTGAAACTTGATGGGAGGCATCAGTGTGACATAAATATTTAGATTTGCTAAAATTCTACCTTTACGATATCCAAGATTGCCGCCATGACTGCCTTATTGAAATTCTTCAGACGACATCTCCTCCTCCCAACCAAAGACCGGATTGAGCTGAAACTTAATGGGAGGCATAAGGGTGACATGGGGATTCAGGTTTGCTCAAATCGTTCGTTCCATAATCCAAGATTGCCGCCGTGGCGGCCATCTTTAAATTCTTCAAACGACATCTCCTTCCAAACAAAACGTTGAATTGATAAGAAACTTGATGGGAGGCATTGCGGTGACATGAAGATTCTGATTTGCTTAAAACGTTCCGTTCCGATATCCAAGAAGGCCGCCATGGCGGCCATCTTGAAATTATTCAAACGAGATCTCCTCCCAAAGCAAAGGTTGAATTGAGCTGATGGGAGGCATCAGGGTGACAATGGAGGTTCAGATGGTGTAAGCGAGAGTATGTTGAGCATAAAGCCCTTAAGGTCTGGAAACTTAGCATTTTAAAACTAGTGAATAAACGCATTTCTTTCTATTCTCAAAATACTAACTTATTACCTCCTAAGCCCAAGACGTCTTTACGTCATCTTAAACTAGGTATTCAAGAATTTCATAAGAAGTTTGTTTTGGCCCCTGCAGACAAGGCCGATAACAACGTCGTCGTTGTGTGGCGGCTCCACTATGTTAAGTGTGTGTTAACGAAGGCCAAGACAAGCTTCCTACGCTATACTGGTTACCAAAACTTCATAAAAAAACCTTACAAAGCACGTTTTATTGCAAATTCTAGCTCTTGCACTACCACTGAACTTTCTAAATTATTAACTTCCTGTCTTACTGCTTTTAAAACGCATGTAATTAAATATTGTGATAAAGCCTTTGAAAGATCAGGAAGAAAACTGTTTTGGTCTATAAAAAAATTCGAATGAGGTTTTAAATAAATTGAAATCTAGACATTTTCGTGCTTCTAGTCTGTCTACCTACGATTTTTCCACTCTTTACACTACACTTCCTCATAATCTTATAAAAGATAAGCTTAATGATTTAATTGAATGGGCTTTTCACAGAGAAGATTCTCTCTATCTTGCATGTAATGTCAGAAATGCATTTTTCACTTCTAAAGAACATAAGAATTATACACTTTGGTCATGTCAGAAAGTGTGTGATGCCCTCACCTTTCTACTTGACAATATTTACATTAGATTCGGTACTAAGTTATTTAGACAAATTGTGGGTATTCCGATGGGTACTAATTGCGCACCTCTTGTGGCTGATCTGTTCTTGTATTGTTATGAAAGAGACTTCATTTTGTCGCTTTCCATTGATAACCAATCTGAAATTATTGAAGCTTTTAGCTCTACTTCTAGATATTTAGATGATTTATTAAATATTGATAATACCTATTTTGATGGTTTGATCAGCCAGATTTACCCCCTAGAACTTCAGTTAAATAAAGCAAATTCTTCTGATACCGAGGCCCCGTTTTTGGATTTACATCTATCTATTGTAGATGGATTTGTTTCGTGCAAAATTTATGATAAACGCGATGACTTTGATTTTGAGATTGTAAATTTTCCTTTTTTGGATGGTGAAGTTCCTCGTGCGCCATCCTATGGCGTTTATATTTCGCAATTAATTCGATTTGCTAGAGTGTGTAGTCATGTAACTGACTTCAACACTCGTAATAAATTATTAACGGCTAAGCTCCTTAATCAGGGTTATCGGTACCATAAACTACGCAAAGCCTTTTCAAAATTTTATAGACGCTATTCTGATTTAATTTCAAAATTCAATATTGGACTTAAATCTCTTCTGCAACAAGGTCTATCGGAACCCGAATTTTATGGTGACTTAGTATATAAATTCAGAAAAATATATAACCGCAATGACTTCAGCACCCAGTTTCGTAAAATCATTCTTCGATATAGAAAGATTGGGTACAACATGGATATTATACGACAGACTGCATGCATGGTGGTTAACCCAATCACGGTTGGCAACTTTGCTTCCCTCTTTAATTGCACGCCGGTGGGTCAGGCCTCATATTCTATGACGGCTCCAACGTAAAGGCTTATTGAAAATTAGAGAGATAATGCTGGTTGGTGCCTGATGCTCTGTCTCTGGTCGGGCTCATCGGAGTCTAACTGTTGGTTTTCTTTTGCTCCAGCATTTCAGTGGTTTCTTGCTGTCGAGTCCTCACCGTTGTCTCACCTCTGTCGTTCTTTGATTTTTGTGTTCACGGAGATGTTGCACTGATGAGTTAGGAGGCCTTCATGCGGACTGAACAAATTATTTGTCTAAATCGCGACGGAAGTAAGGGCGAGGATTGTGGCCACGTAAAATCGATTTAAGCCCCCCAGTGGAAATCTTCCACTGACCGTTCCAAGGCGGCTCTTCTGTGGCGATTTATTTATGTTGTTGTTTGTTACTTACTGTGTGTATCACTTGAGTCTTTTAATTTTGGATGGCCATATGGCCATTTTGTGGGAAAGTAACTGTCCTTATGGCCTTCCTTTGTTTAGGTTTCCATTATGGTCTGGTCGCTTAATGTTTGTATTTCTTTCCCTTTGGTGTCTTTTATGGGTGGAGTAAGTTAATTGTATCAATTCCTGATCTTTGTTTTACTTCTACTTTGCTTAAATCGTTCCGTTCCAAAATCCAAGATGGCCGCCATGGCGGCCATCTTGAAACTCTTCAAACGAGATCTCCTCCCAAACCAAAGGTCGAATTGATCAGAAACTTGATGGGAGGCATCGGGGTGGCATGAAGATTCAGATTTGTTTAAAGCGTTCCGTTCCGGCTCAAATCCTTCCGTTACAATATCCAAGGCAAAGAAATTCTTCAAATGACACATTCTCCCGAACCAGAAGTCCAGTTGAGCTGAAACTTGACGGGAGACATCAGTGTGACATGGATATTTAGATTTGCTAAAATTCTTCCTTTCCGATGGCCAAGATGGCCATCATGGCTGCCTTCTTGAAATTCTTCAAACGAAAAGACATTTCCTAAAAAACCAGAGGTCATATCAAGTAGTTTAGGTCGTAGTACCAAAGCGTTAATCAAAAATCGTTAATCCATAGACAAAATGGCAAATATCTATGTTCGGTTCAACAGACATGGACTCCAGAAGAGTGTAATCAGGCGCCCGCGGATATTAAGCATTACTTGGTAAGCAAGCTTCGCCCACCATGCCCAACGACCCGAACGAAGAAAAGGTGTAAATGCCGGGAAGGGTATGTCCGAGATTTTGGAAGTCTTCCTATGGCTTTCCATTGGCAAACATATCAGAAATAATTCTGGAAATGGCCACATTGTACGGATCCACAAGATCATGGTGCCTCCCATAAAACTTCTTTAGTGTTGATACCAGTTTGGGTTTTTGATACCCCTGCCATACAAACTGGTAGTGAGCACCTTTCCACGGTCCATAAAGTTCTGATACTTTGAACAGGCTCTAGCATAACGGATTAACTGTGAAACGTAAACTCCATATGCTGGTGCAGACGTGATACTACTGCTCAGAAAGGGAAAGTTAACATTGGGAAAATTGAAGTCATCTCGTTTATCGTACAGCCTAGTAGTAAGCTTCCCGTTGTCAATATAGAGATAACAATCCAAGTATGAGGAGGAGGTTGCAGTCTCTGTTGTTTCCTTTATTTCAAGTTCACGTGGATAGATGAATTCCAAGTACTCTGCAAATTTAGCATTTTTCAGAGACAATAAATCATCTATATATCTGTAGGTGAAATTGAGTGTTGTGCAAGACGTTTCTTGCCTGCTTTGAGGAGACATTGTACAAACTCCGCCTCATACGAGTACAAGAACAAGTCGGCTAGCAACGGTGCACAATTAGTACCTATTGGTATGCCAATTGTTTGCTGAAATAATAGGCCACTGAACTCCATGAAAATATTGTCAATTAGATATTCCAGCATCCTTATGACATCTGCATCAGTGTACTTCTGTGGTGCATCAGAGTGATCTTGAACGAAGTATGTGTCTTTGTAGCCAATGACAACATACTGGTAGCGGCGGTTACCATTCTTGTGGAAAAAACATTGATTTATGATTTCCTTGAGTTTAGATTTCAATTTATCATGAGGAATAGTTGTGTAGAGCGTTGAGAAATCGGAAGCTTTTATGCTGTTTACAGAGAGAAAAGACTGTGACTGAAGATGTTCTAGAAGCTCTTTGGAGTTTTTCAAGATCTACATCTGATTCACACCACTCCTGGCATATGCAGTGTCAAAATATTTCTTAAGGCCATCTTTAACTGCAGTAAGGATTCGTGTTAGGATCTGTGAAAGCTTGGTTGAGCACTTAGCTGAACCCGCGACATATCTCTGCTTGAACGGATTCTTGAGAAGCTTAGGAATCCAGTACAACTTTGGAAGTTCCATATCTTCGTCTGGGAGGGAAATTCCAAACGAAAGCATCACCGATTGGTGGTTTCGCAAAATTTCATCTTTGGACAAAGAAGAAAGATTATATGTTGGTTTGCCTGCCTGTTTGCTAACAAACACAATATTGTTAGATACCTTGTCCGCTGGAACAACGACAAACTTCTGATGGATTTCAGCTAACTCAGCAGCAACATCTGGATTATCAAACACCGAATAATGTCGGCGAGACATGGTTCTGCTGAGTACTGTTGTACGTCTGTTTACCAAGGCCATTACTGATTTTACCCATTTGGAGAGAGTGTCAACCTCCGCATCCTCTTTCCTAGCTCAGCGCCGTGCATACTCTTCAACAGAATTCAAAATTAATTTGGAATTCTGTTTCCAAGTAAAAGACTTTGGTTCCCTGTATTTGGGGCCTTTTGAAAGAATGTCTCGAAGTTTGTCATTTCTAACAATATTGAGGTCTCCTGTAATGATGTGACCTGCTGGATTGAACCAAAAATCTGAGACATTACATGAACATTCGGAGGGGTTTTGGGTAATGGTCTCGGCATCTAGACCTTACAGCACGGTTTTATAATTGAATATTTTGGGTGCAATCGGAGTGGAATAACTGTAGGAAATAATTAGTGGGCTCTTTTTTTTAAATAGGCTGGTACGTTTGAAGTCACTGTTTTATTGTTCAGAATATTGCCAATGTTAACGGCGTCAAGACCTTTATTTCTGAATTCAAGCTTCAGAAAGTCACGAGGTGGAGTCTCTTCTGGAGAAACTGTCAACCGAAACATAGCAACATCCGCAATATTAGCAACCAGCTTATATTCAGGAGAGTTTGGATCGAACGTGTTCACATCCAAAGCTTCTTTCTGCAAAGAGCGAAGTTTAGTAACCGGCAGTAAGCTGAAACTTGACGGGAGGCATCGGGACGACGTGGAGTTTCAGATTTGCTAAAATCATTCCATTCCGATTTCCTTCATGTAGATGGCCGCCATGGTAACCACCTTGAATTTGTTCAAACGACATCTCCTCCAGAACCAGAGGTTGGATCAAGTTGAAACTTCGTGGAAAGCATCAGGGCCAAGTGGCGATCCAGATTTGCTAAAGTTGTTTTGTTCCGATATCCAAGATGGCCACTATGGCGGCCATCCTATAGTTCTTCAAATGACATCACTTCCCGAACCAAGGGTTGGATTGAGCTGAAACTTGATGGGAGGCATTGGGGTGACATGGAGATTCAGATTTATCTAAAATTGTTCTGTTCCGATATCCAAGATGGCTGTGCACGGATGCCATCTTGAAATACTTCAAAAGACATCTTCTGCCGAACCAGATGTCAGATCAAGCTGAAACTTGATGGGGGGCATTTGGGCGACATGGAAATTCGGATTTGGTAAAATCGTTCAATTCCCATATATAAGACGGCCACCATGGCGGCCATCTTGAAATTCTTCAAATTATATCTCCTCTTGAACCAAAGGTCGGATGGAGCTGAAACTTGATTAGAGGCATCGCGGCAATTGCTGAAATTATTCGGTTCTGTTATCTAAGATGGCTTTCATGTTGGCCATCTTGAAAATCTTCAAACCACATCAAGTTGAATTGAGCCGAAACTTGATGAGAGGCATTGGGGTGACACGCAGATTCAGAAGTAATGCTGTGCCCTTCTCATTACATATCTGTCAAATGAAGAAGAGGACGCCCCATGAATGCCATTAGTTGCCGGTGGTGATTTTCGAGTGTTGGATTATGTTTGGCATAGTTCTGACAAGCATTTGACCATTAAACGAAACATACTAGATTGTCACGGACTGTATCATGTCGCTATAAGAAGTGACGTGTAACGTAGTGCCCATACCATTTTATATAATGACGTTATGGTGCGTGTTTTTTTTTAAGCTTTTCATTCCGCCAACAACAAAGGTCATACATGTACGGAGACGGCCACTCAGCTTAAAGACATATCCGATATACTGGAGAAGTTCTTGGTTGGACGCTATTTGGATGGCCAATGCCCCGGGGACTCCCAAGCTGGTGTCACTTAATGCGTCTTGTCATAAGGACGATGAATATATTTGGTTTAGGGTGGGGCTAAGAACAGTTTCTGAGATATAAGGCCTTTTGTGAAGTGGAAGGATGGGGCAAGGCCCGGACGACTCCCAGGTTCGTGTCAATGAATGTGTTTTCTCATAATGAACAAGAACATATATGGTTTAGGGTAGCCATTTGTAGGGTTTCCGAGATATTGTGAGATTATGAAATGGAGGTTGTGGGGCATGGCCCCAGCACATAGGGGACCCCCAGGTTGGTGTCACTGAATGCGTCTTATCATAATGAACACGAATATATATGGTTAAGGGGTGAGGATCCGAACAGTTTCTGAGATGTATGGCCTTTTGTGAAGTGAAGGGGTGGGACAAGGCCCCGGCGCATCCCTGCGTACCCCAAGGTTTGTGTCAATGAATGTGTCTTATCATAAGGATCAAGAATACATATGGTTTAGGGGCGGGGATCTGTAAGCTTTCCTAGATATTGGGCCTTTTATGAAATGGAGGGGGTGGGGCATGGCCCCGGCGCATCCCGGGGACTCCCAGGTTGGTGTCATTGAATTGGTCTTATCATAAGGAACAAGAATATATATGGTTTAGGCGTGTGGATCTGAATGGTTTCCAAGATATTGGGCCTTTTATATGCTAACGTTTTTTGGTGTGTTTTTCTAGTTTATTTCATACTGCTTACCCTTTGGGAATTTTCTTCCTTCCGCGTCCATAGCCCACGCCCAAACAATTTGTCTCTCCCCATCTCCGCACACCGACTTATTGGACTGATCATCCATTGCTGCACAAGACCTGAAATATTGTTAACTTTAGACCAACCAGCTTAGCAGAAAGGTCATTATCGTGGAACATGTATCGATGGAATTGGATCTTGCTTGGAATTGCATTATTTTTATTATCATTTTTTTTTTCGGTTTTACTCTAATTACATGTTTTATTATTATTATTACGCCATATATACACTTTAAGCCTGTCCAGGCAAAGCGATTCGAGTCAGACCGCCCATGCATATAAACCCTATTGGTTTCATTTGGCGGTCGAGCTTGAGATGTAATTTCATCTCAATGTCGGGAAAAAGTCCCACAAAATTGGAAGCAACGTGTCAAAAATGTCCTAAATTGTGTTGATGGGAAAGTAATTCTCAATATAAACAGCACGCTTCAATACATATGTTTACCGGGGCGTCCAGCTGTTACATGTATTGGCCTACATGTTGGCACGGCCTACTATCTTTGTAATTGGTAAGGGTAGAGGGAGAAAGTTTTTATTTCTTCCATTTCTTTTCCCCTAAGGTTCTGATATGCTCCCGCAACCTATGTGGCGAATGCCATCTGAAGAGCCATGGCGGACAACATTATGTCACAGGGATATGCAATCCAAATGGGAGATAGCATTTATTTCCTAAGCATGTAATCCGCCTGCTACTCTCGATTTTTGGCTGACTAACATCCACGTGTGGCATCTCCAAAGTTACTTTTTTGTTAGTGAATTTTTTTTCTTAATTCTGCTGCATGGATTGTGTTTAGGCCAATTATCTATGTCTTTGAGTATGACGTGTTAACATATTGGAAATAGCACAATGAATGAATCCTCTTTACCAGTAAGGTTTATCCGACCCTGGTCGGCCACACCCGTAGACCATCATGTGATGAGCGACCGTTTTTGAAGCATGTGGCTCATATTTCACTGAAAAAGAAAACTATGTAAATAAAAAGAGTTAGGTCATTGTCTTGGTGATCAGTCAGTTGCAGGATAAAAAGACTCCATCTGAAAGAATAAGAAGGTTTCCATCTTAACCAAAGTTCACATAATATATTAGGGAAATAACACGAAATCATTGAATAGAAAATCTAGCTAATGCGATACAGATACTATCTCAAAAGTACTTCAACAGAATCCGTACCCACTGATAACTATTTTTTTCACACTAAATTTTCTTTTTAGCAACGGAAACTTATACGTTATTCACAATAACGACATTATTCATATCACTCGATGCATTTTCCCATCGGGGTCTTGTTTGTTTGCAGTCTAGTCAAGCTTGTCACCCGACACTTCATCCGTGCGGCAAAGTGCATCCTTTTATTATCCAAAATGGTAAATTTTCTTATGCAAAATGTGATGTTATGCTTATTTATACTCAAAACATATTGTTGTGGGGGCTCGTTAGAACCACCTCGATGATGCGGTTCTAACGAGATGCGGTTCTAACGAGTATAACAACCTATGTCTAGGAGCAGAAATAAGCAAAATAGTTTATACCCCAGTAAACCCCTGTTTTCCCTATATAAACCTGCGTTTAGAGAGGAGTGCATTTCACGACTGCTATCACGTTGTCTTAAAAAGATGAAAGTCTTACAGAATGATGGAACAACAAGCTCTAAGACAGGGCCTTCATTATTGAAGAAAATAAGAACAAGTACATTAAGAACTAAACATGTATTACTGAGATTAGATGGATTTCCCCGCTTAAACATTAAAATGGTTTTTCATCTTGGAATTTATTTGTGGTGTTTGTTAGAAAACATCACATAAACAAGCCTATATAATTTGGATCCCCTTAAACCCCACTTTTATGAAGCAAAAGTAGGACTAACAGTGGTATACATTTGTTTTTCATATTTCTGTTCAAATTTCAGTATATTTGATAGGCGTGTTTTCTTGATGGAATATGGTAAAATATGGTAAACGATTAAAGAATCATCAGGAAAAAAACTGTTTTATAGCTAGAATGAGAAAATATGTTATTTTTCACTGTATATCAACCAGACATACATTGTGAGTTGTTGTTGGAAACGCCTCACTGAGGTGGTTTTAACTAGCATCCACAATCTATGATTTGAACTTTGAACAAAAATGGAGAATATATTGTATAAACTTGTAAGCCCTACCTTTTGTACATAAAATGGGATGTACTAGGGTGTTCATTTCACCCACTAGCCAACCTAGGCACAGTAGTTCAAAATATTGTTAGCTTACCGAGCTCGTTAGTGCTCAAATTTTTAACTGTGTAAACAAGCGAAGTATCTACTGTAGTTTTACTTTTGCTTACAAATGTGAGCAGCTTTCTCATTTTTTGTTCGGCAAAAATATTAGCAAATTTGCCATTATAGAAAATGATAAAAAATTTAACGATACGCAAACTGATGACATCATTGGTTTTGAACAACTGGCCAGCTGATGACTCCCCGACAGCAGCAAACACGCTCACAAGTCTACACGACTAAAATAAATGGCCTGTCTAGAAATATTGTATGGCCCCAATGCTTCCGAAGTAAAACGTGCAATAGGGATAGTAAGTGTGACGTGTCTGCGTCCTCCACAAAATACAAACATCAGTTGTAATGTTGTATAAGGTTCTGCTATGAATCACACTTGAGAATAAAACAAATAAATTACATAAAGTAAATTTTTGCTGTTGCGTCAGACTAGCCAATTTCGGCCAAATAGATGCCATTTTATTGCCTCTCAAACAAATATTTTACCATTTACAAATGGGGTCAATGCAGACATTATAAACCAAATGTACATTATAATAAACATAATACTTCTTGCTAACTATTTTGAATGATTCTAGGTTAACTATCGGAGTTTGACACGACGAAAGACTCGCGTACTTATGACCAACCGGACAAACAAAAGACAACATATGAACCCCGTCACAAGAAAACCTGTCTTTTTTCGACCAGGTAAGACACAAACCAGTGTGTTCAGCTAAACAGACTAGTAACAGTCTTGAAAGTTTAGATTATAAGAATCTTATATAGAATTCTGTTGTTGATGGGCGTTTCCAACCCAATGGATGACCGTGCTTCTGCCTAGCAGGGTCATCCCGAGGGTTGGAAACGCTCATCTACAACAGAATCCCGTATTGGATTTTTTTTTTAAGTTTCATTTTACTTTATTTAACTTTTCTTTTCGCGCTTTAACTAATGTAGTTTGCATGGGTAGGAAGACCAGCTAAGAACATAATTTCTATCTCAAGCTAAAACTATAGATTTCCTTATCTGGTGTGCAAGAAAAAGAGCTACTAGCACATCCTCCGTTTCCTATGATAATATCACCTGTGAACTATTCAAAAGTGGTCTTTAAATACCAGTTTTGAACAGTTCAAATGTTGGTCTCCCGCTAGAACACATTAGGTTTAGAAAACACAAAGACAATATACCTGAAACCTTCTAAGAAACATATGTTATAGGTGCTCGTTAGAACCGCCTCTAAAGATTCTAAAGAGTACAAACAACCTATGTATTGGAGCAGGAATAAAATAAATAATGTATACCCCATAATCCCAGTTTTCTCTATATGAAGTGGGGTTCATAGGGATGTTTATAACATGGATTGTTAACACGATGTAACATCATGCTGATGAGATCGTGTGCTTCACAAAAACAAGCCTACTTGAACCCCACGTTTATATAGTAAAACTTGGGTTTACAGGGATAAACCTTATTTTTCTTATTTCTACTCTAAAATATAGATTGTGGGTACTCGTTAGAGCCGCCTCATACAATGTATTTGTTTAGGCGTGTTTTCGTAATGGTATGCACAGGATAATCTACACCCTTGTTGTTTATGAAATGGATCAGCTCAAACTGTGATTTGTTGAGTAATAAATCACAGTTTGGAGGTCAGTTGTAATGTAGACAAATCACGAGCGCGTAGCGCGCGTGATTTGTCTACTTACAACTGACCGACAAATTGTGATTTATTACCTAACAAATCACTGGCTAGAGCTGATCTATTTCGATTCGCTGAAACTCGACAATAATGCTCTTGTTTCCTTCAAATTCTCACAACTTTTCGCCATTGTTAGAAGAAATCCCGCTTAAATTATCGACTGAAACACATGCATTTATATCTTTTTCTAACGTTTTCGATGCGAGAAAATGACGTTACACCGTCCAACGTCAATGAAATTGACTAGTGACGTCATAAATTTGCAGTTTGAATGACGTCACTCGTCACGCTCTTATTTGCCGTGATTTGTTGTAGAATAAAACACAGTTATTTTCCATTGCCTATATATACTGTAGGCGCGCTGTGTTAGAATCGGAAATTACAAATGAAGCAAAAGCATAAATGACGTGGCTAATACCTACAGCTATTACGTTCAAATGCTTAGGAAACAAATACTGTTTCGTTGCTGTGTCCATGTGAAACGTAGTCCATGTAAATTGTAGAACGCGACGCTTCTCGCTTGAATGTTAAACCATTCGATACCAGAAGTTTTGTGCTTAACGCATTTGCTCGTCTGCCGAGGAAGTGAATAATGTTTTTTGCAAAACGTACACATGCAATACATGTAGTTGGCTATCTAAAATGTACCATTTTCTTTCTTTTCTTTTTTTTAAGATGGATAAAAGTTTAGAAGCCGGCTACTTACATATATAGGCTTCTTTTGAGTCAAGTTTAAAACCATGGCATAGGAGGGAGTCCGCCTTGAAACAGAAATAAATATCCGTTGCTGTAATAAGATTATTGGTGTAATAAAACACACAGAAATCAATTCTCGTTTGAAGCAAACAGGAATTAAGTGAGACACGAGAAGCGACGCCAAAGAACAACACGCGAAAACACGCTTATATAAATACTTCCCCCACCATCCCCTCGGCTCCAAACTGCTGATGGAAGCTGTTAGAAGACTCTGTTGAAACTATCGCTTTAAAGTTACTAAATGTATTTTCGATTAAAGCAACCATAACAGAATACCAATGACTCATTAGCTCTGTCACAAACACTTTAAGATCGCATACTGAGGTATATTTTGTGTGTTTGTGTTATGGTTTTATATCCCAGTGAACACTATGTAAGTCATTTTGGAGTCGTTGCTTCCGATTCTGTCGGGCTTTTCCCCGCCATTGAGATGCAGTGGCATCTCAAGACCTACCGCCAAAAGAAACCGCTAGTGACGGTCCGATATACACATTTTGCCTGGGTCCTTATAACTGGTTTACCCTAACTGGTTTACCAGTACTCGAATGTTCGATTAGTTTCAGCTCTGCGTAGAGGCACCATTTCTCTAAACCTGGGTGAGCGAGCTTCAATTTCTAGCTATTCAAAGGTCTGTTCCCTGTTCCAAGGTGTTCATGCAGGTATTTCAACTGTACATATGAAGTAAGAACTGCTGGCGTCGTTTGTAACAGATATCTATATGGTAGGCTTCCAATGTCAGACTGCAATTGCTCGACCACCTTCGCGACTATGACAATTTGTTGGCAAAAGGTGCGGTTCTAACTATTTAGGGAACATCATGACGCCAGGCCCGGCTGTGGGGCGTCAGAATGCGAATAAGTTTGGTATTTTAGGTTTATATAAAAATACCTGATCATGTTTGTTGTGAGTAGACTGTTGTGTGTACTCTTTAGAATCACATTGTTGAGTACACACAACACACATCATACTTTGTCAATATTAAAGAAAAAATGTCCCTGAAGAATCCCTCACTATTTCTTATCTTGAGCTTTGGGACACAAACACGGATTCGATTCATCCACAGTAAACGAGCCATCGACGTTGTGCTCAGTGAGTCTGAAGTAACTGTGTGCTACAATGGCGTCTTTAAGAGGAATGGGAAGACCTGGCAGATTTGGCCGCCATTTTTCAAAGGGACACAACTTCGGGACCTCCTGTTCGCTTTTCTATAAGCCCTGTCCCACCAAAAAAGGGGTCAAATCTTAAAGGAAAGAATTTGCTGCTCAGGAGTTGACCCTATTGGCATGGGAGACAAAAATACTTTTACAGGAGTTACCTTCCCTGAAGGTATTCTCATTCCTCTTAATATCTATAGAACTTGCCTTTTCAGATTCTGTTTTCTAATTTCCTCTACGATGACATCGTGTGCTAAAACGACGTCCTTTTTTCCAGATACTCTAAACATGCGGTGCTTGTTACAACCGCCTCGAGTACCCACAACCTAACATAGGATATGGTGCTCGTTACAACCGCCTCAATGAGACGTTTCTAACGAGCACCAACGGATAAAATAATGAAAATAATATATACTTATATAAATCCCAGTATTCACTACATCAAGTGGGGTTTTAAGAGGGCGGGGTGGGGTGTTTATTGTGCGGATTTCGTAACCTGATGCCTCATTTCAACATCAAACATAGATTGTTGGTGTTAGTAGTTGGAAGCGCCTCATTACCAACGATCTATCTTTTGCAGTAATGCATAATGAAACTAATACCCATATAAACCCAAATTTCCTTAATATAAAGTGGTGTTTATAGGGATGATCACTTCACGGACGTATTGACGTTAACGTGATTCTCACTGTATCTATGAACAGAAAGAAATCGCTTGGCGTCGTATGACACACTAGACATAAGCTGATTTTTGCTTTGTCCTTGTTGGCAATGAATAGGGGCTTGAAGAAATATATGGGCTGCATGATGCTTCCACGCAGAGCTGAATCCGGCCCGCACACTAGTACTAGTAAACCGCTTAGAGGATCGAAGCCTGTCCGGGAACCGCGGTGCGAGACGGACTGTCCATGCTGGTTTCATTGGGCGACAGGACTTGAGATGTCATTTCATCTCAATGTCGGGTAAAGTCCCACTAAATTGGAAGCAACGTCTCCAAAATGACCTTTACAGTGTTGACGGGGACGTTAAACCTCAAATCAAACAAAAAAATTGTTGGCAATGAAAAATGTAAATATTAACCCATTTGGTACCAGAATGCCCCAAAACGGGTACTCGGCAAACAGTGCAGGTCCCGATCAGACGCCGCAGAACTGTTTGCAAAAAGTCAAGCCAATTTCCAAACAAATTTTGGAAAGCACAACCTGACACCCCTAAATTTTGAAATGGAGTCCAGGAAGATCACATTTGGTACAAAAACGGTCAACAGTGATAAACACTAGCCTTACCTTATCAGAAACAACGTCGGGCATACGAATTGTCTTTGTAAACACATCTTTCGAATATGCGTTAACTTTGACAAATACCAACAAAATCATACACAAAGTCAAGAACTGCTTTTCACATTTAAGCATTTTGAAATCTTATATCTAATTGCTTATGGAATATGTTTCTATATGTGTAGTTTCTTATCTCTATAAATATACACGACACTACTAAACAAAGGGGCGTTAGATAAGAATGTGTCAAAAAAGTTCTTAAGCTTGTTGGCCAATCCCGCTACCTTTAATCAGAACAGAAAGAAAATCTGTGATGAAGTAACAAATTACAAGGGCCGTATTTTCCATATAACACATGCAATGTCAGAAGGTGATTAATCAAGTAATTTCATATTGGCCCAGGTACAGGTCCGAGGTCTGCTGTATTGGCACGAGGCCGAAGGCCGAGGCCAATACAGCTGACCGAGGACCTGTAACTGGGCCAATACGAAATTACTTGATTATTGACAATTTTATTAACTGACGCAATTAAAAACAGTATTTATGATTTTTGAATATTGGTTAACCTTGTGTAATATAGGATAATCAATTAATAATGTCCCTTATTAATCTATGACAAACTGGTCAATAATATAATCGCGGTACTAACAAGGTAGGTAATGCACGTTTCCCGCCGACTATTTTTTTACTTTCAGGGGCATTTGTAACTCGCTATCACATCACGAAAACACGCCTATATAATTTTGATCCGCTTGAACCCCACTGTATACATAAAACTGGGGTTTATAGGGGTTAACCTTTTTTTTCTTATTTTTTGGTCTAAATATAATTGTGGGTACTCATGAAAACCGCTTCGATTGCGCGGTTCTAACGAGTATCCCCAATCTATATTTTGAGCAGAAATAAGACAAATATCACAATTTTCATCCTAAAATGTTCGTTTTCTCGGCGGAAAGTTTACAACGTATTTGTATAGGTGTGTTAACACTGACCCAAATTCGGCGAATTCATAATATACAAGCAACTCATAGTCAAAAGAAAAAAAAAATTTAGCAATTCTATACTATTGGCCAGTCCGTATAAAGAACACCCCTATAAATCCCATGTTGTAAAGAAAAAAGTAGGGTTTACAGGTTTGCTCCGTTTTGCTCCTTAATTTTGCTCAAAATAAAAATTGTGGGCAGTTTTTAGAACCGTCCCACAGAGGCAGTTCTAACAAGTGCCTACAATTTATATTTGGACAAGGAATAGGAGATATATCAAATATTTTCATATGAAAAATTCTTGTTCTAATTAAGAGTGCACACTTATGTGACATTACAAGTAAAATTATTGGAAGCCTCCGTTGTGTAGTGGTTATGCTACTCGCCTTGTAAACCAGGGATCGCAGGATCGATCCCGGGCTTCTCCAGACTTTCGGATGAGTCTTTAAACCGAGGTCCCGTCTCCGTGTGACCTTAGCTGTTGGTGAGACGTAAAACTCAAACACTCAAACGCAAGTAAAATTACATGGGTATGATGGGTGGATAATCGAATCCGCCCTGAGGTCACTGTTGGGCATCACAAGTCTTGCAAAGTGATGTCGGACTGTGATCCAGAGGGACGGATGTTTCTCTCCACCTATAACACCCATGATATGTAGATTCCTTTCGTTGCTTGCCTTTCGTTATTAAGCGTGGAATTTTTACAATCCAATCACGCTCACATTGTGATGTTACTATAGACATATCCAGTGACGTCATAACATTCAGAATCCAATCACGTTCACATTGTGATGTTACTATAATGGTTCGCTTCTCCAGACGATTATTTCAGAAATGTTTCTTACCGGCATTATGTGGGCCCGTGAAAACCGCCTTAAATCGTCTCATCGATGTTGGTCATACATTTATTCATGGCATTTTGGGTCGATTGTTTATCAATAGTCCAAAAGTTACAAACTACAGAAGCTTCCCGCCTGCTCTTGTCCACGTGACCATCGCTGACCTTTTACTAAATACTGATAATGGACATTTATAGCACCAAAAGTCTTCTCCCTTTGACGTCAGAGTACTGTGTAACGGGAAAACGTTTTAATGGGCCTGTGTACTAGGACATTGGCAAACGTTGCAGACCCAGAACAGACGCCAAAGAACTCAGCATCTGGCCAAGGGCTACACTGTTTGCTCAAAATACTGGAATTTAAGGGTTCCAAAGGATACCCCTTTTATTATTATTATTATTATTATTATTATTATTATTATTATTATTATTTTGGTGTAGATGGTTGTTTTCAGTAAGGTTTTTATTATCTATTTATTTTATTTTATTACCTTTCTCAGGCCACATTAGGTTAACAGTCCGTACAAAGAATGTCCCTGTAAACTCCATTTTGTATCCAGAAAACTGGGTTTTCATTAGTATTCATTGCTGGTATACTCATTAGGCGGTTCTAACGAACACCAACGAAGAGGAACAAAGAAAAATATGAACAATTGTCAGCAGGAAATTTCCATTTCAGAGTCATGGACGTATTTACTAAGTTACATGGATGTGTTGTTTTAATGCTATGCATATATTGTGTGTAGCCATTATATACACCTAAATAAGTGAAGTAGAAGTAAAACAAAGATCAGGAATCGATACAATTAACTTACTCCACCTATCAAAGACACCAAAGGGAAAGAAACACAAACACTAAGGGACCAGACCATAATGGAAACCTAAACAAAGGAAGGCCATAAGGACAGTTACTTTCCCACAAAATGGGCATATGGCCATCCAAAATAAAAAGACACAAGTGATACATACAGTAAGTAACAAACAACAACATAAATAAGTCGCCACAGAAGAAACGCATTGGAACGGTCAGTGGAAAGATTTCCACTGGGGGGTGGGGGGGGGGGCTTAAATCGATTTTACGTGGCCACAATCCTCGCCCTTACTTCCGCCGCGATTTAGACAAATAATTTGTTAAGTCCGCTTGAAGGCCTCCTAACTCATCAGTGCAACATCTCCGTGAACACAAATAATCAAAGAACCACAGAGGTGAGACAACGTTGAGGACTCGACAGCACGAAACCACTGAAATGCTGGAGCAAAAGAAAACCAACAGCCAGACCCCGACGGGCCCGACCAGAGACAGAGCACTAGGTACCAACCAACACCACCCTGAATCAGATCTCCCCTACTCCCAACAAGCCCCCACGCCGGAACCGTCACAGAACCCGAGGCCTGACCCACCGGCGCGCAACCAAAGAGGGAAGCAAAGCCGCCAACCGCGACCGGGCCAACCACCACGCACGCAGCCTGCCGCACAACACCCATGCCGCACCCAATCCTCCCACACCGAAGAACGATCCCACGAAACTGGGTTCTAAAGTCATTGCGGTTATACATTTCTCCGAATTCACACACCAAGCCACCACAAAATTCGAGCTCCGACAGACCCCGCTGCAGAAGAGATCTAAGTCCAACACTGAACTCCGAAACCAAATCAGAATGGCGTCTATAAAATCCCCAAAAGGCCCCGCGCAGTCCATGGCACCGAGAACCCCGATTAAGAAGCCCAGCCGTTAATAACCTATTACGAGTGTTGAAGTCAGTTACATGACCACACACTCTAGCAAACCGAACCAATTGCGAAACACAAACGCCACAGGACGGTGCACGAGGAACATCACCATCCAAAAAAGAAAAATTTACTATCTCAAAATCAAAGTCATCGCGCCCACCACAAATTTTGCACGAACAAAGTAGAAGTAAAACAAAGATCAGGAATTGATACAATTAACTTACTCCAGCCATAAAAGACACCAAAGGGAAAGAAATACAAACATTAAGCGACCAGCCCATAATGGAAACCTAAACAAAGGGAGGCCATAAGGACAGTTACTTTCCCACAAATTGGCCATATGGCCATCCAAAATTAAAAGACACAAGTGATACACACAGCAAGCAACAAACAATAACATAAATAAATCGTCACAGAATAGCCGCCTTGGAACGGTCAGTGGAAGATTTCCATCTACAACAGACAGATGTAAATCCAAAAACGGGGCCTCGGTATCAGAAGAATTTGCTTTATTTAACTGAAGTTCCGGGGGGTAAATCGGACTGATCAAACCATCGAAATAGGTATTATTAATATTTAATAAATCATCTAAATATCTAGAAGTGGAGCTAAAAGCTTCAATAATTTCAGATTGGTTATCAATGGAAAGCGACAAAATGAAGTCTCTTTCATAACCGTTGAATACAAGAACAGATCAACCACAAGAGGCGCACAACTCGCACCCACCGGAATGCCCACCATTTGTCTAAAAAAACTTAGTACCGAGTCTAATATAAATATTGGTAACTTAGTACCGAATCTAATATAAAGTTTGGTTTCCGCCAATGATGCTTCCACGTAGAGCTGAAATCGACCGCACACGAGTACAGGTATCTACGCCTGCCCAGGCAAAGTGGTGCGAGTCGGACCAACCCTGCGTATAAACCCTATTGGTTAGTTTGGGCGGTAGGGCTTGAAATATCATTTCATCTCAATGTCGGGTAAAAGTCCCACAAAACTGGAAGCAACGTTTCCAAACTGACCAAATGAGTGTTGACGGGGACATAAAACCTCAATTCAAAGAAACAAACTAAGATAATTTGAGCCAGCCCATGACCAAAGGTTTCTTTGGTGACAAGCAACTGCGAATATGCACAGTCTAGCTAGAGCAGTATGTACACGAGATCTTGATGTAGTTTTATGTAGAAAGTCATGTCTAGCCCTGTTAGTTTGCTGTGTACGGGTATTTGAAGAATTACGATAACATACATGCATATCTTCAAAATGGTTACTGATGAAAATGTGTAATAGTTTTCTTATTTATACATCAAACATAGGTTGTGGGGGGTCATTGAGGCGGTTCTAACGAGTACCAAAGCCCTATGTTTTGGAACAGAGATGCTTAAAGTAATGTATACCCCTTTAAACCCCATTCATCCTTATTTAAAGTGGGGTTTAGAGGAGTGTTCATTTTATTCACTTGTTAACTTGATGGAAAAAAGAAAAACGGAAAATGTGAAGGGCCCTTTTCTCATGTGACGATTGCTGTTCATTTAAAATTCTCACTCAAAACCATGCCTAGAGACATTTTGCGGAAATCGGAAGAGTTAGAGACGGGAATGCACACACAAAAGTATAACCTAACGTGCACAAACAAGCACTGCTACTTATCTTGTAGGTAACTGCAGACAACATGATAACAAGTCCGTGTTATAAACACCCCATTAAATCCCGCTATACGATATAAAGAAAACTGGGGGTCTATATGGGTATACATTATTGTTTTTTCTTTTTTCGGTTCAAAAGCGTTGGTTGTTGATACTCGTTTGGGCTAATCTATGTAAAGCCAGAACCTATGTTTGGATAATAATATCACAAACTTGCACCAAAACAATATGAAAGAATGTTTTACGACGGTCGTTATATATTTTACTGACCAAACCCAGATACTTACCCGTGGCCAGTTCACGCTTTTCACATATTTTACATAAATGCCGTATACGTGTATAAACAAAATTTTATCAGTCAGTCTAGTATTTGTAGTCCGTGCGAGATGAAATAATACGGCAGAGATCAGTGGTATCGAATTTTCTTCATAAAATTGACTACAGAGCAATGATTAGGTACCTGTTTTTGAAACAAAAGACAAACCAGCGAATTTATAAGGAATTGTTAGAAGTATACGGAAATAAAAATCTAAAATGAGTTCCTTTAAGAGCAATGAAAACATTAGGGAAACACTGCTCCTTCATATTCAAATGGTAAAAATGGGTGACTGATTTTAGACATGTTCGGGTAACGTTGGAAGACGAGCATTGTGGAAGACCTGTGAACGCTATTGGTGACGTCACTGATGAAAATGAACGGGAACTAGTAAAGCAGGGCAGGCGAATGAAAGTTTCAGAAATGACTAGAAGTATGGAGATTTCTGAGGGTAGCGGTTTTACCATTTTACATTAACGGAGGGGCATGAGGAAGCTTTCATGGCGCTGGGTGCCAAAATGCCTTAGTAGGAAACAACGAGCTGTCCGAGTGTCCATGTCTGAGTAACGTTTGAAAAGATATGATTCTGATCCGAAAGATTTTTTGAAAGAATTCTAACCAGGGGCGAAACTTGGTGTCTCCGATGGGAGCTGTGGGTTAATTGTATCGATTCTTGATCATTGCCTCCACTTCTATTTTGGACCCATCACTAATGAACCTGAGTTTAAATAGCAGAATAAACAATCTCGGTTTACCGCGTTCAAAGGAATTCAGGATTCAGCCTTTAGTAACAAAGTCGTGGCAAAGTGTTTTGGGATAGCAAGGGGGTTCCGTTGGTAGACTATTTTTCTCATGGCAAGAGTATTAATGGGGACTATTATGCTAATATTTTGAACCAATTTCGTGCATCTATAGTACAGAAAATACATGGAAAAATTACCAAAGGTGTGCTGTTGCAACCTGAAACGGTTTCAAATCCTTACCCTATCCATTCTATTCTCCTGATCTGGTACCGGGTGACTATTTTGTGTTTCCGAACTTGACGAAAGAATTGCGTGCACGTCATTTCCGGTCAGATGAAGAGATTAAGGCAGCTGTTTAAGACCCTGAATTCTACAAAAATGGACTTTCAGCCTTGCAACATCGATGGGGGAAGTGCATATTTGTGCAGGCCCACTATGTGGAAAAAGAAAAAAAAATCTCAAGCGTGACTCAAAGTAGGTAAGATAAAATATTTATTGAACGACCCTCATATAACACATAGTTGTGTTATCGTATTGAGAAATGAATTAGGAGGTGGCTGGGTGTGGCGAAGGTGTCGTGTATCTTGCGTCACTAAGGCGTCCAACTGATATCGGTAAGGGTTGAGGGGGCTTTTTCATCACGAAAACACGCCTATATAATTCTGACCCCCTCGAACCCCACTTTTATATGGTAAAACTGGGGTTTACAGGGGTAAACCTTATTTTTCTTATTTCTGCTCTAAAATATAGATTGTTGGTACTCGTCAGGACCGCCTCGATGAGATGGTTCTAACGTGTACCCACATTCTATATTTTGAGCACAAATAAGAAAAATATCACAATTTTTCATCTTAAAATTTCGATTTTTAGGCGGTAAAGTTAATAATGCATTTGTATAGGCGTGTTTTCGTAATGTTCGTCAGTTTCTTCACTTCCATTCGTTTTCCCCTTTTTCCCCATGTCCTTCACGATCATCTCTTCTACTGTCTCATTATATGAGCCCCGCCAAGCGAATTTGTGTCTTCGAGCATTCCTTCATGACAAATTTTAACTGCGCATGCCCAGACATTCAGAGCAGCCAGAGATATGGCTTTCTGTCTGAAGGTTCCTCTTGATTCACTGCTTGTATGAGCGAGCAGCGAAGGTTCTGGCGGGACTGCGCGGATGCGCAGGCTCGCCTGAACCTTCGATGCTCGCATAGGCGATAAGTACCAAAATCGCTTGACGGGGCCCATATATGTTCTCCCTTTTCTCTTGGAGACGACACACAATGACCCACAAGAATTGACTTGTCGTTAAACCCCAAATCAATCAATCAGTCAATCAATCAGTTATTGAGAAACGAAAGCCTTCTGTTCAAATAACTACCGAGAGACACATTAACATTTGTCGGGTCCCGAAGAAGCTGTTTGAATACGAGGCCTCCAGGCAATGAAATAACCATGGATAATCGATATTATCGCGCATAACTTACAATTCAAACGGCATAATATGACGAAAATGCCCCCAAACTCTCTATTAATATGTTCTAGAAAGGGTTATCCTTTGGAATCAAGGAATACACCACAGAACTGGAAAATATGGATTGTACATGTTTTCTGGGCCAGACTAGCTAGTTTCGGCCAATTAGGCCTCACCAGTGACCCTCAAATATTTTCAAAATTCCACAATGGAATCAATGATCCCAAAGGACAAGAAAATATAAACTACACTATAATGTAGGGCAGGGAGATATTTTACGGCCGCCACACATTCCCAGACACCAGCTGTAGTGACGTTAAATATGTTCTAGAAAGGATTATCCTTTGGAATCAAGGAATACTCCACTGGACTGGAAAATATGGATTGTACATGTTTTCTGTGCCAGACTAGCTAGTTTCGGCCAATTAGGTCTCATCAGTGACCCTCAAATATTTTCAAAATTCCACAATGAAATCAATGATCCCAAAGGACAACAAAATATAAACTACAATAAAATGTAGGGCATGGAGATATTTTACGGCCACCACACATTCCCAGACACCAGCTGCAATGACGTTAAATATGGAAAGAGTTATCCCTTGGAATCAAGGAATACACCGCAGGACTGGAAAATATGGATTGTACATGTTTTCTGTGCCAGACTAGCTAGTTTCGGCCAATTAGGCCTCATCAGTGACCCTCAAATATTTTCAAAATTTCACAATGGAATCAATGATCCCAAAGGACAAGAAAATATAATCTACACTATAATGCAGGGCAGGGAGACTTTTCAAACCAACGGCTAGTGCAGACCATTGTTAACAACAACGTCAGTTCTGTCAACGTTCAGTGGGGACAGCGTCCAGGGGGACTTCGTTACGTCGCTCAACGTAACGTAAACAAATCAAGGTCCATATTGTGATGTCAAACGTTTAGAACCGATATTCAAACACATTACGCAAACACGCCAATACAAATACATTGCCACCTTTATCGCCGAAAAAAAATAAAAATTTTAAGATGAAAAATTGTGATATTTTTCTTATTTCTTCTCAAAATACAGATTGTGGGCACTCGTTAGAACCGCCTCATCGAGGCGGTTCTAACGAGTACCCACAATCTATATTTAAGAGCAGAAATAAGAAAAATAAGGTAAACCCCCGGAAACCCCAGTTTTACTATATAAAAGTGGGGCTCAAGGGGGTCAAAATTATATAAGCGTGTTTTCGTAATGAGCACGTGAATTTCAACTTTGTTGTTTTAACACGGCTTCTTGTCCATTCAAGAACAGCTTCAACAGCTATATTAATAGGATTTTATGTAAAGCCAAACAAACAATTTCCAGAAAATAAATTTATTTAAAACCATGATAGATTTTGTAATAATCAACAGGAGAGAAATGACTAGAACCTAATAATATTGACTCCGAAACATAACTAGAAAATAGAGTTTTGCTTAATGCACTTCTGGATTTTCAGATGAATCTGACTCGCAGTCACAGATAATAACATCAGCCTGCATATGCGCGTAACGCTGACAACAGACTTTGTTACTGACCGTAAAACAGTCTGACATGAACATGTATTGCCAGACCATAGTCTGGCCATGCGAGAAGCAAGGACACCTACCAAAAACATGTTTAATTCTTGGTTTTTGAAACACAATTAAGATTTCAGTACTTGTGTGTTTTCTTTATTTAATGTCTTCTAGTAAGGGACCACCTTTGGGACTGTTAAAAGGTACGAAACCACCTCTGGAACTAACAAAAATATAGAAATATATGCCCAGGAAAACCCACAATCAACTATTACAGTCCACCAATGGCACCACTACCACTATTTAATAGTCCCAAAGGTGGTCTTGATACACAAATTGCACTGGCTGATGTTCCAAGAAAGATAACTTATACTGTCGAATAGCGTTATAAACCAGATGCAAACCTTGAAGAAGATGTCGCGGCACCCAAAACGGTGTCCTCGAACATGCTCATATAGTGAAGACCGAATGACTGCACCTCAATCTCTGTCTCAAGAGGTTTTCTCTGCAGACACATAACTTTTTCAGCGTTGAATCAACTCTACATTACGAAAACACGCCTATATTCAAATATATTGAGTGTGCGTGTTATGTGCCTGCCGGTCTTAGATTCAGCGGCGACGTGTGAATAACCTGACCAGACTGTACCGATGTCGCGGCTGCATCACGAAAACGCGCCTATATAATTTTGTCCCCGTTAAACCCCACTCTCATATAGTAGAAGTTGGGGTTGCAGGGGTACACATAATTTTCTCATTTCTGCCCAAACACACATCGATTGTGGGTACTCGTTAGAACCGCCTCAGCGCTGAGGCGGTTCTAACGAGTTCCCACTATCTATGTTTTGAGGTGAAATATGAAAATGTCAGATTTTTTTTTTATCTGAAAACTTTCATTTTGGTGGTAGAAGTTTAATATATTTGAATATGGGTATTTTCTTCATGGGTCAGAGGCTTTGCTAGGTCCACATGCCCGAAAGAAGCATTTTCGCTTGTAAAGGCTCACACACAATCTTCACTCCGGTCAGATTCATTTGAACAAAATGAGGTTAGACAGTAGCATGAATACTGTGAAAAATGGTAAGAGCCTTTATGTTGTGCTTTCTGTCACATGGAGTTACTGTGTAGTTTTCTCGCACCAATACAAAAAAAAAAAAAATGACGGATTGAAACGGCATGTTAGATCAATACAATTAAGGAAAAGTACTGCAATTAACAGGAAAAACACACGTTCTAAACATTACCCAAGATGCTAAACTATGAAAGTTGATACTTGCCTTCCTATAGTTTTTACTTTTGGGGTATTTTTTCTGATATGAATCTATCTACAGGAAAATATACTCAAATACAAAAGCTGCCTTCCTCCAGCGACTGAAGGGGTTTTATTATAAATCATTACGAAAACACGCCTTTACGGATACATTGTAAACTTTACTCCCAAGACAACGAGAATATTTCTGCTCAAAATATAGATTGTGGGTAGATGTTAGAACCGCCACGATGAGGCGGTTCTAACGAGTACCCACAATCTTTATTTCAGAGCAGAAATAAGAAAAAATCGGTTTACCCATGTAAACCCCAGTTTTATTATACAAAAGTAGGGTTCAAGGGTTCGAAATTATATAGACGTGTTTACGTGATGAGTACCTTTTTGTTGTGTATACCATAAAGGTCTGAATCCGGTTTAATTACAATACCTAGTACTTCAAGAAAATAAACTGTAGTCAGTTTATCTATTAAAAAGTTGCACTTTGTGTTTTAAATTTTATATGTAAAATTGGCTTTCATGATTGTGATGATGTCGCCCTTTTCAGTCTACATGGTCTATGTAATTCTGCAAAATCACTATACAAACAATACAGAACACTAGTGATTATTTTAAACATGTTCAGCTCAGTTTATAACATCCATACTCACACACGTTCTCACTACTTGCATACGGATATGATGATAGCATAGTCAGGTTTAGTCACACAGTAATCGAACCGGTGCCTCTAGCATTAGAGGCAAGTGCACCAACCACTGAGCTATCGCGCCACATTACTAATGGCCTCTTTTATTATGTTCCTTCTTTCCGAAAGAAGGGTTAGGCAGTTATGAAATTAAATCATTATCACAAAAGCTGATGTCATTCTGCAATATGTTTCTTCGTAAGTGTGAACTTTATGACTTGACAATGTGAAGTTTTTTTTTTAAATAATTCCCAGGTCTGCATTTTCCAGTCGTATATACATATGGTCGATTGTTTATTGATCAAAAAGCATGTGTCAAAGTACAATCAATAGAAAACTTACAGCAACATTCCTCCAGTTTACTGTATTTCAGAATTTATGCAAATATTTATTGGAAAAAGGAAACAGATAACGTGTATTTATATTAATGTCTCGCACTGCAGCTTATCGATTTTCATCTCGGCGCGACACATCACGAAAACACACCTATATAATATATCATCTTGGGGATAACATTAACAGGCGTATCACGTCTGGTCAGAGTTGACGCTTGGCATCTCTTATGAACTGACGACAAGATATCATTAACAAATTAAATTACACCTCACCATTGTTACATCTGACATCGTATTCTGTTTTGCGGAGGAATCTTCTTGCACTTAAGGAAACGTAACAAAACAGAGCAAAGATAGGATCTGTACATGTTTGATGGCAAAGGCTAACAGAATTATCAATTAAGTTCAAACAGCTTGTGAAAGTTTGGGACACGACAATCACAAATACACTATATGTTATTGTGATAGTTTGTCTTTGTAGGTTTGCACTGCTAATATATTTTTATTTAAGAAATAGATCAGCTCTAACTGTGATTTGTTGAGTAATAAATCACAGTTTGGAGGTCAGTTGTATCGTAGATCAAATCACGAGCGCGTGGCGCGCGTCATTTGTCTACTTACAACTGACCGACAAACTGTGATTTATTACTCAACAAATCACAGCCTAGAGCTGATCTATTTCGATTCTAACACGCTGAAGATCGGCAAGAATGTTGTTGTTTCCTTCAAAATCTCACAACCTTTCGCCATTGTTAGAATAAATCCCGCTAAAATTATCGACTGAAACACATGCATTTATATCCTTTTCTAACGTTTTCGATGTGAGAAAATGGCATTACACCGTCTAACGTCAAGGAAATCGACTAGTGACGTCATAAATTTGCAGATTTTAATGACGTCACCTGTCACGCTCTTCCGAGTTGTGATTTGTTGCAGAATAAAACTCAGTTATTTTCCATTGCCTATATGGGCGCGCTGTGTTAGAATTATGATTTTGTAGGAAACAAACTGTCCGTTTGGCTTTCTGCTTGAGACGATTTTTTACGGTGATGTTGTTTTATGTTTGTGCTTCTTTCCCTTTGGTGTCTTGGATGGGAGGTGTAAGGTATCTGTATCGATTCCTTATCACTCCCTTCATGTCTGTTTTCAATGTGCGCACGTATCCGAAGATGCATTTTTGCTTGCCGTGCATCAAGTATAAAAGGTAACCCCGCCTTCTTACTATACAGATGGGCTCACTGGAGAATATACTGAACAGGCTAACTTATCGATGCATCACTACAGAGATGGAATACATTTAGCCAAATACTCAAGAAATAAATAGACATCCATCCTCTTTTAAATATACACCTAAACTCGGTAAGTTATTGTACATCTTAACGTAATGTAGTCATACATGTATATCTTTGACGCCCAAATTATAACAATATGTACACATAAGCTCTTTTATATTTTTGATATATTTCACAATTATAATGTTCAAACAATATTTTTTGTTGTTCTATTTTTGTTTATTTTCAGAACTTCATCAAAATCGATAGGTCTATATTAATAGTATTCATCATCATCATACGCCCTAGGTCCCCGCTGCTGTAAGAGGGCGATCAACCTGGCGAGGTCGTCGGGTTCAAGACTGTCGTAGTCGATGTTCAAGTCATCATAAGGTTGACCATACATGAATTTGTCGATCGGGCTGTACTCAACATCGTCGTATAACTTTGGTTCAATGGTTTGCTGCAATAAAAATCAAAATATGTCATTGTATTACATAACAGATCTAGGGCTGAGTGCATAATGCAGACATAAACCCACCATCACGAAAACACGCCTATGTAATTTTGACCCCCTCGAACCCCACTTTAATATTGAAAACTGGGGTTTGTAGGGGTAAACCTTATTTTTCTTATTTCTGCTCTAAAATATAGATTGTAGTTACTCGTTAGAACCGCCTCATCTAGAACCGCCTCGATGAGGCGGTTCGAACGAATGCCCGCAATCTATATTTTGAGCAGAAATAAAAAAAAAATCACAATTTTTTCATTGTAAAATTTTCTTTTTTTCGGCGATAAAGGTGGCAATGTATTTGTATAGGCGTGTTCTCGTAATGGTAAACCTACGCCAGGCATACGCCCGTCGTAAAATTTTCGCAGACATTTACGCGGTGTGCATAAACGAGACGTGTCGCAAACATAGTCGTAATCTCAGTCATAAAGTCACGTCTACAAGGCAGCAGACTTAACTGTAGCGTCACCGGCCCCGATAGCTCAGTTGGTAGAGTGTCCGCTCCGGGGAACGGAAGGTCATGGGTTCGATCCCCGGCCGCGACATACCAAAGTCGTTAAAAATGGTACTAGCTGCTCCTCGCTCGGCACTCAGATTTACGGGGTAGAGCTAGGACTGGTCGACCAGGATAATGTGGTTGATGAAACGCAAGTACCAATTCAAGCTCCGACTCAAATTAGCTTTTGGTGCACCCGAAATGTCTTTTTCATCGGATGCAGCCTCATAGGATGTAGAAGCTTTTGCCGATGATAGGGTGTGTTCGGTGACAACTTCGTATGTTTCATCCAACCCCTCCACAGTTGATTCCCGTCCAGTGGAAATGCCATCTAAGTCAGATGATGACAGGCCAACTATATCAAGGAGTAGTTCTGAAAACGGCCCTTCTGGTGGCTTTGGACCCCCGCCAGTTTAAGGATATTTTCTGCTAGAATAATCTTTTTTAGATCGGGATAGTACATAGATCCTTCTTCCATTTGTGTTTGAGTTCATCTATTATCATTTGTTGCTTTGCACTAGAATTTACAGCACATTATATTGCCTCCCATTTTTTCTTTTTCAATTTTGATGTGGACACAATCTACTAAACTTTGATTTGATTATCTTATAGCGGACCAACAGTCTGAAAATTTCATTTTCTTCAAAAATTCTTTTATTTTGCAGACAACTTCCCAGAACATGCAGAGCAGATGTGTTGTACAAAATTTTCATACGTAAAATACTTGAAACATGTGCATCGTGTGTACCAGGCAGAAACAAGAGCTGTTACTATAGGTGACCAATGCCCCCCGTGGGAGCCAATTTCTGAGTTTTTGCAAAATTTCAAGGGGAGATAATTCAGCCACAAATGACAACAGAGTTATGGCCCTTGGTCAGAATGTAGCCCCTGTGATGGTAAATAAGTGTGTGAAGTTACATGGCTCTAGCAAATACTTTTGAAGTTATGATCAAGGTTAAAGTTTTTGTGACGGACAGACAGACAAACAAATAAACAAACAAACAGACAGACAGACAGGGCAAATACTATATGCCCCAGATTCGGAGTGGGGGGCATAACAAATCATTCCGCACATGAAATACATCATCGTATTATTATTGCTATACGTCAGTCTTACAACAGGCTTACTTCGATCGCAGCTAAGTTCTGCCTATGCCCGCTTCATGCACTGCACCAGTTTTGAAGACAGTAGTTCGCTGGACTTAGTTACGCTTACGTCAAAGGAAACTATGCCTGCTTTATTCACTGGGGCCCTGGTGTATAAGCGAATGCTGGGCTGATACAATATATAAACGCAGTTGTGTTTCGCTTCTTGTTGCATGCTGGTCAAATCTACATGGGTTTTGTCGTCTGAAGATTGTTTTAATTAGCTTTTTCAAAAAAACATTTCAGGTCCAAACAGTTTGGATCCAGGTCAGGCCCCTAGCCTCATTACGATTACACACCCGTGTGCGTAGTGCATGCTTTCATACATCCAAAATGGCTACTTTTCTGGAGCAAATTTGTGATATTTTTCTCATTTATACACCGAACATAGATTCTTGGTGATTGATAGAACCGCCTCATTGAGGTGGTCTAACAAGTACCCACAACCTATTTATTGCTGCAGAAATAAGGAAAAAATAATATACACTCCCGTAAACCTCAGTTTTTTAACATAAAGTACTTATAGGTTATTGACCTTATATTGTGAAATATTCGGCACGAGTTCATATGGCGAAGGACGCACGAGCCTGCGAGTGCGTCTTCGCCATATGAACGAGTGCCGAATATTTCACAATATGAAGTCAATAACCTTTTTATTATATACCCAAAACTTGAACTGTCTACTAGAATTCAGCATTTCCTGGTATAGAAATCTGAACGTAAAATCAGATTATATATCTTAAGTTGTTTGAAATGTAAAACAATGAAGGTCGTTAAGTGTCTCCATACACGTTGAAAACCACGCCCAATGGCGCCAAAGCGGAGACGACGTTAACGTTGGTGGATGTGACGTCATTAAAAACATTGACGTTTTCAAAAGCAGGACGCCATATTTTCCGAAGCGTCGGTTATATTTCTTTCTAAATACTCCTGATTGCTTAGAAGAAAGTATTGAAAATTTAAACAGATTGCAGGTAGGTCATATTGAACATCATAAAATGAGCTTTATGCACTTTGTCAGAACCTATATTCGTTTTGTTTTGCGTTCTTTCTGTCGATGCGTAAAACAAGATGGCTGTTGATGTTTTATCTTGAATTACATAGATTTGAAAGTAGTCCTGTTATGCACGAGACTGCTTATCTCCGGGCAATATGAACTTAACTACGGGCAATATGGAAAAATATTGACCGGTAACTTCTGTACAAAGCAAACGGGACATTTTCTGGGTATATAATAAATCATCATAGTGCAGATTATATTTTCTGGTCCTTTGGGATCATTGAGTTCATTTGGTATCATTTTGAAAATAGAGTTATGCTTAAGACGGTGTTGAGGGACTGGCCGGTGTTGCATATTTCAGTACTGGTCATGAACAGACTCAATAAAACCGAGTCTACTATTTTCGTTTATTAGGTGTATTCCTTGCTTCCAAAGGATATAACTTCAGAACTTTTTAGGGGATTTCATTTGACGAACATATGACCGCGATGTGATCTGCATCACGAAAATATGCCTGTATAATTATGACCCCCTTGAACCCCACTTTTATATAGTAAAACTGGGGTTTAGATGTGATCTGCATCACGAAAATATGCCTATATAATTATGACCCCTTTGAACCCCACTTTTGTATAGTAAAACTGGGGTTTAGAGGGGTAAACCTTATTTTCTTATATTTTTTGCTGTAAAATATAGATTGTAGGTACTCGTTAGAACCGCCTCATAGGTACTCGTTAGAACCGCCTCGATGAGGCGGTTCTAACGTGTATCCACAATCCATATTTTGAGCAGAAGGAAGAAAAATATCACACTTTTTTCTCTTAAACTTTTCGTTTTTAGAGAAAAAATTTACAATGTATTTGTATAGGCGTGTTTTCAAAATCTGGTTCCAAACGTTTTGAAAAAGGTTATCAGCAGGCGAAAAAAGTCGCCACTAGCGTTGAAAGAGGTAATGCGTGCCTATGCCCGGCATCCCTCATAAAAATATTTGTAAACAGTGCAGTATCTGATAAGACCCCAAATTACTAGGCATATTATTTTGGCTACACTGTTTAACCCTTAGTTTGCCAACGGGCCCTTTTTGGGCCCACCGTTGTACCTCTTTGAGTGCCAACGGGCCCGTTTTGGGCCCATTTTGGAAGGAAGATTTCTCGTAGATTTCAAAGAGAGAGATGGCTATATTTGATAGATTTCTGAAGATAAAACATTCTAATATTAAGTTCTTGTGTTCGTTTTATCGCACACACACCGAGATGATTACTATTTCCGAGGAATGACACATACCCTATGCTATATTTTTCTTTTGTTTTCCCGCTTGTTGTCAAGTAACGTCATCGTTTGACGTACGGCGGCAAAATGAACGCTAACGTCGCGTTATTTAGCGGGTGGTTGTTTCAAAAGTGCGTAAAGAAAAGGCGAACCAGTTATATGGCAAAAGTATTTATTTTCTATCGGCTAGATGCTTTGTCATGGGAACAAAATGACATTACATAGATAAAGATTTAATTAGTACCTGCAATATTCGCTTCGTTTCTAATTCGTCCGTAATAAAGCCAAAACGGCTTACGAAACACTGAGGTATTTTTATATTTGTCCGTGCTTTTTAGCTTAGCGCTTTTTTAAAACTTTACTTTGATAGTCAATGCTTCTCATATCGTTCAATTCTCCAAACTTTGAATCATGCTTTCTGAACCAAAACAGTGTTTTATTGTTCTGAGCCTTCATATTCATCTTCAGCACAACTAACAAGTTTTTTTTTTTATTTTTAGTTTTTTCATATCTCAAAAACGGACATTTTTTAGATGAAAATTTGTGATAGTCTTTTTATTTTTTTTTACAACAAACGTACATGTAAGGTGCTCATTAGAACTGTCCATTGAACCTACAACCAATGACTTGGAGCAGAAATAGAGATATTAACCGTTGGCGTTTGGATCGGTTTTTGGAGCGTAGCTGTTGCAGCGTAGCTCCAGTGAGATGAGAAGTGATTTCGGCACTACTTTCGGTGTTAATGCATATGACCTGAGAATATAGTACCCCGTGTTATCGTAGTAGATTATTACGCCATGCGGTATCTTCTTATAGACTGCTTCACAGACCACCTATTTCAAACGGAATAGATGAATATTTTTAATAGATGGACTGTGTAGCAGTCTAATCGTTTTATAGTTCAGTTCATATAACCCAGTTTACAGCCCATTTGTACCATAAAATCCCAATCCTGGCAACTTGCAAACAGGACAAACCCAGATCAGATACCACACAACGCGGAGTCTCATTATGCCCTTCACTGCATACTTACAAAAAAGGTTCAGCCATTTTTTGCCAAATATTTCGTGGAAGCCACAACCTGACATCCCTGATTTTAAAATGAACTCATCCCATACTGTTATAAGGTGTTGAGGATTCCATTCGTTTAAAATGGGTTAAAAGTACGCAGTGTGGGTCGATAATGTATTACCAAAATAAGACAGAGTTTGGACAGGTGCACGTCAAGGCTTATATTGAAAGGAGTAAATTTTGCAGTTTAGGCACAGATGAGACGCCACTTGTTGTAGCGTCTGATTTGGGTCTGCTATGTTTGTCCCTAAAAAGGCTGCTAGACATACTCAGAGTATGGGTTAATGTGTGTGTGGGGGGGGGGGGGGGGGGGTGTTACTTTTTTAAAGCGACCTGTCTGCGTCCTAGGCACGTGACCATAAATAAAGCAAATTTTCAGCTCAGACGCAAGTTCGATACCTGCCGGGTTCGGCAACATTCTTTCCAGGAGATTGATCGTGAAATCTCTATCCCTTTCGCTGATCCAAGAAGGGCAGTTGTTGGTTTCCGGTAAAAGACTGTGTACTGTGCTGTATTGACAATATCTAACCAAAGAAATTGCCTTAATGCCAGATCATTTCATAAATGGCCTCGTCGAGGCAATTTATTTTTATATAATAATAACGGAGTATAATGTCTAAACCTCTTCAAATATTCCTATGGATTGATATTGACAATAACTAACCCAAGAAGACGGGCCTCCGTGGCCTAATGGATAAGAGCGCTGACTCTTAGTCATTAGGTCTCTCACCGCCGTGGGTTCGAGCCTCGCTCGGGTCACGTGTGAGACGCCAAGTTCTGCAACGGAAGGTCAGGTGGTTTTTCTCCGGGTACTCCGGTTTTCGCCCACCTATGATTAACGATCGGCTCGATATGAGTGAAATAATCTTGAAAGGGCCGTAAAACCCAAACCAAAAAAAAAAAAAAACTAACCCAAGAAACTGTCGTATGCAAGATCACTTCATAAATGGCCCCACCGATGCAATATATATTTAGAAAAATGTTAACAGAGTATAATGTTCAAACCTCTCTGAATATTCCGATCATTTTTGGCATTCGGGTTGATATTGACAATACCTAACCCGTGAGGCTGTTTTATGCAAGATTACTTTATGAATGGCCTCGCCGAGGCAAAATAATATAAAAAATGAATAGAGAGTATAACATCTAAACCCGGCTTTGATCATTTTCGGCATACAGGTTGATATTGACAATACATAACCCGCAAAATTGTCTTATGCCAAATTACTTTACAAACGGCCTCGCCTAGGCAAACTGAAAAATTATTTCGAAGTGTAACTTCTAATCTACTTGGAATATTTTTGACAACTGTTAGCATGCAGAGAGATAATGTACAGATCTAACCAACGCGATTCCTGAATGCCCAATTTCTTTATTTTAGCCTCGGCAAGGTAACAAATTCACCCACTGACACGGTCTTATAACTTTCAACCCGACGGGTATATTTTTATCATGTTTTGCATGCAGATGTAAATTGACAAGATCAAGCTAATGGTATTGTCTAATGCCAGATAGCTTTATAAACAGCCTCACCGAGACAATTTTTAAAGACTGATTGCGGATGTATAACTTATAAACTGCTGGGAAAAGTATGATAATTTTTCACAATCAAGTCGTAACCAAGAAGAATGTCTAATGCAAGATAAATAACCTCCCAAAGGTAATTTTTCAAAAACTGATTCCATAAAATAACTTTAAAGCCGCCAAACAATTGCGCAAGCCGCAGTTATTGCACGAACTATAGCTCAGCAGAAATCTTCAAGTAAACTGTTGAACTGCATGGTTGCTGTATTGCTCAAAAACATTGATTGTGGGTCCTTGATAAAACTGCCTCGCCAATCAAGTCCCCGCAATCAATGTTTTGAGCAAAGATAAGAAAATATCACAATTTTGTATCTTAAAATTTCCATTTTTTTTTTTTTTTTGCCAAAAAAAAATGACAATGTATTTGTACAGGCGTGTTTTCGTGATGGTTGTTGCGGGGTCTACACCTTAGCGTGAGTTAATTTCAATATTGGTCTTGTTGCTTTAACACGACTTCTGGCCCAGAATAGCTTCAAACAGCTATGTTCATTGGATCAATATGAGCCTGAATTAAAATACCAATCAGACGCTAAATCAAATTATCCGCCAAGCTACGCTCCATCAGCACTCTCAGTGCTTTGATTATCTGTTCTTCCACGACAGGGCCTGCATGTATCGGATCCTCCGGTTTGACATCCCACTATATATATAAGATGAATTCAAATGCACACGCACCAATAAAAAGAACTTCGACAAAAGTTACAAGAAATACTGGGCATCATTAACGATATTCGTAAAATACCCGCAAAAGAAGCGTTTAAGAGTTGTTTGTTTGTACTGGAGTTAAACGGCCCCGTCAACGTTATTTAAGGTCATTTTAGCCGGGCATTTTATCTATCCACACTTCCTGGGCAGGCTTATATATATGAAAGGGTTAACCAGTACAGTGAAAATTCTTTCGCCGGAAACTGACAACTGCCCTTCTTGAATCAGCGGATGGGAGAAAATGACCGTAGAAAAGATTTCATGATCAAGTCTCTATGAAGGAATGTTGCGGACCCCGGCAGGTATCGAACCCGCGCCCGCCTGATCAGCAGAAAGACGCGCATCCGACTGAGCTACCGAGGCCTGCCGAAACATTTAAGAGCCCATACGCAAACGCGTTTGGTAGGATGGATGCAGGGCCCTTCGCGAAGTTTTCTTTCTTGTATTTAGAGCTGTGGAAGACACGTATTGCTTGTTTCGAAGTTTGACAGCCTCAGAATTTCCCGCAACTTCTCGCTCTGTCAATTGAATATTTTGTCAGGTCGTTTGTTCAAGAAGAATGCATGGACAGAGGTCAAGAACACGATACGAGTGTCAGAGCTGCAGAAGGGGCCTACACATCCACTGCCGACAAAACCATGATTGTGTTTTTAATAATGAATTGCATTTTATGGCATAGTCTATACACTTCTATGTTCCACTTTATAAAGGAAAAGTGGAGATGACAAGGGTTTACATTACTTTTCTTATTTTTGCTTACGAACATAGGTAGTAGGTACTCGATAGAGCCACCTCAAATTTTATTAGACAGTTCGAACGACGGAATGGATGCAAGCGTTAGTACCAAATAACTGAGGCAGTTCGAGCGAGCAACAAAAATCCGTTGGTACCACATCATTGGTGTAGTGCGACGGAGCTCCAGGAGTCTATACACTCTATGATACAGCATCAATGAGGCAGTTCGAATGAGCAACAATAGTCTATGTATTCGTTACATGTAATACCGCATCAGCGAGGCGTTTCGAAAAGCACCTAAAATTTATGTCCCTTCAGTACCGCGTCATTGAGGTAGTTGGAACTAGTATCATGAACTAGCACCAATGAGTATATGGAATCATTTATTAGTACCGTATCAATGAGACAGTTCGAACGGGCATCAACAATTTATGCACCCGTTAGTTCCGCATTTATGAGTCATTTCGAATGAGCACAAAGAGACTGTGTACACACTCATTAGTACCGAATGAATGAGACAGTTCGAACGAGCATCAAACAATTTATGCACTCGTGAGTTCCGCATTAATGATACAGTCCGAACGAGCACCAGCAATAAATTCATGCTCTCGCTAGTACCGAATCACTGAGGCAGTTCGAAGGAGCACAAATAATCCATGCACTCGTTGGCACCACAGTTGATGCAGTTCGAAGGAGCATCAAGCGTATAGGCACTCATTAGTGGTACATCAATGAGGCAGTTCGAACGAGCATCATGAATCTATGTTATCTTGTAAACTTCTTGGACGAAATATGCAGTGTCATCCTGAATTAAAATTATATATTTGTTTGAGGTTTAACGTCCCCGTCAACACTATACAGGTCATTTTTAAGACGATGCTACCAATGTTATGGGACTTATACTCAACATTGGGATAAAAAGACATCTCAAGCCCTGTAAACCAATGAAACCAAAAGGGTTTATATGCACGGACGGTCAGATTCGGACAACTTCGCCAGGGCAGGCTTTGACCCCAGTATTCATGTGCGGTCGGTTTCAGCTTTGCGTGGAAGCATCATGTAGCCCAATCTATTTCTTCGAGCCCCGATGGCACTGAAGACAAACAAAATGTGTGGGAGAACCTCCCAAATAGCAGTACTAAATGTTTCCGTTCATCGATCATATATATGCGATTTGCGTGCAGTGAGAAAAAATATTGAAATATATAGGCTCTTACTTTAGTATCGTTCGACTCATGTTTATCCGTATGAAATGGTCTTTGGTGCACACGATGCGACACCTTATATTGTTTCATTTTCTTATTTTATTTCGCTATTTAGGATAACCCCTCTTTACATTTTATGCCTAGAGAGTTTGGCTAGAGATTTTGCGAGTGAGTAAGTGTGTTTGAGTATTAGGTCCCACCAACAGCTAAGGTCATACGGGGGCGGGACAGAAACTCAGAAAGTCTAGAGAAGCCCGGGATCGAACCCACGACCCCTGCTTTATGTGGCGCGTAGCATATCCACTTCTAGTAGATATTTCGTTGATTCCTAATTTCACTCAACATTTCTGAAACTCAGAAAAGGACAAATTGAATTTTTCGCTAATTTATATCGATGTAAACAAATAAGATCTCAAAATAAAAAGCTTAAAGAATGCCTTTGGAAACAAAGAACACATAGCGCCGGCTTGAGTGGTATTTGGTTTTCAATGTAACCAGGATGGGCTCAATGATGCCAAAGGAAAAGAAAATATAATCTGCACTATGAACCTTCGCTGCCTTTCTTTTCACGTTAACCGTGACATTTTTTTCTTGACAACCTTCAAATTGTCCAGCAGAAAGAACAGGCGTGCTTCGTTTTTTTTTTTTTTTTTTTTTTGTTTGTTTTGTTTTGTATTGTTTTTTTGGTTTTACGGCCCTTTCAAGATTAATTCACTCATATCGAGCCGATCGTTAATCAGAGGTGGGCGAAAACCGGAGTATCCGGAGAAAAACCACCTGGCCTTTCGTTGCAGAACTTGGCTCGAACCACAGCGGCGAGAGACCTAATGATCAAGAGTCAGCGCTCTTAACCACTAGGCAACGGAGGCCCTTCGTGTTTCGTTTTTACATTATCATTTGAGCCAACGCACGAAAACCTGGACTGTGCACCCAACAGTGACGCAGATCTTATAGGCCAAATCTGACCTGAATCATCGCTGTCCGACACATAGAAACTTTCTATACAACGCAAAGGCTGAGCTGAGTCTTCGCTGGTCATCGTGACAATTCTGTTTTGTTATATGGTGACAAAATGGAGAAAAAAATCATTACCAGATTCGACAGTCACTTCGAACTCGATACGATTGTTCAAAGGCATGCAAGGTCTGAATAAATTTCAGATTTGAGAAGGACATTCATTCTTTTCTCCATTGTGGCTAGGAACTGATTCCGTAGATACCAATGAGAAAGTCCGTTGCTACGCAGATGGTGTATATAATATTCTGTGGTCCTCTGTTTCGAAAAGAAGTCGGTCAGGAGTGCGCTTCATTTGCTTACCTCCGAAATTATCTCAAATACCTAGTAATGTGAACAATTGATAGGCCAAGGGGAAAATCCATTCATCTATGTGCGCCTGATAGGTCAACATAAAGAATATAATAATTATTAATGCGACAAACAATGAATGAAACAAACAACTCAGCAAAAAGCTATTGTCTCAAGTGCAGCAGTTTATTTCTTTATTCCTTTCTTTCTTACTTCATTATGATAAGTCTGTTTTCTTATTTTCCATTTTTCACAATAGCAAACATTGTTTTGTCGTGTTCAAACCCTAAGAAAAAGAAGGACAGCATCCAAAGACTCAGTGATGTGAAGTGCGTTTGGTCTCTCAAAACAGGTGTACAAAGCACTGCCATACCATTCGTTACGTGATACGTAATGGGAAAATAATTCTTGAATAATCCATAATAGAAGTGCAAGATATCTATGCAAAACGCCGGATACTTTTTGAAAGACCCCGCGGGAAATAAATGAACGTCATCTGGATAACGTCGCGTTCAGTTTGGTTCCACTGACGTTGCTAAGACTGATATACAAGACGCAGTGCAACGTTGTACGTTTGGCACTTTCCAGTAAATGACGTGGGCACTCAAAAGGTTAAAAGGGGTATGGGCGAATGGTAACATCTTCAGGGGAGGCAACTCCTGCAAAAGTATTTTTGTCTCCCATGTCAACAGGATCATTTCTTAAAGGAAAGAATTCCTTCCTTTCAGAGTAAAATAGAAGTAGAGACAATTATCTGGAATCGATACAATTAACCTACAGCTCCCCTTTTTCAGTGGGACATGACTTATAGAAAAGCGAACAGAAAGTCACAAAAGTTGTCTCCCTTTGAAAAATGGCGGAACATGTGCTAGATATTCCCATTCCGCTTAAATTGGAAAAGGATTTGCCAAAACCTATAAAAGTGAAGCTACTATTTGTCTAATATGTCTTTTCAGGCATGAGTGTGTTGGAATGGCTGTGGTTTTTTGCTTCCTTTTCCCGAGTAACATTTCGCACCATCAAGTGAACAAGTTCACATTACGAGAACACACTTATACAAATATATTGTAACCTTTATCGCCGAAAAAATGAAAATTTTAAGGTGAAAAATGTGATATTTTTCTTATTTCTCCTCAAAATATAGATTGTGGGAACTTGCTAGAACCGACTCATTGAGGCGTTTCTAACGAGTACCCAGAATCTATATTTTAGAGCAGAAATAAGAAAAAATGAAGTTTACCCCTGTAAACCCCAGTTTTGCTATATGAAAGTGGGGTTGAATGGGGTCAATGTTATATAGGTGTGTTTTCATGATGATTAAATGCTCACCCATTAAAGCTATACCCGGAGCACGCACATTGTCGACTTTGCGCACAGACTGATCAGCATATGCGTTGTTCATCACGAAATCACGCCTATATATTTTTGACCCCATTGAACCCGACTTTATACAGTAAAACTGGGATTTACAGAGGTAAACCTTACTTGTCTTATTTCTGCCCTAAAATATAGGTTGTTGATACTCGTTAGAACCGTCTCTAACGAGAACCCACAATCTATAAATTGAGCAGAAATAAGAATATCACAAATTTACTTCTTAACATATTCGTTTTTTTTTCGGTGGTAAAATTTACAATGTAGTTGTACAGGCGTGTTTTCGTAATGTCACACGAGCCTTTCGTAGCCGTACATCCTCTGCTGTCCAAAGAACAATACCATCACGAAAACACGCCTATATACATTGTAATGTTGACCACCTTTAACGCCACTTTATATTGTAAAATCGATCGTAAAATATCGCCCTGCAATTCATCATAGTGTGAGTTGAACTTTCTAGTCCTTTGGGAATCATTGATTTTACTGCAGAATTCACACAGTTGGTGTTAAGGGAATGTGTGGCGGCCGTAAAAGGTCTCCCTGCCACTATCATAGAGTGGGTTGTATTTTCGAGTCCTTTGGGATCATTGATTGCACTGCGGAATTCAGAAAATTTGAGGGTCGCTTATGAGACCTAACTGGCCGGAACTAGCTAGACTGGCCCAGAAAACTCATGTACACTCCATTGTTTTCAGTTCTGTGCTGTATTCCTTGCTTTCAAAGGATTGCCCCTTTTTCAGAACATTTAACTCCATCACAGCTGGTGTTAAGGGAATGTGTGGCGGCCGTAAAATGTCTCCCTGCCCTTCATCATAGTGTGGGTTGTATTTTTCTTGCACACCAGACAAGGAAATCCGTGATTTTACCCTGGGATAGAAATTTATGTTCTTACCCTGGTGTTCCGACCCCAAATCGAATATAATCGCGTGTTTGATAAATGCACTGGTTGATTACAACCTCATGCGCAGTGTCGTCATGCGTGACGTCACTAAACATTCCTGTTGTGTCATCACAAAATGGCGGACGTCGGTAACCGAAGTGACAGCAGCATTAAAAATTCGCAATAGAAATGGAAGGTATGCAAGAAAAAGAATCCTATATGGGTGTGAGGGGTGGATAGAAAAATCCGTCCCTCGGGATCACTGTCCGGCATCACTCGGCAAGCCTCGTGATGCCGGACAGTGACCCTCGGGACGGATTTTTCCATCCACCCCTCACACCCATATAAGATTCTTATATTCTAGTCCTTTGGGATTATTGATTTCGCTCTGGAACTCAGGAAATTTGAGGGTCATGATGAGGCATAACTGGCCGAAACAAGCTAGTCTTGCCCTGACAAATATTGTACACTCCGTATAGTTTTCAGGTCTGTGCTGTATTCCTTGCTTTCAAAGGATTACCCCTTATCAGAACATTTACAGCGGTAAATCTTATTGTTCTTATTAATGTTCAATATTTTGAACAGAAATAAAAAAATATCATATATCATCTCAAAATTTTCAGTTTTTCTGCGTTAGTATTTACAATGCATTTGTACAGGTGTGTTTCGAACGAGTACCCGTACCCGCACCTATGTTTTAGAACAAAAATAAGAAAAAAATAATGTTTACCCCACGTAAACCACAGTTTGCTCTGTATAAAGTAGGGTGTAGAGGGCTATTCATTACAAGGCCTTGTTAAAGTGATGACACACGCTTCCTTCATGTTTTGTTATTCTCGTGCTCAAGTATTAGTACAGTCGCCCTTAACGACACTGGCCTCCTCTGGTACAAGGTAGGGGTGGTACGAGCAACTTAAGCGCCAAGTCAAGAAACGGGACTGTAATGTCTTTCCGATAAAGGTTTGTTGTATGTCCTCATTAGCATCTCTTCATATAAACGATTGTAATGAGAACACTTGTCAGATAATTGTCATAATGAATTCAACTGTAGTCATGTAAGTAATATTGTCCAAGTTATTTGATGCAGTTTTCCCACCAAAACGTGTAATAACAGCATGCATCAGGAGATGAAGTTAATACACTTTGAGCCTCCGTTCATCCCCCGGCCAGTCGGGGCTTGGAGGCGTATATTGGGCTGCATGTTGCATCCATGCAGAGCTGAATCCGACCGCGCATGATAACTGGTAAACCACTTAGGAGGTCTTAGCCTGCCCAGGAAAAGTGCTGCGAGTCGGACCGTCCATGCATATTAACTTTATTGGTTTCATTGGGCGGCAAGGCTTGAGGTGTCTTTTCGTCTCAATATCGGGTAAATGCCCCACAAAATAGAAATGACCCAAATAGTATTGACGGCGACGTTAAACCTGAATTTAAACAAACAAATAAGCCTGCGTTCAAATCCTTTCAAGAATGAACATAAATGCATGTGGTTGTATATTTGTATGTATGTATTTCTACGAAAAAAATACATTTAAGTAATTGTGAAATAAAATAAGAAAAAATCAAAGTATTTTGTCTTAAATATGTTGACATCAGGAATGAAGGGAAACATACAAAAACAGAGTCTCCAACACGAAAACACGCCTATATATTTTTGACCCATCGAACCCCACGTTTATGTATAAAACTAGGGTGTGCAGCGGTAAACCTTATTTTCTTATTTCAGCTCTTAAATATAGATTGTTGGTACGAGTAGGCGGTTCTAACGAGTATCCACAATCCATATTTTGAGTAGAAATAAGAAAAATATCACATTTTTTCATCTTAAAATTTTCATGTTTTCGGCGATAAGGGTAACAATGTATTTGTATAGGCGTCGTTTTGGTATGTCAAAAACGCGTTTGAATCAGCCACTGATGTTCAAGCCATCGACGTTTTGTTCCACACATCCAAACTGAATTGCGTTAAGAAAACCCCTAACTTAACAACCACAATCTAGATTCCTTGTTTTTGGTTGGTTTTCAATTCCGTAGATTCAATTAAAAATGGTACTTACTTTTAAGATTTTGTCAGTTCCTGGGACAACACTAGCAGTATTTGGAATATTTTTAAGGTTCATTTCGTCGGCAAACGGGGAGGTCTTCCAATAGTAATCAGGAGGTCCATTGGAGAAACAGTAGCTGTCCTTCATGATCTCGTCGCCATCCACATAGTACATGATGTAGAAATTGCACATCTCGTCATTCTGAGTGCTCCTACAATCAATGATCCATTACAGTAAACAACTTTATTTTGTGGCATACCATTTTATCGTTGCGCCCCGACCCATAGATTCTGCTGCATGATGCTTCCAAGCAGAGCTGAAACTGACCACAAATGAGTACTGGGGACCGCTTAGAAGGACTAAGCCTGCCCAGGCAAAGTGGAGTGAGTCAGACCGTCCAATGCACATAGAAGTAGAGGCAATGATCAGGAATCGATACAATTAACCCACAGCTCCCATCAGAGACACCAAAGGGAAAGAAACACAAACAAGCCTTTTGGTTTCATTGGGCGGCAGGGTTTGAGATGTTATTTCATCTCTATGTCGAGTAAAAGTCCCATAAAATTGGAAGCAACGTCTCAAAAAGTACCACAATGACCTAAATAGTGTTGGCGGGGACGTTAAACCCCAATTCAAACAAAACAAAACCATTTTTGCGTTGTCACGATCCCGAACACCTTAGTTGCTATAAATTTAGGCGAGTCGCCAAATCAATATAGTGGTTGCTACATTATGCCGACAATTTCGCATCAAGCAACTTATTTTCACTAATATCGCCAAACTATCTCGCATACGACAGTGTCTTATCAGATCTTGTTAGTCTAGTCTGAAACCAATAACTCGTACTTTATATGTAATGTAATGCTAGACAATTTAACATTTAATATAAACAAAACTCGAGCAATAATGCCTTGAACGAGACCAGTGTTTTGCGTGCGTTGGCGAGAAAAGCAGTCGGCATTATATAAATATCATCTTCTGTCTGCAATGCATCATATTCTGTCTTGTAAGACGAGAACATAACCAAAGACGCTATATAATTGCAAACCAATACTCGTCATGCAGCTGTTCTACAGGAGATCATACTATCAAGTTAATAAATCCGGGTAATGAAACCTACATAAATCCGTCCATATATATACATATATCAATGTGAAAATGTAAATTATCATTTTATTTGTTTCAGATGTGCATTGATGTCAATGCTAAGTATAAAATAAATGGCTTTTTTCTGTATTACCTTGATTGATTGTTATTGGTTTAACGACACGTCAATCCTTGTGGGTCATTTTGTGTCGTCTCCCAGCGAAAGGGAAAAGTAGATAGAAGAGACAGTAATGGAAATGAACATGAGGGTCGGGGCAGAAAGAAGAAAATAAATGGAAGTGTGGAGACAGAAGAAATAACAACAGTCCCTTCAACCCTCACCTGCTGCGAAGACAGCAGGCCTTACCCAACTGTAGCCCAATATCAGTTGGACGCCCAAGTGACGCATGGTACATGCCATCAAATTCTGTTCTTAACTTTACAAGCTCGTTAGTGGTCAAAATGTTAATTATTCTAGCCAGTACAGTATCTAATACTTAGGTATTTTGCTGAAAAATGTGAGTAGCTTTTGCAAAAGGAAAAAGCTACTCACATTTTCAGCAAACATGGTACAGTGAAATTCCGCTATTAAGACCGCCTAAAATTAAGACTAATTCTACTCTGAAAAGTAAAAGTAAAACAAAGATCAGGAATCGATACAATTAACTTACTCCACCCATCAAAGACACCAAAGGGAAAGAAACACAAACATTAAGCGACCAGACCAAAATGGAAACCTTAAAAAAGGAAGGCCATAAGGACAGTTACTTTCCCACAAAATGGCCATATGGCCATCCAAAATAAAAAGACACAAGTGATACATACAGTAAGTAACAAACAACAACATTAATAAACCGCCACAGAAGAACCGCCTTGGAACGGTCAGTGGAAAGATTTCCACTGGGGGGCTTAAATCGATTTTACGTGGCCACAATCCTCGCCCTTACTTCCGTCGCGATTTAAACAAATAATTTGTTCAGTCCGCATGAAGGCCTCCTAACTCATCAGTGCAACATCTCCGTGAACACAAAAAATCAAAGAACCACAGAGATGAAACAATGGTGAGGACTCGACAGCAAGAAACCACTGAAATGCTGGAGCAAAAGAAAACCATCAGTTAGACTCCGATGGGTCCGAGCAGAGACAGAGCATCAGGCACCAACCAATATTACCAAGAATTAGATGAAAACCTTATTTAGTATATTTCATTTATTCTTTCATTGCGTTTCGGCATACAGTGTCTTCTGGACAAAGACCACCTTTTGCACTGTTCAAAATGGTCTTTAAGACCACTTTAGAACAGTCCCAAAGGTGGTCTTAATAGAGGAATTTCACTGTAGTATATTTTCAATATTAAATGATCATAGATTTAATGATGCGTTAAGAAACCATATCGTTAGTTTTGAACAACTTTCCTTATCAACCATTTCATATGTGACTGCTCATAAACTTACCCTACATTAACTTGGTGGTTAAGGTCGTTTGTCATAGTGCATCTTGCTGCCTGTAAATAGAATATTATTTAAGAAATAGATCAGCTGTAACTGTGATTTGTTGAGTAATAAATCACAGTTTGGAGGTCAGTTGTACTGTAGATCAAATCACGAGCGCGTAGCGTGCGTGATTTGTCTACTTACAACTGACCGACAAACTGTGATTTATTACACAACAAATCACAAACTAGAGCTGATCTATTTCGATTCTAACAGGCTGAAAATCGGCAATAATGCTGTTGTTTCCTTCAAAATCTCACAACTTTTCGCCATTGTTAGAAGAAATCCAGCTAAAATTATCGACTGAAACACATGCATTTATATCCTTTTCGAACGTTTTCGATGCGAGAAAATGATGTAACACCGTCTAACGACAAGGAAATCGAATAGTGACGTCAATAATTGGCAGTTTTTAATGACGTCACTCTTCACGCTCTTCCTTGTCGTGATGTGTTGTAGAATAAAACACAGTTATTTTCCATTGCCTATATAGGCGCGCCGTGTTAGAATTTCCCTTTGATTTCTTCTACAAACAGTTTTCTAGTGTTTAGGTAGTCGTTCTCTTAACATGTCTGTTTACAGGTAAACAGCTTCGTATATCTCTATTGAGATCTACAAGGGTACGGAAATTCGAGGTTTCATAATGAAAACATGCCTATTCACATAAATTGTAAATTTTACCGGCGAAAAAAAACGAAAGTTTTAAGATTAAGCATGTTATTTTTCTGCTTAAAATATATATTGTGGGTCCCCTTTGAACCTCCTCATCGAGGCGGTTCTAACGAGTACCCGCAATCTATATTTTAGAGAAGAAATAAGAAAAGTAATGTTTACCATGTACACCATAGTTTTACAATTTAACAGTGGTGTTTAAGGGGATCAGAATAATGTAGCCGTGTTTTCGTGATGGCATATTAGGAAAGATGGAAAAGTGGAAATTATGTCTGTTAATGCAAGCATTATTTACGCCATTTTTGTCAGTACATCATCAGGAAAATCAGACCATTATCATTAAAATAAGAACTCAAAAGTAGCTTTTTACCTTAAAAAGAATTAACATTTTTTCACCTCGGTTTCAGGACAGAAAATCCAATTGGCATTTTAGAATGCTTTCTGTTCTGATGAGTATAACATTCAATGAAGTGATAGAACGGTCGCACCATGCAACGAAATTGTGCAGCACATAAGCAGCATCGGTCAGCGCAATTACCAATACCATCGAATATTTGTACCGTATTTCGAGACAATTGTCTATAAAATCAATCGATGGGATATACTTTGACTTTACTGTCCAGAAACATCAGTTTTATAAAAACAAATCTGCGGATGTAATCATATTTTATACACGGAGAAAGCCATCCATCAATTTAAAGAATAATGGTTGGTCGTAGAACCTCAGAGGCATATTTAGTATGACCATTACAGCACTATTGCACTCTAAATGACTTTTATGAAAAATAGAAGTGGAGGCAATGACCAGGAATCGATACAATAAACCCACAGCTCCCATCCGAGACACCAAAGGGAAAGAAACACAAACATGAAACAACAGATCCTAATGCAAACATCAATAGCGGAAAGCCAAAAGGACAGTTACTTTCCCACAAAATGGCCAATAGGCTATCTAAAATAAAAAATGACACACCACAATACTGCAATTAACGTAAGCAATCACCTGAAAACATATGTAAATACATACCAAAATGTCACCTTTTTCGACGATTAAATTCGGAGTTGTAGCATTGTAAAACATCTGAAAAAAATAAAAATAATGTAATGTTAGTTCTGTCTCTTTGCAGTGCAAACTGGTCATAGCTCGAAAACAACCTAGAAACTCTTTAACACTCATAGAATCTGAGTTGAATTTGTTTAATTAAAGCACATTATTGAACAAAACATTAAGACGCGTGTGACGGATGTGGTCGCACTGTAGCTCATTACGTTAACTGGACCATGTAAAGATAACACTTGCATTCGCAGCATTACGCAGCACAACAGTGTGGTAAACAAGGCTATGCATTATGCTTCTCATTACGAGAATACGCCTATATAATTTTGACCCCCTCATTCCCCACTTTTATATAGTAAAACTGGGGTTTAAGGGGGAATATAGTTTTCTTATTTCCGCTCAAAAACATAGATTGTGGGTACTCGATAGAACCGCCTCGTTGAGGCGGTTCTATCGAGTCCCCACAATCTATGTTTTTGAGCAGAAATAAGAAAAATATTACAATATTTCATCTTAAAATTTCTAATTTTTGGCCAAAATATTGGCAATGTATTTGTATAGGCGTGTTTTCGTTGTTGTATTGGCCCTCGGGCGCAGAGTGTGGTGAACCCGTTAAACCCGTGTCATTTAGGTGAGTATAACGAACACCAACAATCTCTATTGAAAAAAAAAGTATGAAATATATCACAAACTGCCATTTGAGCATCGTCATGAGAAAATCTGATTTTCGTCGTTTGTGAGCGACAAAGGCGTATCAGCATTTGCATAAGCAAAGCACATTTTTTTCAGTAACATATCAGCATATTTTCCATATTAACTGATCAATGTTTTGATGATACGTTAACTAACTGCATCGTTTGTTTTGAATAAATGGCCCAAGAAGGATTAGACTTTTCGAATGTATGAATCTCTACAAGCCAATGCCTCTATTAAACTGCAAATTTTCCTGCATTTGTCCACTCCGTATTATTGGCTCGTCACCTATTAGTTTTCCATTCAATAAGGACCCAGTTATGCAAAACTAAATTTGTCGTTTGAACGCATCGTTAACACTTAAATGGCTAAGTATGACATATTCTCATACTTTTGCGGCAATAATGTGGCGTGTGTGTGTGTGTGTTTTTTTTTTTGTTTGTTTTTTTTTGTATTTTCCCACGCTAGTCACTTTCCAAAGTTTTCGATATCGTGCTTGGCTTGAACACAACATTTTGACCACTAACGGGCTCGATAATCTATCAATATTTTGAATAACTTCCAGATTAACAGTATGAAAATTAAACCTGATTAACAAGCCATACGCTTGCATAATTGTGTTTGGCTTTCTACAAACATCCAGCTTACCTGTGGTTTCTTTGGTGACTTTCTTCCAATTTCTGTCCATTGCCCATTTCGGATTCTGTACCCAGAGTTTACCTGACCTGTCAAGATACACAGATTACTTGTGTCAGCTATGACAGAATACAGTAATCGTCAATACCACTGGCAAGCCAGTACAAAAGCTACTATTTGGCGTCAGCTGTTATCTTTTCCTGTGAAGGGGCTAGATCATATCGAGCGAAAGTCTTGAGTTTTATAATTCTTTGATTCACATGGTTATATTCTAAGACAGGCAAAGAACAAGATGCCAGTGAAGACTAGTGGCCTGTACCAACCATAAATTATGGGTAATGAGATCGAGTTATAACTGAGAATGGAAACCTTAATCAAATGGTTGAAATGCTACTGTGCGTGCGTGCGTGCGTGCGTGCGTGTGTGTGTGTGTGTGTGTGTGTGTGTGTGTGTGTGCGTGTGTGTGTGTGTGTATTCTTAGTTGGCTTATGAGATCAATTTTAACGCTAAACTGTCTGTTTCAGATAGTTCACGATAGGTTTGAAGAAGAAAACTATGCTGGTGATGCCTTAGCCATAGTTCTGATTTTGCACTGAGCATGTTTCTGCTAGGCTTTGCTTATTCTTTTTATCTTATATACACCAGTACCGTTTCTGATAAGGCCTTACTACTTTGAGGTCCTGTGCAATTGTTGGCACGTCGACTTGTATGGAAGTGGTTAAATTATCTGCCCCTACGCGCTCGTGATTTGATCTACTTTACAACCGACCTACAAACTGCGATTTTTACTCAATACTTCACTGCTGCAGCAGATGTATTTCTTAATCAACAATCACCATGCATGAACATACCTAAAGCGTGAGCATGTGTTCTAAAAGCGAATGGATGGATCTCGAAATTCTCCGTATATTTGCAGGCTGATTCCATGTACACTGCAAATAAAAGAATGTGTTTGATTATGGAAGTGACATCATCTATGCAGTTAATAACTATGCATGTATTACTCATATTGCGGATCATACGTATGTACGTTTAAAATCTAGAATTTGGGAGGTGACATATCGCGTTAATTGCATCATAGTGTACTTTTATTTAGGATTTCGTTTCCATTTATTTGTTCTAATATCGGTGGAGTGTTTATCGCAGAGTGTTTAGACTGAAAAAATAGTCCTAAACGATGAATATGTAACCCTTAACCTCCTGCATTTTAGACAAAGAATGTAGACCCTAGTCAGACGCCGTCTTATGTGACATCTGACCTGAGTCTACTCTGTCTTCCAATGTCTAAGCTTATGAGTTAAGTTCACACTCTTTACATTTCACTCCGACGTCACGGCGACAAGAATATCGAGGCTATAAATGACCTTTCATGGACCGTGTAACATGATAAGCGATAGCAACGTGGAAAACAGCTTGTCGATTGATAAACAACCAACCCCAAAACGACTTATTCCAGATGAAACGTTGTGTCTCTTTTTTGTTCGACATATAAATCTCTGGTGCCTTGCAGATTTTTTATTGTTTGGGGTCAACTGAATGTGTCACTGGACCCTTAGTTAACAATATTGCAAAACTTTATTGCTGCTAAGTGACTATCACTTAATAAGGATGTTGAAATGCGAGCAAATTTACAATAACAGGTTGCAATGAAGAATCCAAAAGAACAATGTACCAGAAAGTGTTTTTCTTTTAAATACTGAACTGGTCAATTCATATAAAAGCTAATTTATTAAAATATACCAATGACCCAGACACTATGATTTCTGTTTCATTTTGAATGTACTGCACAACGACTATCAAAAATCATACATGAACAGCAAAGGGTGTTGAAGATCTTTGTATGGCACAGAAAGAGCGAAAAGCGGTGGTTACTATATCACTGAGATTGCAAAGCCATATCAGTGCCAGATTTTGTCACTGAATGCTTTGAGCCTGCAATATTATCAATGTTTGGACGATAGATAAGCAATCGACCGAAAATTGCCTTTTGGAGGAATATGCCAAGTTTTACATAATATTAACATTCTTAGTCTATACCTTGTCAAACTGAACATGACAGACAGTGTGGATCCAGATCTGATCAGGATCGACACTGTCAGGCAATTAGGGAACTGAATGAATACATTATATCAAGTAATTTGATTGGCTGATATTCAGCATGACGATGGATAAAGCAGGTTGAATGAGCAAAATTACAGGCTTACCTGTGTTGTGTGCAGGTATGGATCCGCCTGTTCCAAGCAAGTATACACCTGCCCTTCGTCTTTGTCTGAAAAAGCATGTCTATTAGAAAAATTTCCATGTAATTATTTATTAAAAACTGAAATATATTCATAAACGTTTCCAGTGCATTACGATAACATATCCATATAACACAGTGCATTCTTTACTATCTTGGCTCATTCTGTCTGCGGAAGTTGCGCATGGATAAGACGGCAAATAACACATCCCGTGTGTTAAATGCGTGTATAGAAATAGTTCGTTTAACTACGATTAAATTGGTGATGAAAATGTGATATTAGTTTTTTTGATACTTAACCCTTTTTGTACCAAATGGAATCTTCCTCGGTATATATTACAGGAGTCAATTTAAAATTTAGAAATGTCAGGTTGTGTTTTATTCAAAATTTATTTAGGAAAATGGCTTAATGTTTACAAATAGTGTAGACCCTGATCAAATGCGGCGTTCTGCCCCCCCCCCCCCCCCCCCCAGTGATACGTTTCATTGACCGTTCCAAGGCGATTCTTCTGTCGCGGTTAATTTTTGTTATGGTTTGTCTTTGAATGTTTGTATCGCTATATTATTTTGTTTTGGATAGCCGATTGGCCATTTTGTGGGAAAGTAACTGTCCTTTTGGCTTCCGCTATTGATGTTTCCATTGGGGTCTGTTGTTTCAAGTTTGTGTTTCTTTCCCTTTGGTGTCTCTGATAGGAGCTGTGTGTTTATTGTATCGATTCCTGATCATTGGCTTCACTTTTAATCCGCAATGTTTGCCAGGGTACCCTGTTTGTGGTTTCCGGTACAAAATGGGTCAAACCATAGATTAAGGTGCTCGTGACTTTGGATGCACGGTCATTATACCAACTTAAAAGATGTAGCACTTTAGTTACAAAAATAAATGTAAAGCTTTCCACAAGATATCGTTTTATTATGTTTTTGTAATGTTTCAGTTATTTGTTTTTAATGAAGTTTATAACAGTTTATTGAAAGAGACAGAAAACAATTTACAATTCACCCATAATTATGCTGTGTAAATGACATTTTGTAACGAGGCGGTTTTAACAACCTATGTCTTGGAAAAATAGTAAGCAAAATAATGTAAACCCATGTAAACCCCAGTTTTCTCTATATATAACGGGATTTAGAAGGGTGTTTATTTCACGGACCTTTAACATGGTGTCGGTTTATAATTTCGCTAACTAAAGGCTGTGCTCACTGATCAATCACTGTCGAATTCAACTCTGTCAAGTTTACTCTGCTAAATTCAACACAGGTTTCCACAAACATCAAACTGCCAACTGCGATATACAATCTGTCGACTTCAACAAGAAAGAACAAAAAAGACATGTACAACCGGAATTTGATACTTTGAATTCAGTGTTCAGGTCGACAAAGTCTAGTAGTTCTAGTATATAAGTTTATAACTAAAACTTTAATAATGAGATATAGTGCCTGTTTCCTTCCAAATCAAAATCGAATCACTTGATATGGCACGAAAACACGCCTATATAAATTTGACCCCCTTGAACCCCACTTTTATATAGTAAAACTGGGGTTTACAGGTGTACAAATTATGTTCTTATTTCTGCACTAAAACTAGAGAAAGCGACCAGTGGGTCACATATACCCCCGGCCAGCGCCACCCTCTGATATATCTTTCGAGCTTGTATGTATTATGAATGAAGAAGTGAAGAAGCTATAAGAATCTTTAAATGTGCTTGTAAAAGCTAAACCAAACATACAATTTCTAATTGGACCAAGGGAGCGAGGGCATCAAAGTTACTGAAGGGGTTGGGGCATCAATGTTACTGAAGCAGCAGGGTGGGTACGCATAAATGAAATCTTTGGAACATCGATGCAAGTATCAATTGAATTTGTCTTAAAGTTTAGAACATACAGTCATCTATAAACTTTGTCATAAAACTTTAACCAAATGTAAAATTTCTAAGTCCATGCCCTTATGGTCAAGGTCACCATGAGTGGGGGAAGGGACATGCATCTCGTAATCTTTGGACTGCTATGGAACATTGAATCAAGTACCAACTGAAATTGCCTTAGAGTTTAGAACATACAGGCATCTTTAAACTGTGTCATAAAACTTTAACCGAATGTAAAATTTCTAAGTCTGTGACATTGACCTTAAGGTCACTGTGGGGGTGGGACATACATCAAAGAACTCTTTAGACCAGTATGTAACTTCAGTGCAAGTATCAACTTAATCTGTCAAAGGGTTCAGAAGATACAATCTCTTAGAATCTTTAAGCCAAAACTTTAACCAAAATGTTAACGGACGGACGGACACACGGACGGACACACGGACGGACGAACGGCGTGACGAAAACTATATTTACTCCCGTAGCATATTTCGTATGCCGGGGATATAATAAAGGTTGTTGGTATTCGTTAGAATTGTCTCGATGAGGCGGATCTAACGAATACCCACAATCTATATTTTGAATAGAAATAAGAAAATTATCACAATTTTTTGTCTTTAAATTTGGATTTTTTCGGCGGTAAAATTTATTATGTATTTGTATAGGTGTGTTTTCGTAATGACACTACGTCATAATGATGATTGCGAAATAAAAGGAAAACAATTTAAAGTATCAACTTACGGCGTATCTGTTACACTCATTGTGATTCCCGAGCTGTCTTTATCATTATCTGCAATATAAATACATGTATTAAGGGGAATGTGTACACCTTAAGGAGAGGCAACACCTGCAAAAGTGTTTTATCTACAAAGTCAATAGGGGCCAACTCTTAAAGAAAAGAATTTGCTCCTGAGGAGCAAATTCTTTCCTTTAAGAGTAGACCCCTTTTTCGCTGGGACTGAGCCTATAGAAAAGTGAACAGGAAGTCCCAAAAGTTGTCTCCCTTTGAAAAATGGCGGTAAAATGTGCCAGGTGTTCCAATTCCCCTTAAAGCAGTAAGTTCAAATACCTCAGGTACGGGTGTTCTTGTATCAAAAAGGACTCTTTACAGGGACAAAACGGGTTCCAAACGAATAAAATATGAATCAACGAGTATTCTGTCGAAATTCCCCATTCTAATGAGAGCTAACAAAATGAGTGCGTGACGAACGTCAAAGAAAAAATAGCATATCCATGTCTCAGAATCTGAATCAGAATTGTTACTGTCACGTCAAATGACATTCATATACCAGGAACTGTGTGTGATATGGGAAGTTAGTCCCTAAGTCTCACAAAAGAGATAAACTTAGCTGCACTGTCCTCTATAAAATAGATCAGATGTAGTGTATGAAATCACAGCTTTTCGGTTAGTTTTAAGCAGACAAATCACTCGCGCAACACACCCATGATTTGATCTACTTTATGACTGACCTCAAACTGTGACTTATGACTCAACACATCACTGCCAAAGCTGATCTATTTCTTTAATAAAACAAAACACCCGTGTTAAAACGTTTGAATAGGATTATTAGCAATCACAATATAAAACGCTTAAGATTTAAAGCGGGTTATGGATACATATTTATGAATGAGTCATATTTTCCGTCATATCTTAAAAATGACTTCCGTTTCGCCATCCTATCTACTGATCCCCACTAAAAGGGGTGTAAAAATTTACCAGAGGTCAGTTGGGCACAGCCCAATGGCAGTCATGTATTTTAACATGATATGATTTTAATCTACCGATTATAAAGTCTCCCCCAACAAACCCGCATTCCACAATGAGCACCCATGTGGACTCAGCATCTGAAATATTAGGCATATTATGAAGTGGAGGAGGCGGAGCATGGGCTGGTTGCTATCAAAGAATGTATCATATCATAAGGAACAACACTATTTATGGTTTAGGGGTGGGATCGGTACGGTTACTGAGATATAAGCCCTTTTAAGCAGTAGAGGGGCTGCGGGATGGCCACAGCAAATCCTAGAAAAGCCTAAGATTGTTGTCACTGAGTTTGTTTTATCATAAGGACCAAGAATCATATGGTTTAGGGGTGGGGATCTGAACGGTTTCTGAGATAAATATATGACCTTTTATTAAGTAAAGGCGTGGGACATGCCCGGTGCAGCCCTGGGGACCTCCATATTGGGTCACTGGATGTGTCTTATCATAAGGAACATGAATATGTATGGTTGAGGGGTGGGGCTCTGAACAGTTTCTCAGATATTTTGACTCTTGTGAAGTGGATGGGTGAGGTATAGCCCTGGCATAACCAGTGAAAACCCTAGGTTGCTAACTCTGAATGTGTCTGATCATAAGGAACAAGAATATATATGGTTTAGGGGTCAGGATCTGAAGGGTTTCCGAGATATATGGCTTTTTATGATGTGGAGGGGTGGGTAATGACCCAGGGGCACCCTGGGCGACCCCCATGTTGGTGTCACTAAATGTGTCTTATCATAAGGAACCCTGCGTTGGTGTCATCATAAGCAAGAATATATATGGTCTAGGGGCGGGGATCTGTAAAGTTTGTCCTTCCAGTTTAATGTTTGGCATGTTGGTGATTCTGATTCTTTCCCCAATTATGTATATTGCGCCTTTTTAGTTGGATATTCTGAGTCACCACCTGTTTGGGAAAGCGCTGCTGACTGGGTTTACCTGTTATTTACTGCCGTTACTCCATGGTTAGACATCCTCCCCTAGTGATATTGTGGGAAGAATTTTGGATCTGATTGTATCAGTTGCTGATTGTTTCTCTTTTTTTTTTAAATTCAAGATATTGGGCCTTTTATGAAGTGGGGGTGGTCACTGCCCCGGCGCATCCCGGGGCAACCCCAGGTCGGTGTCACTTAATGCGTTTTATCATATGGAACAAGAATATATAAGGTTTATGGAAGGGGATCTTTATGGTTTCTTGGGTATATGGCCATTTATATAGTGGAGCGGGTGGGGCATGTCCCCGGTACAACTTCGGGGACCCTCATGACGGCACAAAAGCATATAGCTGAAAGAAGTTTACCCAAGAAAACTTTCTATAAAAGTTATGTCAAAATGTCTGCAATGACTTGGCAGTAAATGCCATTTTTCAATTTCCCCATTGTAAGTCAATGGAAACTCTAAGCTGCCATAGCAACCAAACTAAAAAGCCGATTGTCATAACAAACACAAACTCTCAGAATATCTAAACCTAACTTAAAAGGAGCAACATATATATATATATATATATATAATTGGGTGGGGGAGAATCAGAATCACCAACATGACAAACATTTAACCGGGAGGACAAACGTAATTAAAGTGAACAACCAAAAAGGGGAAAAATCAGAATATATCCTGAAAATACTTATAATTGGCTTCTGAGCAGACAATGCTTTCCGCGGTTTGAGATTGTGCTTCGCTTTGACGTTTAAAGGCCCAGTCAACTATATTTAGGTCATTTAGAGCCGATCAGTATTTAACCACACTTTACCTACCCAGGCTAATATTTGTAAATAAGCGGTTAACCAGTACATTGCACATTCTTACGCCAGAAACTGACAACTTCCCTACTTAGCGCCAGACTACATCATTTGATTGGGCAGAAAATTCTTTTTATGTCAAGTCTGTCAAAGAAAAATGAGTTTATTCAAGGCCATAATTCCATAACATTCTTCCATGTGATACAACCATGAAAACTTAATTTCACAGATACACACTGGATAAAGTCAATATCGAGTATGACCGCCTTTTGCGGCAACACAAGCGACACAGCGTCTCCGCATGGATCCTATTAGCGTATCAATCCTATACTACGGGAACGCGTTCCACTCTGCTTGTACGACATGACGTAGCTCAGCGACCTTACGCGGCCGGTGTGGACGAGCGTTGATCCTCTGCCTGATCCGATCCAACAAATGCTTGTTTGGGCTCAGATCAAAACATATCGAAGGCCATGGCAGGATACCAATGTGATTCTGCTGTAGAAACTGTGTAGTGATTCTTGCAGTATGCGGCCGTGCATTGTAGAACTAGAACGTCATCCTTGGATGATCTGCCATAAAAGGAAGAACAACAGAACGAAGAACAGTGTCTATATAGCGTTCAGCTGTAACTCTATTTCCACACCCAGGTCAAACATCAAAGATGACAAGGGGTGTCCTTTGTTAATAACTTATCCCACCCCATACCATAACACTATGGCCGCCCCAACGATAACGTTCTACGATACACGAATCAGTATAGCGCTCCCCAGTTCCTCGACATACCCTGACACGACCGTCGCTCACTTCTAGCTGGAACCGACTTTCGTCGCTGACGTCGAACCCAGCGCTGATGTTGGCGAGAACACCAGATTTTCTTAAACATTATTACAGGGTTAATGTCTGTCTATAGATAGCCAAATTTTGAATCGAGTTAGCCATGTTAAATGTCAGGAGAGCCGATATTAAAGTGTATTGTATCTATTTCTGGTCAAAATATATTTTGTAGTCTTTTCTAGAAATTCGTCTATGGTTTTTCAAATGTTTAAAAATTTTGTAAAACTTATGCAAGGTTTACTTACTTGGAGGTAGAAACGAGGACACATCCTTGTAGTGAACCTGTAAGACGAGGTAATTGATGCCACTGTTTCCTCCAACTTCAAACCCTACCTCTGAAAAAGAAAAAAACATTCGAGGGTCATTTCAAATGTTTATGAATGACTTTTTTGCACTAGTATAGTAGTCACAGATAAGACTGATAGGGCATTGTCAATATATAGTAAAATTCCTATATTAAAACCACCTTTAGGACTGTTCAAAAGTGGTCATTTTGAACAGTCCCAAAAGGTGGTCTCTACCCAGGGAAATCTATATGCAGAAAACACAACGATAAAATAACTGCAGCTTACTAAATAAGTTGTAGTTTTTCACGCGTTGAGAAAAGTTTGTAAAACTTATGTCAATATACAGTAAAATTCCTATATTAAGACCACCTTTGGGACTGTTCAAAAGTGGTCTTTAAGACCACTTTTGAACAGTCCCAAAAGATGGTCTCTATACAGTGAAAACTGTATGCAGAAAACACAACGAAAAAATAACTGCAGCGTACTAAATAAGCTTTTTTATAGCAGAATTATTCTTACTTTTAGCGGAATTTCACTGAATATGTCAAATTCGCTGACTCCACAAAAAGATCCGACAGAGTGTCTTTCGCATGTTTTCTGCAAGCGAACCAAATGGCCATATTCACTAATACGCTCTTTGAGTTGGTAAAATAGAAGTGAAGGCAATGATCAAGAATCGATACAATTAATCCACACCTCCCATCAGTGACACCGAAGGGAAAGAAACATAAATATAAAATATATGTAACTAGAGCCTAATAGAAACATCGATAGCGGAAAGCCAGAAGGACAGTTACTTTCCCACAAAATGGCCAATTGGCTATCCAAAACAAAATATATAAGCGATACACACACTCAAAGACAAAGCATAACCAAAATAAATCCAGACAGAAGAAAAGAATTTCACGGTTGGGGGATGGGGGCTTGGCTTAAATCGATTTAAATCGATTTTACGCGACCGTAATTCCTTCGCGAAAAAGACAATTAGTTTGTTCGGTCCGCATGAAGGCTTCATTATTTCCTAAGGTGAACCTTTTGTTATTAGATTATTCCACAGGAAGGTGCTCCGCTCTGTCAATTTTATCTGCTGACGAACCTGTGCATGTTTCCGATTGCCGATTCATTGTGTTTATCGTGTATTGTCAATATCCATTTTATTTGTACATGTGTACATTGTATCTTTCTTCCTTTTATGGGCACATTCCATTTATTCATTGTCAAATGTTACACGATTTGCAAAACAAAGGTTCAGTTGGGTCGAGTTGGTACATCGTGTTCCAAATGTGATATAACTGAGGTGTAAGCTAACTCTTCCTGGCCAATCGTTGCATCTTAACCTATTTAGTACCAGAAACCCCAAAAGGGGTACCTTGGCAAGCAGTGCAGGCCCAGATGAGACGCCGCAGAACGCGGCGTCTCATCAGGGCCTTCACTGTTTGCAGAAAGTTCAGCCATTTTCCAAATAAATTTAGAAGATAACACAACATGTCACTCCTAAATTTTGGAATGGACTCCAGCTTTACATAAGGAGGAAGATTCCATTTGGTACAAAAAGGGTTAATAGCTTTGAACAGATCTAGTGCAAGTGTACTGGGTGTCAGGTTTATTCTATTTCGTATAGGATTTACGTCAATAACCGCCGGCCTCCGCCCATCGGGGCTTGAAGAAATATATGGGCTGCATGATGCTGCCACGCAGAGCTGAATCCGACCCACACACGAGTAGGTATACCGCTTAGAGGATCTAAGCCTGCCCAGGCAAAGCGGTGTTAATGTCGGAACGTCCATGCGTATAAACCATATTGGGTTCATTGGGCGACAGGGCTTGAGAAGTCATTTCATCTCAATGTCGGGTAAAAGTCCCACAAAATTGGAAGCAACGTCTCCAGAATGGCCTTTACAGTGTTGATGGGGACGTTAAAACTCAAATCAAACAAGTCAATAACCGTACTTTAAACACACAATGAAGGCACTCTCATGTTGGACATGAAAGACCCATGTTTTATTAACCCTTATCAAGCTTAATCATTAATTTTGCCACAGCCATTTCTGATTATCACCACATTACTTAATATATTCTATTCATTTGTATTCGAAAACTGTAGATCTAGAAGCCATCTGATCTGGATCTACATTGTTTGCCTAGAAAGTGTTTGTCGTAGGTTACAGGCTTGCACTGAAATTAACCCATTTAGTACTAGAAACCCCAAAACGGGTACCTTTGCAAACAGCGCAGACCCAGATCAGACGCCGCAGAACCCGGCGTCTGATCAGGGCCTCCGCTGTTTTCTAAAAGTCCACTCATTACCAAGTAAATTTTGAAAAAAAACACAACCTAACACCCCCAAATTTTGAAATGAACTCCTGCTATATATAAGGTGGAAGATTCCATTTGGTACAAAATGGGTTAAACCATAGATGTCATGTAAGGTGTCAATGAATAGCTCATTTAGTGCCTTCAACGTGCGGTCCTCGGCCCAATCCCATTGGGGCTTGAAGAAATAAATGGGCTGCATGATGCTTCCACACAGAGCTGAATCCGACCGCACACGAGTACTGGTAAACCGCTTTGGGGATCTATGACTGCCCAGGTAAAGCGGTGCGAGTCGGACCGTAGATGCTTGTAAACCCTATTGGTCTCATTGGGCGACAGGGCTTGAGATGTCATTTCATCTCAAAGTCGGGTAAAAGTCCCACAAAATTGTAAGCAACGTCTCCAAAATGACATATAAAGTGTTGACGGGGACGTTAAACATCAAATCAAACAAACAAACAAAATCAACTTGCAGTCCTGTACCTAAATTGGAATAAAATCAATCTTCGGGGCAAAGGCCAGGTCAGCCCCGATAGCGCAGTGGTTAACGCGTTCGTCTTATGATCGAGAGATTGAGCGTTCGAACCGGCCACCGGTATCGAGGTGTGTCCTTGAGCAAGACACGTATTGACACTGCTCCACTCCACCCAGGTGTAAATGGGTAGCACTGGTGTAAAAGTCACTGCCTCTCTCTCGCGCGCGTGAAAACACCCGGAATGAGTGTTCGAGAGCGATTCAATAAGCTTGCAGCTTTCATCGCAATCGAACTAAAATAAATTAGTATAAACTAAAGGTCATTTATACCACAACATCAAGTACAGACTGCTACTCTCTCTCTCTCTCTCTCTCTCTCTCTCTCTCTCTCTCTCTCTCTGTCTCTCTCTCTCTCTCTCTCATTATGTAAGTTGTGTTCCACAAACTCTTTATGTCCCTTTTCCTCCCTCTCTCTCCATCACGAAAACACACCTATATAATTTTGAACCTCCTGAACCCCACTTTTATATACATGTAGTAAAAAGGGCTTTACAGGGGTAAATTTTATTTTTCTTATTAATGCTCTCAAATATAGATTGTGGGTACTCATTAGAACCGCCTCATCGAGGCGGTTCTGGCGAGTACCAACTATCTATATTTAAGAGCAGAAATAAGAAAAATATCATAATTTTTCATCTAAAAATTTAAGGTTTTCCGGCGGTAAATAGTACAATCTATGTGTATAGGCGTGTTTTCGTAATCTCTCTCTCTCTCTCTCTCTCTCTCTCTCTCTCTCTCTCTCTCTCTCTCTCTCTCTCTCTCTCTCTGTCTGTCTGTCTGTCTGTCTAACTATTCATCCATCTCTACGTGAGGCTTGTCTAATCCTATAGCCTTTCGCATAAATTCTTTTGATGGAAGAGCTGCGTTTCTTTATTTGCATATATCTATGCAGTGTTTAATATGAAGCGAGTGGTTTTTAAGTGAGTCTGTATCAGAATCTCCGTGCAGCAATCCAACAATCTAATACAATTTCCGTCTCATAAAAGCAAGCGTGGGCGACTGGAAGAATTGATATATTCCTGGAATAGCTCTTGTGCCCCTAGATAGTTTAACTCCATCGATTTCCCGGTAATTATAATACTGGCAGACAACGATATTCGCACGTTTCTCTTATATGAGGCGAAAAATGACATTCAGTTCTGGTGATTTTTTTTAATTATTTTTATTAAATATATCCAAAAGATAGAGTGTTGGTACTTGTTAGAACCGCCTCATCGAGAGGTTTCTGAAGAGTAACTCACAATTTAGGTTTTGAGAGAAATCAGGAAAATAATGTATGAATAACCCTTGTGAACCCGACTTTCAACATAGACAGTCATCTCGTTAACAAATTCGCGAAACGAACACCCCTTAAATCCCAATTGTTTTAAGAAAACTGGAGTTTACATGGGTGTCCATTGTTTTTCTTACTGTTGCTCCAAGACATACATTGTGGGTACTCGTTAGAACCGCCTCGACGAGGCGGTTCTAACGAAAACCCATAACCTATATTTCGATTATATATGGAAAATATAACAAATTTTCATGAGAAAAAATTACCATTTTGGTGATATTAAAGAAGGCTCTATACCACACGGTTGTGTTACATGTATCGTAATATATTTCTCGGATCTGGTTGCCTGTTTGTTTGTTTTTGTTTGTTTTGTTTTGGGTTTTTTTGTTTGTTTTTTTGTTTGTGTTTTTTTTTTATTCTTGTTTTTTTTTTTCAAGTCTTTTTACAAAATGCACGAATCAATATTGAGCGTTTCTATATTAGATTCATTAAACATGTGTTACCAGGATCTGTGTTATTCATGGTAAAATTGCATGTCGTAAGTAATTTTAGCAAAGGAAGACAACGCCGGCTAATGTTTTCCAAACTTCAAGAGAAACTGAATGATTAACGCATTCACGCCTAATCTACGGCAAACAACATGAGCCCCGTCACGAGAGGTACCAGGTGCCCCGAATCGCAATTAATAAAACAGAACCCCACTTTGTTTAAGGAAAAATTGGATTTGAGGGGATATTAGTATATTTTTATATATTATTGTCATCACAGCATCGATTGTTTGTATTCACTAGAACCGCCTCACTAATTTCTGTTGATAAAATGGCTAAAACTGACAAAGGGCCGTAAGTCTGGAAAAAAAGAAGACAAACGTGACATCGGTATAATATGATCATCTTTAAGTCATTGAAACAGTAACCAGGAGGTTTCGTTAAAATCCACTGAAAACTGCAAGAGGAGTTGCAGAGACAAGACTTTCTGTCGATAAAATGGCTAAAACTGACAGAGGGTCATCTTCTGGCATAAATCAGTCGAGCATGACCTCGATAACATATGATTATCTCCACTACATTGGAACAATAACTTGAAAGTTTCATCAAAATCCATTGAGAAATGTAGGAGGAATTTTCTATTGCTAAAATGGACAAAAAAACAAAGGACCATAACCCTGGTAAAACTCCGTCGAGCCTAACCTCGGTAAAATATGATCATCTTCAGGTCATGGGAAAAATAACTGAAAAGTTTCATCAAAATCCCTTGAAACTGGCTGTAGGAGGAGTTGCGGAAACAAGGTTGTGTCTACGGACTGATGGACGAACGGACGGACGAACTCACTACTATGGTCCCTTTCGACTAACGGTCGGGAGACAAAAAGCATCGGTTGCTACATTGTATAGTAGAATATTAGTTCTATTACGTATACACGCCTATTCAAATATATTGGTAAAAATGCAATTTGACCGATCAATAATATACCGACATTTTTCATATTTCTGCTCGAAACATAGGGCAGAAATAAGAAAAATAATGTATACTCGTGTAAACCATAGTTTTACTTTATAAAAGTGGGGTGTAAGGGGATCAAAATTATATAGGCGTGTTTTCGTGATGGTTAACAGCAAATTCATATCGAGTCTACCACAATTTTCTGGCCAGTACATGTACATCGCACACTCTTTCTGTTCTGTTCTGTTGCGTTTGATTCATTGCCGGAAGAAAATATGCAGACCATTTATGCCTTTTCTTTCACGAGTTAAATAAATTCAATAATACATGAGCACAAATGCAAACTTCTATTTATCATACAACATTACAAACGCATTTTATTCACGATTTGTTGACAAAAATGTCAGTATTCCGGCATTAATAAACGCGAAGACGTTAATGACGCCACACATGTAACGTAAAGGGTCGTTTCTAACTAATTTGAATATTCAATACATTAGTGGATTACGGAATTTATTACATGGCGTTATTACACTCTCGGACACAATGTCATATGATAAACAATTTAAAGCAACAGCTACAGCCTTCTATAGCGTTACAGTGTAGATAAGGCGTGAATAACTTTCCATGGAAACTCAAAGTCACTATAATCATTATTCAGATTATAGACAGCGAGATCGAACTGGAAAGGCTACTGTTGATGAAAATATATCAAGATAGCAAGGGCCAAAATCGATTCCTAAACAGTGTGCGTGTCATATCCTACTTAGCCCGCGGTTATAACGAAGAATTACAGCATCAATACAATGACGTCGGGGAGACTCTGAAAGTGTGAGGAAATGATAAAAAGACGAGTCAATCAATATTGTTATTCTCATACAGCCTGGAACCAGGAAAGCCTATAGGATGGTATATGTGACCAGCGCAGATGGGGACAAGCCTTTTGATCCAGGCAGTTACTTTAGGTTCTTCCTTTTTAGCTGTGTAGACAGTCTAGCATCTACGGAAGCCTGATCTGACCAGTGAAGACTCAGATCAGACTGCGCATCTGCGCAGGCTGATCTGAGCCTTCGCTGCTCGCAAATGTCACGTTGAAGGGTTAGTTGCGATCCCGGCTCACAGGTACAGGCACAGCAAGTGATAATCAATAGCGGTTTCCATGCTTGTCTAATTCAAAGCAACTAGTTTATAGAGCAATCGTGACTTTAAAAGAGAAATGATTGGAAAAGCAAACGAAATTTGAAACACTCTAATGTATTAAACTCATAATTAGCTTCGATACTGACAACAGATATAGCATATCTTTCATAATGGTTGACCTTATTCTGTGTTAATTTCAAAGCACTGCTTCAGCGGCACAATTCCTTAGCTTGAAAAGACTTTTACATTTTACCTTTACAAAGACAAGATAGCTGGTTGAAAGGAAAAGAGGATCGATGTACCAAAAGGGTTACGAAAACGACGCTACGCCTATAAAATTCTCTGAAAAAATTTTATATCCCAATGAATGCGTTTTGAGATAGAATTTGTATCATCATCATCATCATCATCATCATCATCATCATCATCATCATCATCGTCGTCGTCGTCGTCGTCGTCGTCATCGTCACTAATAAAAATAGAAACAAAAGCAACAACAAACACAACAACAGGTCTAGTATCTATTGTTTAAACAATCGCGTTTCTTATACGGTGCATGCACTTCTCGCCGTCGTTTTACTTCCCTCACATGTTGTATTGAACATTCCACTTAATATAGCTTGGAACAAGTCCATTACAAATTTATGGGAAATGGGTACACGTTCAGGGGAGGCAACTCCTGCAAAATTATTTTTGTCTCCCATGTCAATATGTAGAATTGATGGATGCATGAACATATATGTGTTATACTAAGAAAAACCCTAAATGTCAAGATTTTGCAGAACAGAATACGCTACGAAAGCGCAAATACATCTATGCTCAAAATTTAATCACCAAAAATGAAAAAAAATCAGATAAAAAATTATGATATTTTTCTTATTTCTGCGAAAATCATGGATTGTGGGTACTCGTCAGAACCGCGTCGACGAGGCGGTTCTAACGAGTAACCACAATTAATGTTTTTAGAAGAAATAAGAAAGACAATGTATACCCCTGTAAACCTCAGTTCTACTATATAAAAGTGGGGATTGAGGGGTCAAAATTATATAGGCGTGCTTTCGTCATAAAACGTTCATAATCATCATGTTATTTTTTCCGTGTAATGATCAGCCATCTAAACCCGACTTTATATACATAAAATTGGGGTTTACAGGGATATGTGCTTCAGTTCCTTTAATTTTGCTCAGAAACATAAATTGTGGGTACTCGTTAGAACCGCCTCAATGTGGCGGTTCTTACGATCACCAACAATCTAAGTTTAGACCGGCCCCGATAGCTCAGTTGGTAGAGTGTCCGCTCCGGGGAACGGGAGGTCTCGGGTTCGATCCCGGGCCGCGACATACCAAAGTCGTTAAAATTGGTACTAGCTGCTCTTCGCTTGGCACTCAGATTTACGGGGTAGAGCTAGGACTGGTCGATCCAGTGTCAGGATAATGTGACTGGGTGTGGTATCATGTAATGTGTCTGGGACATGATATTTCAGTGAGGCAGCACTATAAACGTGAGCAATGAGCTCCCTGTCGCAACCAGACACCGTCGTGATATGACTGAAAAATTGTTGAAAGCGACGTTAAACCCGAATTCACACACACACACACACATCTAAGTTTAGACTAGCTATAAGAAAAATATCAAACTTTTTCATCGAAAAAAAATGTCCGTTCTAGAAATATGAAAAGTAGAAGTAAAACAAAGATCAGGAATCGATACAATTAACTTACTCCACCCACCAAAGACACCAAAGGGAAAGAAATACAAACATTAAGCGACCAGACCATAATGGAAACCTTAACAAAGGAAGGCCATAAGGACAGTTACTTTCCCACAAAATGGCCATATGGCCATCCAAAATTAAAAGACACAAGTGATACACACAGTTAGTAACAAACAACAACATAAATACATCGCCACAGAAGAACCGCCTTGGAACGGCCAGTGGAAAGATTTCCACTGGGGGGGGGGGGGGGGGGGGGGCGGGCTTAAATCGATTTTACGTGGCCACAATCCTCGCCCTTACTACCGTCGCGATTTTGACAAATAATTTGTTAAGTCCTCATGAAGGCCTCCTAACTCATCAGTGCAACATCTCCGTGAACACAAAAAATCAAAGAACCACAGAGGTGAGACAACGGTGAGGACTCGACAGCAAGAAACCACTGAAATGCTGGAGCAAAAGAAAACCAACAGTTAGACTCCGATGGGCCCGACCAGAGACAGAGCATCAGGCACCAACCAACATTACCTAGAATTAGATCTCTCTAATTCTCAATAAGCATTTACGTTGGAGCCGCCATAGAATCTGAGGCCTGACCCACCGGCGTGCAATTAAAGAGGGAAGCAAAGTTGCCAACCGTGATTGGGTTAACTACCATGCATGCAGTCTGTCGTATAACATCCATGTTGTACCCAATCTTTTTATATCGAAGAATGATTTTACGAAATTGGGTGCTGAAGTCATTGCGGTTAAATATTTTTCTGAATTTATATACTAAGTCACCATAAAATTCGGGTTCCGATAGACGTCATTTCGTGTCACGGTTGTGTTATCGTAATGACGAGCCATTGGACCTCGACTTTACATTTACTCATACATGCTGTCACTTACCTGGAGGCAGTTTCAGTGGGGGAGCGTCCATGGCCCAGGCGTATAATATTTTAGCACCTGTTTTACAGACTGGGCCTGATTTGTAGGCGGCATTGTTCTTCCTCGCCATCTCACCGCAGTTCCTAAAACATAAAACCACATCACGTGGACATGACTGTGAAATAAACACCCCCGCAACTCCAGTTTATATAGAGAAAACTGGGGTTTATGGAGATATACATTATTTTTCTTATTTCTGCTCCAAGATATAGGTTGTGGGTACTCGTTAGAACCGCCTCAATGAGGCGGTTATTAAGGCGGTTCTAACGAGTACCCACAACCTATGTTAGGAGAAGAAATAAGAAAAATACCAAACATTTTCATCAGAAAAGTAGTCATTTTGAAGATGTGAAAAAAATGCACTGTGTCGCATGGGTGTGTTATCGTAATGATACGCCACGTTAACATGTTTTACTGTTTTCAGCTTAACGCCCAGCTCAATATAATTGAGGACATGTCGAGCCGTTTTGTTTACCTAACCGCATTTCCCTTGGCATTATGAAAACACGTCCATTCAACTATATTGAAAATTTTACCACAAAAAAAAATGAAAAAGTTCTAATAAAAAGTTATGTTATTTTTCATATTTCTGCTCAAAATATAGATTGTGGTACTTGTTACAACCGCCTCGCCGAGGCGGTTCTAACGAGTACCCACAATCTGTGTTTTTGAGCAGAAATAAGAAGAATAATGCATACCCTTGTAAATGCCACTTTTGCCATATACAAGTGGGGTTTAAGGGGGTCAATATTATATAGACGTGTTCTAATGATGGGCAGGCTTTAAACAACGGTTAACCGGTATCGCACTCATTCTTTCGCCAGATACGGACAAGTTGACAACTGCCCTTCTTGAAACAGCGGAGGGGAGATAATGGCGATAGAAAATAGATCATGATCAATTTGCACGAAAGCATATTACCGATCTGGCAGGTATCGAACCGACGACCCCCTGATTACCAGTCAGATGAACAACCGGCTGTGGTGCAGAGGCCTGTCCATTATTGTCAGGAACACACTTTTTAATACATGAAGGTTCATATGGTAGTTAAAAGGGCAGGAATTTCTGTGCTTATTTCTGACCTCACATCACGAAAACATGCTTATATAATTTTTTAACCCCCCTTGAAATCCCACTTTTATAATTTATATAGTAAAACTGAGGTTTACTGTGGTAAACCTTATTTTTCTTATTTCTGCTCTAAAATATAGATTGTGGGTAGTCGTTAGAACCGCCACAATGCCTGAGGCGGTTCTAACGGGTACCCACAATCTATATTTTAAGCAGAAATAACAAATATATCACATTTTTATCTTAAAATCTTCGGTTTTTCGGTGTTAAAATTTACAATGTATTTGTATAGGCGTGTTTTCGTAAGGAAACATTGTTTAGGTACAAGTTAGAACAACCTCGATGAGGCGGTTGTAACTCGTATCCACTATCTATCTGCGACCCAGACGGTAACATAGCATATTTTCCATCAAAACGGTATGAACGACCTAGTTCGCTTACCGGTTGATTCCCAGATCATGAGTCAAGAGGAGTCTTTTCATTTGTATGTTTTCTGTGTAACGTCCCCGTCAACACTGCATATGTCATTTTGGAGACGTTGCTTCCAATTTTCTGGGACTTTTACCCGACATTGAGATGAAATGACATATCAAGCCCTGTTGCCCAATGAAACCAATAGGGTTTATAAGCATGGACGGTCCGACTCGCACTATTTTGAATGGACAGGCATAGATCTTTTAAGCGGTTTACTAGTACTCGTGTGCGGTCGGTTTCAGCTTTGCGTGAAAACATCATGTAGCCCTCTATTTCTTCAAGCCCCGATGGGCGGGGGACGCATTTGTATGTTTAGCAACTGAAGACAATAGAGACGCGTCTTTCCATATGCTTTTTCAGAAGCAGACGAAAGTACAGCCATATCTTATCACATGAATGTCCATATTAAACAGACAAAATACAAACGAGCCTTTTTTATGCTGATTTTCAGAAGCAGGCGAAAATAATGACAAGTCTTTTCATATGGATTTTCAGAAGCTAACGACTTTTCATATGGCTTTTCAGAAGCTAACGACTTTTCATATGGCTTTTCAGAAGCTAACGACTTTTCATATGGATTTTCAGAAGCAGGCGGAAAAACGGACGTTTTTTTTTTATATGGAGTTTCAGAAGCAGACGAAAATACAGTCATGTCTTCTCATATGAATGTCCATACTCAACAGACGAACATTCATATAGATTTTCATTAACAGACGAAACTACAGGCGTGTAATCTTCCTGCACTGCCGAATCATCATATGACCAAGGCCGTGAAATGACCCCCTAAACCCCACTTTATATAGAGAAAACTGGGGTTTAAGGGGTATACATATTTTTTCTTATTTCTGCTGCAAGACGTAGTGTGTGGGTACTCGTTAGAACCGCCTCGACGAGGCGGTTCTAACGAGTACCCACAACCTATGTTTGCAGTATTAGAAGGTAAAATATCATCGACTTTCATTAGAGAAGTAGCCATTAACTAGATATGAAAAATGCACTATGAAAATCAGAAAAGTAGCCATTAAGGAGATATGAAAAATGCATTATGAAAATAAAAAAAAAGTAGCCATTAAGGAGATATGAAAAATGCACTATGAAAATCCTAAAAGTAGCCATTAAGGAGATATGAAAAATGCACTATGAAAATCAAAAAAGTAGCTATTAAGGAGATATGAAAAATGCACTATGAAAGTAGCCATTAAGGAGATATGAAAAATGCAATATGAAAATCAGAAACGTAGCCATTAATGAGATATGAAAATGCAATATGAAGATCAGAAAAGTAGCCATTAAGGAGATATGAAAACTGCACTATGAAAATCAGATAAGCATCCATTAAAGATAAATGAAATATGCACTATGAAAATCAGATACATGTAAGTATACATTAAGGATAAATGAAAAATGCACTATGAAAATCAGAAATGTAGCCATTAATGAGATATGAAAAATGCAATATGAAGATCAGAAAAGCAGCCATTAAGGAGATATGAAAATTGCACTATGAAAATCAGATAAGTATCCATTAAGGATAAACGAAAAATGCAATATGAAAATCAGAAACGTAGCCATTAATGAGATATCAAAAATGCAACATGAAGTTCAGAAACGTAGCCATTAATGAGATAAGAAAAATGCAATATGAAGATCAGAAAAGTAGCCATTAAGGAGATATGAAAACTGCACTATTAAAATCAGATAAGTATCCATTAAGGAGAAATGAAAAATGCACTATGAACATCAGAAAAGTGTTTATCAAGGAGATATGAAAAATGTACAATGTCGTACGGGTGTGTTATTGTAATGTTATACACAGAACAGCTCAGTTGACAGTGTAAGGCGTTGCTAGGGTGGTACTATCAAATCATTACGAAAACATGCCTATAGAAATACATTGTAAATTTTACCACCGAAAAAAATAAAAATTTTGAAATGAAAAATTGTGATTTTGTTTTATTATTTCTGTTCAAAATGTAGATTGTTGGTACACGTTAGAACCGCCTAATCGAGGCGGTTCTAACGAGTATCCACAATCTATATTTTATAGCAGAAATAAGAAAAATAAGGCTAACCCCTGTTAACCCCAGTTTTACCATATAAAAGTGGGATTCAAGGGTGTCAGAATTATACAGGCGTGTTATTCTGATGATCGGACAATATGTCGTACGAATGACTACAAAGTTGGAACATACCATACTGGTTCTTGGCTCCCTGGTTCATCACAACCGTACAGCAAGATGTGGTGGGCTATCGCCATGTTTGCATGGGGCTCGAATTCAACTGAAAATAACAGAAACAAAGTCTGCAAACAATGTCTGATTACAACGCCATTTAAGGAATCACCCGCATAACCCAAATTTATCTAGCTAATGAATATGTGTTTCATCATGAAAACACGCCTATATAATTTTGATTCCCTTTAAACCCACTTTTATATTATAAATCTGTGATTTACAGGGGTAAACCCTGTTTTTTATTTAGTTTAGTTTACACTAAATTGCGATGAAAGCTTCAAGCTTATTGAATCGCTCTCGAACACTAATTCCGGGAGTTTTCTCGCGCGCACGAGAAGCAGGCAGTGGCTTTTACACCACTGCTACCAATTTACACCTGGGTGCAGTGGGGCAGTGTCATTACGTGACTTGCCCAAGGACACACCTCGATACCGGTGGCCGGATTCGAACGCATAACCTCTCGATCATAGGTCGAACAGTTATTTCTGCTCTAAAAATGTAGGTTGTGGTTACTCGTTAGAACCACCTCGATGAGGCGCTTCTAACACATTTTTTCATCTGAAAAGTTTAATTTTTCTACGGTTAAATTTACAGTGTATTTGAATAGGCGTGTTTTCGTAATGCATACTTTTGTTGCAAATAAGTTTATCAAACCTTTTAACTATATAAGTATGCAAACAGTGTCGGTCCTAATGAGACGGCTCATAGGAGTCGTATCATTTACCCATTGCATGCGAGAAACCCCCAAATGGGTACCTTGGCAAACAGTGCAGGCCCAGATCAGAAACCGCAAAACGCGGCGTCTGATCTGGGTCTGCACTATTTGCTAACAGAATTTTCCGTCAAAAATAGAATTAAAACGAAGAAATAAGCCTGCCATCCCTTAAAGACAAATGGACTTGTCCAACATAAAGCAAAGAAAGAGTCCACCAATATATAATGGATAAAAAATCTACACTATTTGTAATCCTGTTGTTTCTTCGTTTAACCAACCCCGCTATCTTCTAGGACGGACGTGTCATAATTTAAAGATATGTGGGGTATTGTGTGGCGTGCCCATTTCAGGAAACACATGGGTGGTGGAGTCATATTTTGATCTCACTTTTATGGTAAAGCTTGAATCATCATACATTGCATGCCCCGTGGAGTACGTAAGATATATTTATTGAAACCATGTGGGACATTTCACTTCATCACTTCTTGCTTCTTTTCTTCCAACTTAACCCTTTTTGTACCAAATGGAATCTTCCTCCTTATATATAGCAGGAGTCAATTTCAAAATTTAGGGGTGTCAGGTTGTGTTTTCATCAAAATTCATTTGGAAAATGACTGAACTTTTAGCAAACAGTGGAGGCCCTGATCAGACGCCGCGTTCTGCGGCGTCTGATCTGGGCCTGCACTGTTTGTCAGGGTACCCGTTTTGGGGTTTCTTGTATTTAATGGGTTAAAGTTGATGATTTTATGTATGATTTGAGGTTTTACGTCCCCGTCAACACTGTATAGGTCATTTTGGAGACGTTTGATACAACGCATAATGAAGTAATGTAGTAATTTCTTCATTTTGAATTTTTTAATTCATTATGCGTCAGCATAGTCGATGCGAAATGAAATAAAATGTAGTTTTTACTTCATTATGCTTCGATACTTAGATGTTTGCGCAAAATGAAAGAATTATTTCATTTTGCGGTGATAGGTGGCATACTTAATTTTACTTCATTATGCGTCGACAGTTTGTTTGTTTGATTTGAGGTTTAACGTCACCGTCAACACTATTTAGGTCATTTTGGAGTCGTTGCTTCATATTTTGTTGGCCTTTTACCCAACATTGAGATTAAATGTCATCTCAATCCCTGCCGTCCAATTAAACCCGAAAGGCTTTATATGCATGGATGGGCCGACTCGCAGCAGTTTTCCTGGGCATGCTTAGACCTTCTAAGCAGATAACCAGTACTCGTGTGCGGTCGGTATCAGCTCTGCGTGGAAGCATCGTGCAGCCCATCTATTTCTTCAAGTCCCGATGGGCGGGGGCGAATATGCGTCGACAGTATGAGGTCGGTTCTAAATGAAAAAAAAAATGCACATGCATTTTGCTTTGAGAGATGGCACACTTTTTCAAACATCACAGAAACAAAAGTAACCCAAATATTTAAGGCTAAAACATGCATGTGGAGACTTTTATAAGTAGAATGACGGTGCATTATCAAGTAAAATTTGTTTACGGCTGGGTTACTCTAAATAAGTTCTGATATAAAGTGTACATCTCTATATGCCTATGTGACATAGATTGCAGCCCAGACACATATGCCTCTTTATATATGCACTTTGAAATTATTTTACCTATTCTCCCTATCACCCCCACCCCCTGTTGTTCTTCTCCCCACCCCTATGCTTGTCTGTAACATATCTTCAGTAAATAATGTGTATGCTCAAATGTTTGCCGCCAAATGTGAATAAAGTGTTTGTTTGTCTGTCTGTCTGTCATCAACAGAAAAGGAGCAAGGAAGGTCGAAACATGTGGTGAGAAGTTTATATAAAAATATGCAGTTCAAGAAGCCAGTCGTAATGACGTAGGCCCAGAGCTCATTGCGTAGGCCTACTGCGGTCTAAGTATTTTTTGTTTCTGTGAATCTAGGTTTAACATTTAGCTATTTAACTATTAATGTCCGCATTGGCAAAGCATGGCTATTCTCCGACCAACCGCGTGCTTGGTTGTCGATCCATTTACAGTGGATAATTTTGCTTCGCTCTTTGGTTGCACGGCGGTGGGCCTGTTTTCGGACTCTTTGATGATGGTCCCATTCTAAATCTTTTGAATTCAGGAGGTCGTCGAGCCTGATATTGCATGGGTCCGAGCCTCCGTGATCTAATTGGTGGTTTTCTTCTGCTCTGACGACGGATTGTTGTTTAGCCCTCAACCCGAATATATCATAATATGTATTTATACATAACCCATTTACTACATGTTTGTATTATGACTCACTGTTGAGCTAGAGACAAAATTTCACTAAACTCCGAAGTAGAAGACGCCCAGTGGTTTTACTAATGACCGTTCAACAGCGGTCGTTCTTTTGCAGTTTATGATTTGTTATTCGGCTTTGTATCGATGGTTCATGTTTCGCGTTCAGATGTTTACGTTCTGAGATTGTGGTCTTCCCTTACTGATTTTTTCTTATTTTTTATATGCATTGGATGGTTAGGCTCACACCATTGTGCCTTGGCAGGCTTAGTCTTTCTATTTTTTCTTGAAACCAAGTTCGCTACTTTGTATGACCTTAGCTGTTGGTGGGACGGAAACTGAAACACACTCGCACTCCTTTTAAGATGCATAGATGGACAAACAACTGGGCTATGGATTGGTCCAAGCCAATATGGTCCCCCACCCCAACTAATGTGTGCACTACATGATCATGTGTTGAGCCTTAAAACACAAATGAGGGAAAAACATCAGACATGAGACCAAAATACCGTAATGCGTTCAGTTTTAACTCTACTAACATAATCAAATACAGTGAAAATTCCGCTATTAAGACCACCTAAAATTAAGACAAATTTTGTTTTTAAAGCATATTGTGAAGGTTAAAGTTACATTTTCTTTGTGATTGCGACATTCAGTTTGCTCTTGTGGAAGGCCATCTTTGTGACTGTTCAAATGTGGTCTTAAAGACCACTTTTTGACTGTCTCAATTTTGGTCTTTATATTGGAATTTACCTGTATTGCTTCCTAAGTCTATGGTCTCCTTTCGTAGACAGCTATGTTCTTCCATCATTGCTTCATTTTGCGTCGATATGGTGCATATCAACGCGGAATGAAATAATTTTTTACTTCATTTCGCGTCGACTACGCCAACGCATAATGAAATAAAAAAAAATCAAAATGAAGAAATTACTACATTACTTCATTATGCGTTGTAACACACGTTGCTTCCAATTTTGTGGGACTTTTACCCGACATTGAGATGAAATGATACCTCGAGCCTCGCTGTCGCCCAATGAAACCAAAAGGGTTTATATGCATGGACGCGCACCATTTTGTTTGGGCAGGCTTAGAGTGTCTAAGCGGTTAACCAGTACTCATGTGTGCGGTCGGTTTCAGCTCTGCGTGGAAACATCGTGCAGCCCAATCTATTTCTTCAACCCCCGATGGGCGGGGGTGATGATGAAGTTTGAAGTAAGATGCTAGAAATAAGAAGTCATGAAGTTAGAACTACGAAGTGAAGAATTTGGAAGTGATAAGAAGTAATACGGTCTTTTGAAAGATGTGATGAAGTTAAAAACGGGAAGTTGGAGGACAGCGATTGAAAGTTGGAAGCCACAAAGTCAGAAGTCCCGCCAAGGCGTCAATGAAAGGGTCTAATATTACTTACTAATGTATTTCGGATCGTCTTCCATTTTCATCGGTCTGCATAAGTAGGTGTCCGGCTGAAATATAAACATACGCTCGTAGTTTTACCCATTACGCAAACACGCCTATACAAATACATTGCCACCTTTATCGCAGAAAAAATGAAAATTTTATGATGAAAAAGTGTGATATTTTTCTTATTTCTGTTCAAAATATAGATTGTGGGCACTCGTTAGAACCGCCTCATCGGGGCGGTTCTAAAAAGTACCCAAAATCTATATCTTAGAGCAGAAATAAGAAAAATAAGGTATACCCCCGGAAACCCCAGTTTTACTATATAAAAGTGGGGTTTAAGGGGGTCAAAATTATATAGGCTTGTTTTCTTGATGTGGAACAAGAACACCTCCGTGTGATTTAAGGCTCTCATTCACGGCTCAAAACAATGTCTGTTGTTTAAGAAATTATATAAACTCAACTCCAGCAGTGACTTGTTGAGTAATAAATCACAGCTTGGGGATCAGTTGTAAAGTAGATCAAAACACAAGCGCGTAGCGAGAGTGATTTATCTACTTACAACCCACCGACGAACTGATTTTATTCACGCAGATCTAACACACGCATTAACCCATTCAGTACCAGAAACCCCTAAACGGGTACCCTGACAAACAGTGCAGGCCCAGATCAGACGCCGCAAAACGCGGCGTCTGATCAGGGCCTCCACTATTTGCTAAAAGTGCAGTCATTTTCCTAGCAAAGTTTGAACAAAACACAACCTGTCACCCCTAAATTTCGAAATGGACTCCTGCTATATATAAGAAGGAAGATTCCATTTGGTACAAACAGGGGTTAACACACTAAAAGTCGGCAATAACGTAATTATCCAACAAATCACAGGGAAGATTAGCGTGACTCGAAAGGCCGCCCTTTTATGACGTCACTCGAAGATTCTATAACGTTTAATGCTGGAACGTCATTTTCCAGCATCAAAAACGTTACAATCGGACTGAAATATATGTGATACAGTCAATTATTTTAGCGGGATTTCTTTTAACAGTAGCGAAAGGTTGGGAGAATTTGAAGAAACTACATGTCGCAATGTTACCAGAAATTGTTTCTTCTTTTTTCACAGCAATGTTCTATACCTTGCCCATTATGATATCACATCCCTGCGACATAGTTCATTCTTTCATGTTTCAAAAGCGGTTATTCATTCCCTCTTTCTCAACTGTCCCCCACACTTTCACCTTCTCTACTATCTACCTTTCTCTAGATGACGACATAAACCCACAATGGCTTAACCCTTATCTTGCTGAATTTTCATTTAAGCCACACCTATTTCTGTCTATCAACCAATCAAATTACTTGATGTAATTTATTGCTACAAATTCACAAACTGAATGCCAAACAGTGTAGATCCCGATCAGATGGCTTCTCTGAATCTACACTGTTTGCGAAGATAAGGGTTGTCGTGAACAGCAAGATAAGAGTTAATCTCAAAACAATCAATCAGTTAGTATCATTTAAACCATTGCATGCGGGAAACCCCTAAAGGGTTACCTTGGCAAACAGTGCAGGCCCAGATCGCCGCTGGTCAGGGCCTGCACTGTTTGCTAACAGAATTTTCCGTCAAAAACAGATTAAAAAAGAAAAATAGGCCTGACACCCCTGATATGACAGATGGCCGTGTTCAACATATACATTTAGCAATGGAAGAGTCCACTGGGTTAATGAGGCGGTTACAACGAGTATCCACAACAAACTAAATATGAACAATAGTGTGTACCCCTGTAAACAAGGCGAGAGTTGCATAAGGCGAGCGCTTTTATAACGCCTTGTAGCGCTTTGTCCGTCCTATGCAACTCTCCGCTCGATTGAGGCGCTTTCTAAAATGGTTGCCAAAATAGAACGATTTTCAAACCCGAAAATTTCCGAGAAAAAAAAAGATGCGGTGCTTGCTTCAGTGATTGTTCTTGTTTTCTGTTGTCATTTCTGCTAAAATTGATAAGAAAACAAGTTTTGAATGGCTTAAAATAGACACTCAATAGGTCGCGACGTCGGGCGCCGCCATTTGTTTCGCCTGGTTGCTATGCAACGTAGAATGAGGCAGCCCCAAACACTGTTACGAAGCACTACGAAGCGCTTTTTGTGGCGGCCCGTTGCTTACACTTTTTCTACTCTCCCCAGTTTTCTCTACAGAAGTTGGTGTGCAATGGCGTTTATTTCACGGACCTGTTAACGTGAGGAGACATCCAAGTGATTATACTCCTATTTTAAGAACATACTGACCAGATACTATCAGAATGACATAATACATGTATATTATGACAATTTTAAATTGATAACAGTATTTGAGAATTTTGATTTCTGGTCCACTGAGCAACTTTAAGCAATATCGAATCAACGTCGATGCAGCGTCATGCGATTTTATGAAGATACTAACAGTATCAAAATGATTTACATATATGACATAATTATCACCACGCTTTTCGAAGAAAAAGTGGGGATATTGTAATCGCCTTGACCGTCCGTCCGTGCGCCCGTCGTCCGTCTTACCAGATGACTCCTTATTTTCCTTTACAGGTACAAACTTGAAACCTTGGGAACTGATAGATTTTTGGTCTGGTGAGTGCATGACACTTTCGGACTTTTGAGCCCTCCCCCGGGGGCGGGGCCAGGGAGAGGGACCCCGGGTATCAATAATCAAAGTTTTCAGAACATGGCTGTGTAACATATCAAAATCAAAATTAGATCCCTCTTCAACGGAGATAAAAAAAAAAACATACCCCTCCATAACGATTACCGGATAACTCCTCCTACACTGTTAGAGATAGACTTTTGAAACCTCGGGAACTGATACATCTGTGATCTGGAGAGTGCAAGACACTTTCGGAATTTTGATCCCACACCTGGGGGCGGAGCCAGGGGTCAAACATCAAAGCTATCAAAACATGGTCGTATCAAATCAAAAGGCATGATGAGTAGAATACATTGCAATCACAGTTTGACCCTCGAGTAAATATGGAGGTTACTAGAGGTAAAGCAAAACATACCCCTTCCATAAAGATAAGCTCCTCCTAGACCGTTAAAGACAGAAACTTTTAACCCTGGGAACTGATAGAAATTTGGTCTGGTGAGTGCATGACACTTTCGGAATTTTTATCACATCCCCGGAGGCGGGGTCAGATGGAGGAGCCCAATGGGAGCAAAATCAAAGTTTTCAGAACATGGTCAGGTAACATATCAAATCAAACGGTATTACGAGTAGTATACACTGCAATCGCAATTTGACCCCTCGGGTCAATATGGAGGTCACCAGAGGTAAAAATAACATACCTCCTCCATAATATTTACCGGATAACTCCTCCTAGACCATTAGAGATAGAGACTTGAAATCTTGGAAACTGATAGATCTTTGGTCTGGAGAGGGCATGACATTTTCGGAATTTTGATCCAACCTCTAGGGCGAGGCCAGGGGTCCTGGGGCACCGGGGGTCAAAAATCAAAGTTTTCAGAACATGGTGTAACATATCAAATCGACCGCAAGCGTGGGGATATGCGGCTACCCGATTCTAGTTTCAAATAAACTAGTCTACGGTTACTAAGGTTATGGAATTTATGGTCCACTGGACATATACGATTTACGCGTCGACGTTGCATCAACATTGATTCGAACTTGCCAACGGGGTCAGCCCATCGGGACTTGGATGATATTGACTGCATAGTGCCCCAAACAGAGGTGTAACCGACCGCACATAAGTAACCGACCGCACATACGTACTGATAAACCACTTAGAAGGTCAACACTTTCCCAGGCAAAGTGGTGCGGGTCGGACCGTCCCTGCATAGAAACCCTATTGATTTGTTTGGATGGTAGAGCTTGAGATGTCATTTTATCTCAATATCGGGTAAAGTCCCACAAAATTGGAAGCAACGTCTCCAAAATAACCTTAAAAAGTATTGAATTGGACATAAAACTTCAAAACATTAAATTCAAAACGAACTTGCCAACACGGTATATGCCTGCTGGAGGGCTTGTAATTGCACGGCCCATCAATGCTAGGCGATAGGGTTTTGGTTAGTTCTCTGTAATCAAGGCGATTTATTATCGGTTTTGAAGAGGTCAATTCTATGTTCTTTATTTATTTCAGTTTTTCATTGGTCGCGGGCCGTGCATAGCTCTAGAATAGTTACTAGTCTAAGAATAGCAAATGGGTGTAGAAATGTCTACTTACCACCTTAGGCTGCACTTCCGGCATGAGATAGTCGACATGTTTAATATCAGATGATGGCCCCTTAGGGGCGCCAAGCACCGTTCCCACACATACCGCAAAAATAAAGAAAGCGGCCATGCACAGCAAATTCAAATCTACGATCTGAAAAAAAAAATAAATAAATAAATAAATAAAATAAAAAAATAGCATTTTGGGGGCGACTGCCTTTGCAATAGCCTCATAGTACTCAGAACTGATTTTAGGACTTACTGCATAGGATCTAATCACCACAAAGAGACGTTGTGGGAAAAAATTGTCCCATATTCAAAACCATTTCAAACTTACCTCATAAAATGAAGCATACAGCCGATGGAATAAATATTACAACTTGAACGTTTGTTACAACGCATAATGTAGTAATGTAGTAATTTCTTCATTTTGATTTTTTTTACTACATTATGCGTTGGCATAGTCGACGCGAAATAAAGTAAAAAAATTATTTCATTTCGCGTTGATATGCACCATATCGACGCATAATGAAGTAATGATGGTAGAACATAGCTGTCTTCGAAAAGACTTAGGAAGCAATACAGTTAAATTCCTACAATTTAGACCACATTTGAGACGGTTCAAAAGTGGTCTTTAAGACCACAGTTGAACAGTCCAAAAGACGGTCTTCCACAAAAGCACACTGAAGGTCAAAATCACAAAGAAAATGTAGCTTTAACCTTCCAAATATGCTTTAAAAACAAAATTTGTATTAATTTTAGGTGGTCTTAATAGTGGAATTTCATTGTATTTGATTAAGCCAGTAGAATTAAAATCGTACGCCTTGCGCTATTTTGGTTTCATGCCTGATGTCTTTCCCTCATTTGTGTTTTAAATTGGAAGCAACGTCTCCAAAATGACCTAAATACTGTTGACGGGGACGTTAAACCTCAAATCAAACAAATCAAACAAAAGACAGACAGACAGACAGACAGACAGACAGAATGGACAAAAACTATATACCCCCTTGCATACTTCGTATGCCGGGGGTATAAATAGATGGGCTGCACGATGCTTCCACGCAGAGCTGATACCGCCCGTACATGAGTCCTCGTAATCTGCTTAGAAGGTCTAAGCCTGTCCAGGAAAACTGCTGCGAGTCGGCCCATCCATGCATATAAACCCTATTGCTTTTAATTGGACGGCAGCGATTGAGATGTCATTTCATCTCAATATCGGGTAAAAGTCCCATAAAATTTGAAGCAATGTCTCCAAAATGACCTAAATAGTCTTGACGGGAACGTTAAACCTCAAATCAAACAAACAAACTGTTGACGCATAATGAAGTAAAATTAAGTATGCCACCCATCGCCGCAAAATGAAATAATTCTTTCATTTTGCTCAAACCTCTTAGTATCGACGCATAATGAAGTAAAAACGACATTTTATTTCATTTCGCGTCGACTATGCCAACGCATAATGTAGTAAAAATTTCAAAATGAAGAAATTACTACATTACTACATTATGCGTTGTAACAAACGTTCAATAAATTTATTCCACTGTCGCACCTGTCCTCCTGCTCTCTTTCAAATAAGTTTACCATGACAGGGATTCTCTGAGGGATTCTTCGTATACAAAACGTGAATGAAAACATCGTACATCTCGGACCGATCAATACGGTATTGATGGGTCCAAGCGTAGATTAATTCGCCATGGAGCTTTTTAAAGCTCAGTACAACTAACCCATTTTGTACGGGGAATCCCAAACTGAGCCCCGCCAAGCGAATATGTGTCTTCGAGCATTCCGTCATGACAAATTTTAACTGCGCATGCCCAGCCATTCAGAGGGGCCAGGGATATGGCTTTCTGTCTGAAGGTTCCTCTTGATTCACTGCTTGTATGAGCGAGCAGCGAAGGTTCTGGCGAGACTGCGCGGATGCGCAGGCTCGCCTGAACCTTCGCTGCTCGCATAGGCGATAAGTACCAAAATCGTTTGACGGGGCCCAACAAACAGTGCAGGTCCAGATCAGATGCCACAGAACGCGGCATCTGATCAGAGCGTATACTGTTTGCGAAAGGTTCAGACATTTTCCAAATATTAAATATTTACGAATCCACAACCTGACACACCTAAATTTGGAAATGGAATTCTGCTATATATAAGGCGGAGAATTAAATTCAGCATAAAATGGGTTAAAATACGCGATGTGGGGTCGATTATGTAATTCATTGTGTCAGTAAAGGGGTAGTTTATATCAATAAAAAGGAATGAAGTTGTTTTGGTTTTCAGAGACCTAATGATTAAGAGCCAGCGCTCTACAGTAGACCACGGAGGCCCGTGTAAACATTAAGATAGCCATATCATTTTTTTTATTATTCAGCTGAAATACTTGCAAGTAATGATAAAGAAATTTATTTATTTATTATTTTTTTTCGAAAATCAAAAATAACAAAAAGAAACAAGAGCAACATTGGAATCAATTTCGGTGACCAAAACGCCATTTAATATCAGGTCAGTAAATGCCTTCTGTTAAAGGTAATGAATTTCACCAAGTAATGAATCAAAGCGCTGACAGTGGTGCTGATGGGGCGATGGTTTGTAATCTTCGGATTGCGTTAGGCAAATTTTGCATCTGGTTAGTAGTTTCTGTTTAAAATCAGGCTTTAAGAATATACATGTAGTAGTTTAAATAGGGCTAGAATATATTGGGCCTAATTTGATGAAACTAGCCAATCTAAACCAGAAAATTTGTACACTTGATGGTTTCCATGTCTTTGATCCAAAGCAGAAATCTTAACAGAAGACAGTAACTACAGCTCAGGTACTGAGGGACTGTCTGGTCACCAAAATTGTTTTCATTGCTGTGGTTGTTTAAATTTCCATTTTAGAAAAAAAAAGGTTTATTTTTCTTTATATCTTGCAAGTATTTGAACTATATAAATTTATAAATGGTATATCCATGTTTACAAGAACATCAGAAACAAAGCAATCAGAATCTGTTGCAAATAGTTTCTTAAGTGGTATCTTTCGCCAACCCCTATATAATTAACGTATCAATAAAATGGTTGTCACTTGATTCTCCGTTACCTATCCCAACTTAGAACACCTAGGTAGAATTGACATATGTGTATTCTTATTCTTAATTGAACTCTGCTATACTCTCTAATACCCATTTCATACTCATTGGAATCTGCTACCTAAATAATCACAAGATCATTTCAAAATTTAGGGATGCCAGATTGTGTTTTCTTCAAAATTTATTTTGAAAATTGTAAATTATTTGTAAACAGCGTAGGCCCAGATCACACGACACAGAAGGCCGCATTTGATCTGGATGTGCACTGTTTGTCAATTATCCGTTCTGTGTTTCCTGTACAAAATGGGCATTTCACTCTCTCACTCTGGGGCCATCGCTCCGAAAACATCGAGTGTACACATTTTCTAGGCCAGATAAGCTAGTTTCGACAAATAAGGCCTCATAAGTGACCGTCCAATATATTCAAGCCCTACATATTTGAACAAGTAAAGAGGTCATCAATGGTTATTCATGCATAACATTCGCAGGGTCCAGAGGAAGCTGTTTGAATATCTTCCGAGGAACCACAATGAAATGACCATGCATGATCGTCAGTTTTGCATTTCAAACCACAAATTGTGACGGAAACGCCCAACATCACGAAAAACGCCTATATAATTTCGACCCCCTTTAACCACACTTTTTATAGTAAAACTGGGGTTTACAGGGGCAAATCTTATTTTTCTTCTTTCAGCTCTAAAATATAGATTATTGGTGCTCGTTGGAACAGCCTCGAAGAGAGTTGTTGATACTCGTTAGAACCGCCTCAAACGTGTTCCCCCTAATCCATATTTTGAGCAAGAAAGATAAATATCATAAATTTTCATTTCAAAATCTTTATTTTTCGGCGATAAAATTTACTATGTATTTGTATAGGCGTGTTTTCACAATGACAGCTCCATATCACCTCTTCAGATGCGACCGTAAAACCAACAAGGTGGTTTGGTCAAGACTTTGATCATGGCGACAACGTTACGTGGCTCTATTGTAACTTAAACAAGGCAAGGCCCTTTCTGAAATATGCAAAGTCATTTCTGTAATATCAACGGTCATTCTCTCCCTTCCACTTATTCAAGAAGGGCAGTTGTCAGTTTCTGGCGAAAGAATGTTCGTTGTACTGGATAACCCTGCACTGTAAAAAATTTGTGTTTATTATACCTAAAAACAGAGTAAAGTATACACTCAAACCCGTGTGAATTCGAACCAGACACCATTTTGGGTGTAAAATGTAACTTTGAGTAATAATACACTGATAACTTGTATAGTTTACTTAAAATTTGGTGTAGCGCTGCAAATTTGGTGTTTGGTGTATCGATTCTGTACAACAAGTGTTACGTTTCGTATCAATTGGTGTTTGAAATAATTACACTATTTATGGTGTAAGGTTTGCTACTAAATAGGGTAATTTTAGTCATACTACAGGGTAACATTTTTTGAAGGGCGGTGTAACTGTGAACATTACACATTTTTCAGTGTAACTAAGTATCGGTGTAATATTTCTTCAAATAATGGATAATATTTTGTTATGTTCAGTGTAAAAAAGTAATTACACTCTGAAAGCGTTATATCTCCACCTTATCGATGCTTTGCTACACCAATACTGGTGTTTTGTTTCATCGTAACGTAAGTTAACGTTTCTTGTCGAATGGTGTAACTGGCCGTATAAGATGCGTTATATGTACGACATTATGTTATTTTGTTCCTCGTTCGTGTCATATAGCTCAAAAACGCCATAAATATCATGCACATTTTATAATTATTAACAATGATTATAGGGTTGTTTCATGCATAATGAAAATCCTGCTAGATAAGATTAAAATGGGGTATACGCCATTTCAGTATAAACACAATTTCTGTTTAATAAAGAATTTCTGCAAAATCTAATGGAAAAAGCAGATTTTTACCCTATCATTTTACGAAAGCTCTAACATTACCATTGAAACATGGTAACTGATACCCTATACGAAGTGTATTTAAGGTACCCTAAGAAAGGGGTATTAGAGCATGATAAGTTCTAAACCAATGAAAAACAGAATTAAATACATAATTACACTATACAACTGTACGCTGTGGTGTAGCCAGTCTTTATTATTGGTGTAATGTTACACCGACTGAATGAAGGAAACATTACACCCGGAAACGTTTCCTTCAAAATATACTGGCACATTTACACCTGTAATATAGATCAGTTACACTATGGTGTAAACTTTCTGTCGATTTTCAGGTGCGTAATTACACCATTTATCTGGATCAATAGCCGATTATTCGGTGAAAAGTTACCGAGCATACAATGGAGATAACTTACACCAAAACTGGTGGCAGCTCAGCTGCCACCAGTTTTGGTGTAATGTTTCCATTAATTTTTTACAGTGTGCCCAGGAAAAGCGTAGAAAGGTAAATAGACCGGCTCAAAAATGACCTAGATTGTGATGACTGGGCCGTTTAACTCAGGTACAAACAAACAAACCACGCAGAGCTCAAACCGACCGCACATGATTACTGGTAACCGCCTAGAGGGTCAAAGCCTGCCCAGGCAAAGTGATTCGTACATATGAACACCTTTTTGTTTGTTTGGGGTTGGTTTGAGATGTCATTTCATCACAATGTCAAGTAAAAGTCCCACAAAATTGGAAACAACGTCTCCAACATGACCTTAATTGTGTTGACGGGAACGTAAAACCTCAAATCAAACAAAACCCAGATACGATTGCAGCTCATTGGCATCAAACGAACAGTCTTGTACAGTACAGCGCGTGGTGATCTGGTCCAAACCTTATACGAGGACTGTTCAAATATGAATGCAAGTAGAACGTTTTCTCATGCACTAATGCGAAAATCGCCTGGAAATAAATATCACAGCGTAGAAAAACATTTTACCTATACATTGATACCAAACCTGTTAAAATCCGTCCAATTTACCCATGTATATCGTTCGATAAACACTTTCTACTCTTGTATACTAATACAAAACATGGTTGGAAGAAGGTCAGAGTACGCCGTTGAAATACGGTCCAATATTAAGAATCGTTCTTGGTATACGGTGCAAATACATTTTTGATGAAATATGTTCGGTTTATGTGCATAATGAAATGTCTTTTCCGACAGTTTTTCGTTGATGTAAGAAATTCAGCTGTGGGCTAGGCTCAACAGAAGATGCACCACGTGATCGTCGGCCGAAAAGAGCAATATCTGCCAAGATGGTTGCTAGAGTGAAAGAAATAGTTGCTACCGATGCACGATACACCACTAGACAAATAGCTAGTATGGTTGGCATCTCATTTGGAGCAGCTCATACAATTCTGAAACGGGATTTGAAAATGAGAAAGATCTGTGCTAGATGGATTCCCCATCTGCATGTTGGCAGATGAGCAGAAAAAGACACGCGTTCAGTGCGCCAAGAAGTTGCTTAAAAAGTTTCCAAATTACAATGCACGGTCTTTCGCTAATGTCGTCACCGGTGACGAGACATGGGTTCACTTTTTTGAGCCAAAACGAAAGATTCAGAACAAAATATGGGCAACAAAGTATAGCAAAAGACCATGCATTTCAAAGCGGGCCATGAGCGTCAAGAAGGTAACGTATGCCATATTCTTTTCAAATCAGGGCCCTGCTATTCAGGTTTCTGTGCCTAAAGGCAAATCTGTAAATGCGAAGTTTTACAAGAATAAAGTTCTTCGAAAATTGAAGAAATATTTCAAAGAACGAAGACCCGCAACTGGTTTGGCCAATGTCAGATTGCTACATGACAATGCGTCATCGCACAAGGCGTTCATTGTGCAAGACTATCTGAAGCAGGAAAAGGTTGTTGAACTCCCTCACCCCCCGTATTCCCCTGACCTTGCCCCGTGTGACTTTTTTTTTTTGTTCCCGCGGCTGAAAAAAATACCTTTCTGGTCGAAAATTTGTACAGCGCAAACACCTCGGTTCAGCAATATTCCAGTGCCTTCATAGTACATGTATACCTCGAAAAGACTACCAAGATGCATTCAATGATTGGATCAGAAGACTGAAAGTTTGTATATCTGTTAAAGGGGAATACTTTGAAGGGAAAAAATAATTTTTTCATCGAAATCTGTCACAGAATCATTTTTATGTGCTTAGTTGCATTCATATTTGAACAGTCCTCGTATACATTCACGCGTAACGGGCAGTATATCTGGTGTGAACGCAAATCTGAACAGTTTAAGACCTGAGCAGGCTTGTTTCGTCAGGTCAGGTCCAAATGACAGCGCACTGTTTGTGTATATCTATGTACCTTTTATGTTTGGTGGCGGGCATACCCTAGGGATGACAGCCAAAATATCTCGACCCTCAGGTACATTGTATTTGACAAAGGGAGGTACCCAACGTGAATTAGATGCAATAATTTCTTAAACAGAAGATAAAAACCATTTTAGGGCGTTGACCCCATATCCGGGCATTAACAACCAGTACTGGTCCAGATCAGACGCCGCGTCCTGTGGCGTCTTATCAAGTTCCGCATTGTTTGCAAAATTTTCTGCCATTTTCTAAATATTTTTTTCTAGGCACAACTATATTTCGAAATGGACTCCTGCGATAACTTAGGCTGAAGATTGTATCCGGGACAAGAAGGATTAAGTTCCCCCCACCACGGAATTTAACTCGGGGAAGGGATATTTAACCCCAAAATTCAAAATTTAATACCACGGGGCAGGCCCGCCATCCACCCCTCCCCCGCCCCTTCTGGGGATAAGACTGATATATAGGTGCACTAAACTTTGCTTTGAGCAATCGTTATATCTTTACATGTACGTGCTGATACGGAAGAGAATCCACAGTTTCTAGAGATATTAAAGAGCCATGTCGCGAGACAAAAATAGTTTCGTCAAGCGAACGTGTGTATGTCGGCATGATAGATTCAAATCAATCCGCGAACATGACGTTCACTGCCTGTCTTGAGAATCTTCCGAGTTCGATTTTTCCATGCAGCGCCCAGCGAAGATACAGATCAGACTGCGCAATAGTCTGATCTGTATATCTGTATCTTCACCGGGAGCCATTGTCCGGACATAGATTTCCCTTTTTTTTTTTTTTTTTTTTTTTTTGGTTTTACGATTCACGATTTGGTTCGATAAAACTTTTAAGCTTACTTTTTTAATGTACTCAATGCCATATTTTTGTCACGCTGAAGATAAAATGCAACAACCTATAGTGCGGAAGGGCATCGGGGCGGTGTTGGCGGAGAAAACATGCGGCAAAGCTCAATAATACTGATTTTAACATGTTTTTTGCATTCACTGTTGTGCCATCAGTAGTCATTAGTTATATGTATAGGGAGAGAGCTACCTATTGTGTCTCATCCCTATGTGTGTAATGTACAATAAAATATGTTTAATCCAAACCTATGCAGAAACGTTCTGCTCAAAATATAATCAAATAAGACTTCTATCTAGTTACAGACCTACATGTATTTAATATTTCATTTTTGCATGAGAGAGAGAGAGAGAGAGAGAGAGAGAGAGAGAGAGAGAGAGAGAGAGAGAGGGAGAGAGAGATTAAAGTCCTAACATATTTATATGTTGTGAAACTTCAATTGATATATTAGGCATTTTATCAATGCTCTCAAATGGATACAAATATGTATAGTTACAAAAGGTCCTACCTTAAGGCAATCTTTTTCTTATCTGCAGAAGTTTTAAAGATATTCCTTGTTTTTGGCCCTTCACACACAAAACTATAGTACAAGATAACGTCTAAAGGATGATTCGGTTTTAAAAAGTCCTAAATGTTCTTTAAAGCATCGGTCTTATCACGAACTATTTGCACATGTGTGAGTTCGCACGTATTGACAAACAGTACAAAACCTAAAGCATGTGTTGCCGTTTAACCCATTTTGTACCAAATGGAACCTTCCACCTTATATATACTAGGAGTCCATTTCAAAATTTAGGGGTGTCAGGTTGTGTTTTCTTCAATCACCATTTGGAAAATGGCTGAACTTTTTTTGCAAACCGTGGAGGCCCTGATCAGACGCCGCGTTCTGCGGCGTCTGATCTGGGTCTTCACTGTTTGCCAGGGTACCCGGTAGCAAATCGGCTAAACATCTAGGGGTGTCGGGTTGTGTTTTCTTCAAAATTTATTTGGAAAATGGCTGAACTCTGTGTAAAAAAAATTTAGGCCCTGATCAGACGACGCATTCTGCGGTCTGATCGGGACCTGTACTGTTTGCCAATTGCATGTACCCGATTTGGGGTTTCTGGTACACAATGGGTTTTAAGCTGTTGTTGACATGTAATTATCATGATGTTACTATTAACTCTGCAGGAATTAATTTAAATTTCGCAAATGCTTATCATTTTGTGATTCTCCCTTTGGCATTTACCCATAAATTTATAATCTTTGATTCAAGAAGGGCAGTTGTCAGTTCGAGAATAAAGCATGTTAACCTAATCGCTTATGTATAAGCCTGTCCGGCTCGATATGACCTCAATAGTGTTGAGTATGCTTTTCAAGTCCAAACAAACATAAACACAATCGCCGATTGATTCGCGTTAATGAAGGTGCAGGCTGATTCGGTCATCCGACAAAATGAGTAGCCTATCAAATATCGTGTTTTGGTTGATGGGAGTAGGCCTATTTAGTATTTGAAAATGTTTGTTTTGAGTTTAATAGCCCAGTCAACACTATTTAGGTCGCATCGAGCCGGTTAGTATACCTAACCACACTTTTCCGGTTCGACGTTATAATTTTATTATGTACCTTTACCAGTACAGTGCACTTTCTTTCGTCAGAAACTAACAACTGCCCTTCTTGTATCAGAGGGAGTGAGAGGGTGATTGTAGAAAGCATTTCGTGATCAATATCCACGAAAGAATGTGGCCGAGCAAGCAGCAACTATAGGTGTGTCAGCTTTTTGTGTGTAGCAAGTTTAATTTAAATGTTAAAACTTTAAGCAAACAGTGTAGACCCAGATCAGACGCCGCGTTCTGCGGCGTCCGATATGGGTCTGCGCTGTTTCCCAAGTCCCAAAAGAGGGATGCTAGGCATATATGGGTTGCATGTTATATCTGCACGGTATGATTTAGGCTAAGGGACATCCAGAAAAGCCACAGCGGAGACTCAGATCAGACTGTGCGGATGCACAGTCTGATCTGAGTCTTGCTGGGCGCATATGCTCGAATGCCCTTTTTTGCTTCGCGCGGCCAAATTATAATGCAAATGCTGGTGGATATAGAAATCTTATTTTTACAAAGATGTACTGCTTACCGACGACATTCGCTTTTTCTGCGAAAGGCAAGACAAAAGACAATAAGCCTAGTGACTATATGTCTTTCCTTTAATAACATTAAGCGGATTTTAGAAGCATTTCCATTTGTGGTCTTATTCACAGGCGTGTCACCGATTGCGTTTGCGTAAATTACCCATGTGCGTAATGTAAAATATAGGCATAAAAGCAAAATCGCCTAAGGCAAGCATTTTTGACCTTCCCTATTATAGGGGCCGTCCCTACAAAAGAGAACTTGCGCATCTAGGCAGTAAATACTGTCCTTTTAGTGACCTCCCATCTCGGAGCAAGTTGGTTTCACCCAAATTTTCACTGTTGTGCGTAATAATGTTTTTGCTTTGGCTGCGCTTCTGTTATTATTCGAAGCAATGTAGAAATTATATTTATGGTTTGCTGTCATTTTAGCGACATCAGCTGTTACTGTCATAGCATATGGCCACTAGCACCGGCAATAAGTAACCTGATTATCAACTAGGACAATTGCATCATCGTCGATGCAACGTCATGGCGTTGTTATGACGTTGCATACACGATGTCTGCCCGCTGTGTCGGTACACCCCACTGTAAAGAAAAGTTTATTGCACGATTATTTATGAAACTGGGTCTGAGTATACAACTCATAAATTTAAAACTGCCTTTTTTGAAGTTATGTACACGGCGAACATCATTATCTGCTTATCTGAGAAAGACTCAGTTGTTCGTGCTTTACTACATTTAAGACTCAGTGCCCATCGGGGCTTGGAGAAATAGAATGGGATGCATGGTGCTTCCGCACAGAGCTGAAACCGACCGAACTTGAGCCAGCGCATTACAAAATCTACAAGATGTCTTGAACGACCAGCGAAGATTCAAATCAGCCTGCGCATTCGCGCAGTCTGATCAGAGTCTTCGCTGATCGCATGTACCTACTACAGGCTAATATCTATGCAAAGAGATATAAGCAAAGGGTCTTGTCATAGTGGATGGGTGCGCAGGTTGAGTTGTGTCTCTGCTGGTCGCACCGGTCTTACTGTAGATTTTGTCATGCGCCGGCTCAGTCTTTTAAGTGTGGCCCAGGTAAAGTGGTGCGAGTAAAGCCGTTCCTTAACCCCAAGTGGTTTCTTTGGGCGGTAGGGCTGGATATATCATTTCGTCTCAATGTCGTGTAAAAGTCCCAACGTTTCCAAAATGACCTACATAGAATTGATGGGGTCGTAAAAGTAAAGATTCAGTCTAAACATAGAAACCTAAAAATAGACAAAAAATATATATGATTATGCGCTACCTACTATAAAGTATCCCAAACGAACCCCTGTATTCAAATAAGCACACATGTGGACTCTGTGTCTGAAATATTAGATCTTTTATGAAGTTGAGAGGGTAGGGCATGGCTCCGTCAAACCCCTGGTTGGTATCAATGAATGCGTCACATCATAAGATACAAGTTAAGTGGTGGGGATCTGAACAGTTACTAAATTGTATTTGTTTTTTATGAAGTGGAGGGGTAGAGCATGGCCCCTACGCAAGATTGTCACTGAATGTCTTATTATAAATACATGTATGGTTTATGGATCTGAAAGGTTTCTGATATATTAGGCCTTTTTATGAAGTGTAGGGGTAGGAAATGGCCCCTGCGGACCCCAGAGGACCCACACTTTGGTGTGACTGAATGCATCTTATATAGGGAAAAACAATATATAGTCTGTGGCAGGGATCTGAACTATGTCTGAGTTATATGTCTTTTTATGAAGTAAAGGGGTAGGTCATACCAGAGGACCCAGTGGTTAGTGTCAATGAATGCGTCTTATCATAAGGGAAAGAAATATGAATAGTTTGTGGGGGGGGGGGGGGGGTCGCACAGGTTTCTGAGTAATATGGACTTTAAGGTGGGGGCATGGCCCGGGCGCACACCATCTAGGTGTCCCTGAATGTGTCTTGTCATACGGAACAAGAATAAAATTATACATGTATGGCTTACGGGTGGGGAGCTGAGCGGTTTCTGAGATATATGCTCTTTTATGATGTTGTTACGCGGGGCATGGCCTGGGCGCAGCCCAAGGTTGGACTCACTCAATTCGCCTTAGCAAAAGGAACAAGAATATATATGGTTTAGGGGTGGGGATCTGAAATGTTTCTGAGATATATGGCATTTTATGAGGTGGATGGGTAGGGGATCGCTCCAGCGCACCCCGTAGGACCCCCAGTTTGCTGTCACTGGTTAAGGAATAAGAATACATATAGTTGGTAGGTGGGATTCTGAACGGTTTCTGTGATATTAAGCCTTCAATGAAGTGGCACCCCGGGGAACAATTTGAAACCCTCTTGCAAAACTTTATATTTATATCTAATGCCACGATCACAAATTCGACGTACCCCTGCCGAGCTATACTAGATGTGGTGATCGGCCTAGCTGTCCAAGTCGAGAAGGCTCAAAAGCGGGTGTCTTGCTCGGTTTTGGCAAAACGTATGCCGTGCGGGGCCTGGTGGGACATCCGCCGGGAGTCGGGCGGTGTCTGCCAGATTTATGCGGGGAAGCATCGGCGTATACGCCGGGCGGAAACCAACCGGTGCACAGCAGGTTACCGGCCGTACGCCGGCCGTATACCTGGCGATTGTTACTAGCCGGCCGAGCTTCGGTCGATCTTCCGGAGATGTCCGCCCAGTTCCCGGCAGACCATGGCCCGTCGCCGGGCGAAGGACGGGTTTACAAGAGCCGGGATTGTTCCCGTTGTCCAGGGATATATAAACTGCATCTTCTCTTGCCTGTACAGATTAGCTCGGTGGGTGGGTGAATATCCTTCAATTAGTTGACGTCGAAGAAAAGCGGAAATTCAAAAACAATTATCAAATGTTTACAATGCTACCTACTGGTCTGCTAGAAACTGGTACGCATCGGAGATCTGGCCCTTATATAGTTGAGCGTCAATCGGTGGGACGCCGGCAAGAAACCGGTCGGCGATCGAGCGGCAACAGCCGAAACAGGATTCGTCGAACGGATTCCGGTTGATTACCTGTCGGGCATCGTCCGGGCCTCGGCCGATTACTGCCCGATTATATCACGAAAATATGCCTTTATCATTTTGACCCCTTTGGACCCCACTTTTATGTAGTAAAACTGGGGTTTACAGGGGTAAACCTTATTTTTCTTATTTCGGTTCTAAAATATAGATTGTGGGTACCCGTTAGAACCGCCTCATCGAGGCGGTTCTAACGAGTACCCAAAATCTATATTTCGAGCAAAAATAAAAAAAAATATCAAAATTTGTCATCTGAAAATTGTCGTTTTTCGGCGCTAATGTTTACAATGTATTTGTAAAGGCGTGTTTTCGTAATGTCTTATTGGTCGAGGTCCGCTCTACGACCACCGGATGCCAGCCAATACAATCGACAACGGCCCGACATCGGTACGAGCTCTGCTCGATTTTTATTGGATGTGCTGGCGACCTAGAAGTTGGTGAGAATTCGGTTAGAATTTTAAGTGCGAGTTAAACTTTCACCGGGCCCCTCTCGACCACCACCGACATCCAACATCCGGCGGGACGCCGGCCGGACCCCAGCCCGATTTCACCCCAAAATCAGTCGCCAAGTAGTCGGCGGGGCTTGAATAGTGATTTGTGACCGTGGGTTAACATATTCCTCAGATTTCAGAAAACTCCGTCGCCGACGGAGCAGTTACTGAGAACTAGAATGTATATAGTTAAGGGGCGGAGATGTGGACTGTTTCTGAGATATATATGGCGTTTTATGAAGTGGATGGGTGGGGCATGGCCCCGACGGACCTCGTTGATATCACTAAATGCGTCGTATCATGCGGAATTAAAATTTACATTTATATGGTTTAAGGGTGATACGTATTCATGTATATGGTGTAGGGGTGGGGATCTGAACGCGTCTTACAATACGATAAAACCCTCTTGCAAAACTTCATATTGATATCTATCATACTCATATTCCTCAAATTTCAGAAAACGCCGTCGAACTAGAATATACACGGTTTAGGGTCGGGGATCTGAAAGGTTTCTGAGATATAAGGCCTATTAGGTGGGGCATGGTCGTAAGAAACAATATATATGGTTTAGGGGTGTTGATCTGAACGGTTTCTGAGATTTATCGTCTTTTATGACGTGGATAGGAGGGGCATGGCCCCGGCGCACTATATGGAACCCCCAGGTTGGTGTCACTGAATGCGTCTTATTAAAAGGGACAAAAATACATATGGTTTAGGATGGGGATCTAAACTGGTTCTAAGGTATATGGCCTGTTTTGAAGTGGATGGATGTAGCATGGCCCCGGCGCACATCGATTGCTGTCACTGAATGCGTTTTATAATATGAAACAAGAATACATATGGTTTAGGGTGGGGATCTTAAAGGTTTCTGTCATATTGGGCCTTTTATAAAGTGGGGCGGGGGAGGGGGGGGGCATTTGAAAGCGTCTTGCAAACCTTTATATTTATATCTATCATATAAAAAAACCGTCGAGCAGTTACTGCGAACTCGTCCGGACAAAATTTCGACTGCTTTGTGCATGCCATCGCGGGAACTCGGTCCTTCGTGCACAACTTCATATTCATATCTATCATATAATTATCCTAATATTTCAGAACAACCCGTCCAATAGACAAATTTTGGGCAAAGTTAAGGCGGTAAGAAGAAAAAGAAGAAAAAGAAGAAGAAACGCAGCAAAAACAATACTTCTCCCCCCTGTTTGGGAGATTTAATAACTAAAATTAATTAAATTGCCATTAACGACAGTTTGACTCATTTTTTATCGATTGTTAAGGGCGCTAATGTGCCTACTACCAATGTACAAATTAAAAAATCAAAGCACAGATAGCACTGGTGGGTCGATTGTCTCCGAGTACAGACTGAAAAATGGCCTTGTACGGGGAATATTTCGTTTAGCCCTTAAATTCCTGTACCGTGTGCAAAAAGTGTAGTACCTGATCAGACGCTGAAGTCCCAGCACATGCTCCGAGTCAATGTTTTACATTAAGCTTCCTTTTACAGGGCGCTCTGACGTCACAAGGAAAATAATAGCGCGGCTATTTTCTGCAGGATTTCCGATATAGTCACGCGGACTTCAGCGATGAAAATCTATCCTCCCATCACGTAAACAAGTCCGTGAAACGAACATAGGGGCTTCGAGAAATAGATTGGGGTGCACGGCGCTTCGGCTCGGGTCTGAATCCGACCGAACTTGGGGTCTTAGCCTGCCTAGGAAAAGCGGTTTCTTTGGGCGGTAGAGCTTAACATGTTATTTCAAAAATTCCCACAAAATCGGAAGCTATGTCACAAAAATGACATTAATAGTATTGACGGGGACATAAAACCTCAACACAAATAAACAAACAAACAAACGCCGGTCCATACTCGTATGTAATAAGTTCTTTGTTCCGAAGTCAAACCGTTTTGCGCCGCGAAAACGAGAGTAGTCATGCATGTTATCACTGAATATAATAGGCGCTGTGCCTATTGAAATACATCCGTGCGACATAGTGTATTTTCACATCTCCAAGAAGGTCTACTTTTCTGGTGAAAATCCTGATATTTTTTTCTAATTTTTACTTGGGCGCTCGTTAAAACCGAGGCGGTTCTAACGAGTACCCACACCCTATGTTTTGGAGCAGAAATAATTTAAACTAGAAATTGTGTTTGCGAAACACTGTGCCCCAAACCATATGCTTGTCCCTAAATGGGATAGTAAACAGTGCCTCATGATCATTTGCATTAAAAATAAACCTGTCAAATATTCACAGAATATAATCAAAAGTTAATCAGGTCATTTAAATGTAAGCCTAGTTCATGTGGTTCTGGTGATATTTTGTTCACAAGTTTCCCTAAGGTAATACAATCTATGCCAAACACCATTCTATGTAAGAAATTTCAAGATCCTTGCATAAGTGATTCTGTAGTTAAAGCATAAAGGACGAACGGACAGGGCGCAACCAATATGCCCCATCGACTTCTTCGAAGTTAGGGGAATAAAACTACTCAAGTTACCGATTGAAAACGAAGTTTCGACCGATATACAGACATACATGTATAGACACAGAAGCCTAGCTCAAGCAGTTCTCCAGATATTTTGTTCACAAGGTTTCCCTATAGCCACAATGCATAAGTCCAAAAAGGAGCATAACTCCATTAAATATTTTCGGAATTTCGTCAAAAGTTATTCAGGTCATCTACATGTTTGACCCAAAATGTATGCCAAATTTCATGAGCTTAGCTGAAGCGGTTCTCAGGATTTTTTGTTCATACCCATAATGCTTGGGTCGAAAAAGGCGCATAACTCCGTTAAAATTTTTCTGACTTTGGTCAAAAGGTAATCAGGTCATCTACACATTAGACCTAAACTGTATGCCATATATCATGAGCCTAGCTCAAGTGGTTCTTCAGATATTTTGTTCACAAGGTTTCCCTATAGCCACAATGCATAAGTCCAAAATATGGCATAACTCCGTTAAATATTTCCGGAATTTCGTCAAAAGTTAATCAGGTCATCCACACATTAGACCCAAATTGTATGCCATATATCATGAGCCTAGCTCAAGCGGTTCTCCAGATATTTTGTTCACAAGGTTTCCCGATAGCCACAATGCATAAGTCAAATTAAAAATAAACCTGTCATTAGACCCAACTGTATACCAAATATCATGAGCCTAGCTCAAGCGGTTCCACAGATATTTTGTTCAAAATGTTTCCCTATAGCCACAATGCATAAGTAAAAACAGGGACAAACTCCGCAAGGACAAGTCCGACGGAAAAGAAAAAAAAATACGGGTCCACTTATTTTTCATGCTCATGCCATATATGAAATTTCAAGATCCTAGCTCAAGCCATTCTGTAGTTTACCTAGGTACTTAAAGCGTACCGGACGGACGGACAGACGGACAGGGCAGAAGCAATATGCCCCCCCCCCCAACTTCTTCTTCGAAGTTGGGGGCATAATAATCTATACCCCCCGTAATTTTTTTCTCTGTATAAATTGGGGTTTATGGGGGTGTTCATTTGACGGACTTGTTCATGTTATGTGTAAATCTCTCTGCATCAGTAATATGCCATATGGACCGTCATTCTATTGCGATACAGTATCTTAACAGCACTAAATGCAAACCAAAGCAGTTACAAATAAAGCCTTACAGTGCATATAAACGCATCTAGCATGACATGACCGTTAATATTTATAACATTTTTTTTTTCAGTCAACAGCCCTGTTTAAACAAGTCAGCTTCTACTTCTCTAAGCACTCCTGTAACATTGACGTCATCTACTTAAATATTCCGCCTGATTTAAACATATTTTCAAACATATCTCGGCCAATATCGTCCCTGGCCCTGCCTAACAAACCTAAAATATAAAGACTTCTATTTACCTTCCAAAACACTATAATTTGCGGAATTCAAAATCTATTTATTCGTCACTTTTGGTATATATCCAATAATCTCTGTATAAGGAAGATTTCCAGTCAATATGGCGGCTCTGTGGCTTCTGAGTTTCAGAGCCGATTCAGAACTATCGATTTCCTATTAGCTATGCGACATCTGAATGGAGGAGGAGGAGAAGACGCTGGGGAAAATTGACAGAAAAACCAATACAGCGACGTGCGAATAGCCAGGCATTACGTTAACAAGTCCATGAAATGAAAAAAGCCCTTGTAAACCCTACTTTCTAAAGAGAAAAGTATGATTTACAAGAGTCAACTGTTATTTTTCTTATACAATCATCATGTATGTGCCACAAGACATAGGTTGTGGGTATTCGTTAGAACCACCTCAATGAGGTGGTTCTAACGAGCACCCAGAATCTATGTTTAGAGTACTGGTAGGAAAAGATACATCTATCATAATTTTATCAGAAAAAATCAGTTTTAAAGATATGAAAGAATGCATTATATCATATATAGAGGATCTTACACGAGTGTTCATGTATTATTGAATTTATTAAACGAGTTGAGGTAAAGGGATAAAATGCGAGGCTTTGCCGAGCATTTTATTCCTTTTCCTCAACGAGTTTTATAAATTCAATAATACATGAGCACGAATGCAAGATTCTATTTATCATATGACATTTAAAACCCTTTTTATTCACGTTTATTTTACAAAAATGTCAATATTCCGCCATAAGTAAACGCGACGTCGTTAATGACGTCGTACGTGTAACGTTACGGGACGTATCTAACAATTTTGCATATTTAATCCACTAGTGGATTATCGAAAATATTACATGGCATTATTACACTCTTGGACGCGACGTCATATGATAAATGTTGTTCTTATGGATCATTTCAGCTTGCGCGTTGCCAATGCTATTTGTATTCTAGCCTCCCGTGAAATAGATAAACTTCGCATCTAGTTAATAACTCCGTGTAACGGGCGCCTTGTAAGCCACACTTTATACGTAAAAAACTGGGCTTTAGAGGAGTACACATGGTTTTACTTAGATCTGTTAACGTTGCGAGTGCCTATTAGAACCACCTCGTTGGCGCGGTTGTAACGAGTACCCACAATCTATGATTGCAGTAGTAATAAAAAGGTACTTGTATAGTTAAACTTCGCCAGGTTATACAAAATTACAAGGCCCTGTAACAACGTTTAAAACATTGTATATACGTTGAACCATAGTTGATTTAACATGGCGCCCATACTGGGTAATGGTCCATTCAATACTTAGCTTCAGTCAGACGGTTAACCCTTTGATGGACACACAAACAGTAGCATTTCTCGCCATCGCGTGAATAAGTCCGTGAAATGAAGACCCCCCCCCCCTAAACCCCACTTTATATAGAGAAAACTGGGGTTAATGGGGGTATAGATTATATTTCTTATTTTTGCTCCAATACATAGGTTGTAGGTACTCGTTAGAACCGCCTCAATGAGACGGTTCTAACTAGCACCCACAAACTATGTTTGCATTATTTATAAGAAAAATATCACGGGTTTTCATCACAAAAATAGTCATTTAGAAATGTAAATAAATGCACTATGTCGCACGGGTGTGATTTCGTAATGCATTCGTCTAAGATTGGTCATTGTCAGTAACTTAGTTTGTTTGTTTGTATTGGAGTTTAACGGCCCAGTCAACACTATTTAGGTCATTTTTGAGCCGGTCAGTTTACGTATCAACACTTTCCTGGGCAGGCTTCTACGTAAGCAGTTAACCAGTACAGTGCACATTCTTTCGCCAGAAACTGACAACTGCCCTTCTTGAATCATCGGAAGGGAGAGAATGATCGTAGAAAAGATTTCATGATCAATCTCCACGAAAGAATTTTGCCGACCCCGGCGGGAGTCGAACCCGCGTCCTCCTGATCACCAGTAAGACGCGCATCCGACTGAGCCACTGAGGCCGGCCATTGTCAGTAACGACAGATAAACTAGTAACCACTAAAACTATTTTGTTTGTTTTTAGCTCACCTGAGCAAAGCTCAAGGTGAGCTTTTGTGATCACCTTTTGTCCGTGCGTCGTGCGTCGTGCGACATGCGTCGTGTGTCGTGCGTCGTCAACATTTACATTGGTCATCCTCTAGAGACCCCAATTTTGCTTCAAGCTTCCTGAAACTTTACCAGAATGTTTATCTTGATGATATCTGGGTCAAAGTAGAAGTAAAGTAAAGATCAGGAATCGATACAATCAACTCACTCCACCCATCAAAGACACCAAAGGGAAAGAAACACAAACATGAAGCGACCAGACCATAACGGAAACCTAGACAAAGGATGGCCATAAGGACAGCTACTTTCCCACAAAATGACCAAATGGACATCCAAAATAAAAAAAAACACAAGTGATACACACAGTAAGTAGTAACAAGCAACAACATAAATAAACCGCCACAGAAGAACCGCCTTGGAACGGTCAGTGGAAAGAATTCCACTGGGGGGCTTAAATCGATTTTACATGGCCATAATCCTCGCCCTTACCTCTGTCGCGGTATACACTAATTTTGTTTAGTCCGCATGAAGGCTTTCTAACTCATCAGTGTAACATCTCCGAGAACATACAAATCAAAAAACTACAAAGATGAAACAAGGTTGAGGACTCGACAGCATACAACAACAGAATTGCTGGAGCAAAAGAAAACTAACAGTTAGACTCCGAGGGGCCCCACCAAAGACAGCATCAGGCGCCAACCGACATAAATAATACTAAAATAAAATAAAATTCCATTTATGTTTGTACGCTGAAACCGTCAGAAAATCTTAAGCCCGACCCACCGGTGTGCAATCAAAGAGGGAAGCAAAGTTGCCAACCGTGATTGTGTTATCCACCATGCATGCAGTCTGTTTTATAAAATTGTTATTGTACCAAATCTTTATATATCGACGAACGATTTTACGAAATTGGGTACTAAAGTCATTACAGGATGGTATTTTTCTAAATTTATATACTAAGTCACCACAGAATTCGGGTTCTGATAGGCCTTGTAGCAGAAGTGTTTTAAGTCCAACATTGAATTTTGAAACCAAATCAGAATGACGTCTATAAAACTTAGAAAAGGCTTTTCGTAGTTTATGATACCGATACCCCTGATTAAGAAGTTTAGCGGTTAATAATTTATTACGGGTGTTGAAGTCGGATACATGACTAGACACTCTAGCGAATCGAATTAACTGCAAAATAAAAACCCCGTACGATGTTGCACGAGGAACATCACCGTCCAAAAAAGGAAAATTTACAGTCTCGAAATCAAAATCATCACGTTTATCATAATTTTGCAAGAAACAAATCCATCTACATAGACAAATTTAAATCCAAAAATGGGGCCTCGGTATCAGAGGAATTTGCCTTGTTTAACTGAAGTTCTAGTGGATAAATCTGACTGATCAAACCATCAAAGTAAGTATTGTCAATATTTAATAAATCATCTAAATATCTAGAATTTGAAATAAAAGCTTCAACAATTTCAGATTGGTGCTCAATGGAAAGCGACAACATGAAGTCTCTTTCATAACAATACAAGAACAGATCAGCCACAAGAGGTGCGCAATTCGTACCCATCGGAATACCCACAATTTGTCTAAATAACTTAGTACCGAATCTAATATAAATATTGTCAAGTAGAAAGGTGAGGGCATCGCATACTTTCTGACATGACCAAAGTGTATAATTCTTATGCTCTTTAGAAGTGAAAAATGCTTTTCTGACATTACATGCAAGATAGAGAGAATCTTCTCCGTGAAAAGTCCATTCAGTTAAGTCATTAAGCTTTTCTTTTATAAGATTATGAGGAAGTGTGGTGTAAAGAGTGGAAAAATTGTAAGTAGGCAGACTTGAAGCACGAAAACGTCTGGATTTCAATTTATTTAAAACCTCATTCGAATTTTTTATACACCAAAACAGATTTCTTCCTGATCTTTCAAAGACTTTATCACAATATTTAATCACATGCGTTTTAATAGCAGTAAGACAGGAAGTTAATGATTTAGTAAGTTCAGTTGTAGTGCAAGAGCTAGAATTTGCAATAAACCGTGCTTTATAAGGTCTTTTATGACGTCAAGTTCGAATATGGGTCTTGTCAGGTCAAAAAGTAGGTCAGTAGGTAAATCATGGAAAAACATTTTTAACACTCTGGATGCTACAGTTTTAATCCAATCATCCTCAAGCTTGCTCGGAATGATTATCCTGATAATATCTCGGTCAAGTTAGAATATTGGTCATATCGAGTAAAACAGTAGGTAAGTAGGTCAAATCATAGAAAAACCTTGTTAAACACTCTAGAGGCCACAGTTGTGGTCCAATCATCCTCAAACTTGCTCAGAATGATCATCCTAACAATATCTCGGTCAGGTTCGAATATGGGTCATGTGGAGTTAAAAAGTAGATCAGTAGGTCAAACCATATAAAAACATAGTTAACACTCTAGAGGCCACAGTTTTTGTCCTATCATCCTCAAACTTGCTCAGAATGATCATCTCTACAATATCTAGGATAAGTTCGAATGTGGGTCATGTGGGGTCAAACAGTAGGTCAGTAGATTAAATCATAGAAAAACCTTATTAACACTCTAGAGGCCTCAGTTTTAGTCCAACCATCATCAAACTTGTTCAGAATTGTCCTCTTTTGGTAATACCTTGGTCAGGAGGGGTATTTTATGAACATAGTGGTACCTTTTACAAAGGGCCACCCAATTCCCCACGCCCCACTCCCTTTGTCACCATTGTTAATAAGACTGAGCATGTTCATCTCCGTCTGGTGCACAAGGACCTGACGGGACCCTCAATGTCCACAAAGTGCCCAGATAGTGACATACAAGTCAGCTCTATATTGTCAAAGGGATGGATACCCCCTAGCCCCTCCCCTCTCGTCATCATGAGTCATAGTTAGTTAGACTGAACCCATTTATCTCCGTCTCGTGCACTAGGACCTTACTCTCAATGTCCACAAGATGCCCAGATAGTGACATGCAAGTCAGCTCTGTATTGTGATGGATACCACCCCACCCATTGTCACCATGAGCCATTGTTAGTTAGTTAAACTGAGCCCATTCATCTCCGCCTGGTGTACTAGGACCTGACCCTCAATCCTAGATAATGACAAACAAGTCAGCGCTGTATTGTCAAAGGGATGGATACCACCCCCACCCCTTGTCACCATGAGTAATGGTTAATTAGTTAGACTGAGCCTATTCATCTCTGTCTGGTTTTGGTTTTCCAAAGTCTGGATGTTTTTTTGTTTTGTTTTTTTTTTTGGTTTGGGTTTTACGGCCCTTTCAAGATTATTTCACTCATATCGAGCCGATCGTTAATCAGAGGTGGGCGAAAACCGGAGTGCCCGGAGAAAAACCACCTGACCTTCCGTTGCAGAACTTGGCGTCTCACACGTGGCCCGAGCTAGGCTCGAACCTACGGCGGTGAGAGACCTAATGACTAAGAGTCAGCGCTCTTATCCACTAGGCCACGGAGTCCCGTAAAGTCTGGATGTGTGTGTGTGGGGGGTCAAAATATCCGAGCCAGGATATTATGCACCCCCCGCCCAACCCGGGAAGAAGCCCTGAAAAACTGATTCATGCAAGTTATATGGTATAAGTGTGCTTGTTTGGGTTTTCTAAATGTTGGAAGGTAATGTTATGTCACCGACAGACCATTCCTTCCATTGTTGAGAAGCTTTCTCGTGGCCCAGGCAGCCCCGCAGACTTTGGCGATTTTATCTGACAATTAAGATTATACAGTTTGCTAAAAGTGTGATAGATTTATATATGGTATATGTGTGCTTGTTTGGGTTTTCTAAATGCTGGAAAGGTGGGGGGGGGCAAGCTATCCCAGCCGGGATATTTTGTTCCCCCATCCCCGTGGTGTGGTGAAGGTAACCTACCCAGGATATCTTCACCCCCAGCCATTAGCAATGGTAGAAGTTGCAAGATACTGATTCATGCAAGCTATTTGGCTGGTGGTAATGTTATGTCCACCATATATCATTGGACATCAGCAGTACCTTTGACTGTCGAAAGATTTTGTAGTGGCCCGGGCAGCCCCGAAGGCTTTGGCGATTTCATCAGACAATTAAGATTTTGCTATCCCAGCCGGGATATTTTGCCCCCCCCCCCCCCCCCCCTGGGGGGTGAAGATAACCCAGCCGGGATATCTTCACCCCCACCAATGAACAATGGTATAAGATGTGAAATCGTGATTCATGCAAGCTATTTAGCTGGTGGTAATGTTATGTCAACCATAGACCATTGGACATCAGCAGTACCTTCCATTGTTGAGAAGTGTGCGTGTCTGGGTTTTCCAAAGTCTGGATGTGGGGGTGGGGGTTTGGCAAGCTATCCCAGACGGGATATCTTCACCCCACCCCCCACCAATGAGCAATGGTAGATGTGAAAAACTAATTCATGACAGCTACATGGTATAAGTGTGCTTGGTGGGGTTTTATAAATTCTGGAATGGGTGGGGGGTGGGGGGGGGCAAGCTATTAAATCTGGAATATTCACCCCACTCCCGCACCCACCCCGGTAAGGTAACCCAGCCGGAAAATCTTCACCCCGCCTTGACACACACTACCATCACCACCACCACTCACAACTGACAGGGAGAATCCAAGGTGGTCATGAGCAAGATGTTGAATAAGAAAATATACAAAATGACGTTACTAAATAGTCATTTGCCTCTATAATATTGTCATTTTTCTTACTTAGGGTAGTACTATTAGTCAGAGTCATGATTCAAACTACAATTTTTAAAGTGAAACATCGAGTCACTATCTTACTTCAGTCACATATAAGAACATATTGGGCGTTGAGAAAAATGTCTATCCCAAAAGTGGGGATGGTGGTCAAGATATCCCAGCTGGGATATCTTGTCCCCGGGGGCAAGATATCCCAGACGGAATATTTTGCCCCCCGGGGTCAAGATATCCAGGGTGGGGGTAAAGATATCCCCGGGACATCTTCACCTCCTGGAGACAAGCTACCCAGGGGTAGCTTTTACCCCGGGGTAAAGCTACCCAGGGGTCAAGATAAACTGGGACACCGGGTTTTACATACATGTACATGTAGGCAAATATAGGAAATACCAAAAGGCCTAGATTTGATATTTGCTATGAAGCCTCGTCTAGTGGACCTCCTCCAAGATGTTCCAAATTATAGCCAGGGACCCACATCTCTTACATAGGTTTATAAAGGGAAAACCTTTAAGAATCTTTTTATCTGAAACCAGAAGGTTCAGGCCTATGATATTTGATATTAAGTTTCATTTAGTGGACCTCTACCAAGAGTGTCCAAATTATAGCCCTGAGGCCAAAAATGCACCCACGCCGGGGCCGTACATAGGGAAAAATAAAATAAAATCTTATTGCCTGTTACCAGAAAATTCTAGGCCTTTGATAATTGGAACATAGGTACATCTAGTGGATCTTTACCAAGAATGTTCAAATTATAGCCCTGTAGCTAAATTCATGAACATAGTGTTTAAAAAAAAAGTCTTAAGGCAGTCTTATTTGTGACACTTCAAGTATTAAAAATCTCTTAGCTCAGGTGAGCGATATAGGACCATCATGGTCCTCTTGTTTTTTTGTTTTTTTTTGTTGTTGTTTTTTTTTTTTTTTTGTTCTTGGGGGTGGGCGTGCGGGGATGTTGGGATGGGGTGAGGGCGAGTTAGACGGTAAACATATACCTGTAATATGGTCATTGTTGTTTGACCAGTATAGAGCACATTCGTTCTCCAGGAACTGACAACCATCCTTGTTGAATCAGCGGTAGGGAGAGAACAACCGTAGAAAAGATCCATCAAAGAAAGTTGTCGGTCTGGCAGGTATCGAGCCGAGAACTGATCACCAGTCAGACTGAGCTAGACCGACCCGGCCTCTTGGAACATTACTTATTACACTATTGGACTGGTCCATTCCCATTGTGCTTGTTGCAAGTTTGGCAACAATCCGCATATTCTTATCAAAGAGTGTGTACATGTACCTTATCAGGCACTACCTTCTGCGGCGACTAATATCGTCTACAGTGTTTGCTAATGACCCATTTTGGAAAGCCAGGCATATACAGTAAAATTCCTATATTAAGACCTCCTTTGGAACTGTTCAAAAATGGTCTTAAAGACCACTTTTGAACATTTCCAAAGGTGGTACCAAAATAGGAGACACTAGGCATAGAAAACAGAAAGAAAGAATAACTGAAACCTTTTCAATAAGCTTTCAAAAGCAGATTTAGTATTAAATTTAGGTGGTCTTAAAAGCGGAATTTTAATGTATTCGGTGTCATCGCTGATCTCTTGGTCATGATAGGCATTGCTGAGTGTAAGCTTCATTTTCCTACGACACATGCTATATTAGCGGAGGCTCCGGGTACCATCGTTTTAGCAACATTTTGCCATATGCTAACAAAATAGCAGATCAGCCTGCGCATCAGCGTGGTCTGAACTGCAGCTTTCTATTCTCTGATAGGAAAGGAGAACACCTCTAGTTTCTTTATCCAAAATGCTGAAGACAGGTTTTCTCGCGTGCTGGCTTTTATTAAATGCTTAGCGTACCTAAAACTGGTCATTTCAGACACTGAAAACCTTGATCAGACGCCGCACCATTACGAACACATGCCTTTACAAATACATTGTAAACGTTATCGGCGAAAAATTGAAAATTTTAAGATTAAAAATTGTGATATTTTTCTTATTTCTGCTCATGATATAGATTGTTGGTACTCGTTAGAACCGCATCATCGCGGCGGTTCTAACGACTACTCACAATCTATATTTTAGAGCTGAAATAAGAAAAATAAGATTTACCCTGTAAACCCCAGTTTTACTGTATACAAGTGGGGTTATAGGGGGTCAAAATTACAATGTATATAGGTGTGTTATCGTGATGTAAGATCAAGGTCTGCTCCCTTGGCCTTGTATAGGATTTTAGTAAAACTTACAAAGACTAAAACAAATGTACATTACGATAACACACCCGTGCGACATAGTGTATTTTCCCATCTCCAAAATGGCTACTTTTCTGACGAAACTCCGTAATATTTTTCTTATTTATACTGCAAACATACGTTATGTGTGCTCGTTAGAACCGCTCAATGAGGCGGTTCTAACGAGTACCCATAACCTATATCCTGGAGCAGAAATAAGAAAATTAAAACATAGCCCCGTAAACCCCAGTTTTCTCTATATAAAATGGGGTGGAAGGGGATGTTCATTTCACAGACTTGTTCACGTGATTATATGCACCAACTTGATGACGAATCTGTCGGACAATTTCATTAGTCACATATTATGGGTTCAGGTAGTAATAAGTAGTGAATTATGGCTTGATCATATTTACAGAAACTTATTTATTTGCTTTAAATCATAAATGATTCATAACTATTCGCTCAATGACAATTATAAAACTCAAAGGCTTTTATTCGAAGGAGTGCAGTTTACAGACAAGCCAACAGGGAGTTATCTCCTTCATAAAAATCAAAGCACTGGACGTTCCAGCTGGTGGGTCGATTATCTCTGTGAGTAGGCTGAAAAAAGTCCTGAACGAGGAATTGACGGTTTCGTGTGGCCCTTAAATTCTTTCACTGTGGCGTCGGATCTGGGTCTGCAGTGTTTTCCAAACGACACGCATGATTCCAGATAGGATTCTATCGATAACCCTCTTTCGCGGCAACTGACCTCAAACGTATAGAATTTTCTGTATAAAAAGTAACCTGGATTTTAGTCACGAGAGCATCAGCACTGAAGTACTTCTGTGCTTAGTAACTTTAGGTCGATTGACAAACAACTGACCCAATGTCGAAAGTATCCATTCTCCTTTTGTAAATTAGTTTGTATTGTCACCCTGTGCATGGAGTACTCTACTCATCACGAAATCACGCCTAACTAATTTTGATCCTCTTGAACCCCACGTTTATATGGTAAAACTGGGGATCACAGGGGTAAACCTTATTTTTCTTATTTCTGCTCTAAAACATAGATTGTGGGTACTCTTTAGAACTGCCTCGATGAGGCGGTTCTAACGAGTACCCACAGTCTATGTTTCGAGCAGAAATAAGAAAAATATCGCAATTTTTCGTCTTAAAATTTTCGTTCTTATCCTCGTTAAAATTTACAATGTATTTCTATAGACGTGTTTTCGTTATATACATTGTAAGCTATTTCCATTGTTATGCATAACAATAATTTACAAGCAAAATTCAATGGCTTGAACCCCTTTGAGACTAGCCACTCCGTTCATCCTAGTACAACGTAAGCGAAGCACAATGAGCATCTATTAATCCATATATGACAATGGAATATTCCATCTAATGAGTTTGGATCGGTCCATTTACAATTATAGGGGTGTCTGATTTGCTTTGTCTGTAGTAACTTTCACAAAAATGTACATACTTTAAGCAAACAGTGTAGACTTAGATCAGACGCCGCGTTCTGTAGCGTCTGATCAGAGTCTATACTGTTTGCCAATGTCCTGAAAAGGGCCGCTAGGCATATATGGGTTATAAGCACAGGAGGAAAGGGCGAGTTCGAACCGTCAACGGCAACTGCAACAAGCTATACAAGCCATCCGTCATTATGATTGAAGTTTTACATTAGTAGTAGTAATAGTAGTAGTAGTTATGTAACTGTTGTTGTTGTTGTTGTTGTTGTTGTTTTATTTGCAAGGGACACAATATTGGAGACTCCCGCTTTACTTTCATATAATCTGGAAAAAAAATGTTACTTTCTCTATTATTATCTTTATTTATACTGTCCCGCTGCCGCCCATCGGGGCTTGGAGAAATAAATGGGCTGCATGATGCTTCCACGCAGAGCTGAAACTGACAACACATGCATACTGTTAAACCGCTCAGAAGGACTAAGCCTGCCCAGGCAAAGTGGTGTGAGTCCGACCGTCCGATGCATATACTTTTCACACCGTACAAACGGCTGTCTACAAAGACAGATCAAAGTAAAGCTAAACAACAAAGGGCGGGTGAAGGTTTTTAGTTTGTATAAATCGAGAAGGCAATCTGTTTGGCGTTTGCTGCTAATGGAGAAGATACTTGATGCCTGAATATACCGCAACAACACTCTGGCTATATATCAAGCCCAGATAAGGCGTTGCCAGCTCGTTGAAAAATATTTTTAAAGAAACTTGCATTAAACATCTTTTGGGGCTTCAGCTGTACGTCTGAGGAATCCACTTGTTCACATAGCAACTACAATAATTTAGCAGCATTTCTGCCAAATTAGACCGCACAGCTCGATTAAATAAACCAACCATGCTCTCCTAAAGAAGCCGTCAAGAAAAGTGCTATCTCTGACTACAGATTATTGTTTGTGTGGCTGTCCACCAGTACAGATCAAGGCTAACATTCATGACAGATCAGAATTTCGATTACATCTTCAAGAAAGCCGTATTGCTGATTGCTTTCTAACAGCTTTTTTCGTGTCTTATCTAACATTTTTTAGGAATACATTTTTACTTTTTCTTACTCATCACAAAAATAAACACCATGGGTCTTTAGAATGGTATATACGACTGCTATGGTAGTGTTTGTCTTTGGCAAATGTATTATTATGTGACACATTATCGGTAGGTAGCATGACTTTCAAACAGAGGAGCTTCTCTTTTTTATGACCCATTAGACAGCCCCTGTCGAGATATCTGCCAATGAGAAATATTGACCTGTGAAATATGTAGTAATGGGAAACACACGAACAAGTCAAATCTTAAAAGACACACACACACACACACACACACACACACACACACACACACACACACACTTTGAGAAAGCATTAAGAACAACCAAGCTGCTGATCGGACTGCATCAAGAAAACACGCCTATATGATTTTGACCCCCTTGAACCCCACAAGCCCCCGCCCGTAGGGGCTTGAAGAAATATATGGGCTGCATTATGCTTCCACGCAGAGCTGAATCTGGCCCGCACACTAGTACTGGTAAACCGCTTAGAGGATCTAAGCCTGTCCAGGAACCGCGGTGCGAGGCGGAGCGTCCATGCTAATAAACCCTATTGGTTTCATTGGGCGACAGGGCTTGAGATGTCATTTCATCTCAATGTCGGGTAAAAGTCCCACAAAATTGGAAGCAACGTCTCCAAAATGACCTTTACAGTGTTGACGGGGACGTTAAACCTCAAATCAAACAAACAAACAAACTTGAACCCCGCTTTTACATAGTAAAACTGGGGTTTACAGGGGTATTTCTGCTCTAAAATATAGATTGTGGGTACTCGTAAGAACCGCCTCGATGAGGCGGTTCTAACGAGTGCCCACACTTTCTTTTTTGAGCAGAAATAAGAAAAAATCACAATTTTTCATCTTAAACTTTTCATTTTTTCGGTGAAAAAGGTGGCAATGTATTTGTAAATGCGTGTTTGCGTAGTGTGTGCGTTGGTGGTCACTACGAGACTCAGTTTATGTATTACTGCTCGAAAACATATAAGGATAGACTGTGTGCGCTCATACAAATCCACAACCTTTGTTCTTACAAAAAACTTGTAGCCAACAAGCGAACAACAAATGCGCCGATCAGACTGCGCGAATATGCCGGCTGATCTGCGTCGTTGTAATTTACGAAACTCGGTTTAGGTTATTGCCCTAATTACTGCTCAAAAGCATACAGATGAAATATTGTGTGCGGTTTTGGCATTCCATCACGAAAACACGTCTATATTATTTTGACCCCCTTAAACTTCACTTTTATATAGTAAAACTGGGGTGTGCGGGGGTATACCTTACTTTTCTTATTTCTGATCTAAAATATAGATTGTGGGTACTCGTTAGAACCGCCGCGATGAGGCGGTTCTAACGAGTGCCCACAATCTATATTTTGGGCAGAAATAAGGTAAAAATATCACAATTTTTCATCATAAAATTTTTATTTTTTCGGCGATAAAGGTGACAATGTATTTGTATAGGCGTGTCTGCGCAATGAAATGCTGCGTATTTCTCTTATTAGATCATCTGAGCCGAAGTCTGCGGGGGAGTTTTGTGATCGGTCACCGTCTGTCGTCGTCGTCGTCCGTCCGTCCGTCCGTCCGTCCTTCTGTCCGTCTGTCAAAATTTTCTTTAAACAATATCTCATCCTGAACCACACAACAGATTTGCACCACTGTTACACAGCAGAAATGATCTTTGGGTGGTCCTCTTTCAAAGTTGTTCAAAGATTTCCATTCCAGTCAGAACTTTCGTTGCTATGGCAAAAAAAGGGGGAAATAAGCTATTAATAATCTTCTTGTCTAAAACCAGAATTCCCAGGTCTTTGATATTTGATAGACAGCTTTATTAAATGGACACCTGTCAAGATTGTCTTAAACCATAGACCTGGGTCCAAATATTACCCTGCCCAGGGTCCACATGTTTTACATAGACTTATATAACTTATATAGGGAAAACCATTCAAAAACTTCTTGTCTGAAACCAGATGGCCCGGGTCTTTGAAATTTGTCGATTAGCTTCATCTGGTGGACATCGATCAAGATTGTTCAAATTATAGCCCTTGGTCCAATTCGTGCCTGCCAAAGGCCAGCATAATTGTATATAGGGAAAACCTTTTGACACAGACTTATATAGGGAAACCTTTAAAAATCCTTTTGTCTGAAACCAGAAGGCCCAGGTTTTGACACATGGTATGTAGTATCAACCAAAATTCAAATTATAACCAAAATATGGTCCTGCGCAGGGGCCCACATGTTTTACATAAAGTTATATAGGGAAACCCTTTAGAAATCTCGTAGTCTGAAACTAAAAGGCCAGAGTCTTTTATAGTCGGTAAACCGCTTCGTCTAGGGATTGTTCAATTTCCAGCCATGTGGACATAAATGGCCCTGCCCAGGGACCCACATGATTTAAAAATTTTATATAGGGAAAACCTCAAAATTCTTTTGAATAACCTGGCTTTGATATCTGGTTACATTGCTTCATCTAGTTTGGTTTGATTGTTTGAATTTAAGTTGACATCCCCGTCAACATTAATAGGTCATTTTGGAGACGTTGCTTCCTAATTTGTGGGACCACTTTTGAACAGTTCCAAAATTGGTTTTAATATAGGCATTTTACTGTATATGCCTGGCTTTCCAAAATGGGACATAAACAAACAATGTAGACGATATTAGCCGCCACAGAAGGTAGCGTCTGGTAAGGTATAAAGTTTAATTCTTTGCTAAGAATATAGAGATTGTTGCAAAACTTGCAACAAAGACCATTAACAAGACATACCTAAATATTGTAATAGACAAAAACTGGCAATAAGCACAATAAACAAGACACACCTTAATACATGTATAATATGGACAAAAACTAGAAGCCTCCGCGGTGTAGTGGTTTCGCTACTCTACTCACCTTGTAAACCAGGGGTCGCAGTATCGACCCCTGGCTTCTCCAGACTTTCGGATGAGTCTATAAACCGAAGTCCCGTCTCCGTATGACCATAGATGTTGGTGAGGCATGAGTTCCCAGCTCAATGTAATTTATTTTCATATTGCTCATATAGCTACTTATTACTTTCCGTCCAATTACATCCTGTTTAACAGATGAGACAGTTCTTACCACTAAATCACACGTGCATATTCTATGTAAATATGTGTATATGTTTTATTTTATTCTTTTTTTATGTTTAGTTTGTATGTTTTATTATAGAGGGCCACTTGGTAGAATGGCTGTTTTAGCTAAAAGTGTCACCCTCTTAAAATATGGTATAAATAAATGTAAATAAATAAATAAACAAAGGAGCAGTCCCTATAAGGCCCATTTTATGGCCCCTTTTGATTTTCTTTAAACTTTGCAGACTCAAAATAGGATGTATTTGCTGTAATGTGGTGAAATTTCCGATCCGCAGATATAATGGTATTGGCTCTATGAGCAACCAAAGTGGGTGGGGTAATTCTACCCCATTGAGAGACCTGTGGTTCTTACGCTATTATCTCTAGCACAAAGCATCCTGGCAAGTGGGTCTTTTTAGTATTGTTAACACCTTTATAGATGTTAAACATTATGTATATGTTTTTGTGGAAAAATTCTTCGTTTTACCACTAAACTTACTTATAAGTCGTACCTAAATTTCAGCTAAATTTACTGACCGTCTTTACGCAAAACTACAACATAAGTTTATTTCCAAAGCTACTGCAAAAGTACTTGACAGGGATAATTAAGATATAATGGGCATTGCCAAATTATGAGCATTTCTTTCTTCTGTAATTATTTATAGAGTTATCTGCCCCTGAATCCATTTTTTGACATATTTTCTGTCATATTTAAAATCTAATGATATATGGCAAAAGGATTCTTCAAAACAGTCAAAAATTCAGCACACAATGGTTTTCTGTCGATCTTATGAAGCTATTAGGTGATTTGTAAATATCTTCTTTGATAATGACTTAAACAATATGGAAGGGTTAAATACACCCCTTTGCTATTTCTACTGCACAACTTCCTTGACTTTATGTCAACTCATCTTCATAAATCTATCTTACTGACAATTAAGATGAAGTAAGAAAATACGAAACTTTCTCATAATCTTTAGAATAAGTCTCCTTTTAGGTCATACTTACCTATAACATTGAAATATTACTGAACTTAATAAATAAAACATTTATTTTGAAGCTTTTCTGTTGATTTTACATGTATTTGGAACTGCAGCCAAAATGGTTAGTAGAAAACGGTGGTTCATCTTGTCCAGATTCCATATATGTTTTCAGGTAAACCAACAAAAGATGCTTGCAGAGCCCTTCAGGCACTGGCTTACCCAGTCCCTTCACTTGTATATCATTTTGGAGCCTTCAATAGTCTCTGGCCTTTGATTCTGGTACTCTTTGAGCCTTTCATTTAACTCTTGACACCACATACATGGTCGACCAACTGGTAGGTGTTGTTTTTATTAATTTACCTATCAAGTGATTTCGACAGCCAGTCTTAAATAGATTATCAGCTTTGGCTGACCAACAATTGCTTAGGGATTTGACAGGAGGCAGATCCTGATTTAGACACCGACAGTTATGATAGAAATCCAGCAAACGAAACAAGCATTCAATATTTTACACCTGAACCCATGGTGATGGTTGGCTGTACATATAGGGTCCTTCATCCCACTGGTAGTCTGTGCTACTGACCATTCTAAGGCAGTGGTTCTGATGTGGTACATGTAATACTTTGGCTTGTTGATGTCCCCTTTGTGTGTTACATTTGCTGTGTGTCTTTTGTTTAACATTTTTATCACCCCTTGTGAGGAAGAAATTGTTGATTTTTGCATATGTGTTTTGTCTGTCCTTGATTTGGCCACATCTTGTGATTGTGGCTTTCCTTGAACCTTTCCTTTTTACTTGTGTTCATGGGTTAACAAGTCTGATGTTTGACTTTGGTGTGTTTGTCTTCTATCCTGTTCTCTGTCAGACCGAGAAGGATGTTACTGTTACAAATGAATTTAGTGCTATGTATATACCCGGTAACCATCAATCCTTTCTATTCATCTTCATCAGACACACTTGATGAACTCCAAGTGTCTATGGCTGCATCTTCGACGTGGTCTATGTGAGCTCTGTTAAGTTTAGCGTCATTATTTTCTGTATTGTATCTAAAGAAACTTAAGTACCAGAGTACATATGCTATATGTGCACAGCAACCAACTGTGCGTGCCCCACTTCGGCACCGACAGTACCACCCACTAATTGATTTAGTCCCTGACTGCACTCGATCCATAAACTATTACGTTTTGCTGGTCAGCCCCCGCCCATAGGGCCTTGAAGAAATATATGGGCTGCATGATGCTTCCACGCAGAGCTGAATCAGGCCCGCACACTAGTGCTGGTAAACCGCTTAGAGGATCTAAGCCTGTCCAGGAACCGCTGTCCGTGCTAATAAACCCTATTGGTTTCATTGGGCGGCAGGGCTTGAGATGTCATTTTACTTCAATGTCGGGAAAAAGTGCCACAAAATTGGATGCACCGTCTCCAAAATGACCTTTACAGTGTTGACGGGGACGTTAAACCTCATATCAAACAAACAAAACGTTTTGCTGGAAGTATGCCTGGAAAGAATCTGGGCTTTAAATATACTTTCCTCCTCTTTAGGCATCAAGATGTCATACCGCCCATTCTCATTGAAATGCTCATCTGAGTAACACTGAGCTTGTTTTAGCTGATATATGTCCATGCTCAAATCCCTAAGCTCATTTTCAGCTAGTTGAGGAAACTTCTAAACCTGCATCCTGCACCTTTTTCCCATATAACACGTTTTTCCCCCCAATCATATTTTAGTACTTTTCCCTGCAGCTTATTAGGACTTTTCCCCAATGCCATCATTCTTTTGGTGGCCGGATTTGAACCAAGCACCTTTCGATTGTAAGTCTAAGCACTAGCCACTGAGCTATCAAGGCTATTTACTTTTAATAGAATGTGATGTAGAGCAAAAGAATAAATATAAAAATTCATGTAAAAACAAGATGTGTTTGTGAAACACTGATGCCCCTAGACAGCGCATGCTAATATGAAAGCAGTACCACTAAGCAATCGAAAGTAATGGCCAATGTTCAAGTCTTAAAAAAGTAGGTCAAGGTCATAAGGTAAAAAATTATGAGATCATTTGAAAGGTCTTGTGACAAAGATTGCACATGTGAAATATGAAAGCCCTATCACTTACCAATCGAAAGTTATAGCCAATGTTAAAGTTTTTAAAAAGTAGGTCAAACTTCAAGGTAAAAGTCATGAGGTCAAAATTATGGTACCACTGGAAAGGTCTTGTGAAAAAGAATGCACATGTGAAATATGAAAGCCCTATCACTTACCAATCAAACGTTATGAACTATGTTAAAGTTTTTTAAAATTAGGTCAAATGTCAAGGTTAAGGTCACGAGGTCAAAAGCTATCGTACCACTAGAAAGGTCTTGTGACAAGGAATGCATATTTGAAATATGAAAGCCCTACCACTTACCAATCGAAAGTTATGGCCAATTTTAAAGTTTTTAAAAAGTAGGTCGAATGTCAAGGTCACAAGGTCAACATTTATGCTACCACTAAAAAGGTCTTGCGACAAGGACTGCACTTGTGAAATATGAAAGCCCTGTCACTTACCTATCGAAAGTTATGGCCAATGTTAAAGTTTTTAAAAATTTTGGAAAAAAGTAGGTCAAAGGTCAAGGTCAAGGTTACCAGATCAAAAATTATGGTACCACTGGAAAGGTCTTGTTATAAGGTATACACATGTGAAATATGAAAGCTCTATCTATTACCATTCAATAGTTATGCCCAATGTTAATGGTTTTGTAGGCAGACAGACAGATCAAAAACTATTTGCCCCCCGAATCTCGATTCCGGGGGCATAATAAGTGTTGTCATCCAATAAAAGATCAATTTCTTTATTTCTAGACATTTCTGTTGTAAAGAATGTGAACAGTTATTGTTTCTACCATCAATTATAGTATGCGCTAGTTGTTACTGTTCACACGTATGATTTGTGAAGATGAATTGACCTAAAGCAAAGGACATTTTGCAGTAGAAATAGCAAAGGGGTGTATTTGACCCACCCATATTGTTTTAAGTCATTATCAAAGAAGATATGTATAAATCACCTAATAGCTTCATTAGGTCGACAGAAAACCATTGTTTGCTGATTTTTTGACTGGTTTTGAAGAATCCTTTTTGCATATATTTATAGATTTTAAATGTGACAGAAAATATGACAAAAATGGATTCAGGGGCAGATAACTCTATATGTAATTATAGAAGAAAGAAATGCTCATAATTTGGCAATGCCTATTATATCTCAATTATCCCTGTCAAGTACCTTTGCAATAGCTTTGGAAATAAACTTACGTTGTGGTTTTGCGTAAAGACGGTCAGTAAATTTAGCTGAAATTTAGGTACGACTTATAAGTGAGTATAATGGTAAAGTGAAGAATTTTTCCACAAAAACATATACATTATGTTGAACATGTATAAAGGTCTAAACAATACTAAAAAGACCCACTTGCCAGGATGCTTTTTGCTAGAGATAATAGCGTAAGAACCACAGGTCCCTCAATGGGGTAGAATTACCCCACCCACTTTGGTTGCTCATAGAGCCAATACCCTTAAATCTGCGGATCTGAAATTTCACCACATTAAAGCAAATACATCCTATGTTGAGTCTGCAAAGTTTAAAGAAAATCAAAAGGGGCCATAAAATGGGCCTTATAGGGACTGCTCCTTTGACTCCCTACCAAAAATAGCAATCTGATACAAGATCACCAGTCAGTCGCGTATCCGACTGTTGTACCGAGGCCATAGGATTACTCACCCATGTTATGTTATGTTTTCTTTGATAATTGTGAACATTACAAAAACACATCCGTGTGACATAGAGCACCGTGTCGTGTAAAAAAAAAACAAAAAAAACGGTAATTTTTTGGATGATAATTTAGGATTTTTAAGCCCTAAACATAGGCTGTGTGTGCTCAGAAGAACCGCCGCATCGAGGCGGTTCTAACGAGTATCCATGACGTATGTCTTGGGGCAACAATTAGTAAAATAATGTTTGCCCCTGCAAACCCCAGTTTTCTCTGTGTAAAGTGGGATTTACGGGGGTTTTCGTTTCACGAACTTCTTTACGTGATGAATGGCATTTTTCGAATGAAAAATCATAATGTCTTCTTTCAAACATATATCGCTTAGGTTATTATTAGAACCGTCTTGGAAAATACCCAAAAATCTTTGTTTTAGAGCAAGGATATTGAACATAATGTTTACCCTGTAAACCTCGGTTTTCTGTATAGAATGATGGGTTCATAAGGGTATTCATCTCAGGGACTTGTTATCGTGGTGTAAAAATGGGCGTACATGTATAAGGGTACATCTATTCATTACACGGTTAAGTTACACCACATTAAGCAGTTCGTGTAATGAACATACCTGTAAACCCCACTTTAGATAGAGAAAGGTGGGGTTTACAGGGTATAAATTACTTCCCATATTATGGATACTCGTTAGAACCGCCTTAATCAGGTGGTTCTCACGAGCACCCACGACCTATAAACATAGATTGTGGATACTCGCTGGAACCGCCTCGTTCTTGGACGTGTCGGTTCTTACGAGGGTCCGCAGCTAAGTGATTGGGGGACAAATATCACCTCAAAATGGGTTTTACAGATATAAAGGCACGGGTATGTTACCATATTGTTTACATGTATAGCTCACGTACACTATTGTCTCATTTCACATTCCATGCTGTCTGTAGGTGTGACCTGAATTATTGTCTCATCTTGAGTATCTGTTGATTTATTCATAATGTCTGCGTAACTTTGATGGCCCTCATAAAAACATGTGTCAAGGCTTATCAAGGATGGGTGATGCATACACATTCAGGGGAGGCAACAAGTACGAGTAACGTCACTAAAACACGCCTATATATTTGTGACCCCCTTGAACCCCACTTTTATATGGTAAAACAGGGGTTTGCCGGGATGAACCTTATTTTTTATTATTTCTGTTCTAAATATAAATTGTGGGTGCTCGATAGAACCGCCTCGTCGAGGCGGTTCTAACGTGTACCCACAATCTATATTTTGAGCAGAAATTAGAAAAATATCAGAATTTTACATCTTGAAATTTTCATTTTTTTCGGCGATAAATGTTGCAATGTATTTGTGTAGGCGTGTTTTCGAAACACATTTTGTCACTTGTGTCAACATGAGTCTAATCTTAAAAGAAAAAAAAAATGCTCCTGAGAAGCATTTTTCCCCTTTGAGAGAGGACACGTTTTTTCGGAGAGACTGAGTGCACAGGGAAACAAACAAGAAATTCCGAAAAAAAAAATGGAGAAAATAATGGCAAGATTCTTGCATGTTTTTCAATGAATAACACAGATTCCACAGCCAAATCTAAATCGATATCTAGCGAAAATACGATTTATATTTTTCACTGCTTGTGAATTCGATGTATCATTAAAAAAAAAGCATATCTTCTCTGTTTGTTAACCGTCAATTAGCTAAACGTTATTAATGTGTGACAGAAATTACGTCACTTACGTTTTCACGTCATTCAGACGTTGATGACGTCACTTTTTGCACCTACGCAACGTACATAATGCAAGCGACGCCAGACGAGCTTAACAACTGCGGACATAATTTGAATGCAAATTTCAAATGAACCATTTGATAAAGTATTTCCATTACGACAACACACCCGTGCAACATAGTGCATATTTCTCATCTCCAAAATGGCTACTTTTCTGTTGAGAATCCCTTATATTTCTCATATAAATACTGCAAACATAGGTCGTACGTGCCCGTTAGAACCGACTCATTGAGGCGGTTCTTACGAGTACCCACAACCTATGTCTTGGAGTAAAAATAAGAAAAATAATGTATACCCCCGCAAACCCCCGTTTCCTCTATATAAAGTGGGGTATAGGGGTTTTCATTTCAAGGACTAGTTCACGTGATGCAAGTGCAAACTTTGCACCCAGCATTTACTCAGTTAACACGCCGACCCCTCAGAATCGACGCAAAAACGCCATGGAAAAAGTTTGTACTCTGTGATGATGGCTGACGCTTTGAAACTGCGACAAAGCATGAAAGAAACTGATAATTTGATTTTTGGCAGTGTAAAATTATTTTTTATTTCACTCATGTACACAAAAAGAAGTATTCTACTCGTGGCTTCGCCACTCTTGACAATACTTCTTTTGGTGAAATAAGAATCGATCTTATACTGAAAAAAAAATCAAATATCCTCTATGTCTTTAACAGGGAGGCATACATTCGAACTATTCGTTTGCCTATTTTTTATCCAAAAGTGGCGGGGTATTATGTTATACCCTTCGAAGTTTTTAGTTTCCGTCCGTCCGTCGGTCCGTCGGTCCGTACGTCCGTCCGTCCGTCAGCGCTTCACAGTTTCGTGTCTGTTTCATAACTCTGGTACCATTTGAGATATTTTTACGAAACTTCACAGATATGTGGAGCATCATGAATTTCCTACTTTTGGAGTTATTGCCCTTTGAACGTTGAAACAGTCATTTCTATCATCTCCATATTTTGATATGTTTGAGATATTTTCATGACACTTCACAGACATGTAAAGTATAATGAGACGACGTACAAAACATATTAACCGTAAGCCATTTTTAGGGTAGAAATTTTATTTTCCTTGGAGATTTTGAATTATAATCAGCTCTCTGAAATTTTTGTAGCAATTTAAACAGTGAAATTCCGATAATAGGACCACACAGAATTACAGAATCAAAACAGTCTCATCACGAAAACACGCCTATATAATTTTGACCCCCTTGAACCCCACTTTTACATAGTGAAACTGGGGTTTACATGGGTAAACCTTATTTTTCTTATTTCTTATTTCTGCTCTAAAATATAGATTGTGGGTACTCTTTAGAACCGCCTCGATGAGGCGGTTCTAACGAGTACCCACAACCTATATTTTAGAGCAGAAATGAGAAAAATATCACAATTCTTCATCTTAAAATTTTCATTTTTTCGGCGATAAAGATGGCAATGTATTTGTATAGGCGTGTTTGCGTAATAGATCAAAGTCTTTCGAGTCCGTATGGGCCTTCTGTAGCATCTGGGTTATACAAAAAGCAAGAATTGGACATTCTATCAAGGCTAGTTGGACGCAAAAGATGTTCTTAGCTTTCTCTTGTCGCAAAGGTCTTATTGTAGGTCATGACGAAAACACGCCTATACAAATACATTGAAACCTTTATCGCCGAAAAAAATGAAAATTTTAAGATGAAAAATTGTGATATTTTTTCTTATTTCTGCTCAAAATATAGATTGTGGGTACTCGTTAGAACCGCCACATTGAGGCGGTTCTAACGCATACCCACACTCTATATTTTAGAGCAGACATAAGAAAAATAAAGTTTACCCCTGCAAACCCCAGTTTTACTATATAAAAGTGGGTTCAAGGGGGTCATAATTAAATAGGCGTGTTTTCGTGATGTTTAGTCAAGCTCTTGTCACCCAATTGTCTCAAGCTGTAGGCGGATTTAAACTGGGTTAAACTAATAAAATCTTGAACTTTGAGCAAACAATGGCGAGTCTTGTTGCGTCTGATCTGGGTCTACATGTTTTGTCAATGTCCCATTTTGGGCGACTTTATGCATATATAGTTTCATTGCGAAAATATGCCTATACAAATACATTGTAAATTTTCCCGCCAAAACATAATGATTGTAATATTTTTCTTATTTCTGAAGTGGGGTTCGGGGCGGTCAGAATTATATAGGCGTGTTTTCATGATGTTACCATAACTACTTTCCCGTACGTATGTGTCCTTCATGCGACATGTTTATTAAACAGTTTTGTTTGTTTGATTTGAGGTTTAACGTCCCCGTCAACACTGTAAAGGTCATTTTGGAGACGTTGCTTCCAATTTTGTGGGACTTTTACCCAACTTTGAGATGAAATGACATCTCAAGCCCTGTCGCCCAATGAAACCAATAGGGTTTATTAGCATGGACGGTCCACCTCGCACCGCGGTTCCTGGACAGGCTTAGATCCTCTAAGCGTTTTACCAGTACTAGTGTGCGGGCCAGATTCAGCTCTGCGTGGAAGCATCATGCAGCCCATATATTTCTTCAAGCCCCTATGGGCGGAGGCTAGTTTATTAAACAGAACAGACAACCATTTCGCACGGGTAAATCTTGCTCAGTGATACATGTAATCACATGGGCAACAAATTCGGAATCCGACTGACAAATAATCGACCCAAAGCACAGTGTATTCTGATAACTATCCCAAACTCTGGCCGACGTACATGCATCATGGCCTTTCCACAGTACAAAAAAAACAAATAATAATTATAATTCTTTAAACATCTCTAAAAATGTATGCGGGTATGCGGAACATTCAGTAAGGGCTATACTGACACCTCGGCTATGCATCTTAATATACTTAGTCAAAAAAGTAACTATACCAACTTTCGGGTGAAACTCACTAGATATCTGGCAGCTATTGAGCTAAATTTGGCTGTAGACATTTAAATCGGACGTTTAGCTAGAGAATGCTCAAACTTGCATTTGTCCATACCTTTCTGCTCCAGAGTTGTCTTCCAATATGTGCCTAGAAAGATTTTGGTAGAAAATGGACATTGCGCATGCGCAGAAAGTTCTTTTTTTCTCTAAAATGGAAGACAATATTCTCTGAACATCGGATAACACTTTACTTTTACAATATCTCATGTTAATCCACAGCTTCCAGTACTTTCCTTTGATGCTGGCAGTACTAATAAATTTTGATAAATGTATTGATATCATGTACTGATATCATGTACTGATATCATGTACAGTTTTGAATGGACCAATCAACTGAGCTACAATTAAAATGGGAAGGGGCTTCTAGCTCTGCATGACAAAATTAACATTGTGGGTATTCCTTAAAATAGCCTCGCCGAGGTTATTTGAATGAGTACCCATATTTAAAATAGCTTTTACTTAATGGCAAACAGTGCAGACCCGGATCAGACTGCTACCTTCTGATCTTAAAATTTGAAGGGGCCTCTAGCTCTGCATGACAAAATTAACATTATGGGTATTCATTAAAATAGCCTCGCCGAGGTTATTTGAATGAGTACCCACATTTAAAAAAGCTTTTACTTAATGACAAACAGTGCAGACCCTGACCAGACTGCTCCTTCTGATCTTAAAATGGGAAGGGGCTTCTAGCATGACAAAATTAACATTGTGGGTATTCATTAAAATAGCCTCGCCAAGGTTATTTGAATGAGTACCCACATTTAAAATAGCCTTTACTTAATCAGTGCAGACCCTGATCAGACTGCTTCTTCTGATTAAGTTTCTCCAATTCTCCATAAAAATCAACTCGTGGGTACTCGCTAGAACCGCCTCATCTAGGCAATTCCAACGAGTACCCACAACATGTTTTTGTGGGATGAGGCTGTTCAAAATGAGTACCCACAACATACCTTTTTATGGAGAAAAAAATATCCCTGAATTATCACAAAATACACTCCCATTTACTGGTGCCAAACATTTTAAGAAACATTTGCATGCAGCAAAAACACACATCTGAGTTCAAAATAAGTCCTACACTTGAAGGTTCAGCATTAAAATGCCCCAGTGATAAACATCAGGTTAAAAAGCATGATCAAATAACCTGTGGTCAGTTGGATTTAGACCAATCAAATCCAATTGAATATTAATGAAGCAGAGAAGCTGACAGTGTCCTTTCAGACAGGACAATCCATTTTCCAGACGGGGTAAATCAGGTCAAATAAAAGAAATTGAAATTAACAGTAAATAAAACAAATATGCTTTAATAGGTTTTATCTATTACCTTTAAGTGGAAGTTACAATAAGCTGTGGATTTAAACAGATATATCCAATTGTTTTTGAGAAATATTGGTAAATATTTGTACTGAGTGACATCTGTACAGGATAATTAGACTCGCCCTGGCGGGCTCGTCAAATTATCCTGTACAGATATCAATCAGTACAAATATTAACCAATATTTCACAAAAACAATGGATATATCTATTACATCTCGCATTATAAGCGAGGTTTTAATTTGTGAAATTCTCAAATTATCTCCCTTGCAATTAAAAATATAGCAATTTTCGAACTGCTGTAATTTTCATTCCTGTCAATAAATTTTTGCCATTTTTTTTCAAAAAACGCTTTGTGTCCACCATTGCTGTTCATCATGATGGTAAAAAATACAGAAAATTCATGTAGCATGTAGCACTATCGATTGCGATTTCCTATGGAGTTCCCATTGAAAGCAGCATTTGCACACAACTTCTAAGAATTGGAGGTCAATATGTGATAGCCTGTTTCTCGTAGCTGATGCAACTAAAGTTCCAAATCTTTTGTGAATAGACGCAAATGGTATCTAAAGTAATGTCACATGTACCTAATATTAGAAATGTAGGGTACAGGGAAATTTTGTGATGTTAAATCATAGCATGTTTTAATGATTTTTTCTCTGCGAAAATGACACAGTGACCCCTTGGGTGTTTAAAGCAATAGTCTACGATGATATGTTTACGAAAATAAAAACGAATGGTGCTTTTGCACGAAAAATTGAGTCTTCTTATCAAAACATAACAAACTTTGTGTAGTTTTTATCTGTAGTAGCTATAGTAACAGAAGCAATTTTAGGTATAGGAACTTTTTTGACTGAGTATAAATATAAGAGTGGGTCGCTATTGATCAGAGAGAACAATACAATAGTTGGCTCTCCCGATAATGTTTAATAGTAAAATTCCTATTTTAAGACCACCTTTGGGACTGTTCAAAAGGGGTCTTATACACCATTGTTGAACAGTCCCAACCGTGGTCTCTGACCAGAGAAACTGTATGCAGAAAGCACAAAGAAATATAAACTGCAGCCTACCAAGCAGAATAAGTCAAAATTTTTGGTGGTCTTAACAGTGGCATTTCACTGTATTATTCCCCTTAATATCTCTGTCGGTAGTTAATAACCTTTTAATCATTTGTCTCTTCAGTTATGTGTACAGTACAGTTAAGACTTTGATACCATAAGAGTTATAACGATATTTTATAAGAGCAGGTATTTGACAATTTCAATCAGAATGAAAAGCAAAATTCCTGAGTTGCGATGACAAATAGCCACGTTTAAAGCTTAACCCTTTCACTCCCGAGTTCTGAATTAGGCCTAGGCTTTCCCAGCTTTCAATTTTGGTACATCTATTCATGCAAATAAGGGGTTTATTAAAAATATGAAAAAAAAATAACAAAATAAAACAAAAAACATGTACATTACCAAAACACGCTAATTCAAATACAGTAAAATTTCTATATTAAGACCACCTTTTGGACTATTCAAAAGTAAAGGCCACTTCTAAAGTCTTAAAGACCACTTTTGAACAGTCCCAAATGTGGTCTCTTTTAAGGCGACACTGCATGGATGTTGAAAGCACAGAGACAAAATAACTGAAACCCGGCTTTTACAAGCAGATTTAGTCTGAATTTGAGGTGATCTTAATAGCGGAAATTTACTCATCACGTGAAATGAAGACCCCCTAAACCCCACATCATATAGAGAAAACTCGGGTTTATGGGGGTATACATTATTTTTCTTATTTCTGATCCAAGACATAGGTTGTGGGTATTCGTTAGAACCGCCTCGATGAGGTGGTTCTAACGAGCACTCACAACCTATGTTCTGAGAATTTTTAACAAAAATATCACGGATTTTCATCAGAAATGTTGCCATTTTGGGGATGTTAAAATGCACTTTGTCGCACGGGTGTGTTATTGAAAATATTGCCAAAAAGAAATGAAAATTGCCTGATAAAAAAATCTGATATTTTTTCAAATATCTGCTCAAAACATAGATTGTGGGACCTCGTTAGATCCGCCGCGGTGATGCGGTACTAATTAGTGCCCGAAATCTGTTTTGAGCCGCAATAAGCAAAAAAATGTATACCCCTGTAAACCCCAGTTTCACTTTATAAAAGTGGGATTTAAGGGGATCAAGGTTATTATAGGCGTGCTTTTGTGATGCAGGATGGAAAGCCATCACGTGAACAAGTCCGTAAAATGAACACCCCCTAAACCCCAATTTGCATAGAGAAAGCTGGGGATTTACGCGGCTAATCATTATTTTTCTTATTATTACTCCAAGACATATGTTGTGGGTACTCTTTAGAAACGCCTCATCGAGACGGTTCTAACGAGCACCCACAACGAATATTTGCAGTTAATATAAGAATCATATCACGGATTTTCATCAGAAAAGTAGCTATTTTAGACATTTGTAAAAATGCTCAATGTTGCACGGGTGTACTATTGTAATGCGGTGTTGATTCTGATGAGACGGTGCTTTATGACATGTCTCATCTGGATCTACACTGTTTGCTTGGGTATGTCTGTCGCGGTCTACAGGTTTTATGGGAACATTATGAAAACACGCCTATACAAATACATTGTGACCTTTATCGCCGAACAAAATGGAAATTTTAAGCGGAAAAATTGTGATATTATGCTCAAAATATAGATTGTGGGCACTCGTGAGAACCGCCTCATCGAGGCGGTTCTTACGAGTACCCATAATCTATATTTTAGAGCAGAAATAAGAAAAATAAGGTTTACCCCTGCAAACCCAAGTTTTACTATATAAAAGTGGGTTTCAAGGGAGGGGTCAAAATTATATAGGCGTGTTTTCGTCATGAAGTCCTTAGTTCAAGTTGCAGGCTTGTTTTCAAGCATTGCTCTATAACAAATATATAATCACGGAAACACGACTCCGGTATACACTACATTTTTTTATTGCTGCTCAAAAACATAGATTGTGTGTACTCTTTAGAACCACCCAACAGAGGCGGCTCTAACGAATACCACACAATCTAAATTAAAAAAAAAAAAAAAAAAAAAAAAGAATTTTTCATCTGAAAATTTTCTTTTTAATATGTTTGTATAGGCGTGTTTTCGCAATGTCAAGTTGTATATTTGCCCCCAAATATTGCTCTTTTCGCGTGATTTTGATAACAAATATATAGCACCCTGGAATGTGTTTTGTTCGTTTTGTTTGACTTTCATTAAGACGGGGTATTTCTTTAACAATGTGACTTGAATATGGTATATTTTAATAAGTTTCTTGAGTGGAATTTAAATCATAACCTATATTCATTCTTATGAACTACCCTTTCAACCCTTCAAACCGGAACAGATACCTGTACAACCAGTGTAGATCCGACTGAGACACATTATGCAAACACGCCTATACAAATACATTGTCATCTTTATCGCCGAAAAAAGGAAAATTTTATGATGAAAAAGTGTGATATTTTTCTTATTTCTGCTCAAAATATAGACTGTGGGCACTCGTTAGAACCGCCTCATCAAGCGATTCTAATGAGTACCCACATTCTATATTTTTGAGCAGAAATAAGTAAAAATAAGGTATACCCCCGGAAACCTCAGTTTTACCATATAAAAGCGGTGTTCAAGGGGGTCAAAATTATATAGGCGTGTTTTCGTGATGCAGTGAGACATCTAAAACTGAACCATACCCAGCAGGCACATGACGTGATTATGACGTGACAACAGAATCGATGCAACGTCATGACGTTTATGCGACGCCACATCTACGTCGTTGCAACGTCGTGACGTTGCAACGACGTTGGTTTGACGTTGCCATAGCGACGTATACCTGTCGGGTATTATCAAAACCTACAATAAGTGCCATTCTGCGAATGAGTTTGACAAAAATTAACGATTTGTAATAGTGGATTAGTCAATACTTCAAAAATGGGAAAGTCTATTTCGGTAAATTAGGGGTGTAAGGGTTGAAATATGCACTTTCAGCTTAAAAGCTGATTAGACTGACTGTGAAACTAGCTGATATAATCATTTTGATGGAAACAAGACTTAGTGTAAGGACTTAATGCATTACATAGGTAGACTTGGTTGCCAAAAATATTTTAGCTTATGTTTTGAGAATATAAAGAGTCTGGAATCTGTTAATTTAGCTCGTAATCAAACTATCAGGTGTAAAGACTCTCTTGGATTAACGCTTTCGACCCTGAGTTTCTGAAATTGACTCTTAACATCCTTCCGTTTGAAGGCAGCTATTAATCAAAATAAAAACTTCAACCATAAATCTGAACAGAATGGCAAAAAGTGTAGATCCTTGCAATACTGCTATTTATTAACCGTCCCTTCTGGATTTACATTTCTTACAACCATTTCTGTTTCAGTCTAAGGGTTTGAGAGTGTAGGTTTAGCCGGGACACAGCAAAGGTAAAAGTCGGCGCCTGCGACGAGCGAACGTTTAGATCAGTTTATTCACCGGTACAGTGACATCAGAGTTTTTTCTTGCTCACACTGTGGGTGCATCAAGGTCCATAGATGACTTAAGTAACTTTCAAAGACTTGCAGACTGATTTGGATTTCTTCACTGGCCGCAGTGCCGACGTTTAACGTTTGCTATTTTCTGGCTCAATTCAGGAATCCCGAGAATCTGCGATGAACGTAACACCTTTGGAATTTCAGAATTATTAACACTTTCAAAAATTAATAATTTGAAAATATGTGGCGCTTGGTGTTTCAAAGGCGTTCGATTGAAGTAAAATTTTCATTGGTGGTTGGATTATTGTTAATTTCATGTCTTTGGAATGCTGAGTGTCGACAAAGACGGACAAAATCTAAGTACAAGAACTACCAGTCCGACGACTCCCGCACCCGAGTCCGCAAATTGAAAGGGTAAGTGCAAAAATGTCAAGCGTACATGTCCATATGTATATATACAGTCGAACTTCAATAACTCGAATATCTTCGGGCACCTAAAATTTGTCACGTCGAGATACGTGAAGTTAGAACTACTGAGGTTCAATCATAAGACCATGTAATGAGGCATGGACGTAACTTAGACCCTCTCAGCAGGCACACGTCATGACGTTGCACCGACGTTGATGTGACGTCACAATTACGTAATGTGCCTGCTTGGCTACTGAGATATTTACGATATTTTTTAAAGTAACGGTATGTTTTTGTTTTATTTGAGTTGAGGTTTTACGTCCCCGTCAACACTATTAAGGTTATTTTGGAGACGCATTTCCAATATTGTGCAACTTTTACCCGACATTGAGATGAAATAACTTTGCCGCCCATATGTACATAGCAGGCACATGCCGTAATTGCGACGTCACATCAACGTCGGTGCAACGTCATGACGTTTATGAAACGCCACATACGTCGGTGCAACGTTGTGACGTATATCCGACGTTGATTTTATGTTGCCTAGCGACGTGTGTCTGCTGGGTAGGGACGGTTCGACTCGCTCGCAAGGGAGTGTTCGAATTAGCCCAGGTAGTGTTCGAGTTTTTGCAGTTTCACTGTAGTATGCTGGTTTCAGATCAGCAATAGTTCCAGCCTATAACTTTCTTATTTTGTATTGGGTTTTACGGCCCTTTCAATATCATTTCAATTACATGGAGCTGAGCGTTTATTGGAGCTTGGCGAAAACCTGAGTACCCGGAGAAAATAAAAAAAATCTTACCTTCAGACCTTCAGAACTTGGCTTCCGATGATGTTATAGCCATGGCAACATGTTCCCAACGGTGAATGAAAAACCAAGGAGATGAGTCTAAAGTACAGTGGATCTTGCACGAGTGTTCGTTCTACTTCAGGATTAGACTGCATTGTCTCTCATGTCTCTAAAATGACGTCTTTCTTCTGGTCTGATATTTTAACCTCCCTTATTGTCCATGTTGAAGTCGGTTATCCCCTAACTTACATGTACATGTAATTCCCCAAAAATCTAGTTTTATTTATTCAGAAAGTTTTGTCGACATATATATCTAAACACATATAAACACATATACTATGAATGAGACAAGGAGTATCCTTGTGGAGACAAGGATTATCCTTGTATTATTCATACATGATAAGAACTGTATTACATGTTATGTAGTTAAATAATGTGTTTATGTGTATGTTGGCAAACGTTGCTTAATAAATAATAGTTTTGTTGATATATGCATCTCTGAGAGTTTGCCCCCATTTAGAGCTATATTTACAAGTACTATAAAATGCCTCTGTTAAGACCACCTTTGGGACTGTTCAAAAATGGTCTTAAAAGACCGCATTTGAAATACCACCTTTGGGACTGCTCAAAAGTTTAAAAAAAACACTTTTGAACAGTCCAACAGATGGCTCTGGACAGAGGACATTAGAAACGTATCCATATAAAATTTAGAGGACTCGCCGAGGGTTCGTTTTAACCATATCATGAAACTGGTTTTCTATCCAGCTCTAGCACTGAACAGCTGCTCGCTTTGGAGCTAGTTTTGTAGGAATCTAAATCCGCATGTTCTGGCAAATATGTAAATTCGAAAAGTACAGTAAGACCTTCAAAATAGTAGACTTATTCTGCTTTAAAAAGCTTACATGTATTTAGAAAGTTCCAGTTATTCTCTGTGTTTTCTGCATGCTGTGTCCTCTGGTCAGAGACCACCTTAGGGACTGTTCAAATTTTGAACAGTCCCAAAGGTAGTCTTAATATAGAAATTTTACTGTAGTTGAAAGAATTCTAGCCAGCTGATGAGAAAGGGTAAGCTTGAAAAGACAATTCTCAACGGAGTCTTTGCTGTTTTATATAAATTAACAGAAGACATTAGAACATAATTAAAGCAAAGGCAGCGCTAATGAGTCGACAGGCTAGGACAATAGTCCTGAACTGAGACTTGAGACTTGGGCTGTTTCATTTAACCCTGAAATTTTTAAGCAAACAGTGTAGACGCTGATCAGACGCCGCGCTCTGTGGCGTTTGATTTGGGTCTTCACTTTTTGCCAGCACACAAGCCAAGACCAGATTTTACAGGTCATCACAGGGAGCGCTGCTAGGAATTACCGTTATCTGAATTCTGAACATGGTCAAAAATGGCCACGTGGACAATAGCAGGCGGGAAACTTCTGTAGTTAGTAGCTTTTGGTCGACCCCTAAAGGAAAAGGCTAGGGGTCTTCTTCTCCTGTGCAAGCACATTTATTTATTTTTCAAATCAAACTTTATTCTTGTCGCCCTTACGTAAGAGTATAGTTTGAAGGGCATTGTCTTTAAAACATGGACTGGGTTCATATGCTGGGGTACTGGCAAACGGTGTAAACTCAGATCAGACATCACAGAACGCGGTACTTGATCAGAGTGTACATTGTTTGATTACAATCAGAAAATTTAAGGGTAAACGAATAGTCTGAGTCCTAGTTTCGGACTGTTTCTGCCCAGTCTATACCCTGATACAATGTCTTTGATTGCTTTTGGGAAAGCTTTCGTATCACGCGTCAAACTGACTTTGCTACCGTAATCAGAAAACGGTCAGATTAAACTTATAACATAGCTATTACTATAAAACCTTAATCTCATTAATAAAAAGTCATATCAAATGTAAACAATATATGGCTCGTTTAAACTATGAATGGATCTTTAACATGGTCAGCTAATCTTTGGTCAAACTGGTGTAAGTGGATTAGAGCCAAAATGTTTAACCCATATAAGCCTAACGCCCATTGAAAGGGACATTGGAAAACAGTGTAGACCCAGATCAGACGCCGCAGAACGCGGCGTCTGATCTGGGTATTTACTGTTTGCTTGAAGAACGAGTGTGCTAATAATACTTACAATAAATGTTAATAACCAGACACCTCTCAAATTGGTAACGACCCAATCTATACATGTTACAGGTGGTGGACGAGTCTTTAAGTGATTTATGTGTCAGCTGGAGATTTGTGCCACTGTAACGAATTATAAGCTTGCCGGTTAGACACGTCGTCAATAAAAGACAGACAATTTAAGCCTAAAGCACCCAAAAAAACCTGCTCCAAGGGACTGTATATAATCAGACGCAACAAAATGAGTATATGTTTCGGAGATGTTATCCTTCATCAAAGTCACTTTCCACGCGGCTTGAATAACGGTTTTCAACTTGAATTTTGACGCTTTCCAATTGCATGTACCGTCTTTTTTCTTTCAACGTTTGTTTTGTTTGTTTGAATTTAGGACATTTTGGAGACTTTGTTTTGTAGTGCCGCTTAGTGTCCACAAATCTCTTAGTTTCCATATGAACACCAAGCGTTGCTTAGTTTTTAATTTGCCAAATTGTCAATAAGCGTCTAGCACAGCATCGACCGCTAGTGTCCATTTTTTGGTAAGTATAACAATGGTTACGTCTTGATTAGGTTTTTTTTTTTTTTTTTTTTTTTTTTGGGGGGGGGGGGGTTACGACCATTTCAAGAATATTGAAGATATATCGAGCCGACCGTTAAGCAGAGGTGAGCGAAATTCGGAGTACCCGGAGAAAAGCCACCTGACCTTCCGTTGCAGAACTTGGCGCCTCACATGTGATCCGAGCCAGGCACGAACCACTTGATCAGAATTTAACATGCAAAGTGTGACATGTAACAAAAATGACATGTAACGCTTTACGGGGGCTGGATTTGGGCTCTCATCGGGGTATATTTATTTTTGGGCCTGTTTCGCGGTACAGTGATATTACCTTACATCAAGTGAACAAGTCCGTGAAATGAACACCCCTTTACACCCCACTTTGTATAGAGAAAACTGGGGTTTACGGGGGTAAACATTATTTTTCTTATTTTTACTCCAAGACATAGATTGTGGGTACTCGTTAGAACCGCCTCACTGAGGCGGTTCTAACGAGTACCCGCAACCTATGTTTAGAGCATTTATAAGAAAATTATCAAGGATTTTCATCAGAAAAGTACCCATTTAGGAGATGTGAAAACTGCACTATGTCGCACGGGTGAGTTATAGTAATGTATCTTCAAGACTTTTGGTGTATGAACATCAAACTTCAGGATTATGTGACCAAACATGTATGTCATGCTATGATGATCCAGCGATTTTACCTTATTTGATATATGAATACCAAACCTTGGTATACCCGATATTTGACCTCAAAATACGTGTAGGTCAAAATGACCTTCATTTCATGGTCCAGTGATTTTGCCTTATCCTGAAGACTTTCTGATTTATGAATACCAAACCTTGGCATACCCGATATTTGACCCCAGAATACGTGTAGGTCACAATGACCTTCATTTAATGGTCCCGTGATTTTGCCTTATAACCTGAAGACTTTCTGATATATGAATACCAAACCTTGGTATACCCGATATTTGACCTCAAAATACTTGTAGGTCAAAATGACCTTCATTTCATGGTCCAGTGATTTTGCCTTATCCTGAAGACTTTCTGATATATGAATACCAAACCTTGGTATACCCGATATTTGACCTCAAAATAAGTGTAGGTCAAAATGACCTTCATTTCATGGTCCAGTGATTTTGCCTTATCCTGAAGACTTTCTGATATATGAATACCAAACCTTGGTATACCCGATATTTGACCTCAAAATACGTGTAGGTCACAATAACCTTCATTTCATGGTCCAGTGATTTAGCCTTATCCTGAAGACTTTCTGATATATGAATACCAAACCTTGGTATACCCGATATTTGACCTCAAAATACGTGTTGGTCACAATGACCTTCATTTCATGGTCCAGTGATTTTGCCTTATCCTGAAGACTTTCTGATATATGATTACCAAACCTTGGTATACCCGATATTTGACCTCAGAATACGTGTAGGTCACAATGACCTTCATTTCATGGTACAGAGATTTTGCCTTATATCCTGAAGACTTTCTGATATATGAATACCAAACCTTGGTAAACCCGAAATTTGACCTCAAAATACGTGTAGGTCACAATGACCTTCATTTCATGGTCCAGTGATTTTGCCTAATATGCTGAAGACATTCTGATCTGTGAATACCAAAACTTGGTATACCCGATATTTGACCTCAAAATAAGGGTAGGTCACCATGACCTTTATTTCATGGTCCAGTGATTTTGCCTTATATCACTGAAGACTTTTTGATAGACTTGGTATTGTGATATATTTGACCTCAAAGTAAATGTAGGTCACCATAACCTATATTTTATGGTCCTGAAAATGTTTTGATATATGAACACCATAACTTGGTATTATGAGTCAGTATGACACGATATTTGTCCTCAAAGTAAATGTAGGTCACCGTTATCTATATTTCATGGTCTAGTGATCTTGTCAGTCACTACAATGTGGCAGTTTCCAGAAGTATTTCTCGTGTAAACCATAGGTAGACCGGTAGACCTTTTACTGGACGATGCTTAATCTTGGTTTTAACCACAAAAATGACACTTTTATTGTGAACTTGTTGATAACGGTTGCAGCTGCTAAGCTTGGTGATAACGTGTGGACACTACAGATTGCAAAGCTTAATGTTCATTTGTTTGACCACAACGGTTGCAGTTGCAAATCTTAGTGTTGATGTGTTGACAATAGCGGTTCCAGATGCAAAGTTTAGTGTTCACGTGTACACACTGGCGGTTACAGTTGCAACGCTTATTGTTCATGTTAGGACAATAGCGGTTGCAATTGCAACGCTTAGTGTTCGCGTGTAGTCACTAATAATTGCAGTTGCAATGCTTATTGTTCATGTGTGGACAATAGCGGTAGCAGTAGCAATGCTTAGTGTTCACGAATAGACAATAACGGTTGCATTTGCAACGGTTAGTGTTCATGTGAAGACACAATAGTGGTTGCAGTTGCAACACTTAGTGTTCACGTGTTGACAAAAAGTGACTCTAGCTGCATTTTGTAACATTAGCATGTTGACACTTATACCAGAGTATGGTGTTCATATATCAAAAAGTCTTCAAAATATATGCCAAATCACTGAAATATAGGTCACAGCGTCAACATTAAGTTTGCGATCCAATGTCGGGTCCTGCTGATTCATAATCCTGACGCTTTGTGTACACGTGGACACTAAGCATTGTGTGGACACTAAGCGTTGTTACATTGCTTCCAACTTTGTAGGACTTTTACCCGACATTGAGGTCAAATGCCATCTCAAGCCTTGTCGCCTATTGAAGCAAAAAGGATTTATATACATGGACTAGCATCATTGTGCCTGGGCAGGCTTTGATCTACTTCGCGGTTTATCAGTACTCATGTGCGGTCGATTTCAACTCTGGGTGGAAACATTATGGAGCCCAAGTTAATTCTCTTAGACCCGATTTTACACATCTCAGAGCTCAGAGACGCTAGTTTATCTTGAAGTGATGTAATTGTCTTTCTTTCATACGGCGCTGCTTTTATGCACCTATCATAATTTTCCTTCAGAGGTGGATTAGCGGACCCACCCTGTGATTTAGAAAGAAAATCTTGACCCTGGGCACAGATGCTCCTACATTTATATAATTTTGGCGCCCTTAAAATAGACGTAAAACAAAAATCAGGAATCAAGAATTCCACTGGGGGGCATAAATCGATTTTATATGGCCATAATCCTCGCCCTTACCTCTGTCGCGGTATACATTAATTTTGTTTAGTCCGCATGAAGGCTTCCTAACTCATCAGTGTAACATCTCCGAGAACATACAAATAAAAAAACTACAGAGATGAAACAAGGTTGAAGACTCGACAGCATACAACAACAGAATTGCTGGAGGAAAAGAAAACCAAGACTCCGAGGAGCCCGCCCAAAGACGGAGCAGTAAAACTTGGGTTTACAGGGGTATACATCATGTTTCTAATTTTCTCTCAAAAACATGGACTATGAATAGTTTTTTGGATTCCCCGAAGGCTTTGCGAACAGTGAAGATTCCAGACCATAAAATGGATCATAAAATGTCCCGCTTTCTTTGTTCAGAAGTTACCGGTCAATATGTATAGGTTATTGACTTTATATTGTGAAATATTCAGCACGAGTTCATATGGCGAAGGACGCACGAGCTTCACAATATAAAGTCAATAACCCTTTTATTATATACCCAAAACTTGAATTGTCTGCCAGAATTCGGGATTGCATGGCATAGAATGAGATATCTTTAAGTGGTTTGAAATGAAAAATAATACAGGTCGTTAAGTGTCTTCCTACACGTTGAAAACCACGCCCAATGGCGCCAAAGTGAAGATGACGTTAACAGTGGCGAACGTGGAGCCATTAAAAACCTTGACGCAGGACGCCGTTTTTTTTTTTTTTCAGAAGTGTTCGTTTTCTTTCTTTCAAAATACCCCTTATGTCCTGAAAGAAATTATTGAATATTTGAACAGATTGCAGGTAGGCCATATTTGCTAGCATAAAATGGGCTTTTATGCACTTTGTCACAACCTATATTCGTTTTGTTTTGCTCGACAAAATGGCTGCCGATTTTAGTATCGAAATGGACAAATTTGTAAGCAGTTCTATTGAGAACGAGACTGCTTATCTACGGGCAATATGGACTTGACTACGGGCAATATGGAAACTTATTATATACCCAAAAATGTCCCGATTATTTTGTACAGAAATTACGGGTCAATATTTTTCCAAAGCGCATTTTATGCTAGCAGCAATATGTTTAGATATTCAATAATTTCTTTCAAGAAATAAGGAGTAGTTTGAAAGAAAGAAAACGAACGCATCTGGAAAAAACGGTGTCCTTGGTTAGGAAACGTCTGTTTAGATTTTCAATTATTTCTTTCAGGAAATCATGAGTATTTTGAAAGAAATAAAACGAAAAATGGCATCCTGCGTTAGGAAACGTCAGTGTTTTAATGACGTCACTCCCACCACCGTTAACGTCATATTCACTTTGGAACCATTGTGCGTGGCTTTTCAGCGTTTAGCAAGGCACTTAACAATCTGTATTATTTTCCATTTCAAACCACTTAAAGATATTTAATCTTATTTTACGTTCAGATATCTATGCCAGGCAATCCCGAATTCTGGCAGACAGTTCTAGTTTTGGTTATATAATTAAAAGGTTATTGACTTTTCTGCACTCGTTCATACGGCGTAGACGCACTCGCAAGCTGGTGCATCATTCGCCATATGAACTGGTGCCGAATATTTCACAATATAAAGTCAATAACCTGCAAATATTGACTCGTAACTTCTGTACAAAGTCAACCGGACATTTTATGATCCGTCCCGTCTGGAATCTTCACTTTTCACAAAACCTTCGTGGGATCTAATCTCGTGCGTCATTCGCCATATGAACTCGCGCCGAAAAACTCACAATATAAAGCCAATAACCTATACATATTATAGTCTACCCAATTACCATATTATATTTTACAAGTTGACATGCGATATATAGAATTAATTACTCAACCCATTTAAATATGGAACTGGATGTATATCAGATAAAGAAACGAGCGCGTTTGCGCACAAGTTTCTTTATCGGATGTTCAGCCTAAACCCTATATTTAAAATGGGCTGAGTCAATAAACTGTATATTGCATGCATTTTGATAGACCTGATGGTCAGTTTGCGTCTAATTTTCGGTACAGTTCACTCTTATAAACTGTAGTGGGCGCATTGACACACAATCTAACTGAAACAAAAACTGTATGGCCGCGCTTTGTATTGTGCTGAATGAAAACAGAAGACCTAAACTTATTATAGAAACAAACAAATTAAAAAAGCAAGTGTACAGTAACCAAACTTACGCCTTACTCAGTGGTTATGTCCATGTTCGTATCAACGCTGCCTCAGAGTCAAACGTCATACATTCTGAACGTTGTTTACATCTTCTGATACGCCACTAACGTGACGTCAAAACAACACGCCAACGTGAATTTTCCCGCGTCTAAATCTAGCGATTGCATTGGAAAACTAGGACCGGCTACAGTGTAATATTTCCTTAGAGGAAGTAAAGTTTCCTAGGCCAGAGGTGATTATCATTTTTAACTCATTGAGAAACCGAGGTATTTCTTCGTTATGCATATGTAAATGTTTCAGTCAAAAATGTGTTCGCTCATTGATGCGAAACTATGCTTTGCTGCAGAAATAAGGAAAATAATGCATGCCCTATTTAACCATAAAATAGGGTTTGCTAGGGTATCCAATATTGACCTGTTAACCCAGTGGTAAGCATAATTCATACAAGAGCAATCAGGGAACAGCAATGACTCCGTCGAGATAGCCTCGTTCCGTTCACTTGTACAAAACACAGGCAAACAGAACCGGACGGAGAACGATTACGTTTTGCTACTGTAGATAAATTAACAATCTCGATCCATTTAACTCTAATCCCTCCAAGCCATCCGATCCGGGTCTACACTGACATGCAGCTTGTGAATTTAACTATCACACATTTTCAAGCAATTTGATTGGTGTATAGTCAGAAATGTGTGTGGCTAAATTAATTTATTCAGCAGGATAAGGGTTAAGATAATGCTAGAGTTCATGGCTCGAGTAATGGCATCATCTCATGAATAACTTTGGCATGTTCCATATTCATCACGTTAACAAGTCCGTGAAATGAACACCCCTAAGTCCCACTTTATAGAGAAAACTTGAGTTAATGGGGGTATACATATTTTTCTTATTTCTGCTCCAAGACATGGGTTGTGAGTACTCGTTAGAACCGCCTCAATGGTTCTAACGAGCAGCCACAACCTATGTTTGCAGTATAAATAAAAGGAAAATAGCCATTTTAAATGCACTGTGTCGCACGGGAAATGTTCGAAAAAATAAACTGTAGGTATTTGTTTGAACCGCCGCCATATCGAGACGGTTCTAACGAAACCTCCCACTCAATGTTTTTTGAGTAATCATATAGCCTGAAAACCCAATATTTTCCTGCAGAAATTTGTATTTTATACGAGTTGATGTTTTGATCGACGCGGCTCCCGGAAATCATATTACAGAGGTGCATTATATTCTCGTCTTGATAAATAGTTATGCAGACAAGAGATTGCAAGAAGCGCATATGGTTCATCTCAGATGTCTACAAAAACTCAAAACATCTCAAAATAAATACTCAAAACTATTAGAATAAGATAAAATTGAGCCCTTGCATAACAAAATGGTGCTAGATGGCACTTGCGAGCAGCGAACCCTGTGCATCCACGCAGTCTTATTTGAGTATTCGCTGACCGCTTGTCTCTTATGGGGCCTGGCACCTATACCATCGGGGCTTCGAGAAATATACGAGGGTCGTTTAGTATTAAACTTGCCTAACCCAGTCACTGACCCGTGGCAAGTACACGCTTAACACATATAATACATCAATACCTTATACATGTACATGGTTAGACAAAATTTCATCGGTCAGTCTAATATTTACAGTTCGTACAAGGTAAAATAACATGGTAGGGGACAGTGTTGCCGGATTATCTTCACAAATTGACTATAGTGCAGTGACTTGATACCTGTTTTTGAAAACGAAGACAAACCTGGAAAGGGGGTCTTTCATTTGTGCCCATGCATGTTTTTTCTTTAAACTTTGTATATTAAAAACTCAGCATATACAACCTATAAAAATGTATTTAATAAATTATATAAATCAAAGTAGGACTCAGGAGGCCACTCTAACTATCTCCCTCCATGAGCTTGTATCTGTCTCTAAATAAGTGAGTCATAAATCTTATGTTTTATTTAATTTCAAGATTTGTGAACTGGATTGAATGCAGAACTCCATAGGCATTCCTTTGATACTAAAAAACCTTTTGAATTAATTAAAGTTTACATTTTCTGATAAAATAATTATCAAAAATCTCATTTTTTAATTAAAATTTTAAAAAATTATCAAAATTCAATCCCTAAGATAAATATGTTCTAGTCTTTGTCAAGATTTCATTTTGCTAGGAAAACTTTTCATATGAATCTTCTTTAGCTATGCCAAATTTCATGAAAATCCAAAACCGGTAACACTGTAGTTTTACACCTTTAATGGATGTAAGTCGTTTCTGCAAAATTTACTATTTTATTGAAATCATCCAAAAACCTTACAAAAAGGCAATTCGTAACACTTACCTAATAAAAATGAGATTATACAATTCAAAATGAATACATACTAAGCTGATCTAGCTTAGAAACTATTAAAATATCATGAATTTCTGATATTTTCCATTCATTTATGCACTATGATCTATCCAAAATAGTAGATAGTAAAACACTAAATCAAAAGGTATTCTAATCAACAAATTAGGCTTAACAACATATATTGCTTTTTTATTAGCAGCAAAATTATTGTGAACATGTGCAACTTTATTTAATGACTTTGCATAAGTCATGCTACTCAACTAAGTGTAAGGCAAGGAGATTCATTATTTTCATTTCCATACCAAGCTGGTATGCAAGGACGCAATGGTCAGTGGTTTGTTGTTACTAGTAAAAATAGTTCTGTTGATAAATCCATGGCCAGATTAAGCCTTAGATATACTCTGTCTTTATGAACGCTGGATTATTATCCTAACAAAAAGTTACAGTAATTATTGTAAGTATTTCCAAAAATCGAAATGTCACTGATATTGGGTTTCTGTTGCAAAAGATATCATTGATGGATGAAGCGCAGAATATTTGGTGTAAACAAAGCTGTCCCATGACCTAGAGAAATTTTGCTATTAGACGGGGAGAAAAACAGTTTCCATCCTTATAGTACACATGCATAAATATCTCTTTTCTGCATTGGTATTGTAATTGTTGACGTTTCTTTACTGTCTTATTTTTTCTATTTACTTTGTCAATATAGTGGTTAATTTATCGGAAGCGAGCTTTTAGTATTTGTTTCTGGTTGTAAAACTTTCAACCACTTCTTGAATGTTTCTGCTGAATGCAAGTTCACTATTTTTTAAGCACTGTTCTTGCTTGCTTTTTGTTCATTAATAATTACCAGTAAATTTCTGTGCAATGTATCTCTCAGCTTAGAAAGATCATTGCAGTGTTTGGACAGAAAAAAAACATCACGATGCATTTACTGAAAATAATTTAAAATTCTATGAGTAATGCGATAACTACTCACAGATTGAATAATTATTAGCAACAATTTAAATGCTTCTTGATATCTTACATAATGTGCTTTGTAATTACTGCAACAACTGCTGAGATAGGTAAGTGAAGTGAAAGACCTATACAAATATATAGACAACACAATCATATCATGATCACATAAGTTTTGGAACACTGACAAATGTACGACCATGTGAATTCTAGAAGCAAATTCAAATGGCTTTGGAATACAGCTTCAGAAAGCCGTTTGATTTCGTTCATAGGGACTATACAAAAAAGATAGATTGGCTAGTGCCTATGCAGATACAAATTCTGAAAACTTAATATCCAGGAAAAGTAATCTCAAGTGTTATTGATTTTCCCTAGAGTAAACCTTTCTTTTTAAATGGACAGTTAGGGTTAAATAAACAACCAACAGTTTGACTTGAGAGTCATTTATCTCCAGTTGGATAACAAATCTCACAAAATCTGAAGCACCATCTAAAGTGACTGGTATGTTGTTGATTTGAATGTTAAATATAAACATCACCTTAGCACAATTACCAAATTAGACAAGAAAGACAGAAAGAAAACTGTGCACATGATTACATGGGTGCGTTTGATGACGTTAGGGGGCAAATTTACTGAAATGAATGTTTCAAAATAATACTTATAATTATGCTATGAACTACTTACACAAACCATACTATGCTATAGCCATCCAAATTGAAAGCAATAGTAAAGTATTATTAAACAGCATGACCAAAACATGATAATCATATAATTTCGCATTTTGCTGAATCAGGACTATCAGTATTCAGTCTGTTAAAACACAATGTTACCGGTCCTCAATTTCCATCAAAATTCATCAACACGTTTCTAAGATATGTGGGTAGTTTTTATGCTAAAATGGTGTCTTGACAAAAATTGGAACATGGTGAAAATGCATATAAATCTTTAATGAATACAAAAATAAGAGCTGAAATATGGGGACACCATCAAAGAAAACTGAATGCCAAGCCACTATTACTAGACATATCAGGTCATTCATATTATCAACTAACTCACCAGTTATGGCTTTATTTCATAAAACATAGCAGCATTAGATATATGAAACTCTGACTACTGTAGACAAGTTTATATGAGAGTACTCTCTGTTGTGATAGAGACTTCATAAAATATGTAATAAATTTACTACGGAAATAAAATTTAAAAGTGAATGCATCGTAATTATAATGGTTATACCCAAGACAATTATTGTGCATAATTTCATCAAAATCCAAGCGTGGGCAGAAACCAATGCAAATTTCCTATACCTTGAAAGACCCCCTTTATGAGGAATTGTGGTAAGTTTACGGAAAAACTGCTCCTTCTTATTCAACTGTTAAAAATTGAGTGGTTGAATTTAAACGTGGTCGGGTAACGTTGGAAGACGATTACTGAAGTGAAAAGCCTGTGAGGTGGAACTACAGTAAAAAATCCCCTTACTCACAATGTAAATTGGGGCATATTCCATGTTCTACCACATTTCAGCAAGTCTAATGCTTCCATTATGAGGCATATAATTTGACAGGCTGGCCATTTACCTTCCAGAAGCAGCTAAAAAATATGGTTGCTGTGCGGCATATTTTGGCCTTTTTGGCAGCCAGTGTCAACAAACCCATACCGCAGCGAATAAATCCAGGCATTTCCAGTGGCCAGTCAGCACAGTTTTCTGGTTCAATTTAAATCAGCTGCATTTTACAATAGCAAATACCTACTAATATTTCTCCTAATAAACAATAAAACTTCTCAGAAAAATAATGGCTTAGCACCAAATCCAATCAGAAGCAGCAGAAAATTCAATTCTGTACTGAAAGCTCTCCCCAAAGCAAGTGCAGCTTTCAAAAAGACCAATTATTTACTGTAGTGCAACCTATACCAAACCCTAATTTCTTTATGATCCACCAAAAGAATTGCCAAACACAAGTTTAGACCATATCTAATAAATTAGTCATGCATAATTAATGTTCAGTGACAAAGAATCTTTAAACTTTGCGAAAAAGTTATCGCATCCAGATTCTACGATGAAAGCCAGACAAACCATGTTTTGTGAAAAAGCGCAAAGTTTACCTCTTTCCAGAATGGAACCCAGAAACCAGCTTGCATCAGTGCTTCTTCTCAGATGTCTTTAGAATACTTTAATCCTAAAATGCACTAAATCATGTCCTGTTAGCACCCATGCTAGAAATTTTGGCTGTTCTCACACCTATACCCCCTAATTTCAGTAAAAAATGGCATTTTGAGGATATTTTGGGGACAAAACTTTGAGAAAATGATTATAAATGCCTTAATGCCATGAAAAATGGCTGAATATATCTATTCAAATCTTGTAACACGAACCCAACCAATAAGAACTTACAATGGCTGAGAAAACTCATTGCGACATTGCAGCGGGCTGTTCAGAGAGACAATTTTGAAATTTTGCATTGGCTTGAGATCCTTGCCTAATGCCAAGTAACCTCAGTGTTACACTAAATAAGAAGTATTTTCTTTTTCTTATAGTCCTGTTTATACTTTTACTGCAAGTCTGCTTTCCAAACAGACCAATGACAACTGATTTACATGGCTTTGAAGTACCCCCCCCCCCCCCCCCTCCAATTACATGGAACAGAAGCAAAAACTGATAAAATACACCCAGTTAGTCCTAAACTAGCTCTAAACTTACAATTTGTACAGTTTCTGTGACAAAATACATGCCAGGAAGATCCAGTTTAAGATACAGAATTGGAGGGAACCTATTATTTGTGAAAATATTATGTAATGAATGAAAACATTAGAGAAGAGCTGGTTTTTCTACTTTCGGTTTAGGTGGCACTACAGTAAAAAAATCCCCTTACTCACAATGTAAATTGGGGCATATTCCATGTTCTACCACATTTCAGCAAGTCTAATGCTTCCATTATGAGGCATATAATTTGACAGGCTGACCATTTTCCTTCCAGAAGCCGCTAAAAAATACGGGTGCTGTGCGGCATATTTTGGCCTTTTTGGCAGCCAGTGTCAACAAACCCATACCGCAGCGAATAAATCCAGGCATTTCCAGTGGCCAGTCAGCACAGTTTTCTTGTTCAATTTAAATCAGCTGCATTTTACAATAGCAAATACCTACTAATATTTCTCCTAATAAACAATAAAACTTCTCAGAAAAATAATGGCTTAGCACCAAATCCAATCAGAAGCAGCAGAATATTCAATTCTGTACTGAAAGCTCTCCCCAAAGCAAGTGCAGCTTTCATAAAGACCAATTATTTACTGTAGTGCAACCGTGAACGCTTCTGATGACGTCAACAGTGAAAATCTAATCAAGTAAAACTAGGACAGGCGAATTAAAGTCTTAGAAGTATCTAGAAGATAGGGGATTTCTTAGGCAGCGTTTGTACCATTTTACATGAATGACTGGGCATTATGAAGCTTTCAGGGTGTCAAAATGCTTTAGTAAAGAACAACGAGCTGTCCGAGCCCCGTGTCTGAGTCACTTTTCGAAAGATATGATTCTGATCCCGAAGACTTTCTTGAAAGAATTGTAACCGGGATGAAACTTGGATCCATCACTATGATCCTGAGACTAAACAGCAGAGTAAACAATGGACTGGTCACGGTTCACCGCGTCCAAAGAAATTCAAGAGCCAGCCTCCAGTTGGCAAGGTCATGCCAATTGTGTTTTGGGATAGGAAGGGTTTTTTTTTTTGTGAACCATTTACCTCATGGCCAGACTATTATTGAAGACTATTATCCTAATATTTTTGACAAATTACGCCGTGCAGCTATAGTGCAGAAAGTGCGTGGAAAAATTACAAAAGATGTGCTGTTGCAACCTGTCAATGCTGGAGTCCATACTTGCAAAGTTTCTGTGGACACAATGAAGCGGGACGATTTCAAACCCTTACCCCATCCTCCCTATTCTCCTGATCTGGCAACCAGTGATTACTTTTTGCTTCCGAACTTGAAGGAAGAATTGCGATGACGTCACTTCCCGTCAGATGAAGAGCTTAAGGCAGCATTTGGAGGGTGGATTGACTCTAAAGACCCTGCATTCAATAAAAATTAACTTTCAGCCTTGGAACATCGACGTACATGAAGGAAGTGCTTATTGCTGCAGGGTGACTATGTGGAAAAAAGAAGAAGTCAAGCGTGACCTTAAGTAGGTAAGGCCAGACACTTATTGAACGACCCTCGTAGATTGGGCTACAAGGTTCTTCCACGTAGAGATGAAAACACACACACACACACACACACACACACACACACACACACACACACACACACACACACACACACACACACGAGTATTGGTAAACCGCTTAGAAGGTTTAAGCCTGCCCAGGCAAAGTGCAACGAGTCGGACCGTGCATACATACTGGGCGGCAGAGTTTGCCGTTTGGTTTCATTGGGCGACTGGGCTTGAGCTGTCATTCCATCTCAATGTCGGGTAAAAGTCCAACAAATTTGGAAACGAAGTCTCCACAATGACCTAAATAGTGTTATCGGGGACGTTAAGCCTGAATTCAAACAATCAAACAAAGACTGTAAGGTGCACATGCCAAATCTTTGTGCACATAATTTCAAATGCTCCCTAATTTCCACACATAAAATATGAAATCCTACCACACACAAATGCATTCAGCATATTTGCATGCATGTTGAGAGAGAGAGAACAAATAGACAGACAGACAGACAGACAGACAGACAGACAGACAGAGATACACGAACTTGTTGTTAGTGCTGAAACAGATTAAAGCATGTTTTCCTAAATTGACCGTTGTATTTATTTATGATTTATATCCATTCGGGCGAACCGAAACACTTTCCATGATTCAAAAATGATAATTCGATCTGTAGTGTAGTGTATTGTGTAGTGTAGTGTAGTACAGTGCAGTGATGTGTAGTGTAGTGTATAGCAGTGCAGTCTGGTGTAGTGTATTTCGTTGCTTTACATTGAAGTGTAGTGTAGTGTAGTGTAGAAGCGTCCGTGGTATAGTGGTTATTCTACTAGGCTCATAAACAAAGGTTCGTGAATTCGATGCCGAGCAAGCGAGGTCCCATCTCCGTATGACCTTATCAGTTGGTGGGACGTAAAACTCAAACACACACTGTAGTATAGTGTAGTATAATGAAGTGCAGTGTAGTGTTGTGTTGTGCAGTGCAGTACAGAGTATTTCATTGCTTTTTAAATACATTGCATTGTATTGTATTGTAATGTATTATATTGCATTACATTATATTGTATTGTATAGTATTGTTTTGTGTCATATCGTATCGTATCCATCGTATCGTTTCTTATCGTATAGTATAGTATCGTATGAAAGATTCTGTTTAATAGAAAGATAATTTAGTCTAGAAAAGTGATAATCTTCTGGAAGTATGACTTACGCAAAGCCTTTTCAAAATTTTATAGACGCCATTCTTATTTAATTTCAAAATTCAATATTGGACTTAAATCTCTTCTGCAACAAGGTCTATCGGAACCCGAATTCTAGGGTGACTTAGTATACAAATTCAGAAAAATATATAACCGCAATGACTTCAGCACCCAATTTCGTAAAATCATTCTTCGATATAAAAAGATTGGGTACAACATGGATGTTATACGACAGACTGCATGCATGGTAGTTTACCCAATCACGGTTGGCAACTTTGCTTCCCTCTTTAATTGCACGCCGGTGGGCCAGGCCTCAGATTCTATGACGGTTCCAACGTAAAGGCTTATTGAGAATTAGAGAGATCTAATTCAAGGTAATGTTGGTTGGTGCCTGATGCCCTGTCTCTGGTCGGGCCCATCGGAGTCTAACTGTTGATTTTCTTTTGCTCCAGCATTGTAGTGGTTTCTTGCTGTCGAGTCCTCACCGTTGTCTCACCTCTGTGGTTCTTTGATTATTTGTGTTCACGGAGATGTTTCACTGATGAGTAAGGAGGCCTTCATGCGGACTGAGCAAATTATTTGTCTAATCGCGACGGACGTAAGGGCGAGGATTGTGGCCACGTAAAATCGATTTATGCCCCCAAGTGGAAATCTTTCCACTGACCGTTCCAAGGCGATTCTTCTGTGGCGGTTTATTTATGTTGTTGTTTGTTACTTACTGTGTGTATCACTTGTGTCTTTTTATTTTGGATGGTCATATGGCCATTTTGTGGGAAAGTAACTGTCCTTATGGCCTTCCTTTGTTTAGGTTTCCATTATGGTTTGGTCGCTTCATGTTTGTGTTTCTTTCCCTTTGGTGTCTTTGATGGGTGCAGTAAGTTAATTGTATCGATTCCTGATCTTTGTTTTACTTCTACTTAGTATGTATACAGGCGATTTTTAGTTTTTGCTGAGCTACATTTTCGAAGACACATTTTGGCTTGACGCGCCGCTTGAGGATATTAGGCAGATAAAATGAGTTGTCATGAGAAAACCTGGTTTAGATATTTACGAGCAACATAGGATGCTGCATCCGCTTACGCCTATATAATTTTGACCCCCTTGGACAACACCTTTATATGGAAAAGCTGGAGTTTATAGGGGTAAACCTTATTTTTCTTTTTTTTTCGCTCTAAAATAAAGATCGTGGGTACTCATTAGAACCGCCTCACGGTTCCGACGAGTACCCACAATCTATATTTTGAGCAGAAATAAGAAAAATGTCACAATTTATCATCTTAAAATTTCCCTTTTCCGGCGATAAAATTTACAATGTATTTGTATAGGCATGTTTTCATAACGCTGCTTCTAGAGCACAATACGTCTAGGTACTGTATCTGAAATGTTAAGCCTCTTGCTAGCACACGAAAACATATACATGTGACAAAGTGTATTCTTTCATTTTATTTTTATTTATATTCAAAACGTTGGTTGAAGATGCTCGATAGGATCGCTTTCTCGACCCGGACCTAACGAGTACCCACAACGTATGTCGTAGAGTGGGTGAGTGAGTGTTTTAGTTTTACGTCCCACTAACAGCTAAGTGCATACGGAGACGGGACCTCGGTTTAAAGACTCATCCGAAAGTCTGGAGAAGCCCGGTATCTATCCTGCGACCCCTTGTTTACAAAGCGAGTAGCGTAGGCTTCTATATGTCGTAGAGTAGAAATAAGAAAAAAATAATGAATATCCCCGTTAGCCCCAGTTTTCTTTATATAAAGTGGGGTTTTGCGGGAGTCTCCTTTATATGGACTTGTTAAGGTGATGTAGCTGCGTAGGACCATTACGAAAACACGCCTATACATATACATTGTAAATTTTACGCCGAAAAACAAAACACGAAAATTTTAAAAGAAAATTTGTGGTATTTTCTTATTTCTGCTCAAAATATAGATTGTGGGTATAGGTTTAAACTATATTTTGATTGCTTCACATACAAGGATAAGAAAACAGACAAATACATATGGTCCAGGATTTGACAAAAAGCCAATGGCTTGTGCAAAGGTCATCTCCTGGCATACAGTAAAATGTACAGAGGTACTGTACAATTTTGGGTATTGTGGGTACACGTTAGAACCGCCTCATTTAGTCGGTTCTAACGAGTACCCACATTCTATATTTTAGAGCAGAAATAAGAAAAATAAGGTTTACCCCCTGTAAACCCCACTTTTGTCATGTAAAAAGGGGTTTAAGGGGGTCAGAACTATATAGGCATGTTTTCGTGATGATTACGATAACACACCCGTGTGATATAGTGCATTCTTTCATTTCTAAAACAATAGATACCTTTCCGATGAAAACTTGTGTCAACTATATTTTTTACTTTTTAATGTGGTTTGTGGTTTTGTGGTTTTGGTTTTACGGCCCTTTCAAGATTATTTCACTCATATCGAGCCGATCGTTAATCAGAGGTGGGCGAAAACCGGAGTACCCGGAGAAAAACCACCTGACCTTCCGTTGCAGAACTTGGCGTCTCACACGTGGCCCGAGCGAGGCTCGAACCTACGGCGGTGAGAGACCTAATGACTAAGAGTCAGCGCTCTTATCCACTAGGCCACGGAGGCCCGTTTTACTTATTAATACTCCAAACATAGGTTGTGGGTAGTCGTTAGAACCGCATCGTCGAGGCGGTTCTAACGAGTACCCACAACCACAACCTATGTCTTGGGGTAGAAATAAGAAAACAATAATGAATACCCCCGTAAACCCCAGTTTTCTTTATATAAAGTGGGGTATGGCGTGAGTCTTTATTATATTGACTTATAGCTTGTTAACGTGATGTCTGTGTAGCTGAGTAGGGCTTTTATGTTTCATCACGCAAACATGCCTATATACTTTTGACCCCCTTGAACCCTACGTTTATATTAGTAAAACCGGGGTTTACAGAGGGTAAAACTTATTTTTTTTTATTTCTGCTCTAAAATATAGATTGTGGGTACTTGTTAGAACCGCCTCAATGAGGCGGTTCTTACGTGTATCCACAATCTATATTTTGAACAGAAATAAGACAAATGCCACAATTTTTCATCTTAAGTTTTTTCCGTTTTTACGGTGGAAAAAATACAGTGTATTTGAATAGATGTATTTTCGTAAGGTTACCTTATCCCAATCCCCGAAGACAGCTTTCCTCGTGTCGGGGTTCCAATGACGGCGATCGAAAAAAGCATCAAATATCATGAATGTTAATCACAATCATATTTTATTTACAAAAAAAAAATGTTTGTCTGAAAGTCAAATATTTGCACATCTGAACAATGTTTCACAGAGTTTAATGAACTTTTTAGTCAAATCAGTTTTGTACTGAATGGAAACTTCCCCGTTATAGGCATGGTTGGGTGTCGTATAGTTTTTGTCACCGGGGAAGCGTCTAACTGATACTGGCTTACAGTTTGCAAGGCCTGCTCTCCTTGCAGCAAGTACGGTTGAGGGAGAAAGATTTATTTTCTACAGTCAATTTATTTCCAGCTTACTCCCGTGTCCTTCACTTTCATCTCTACTTCTTCTTCTATATCTTTTCTCCCTTTTTCGTGGGGGTCGGGGTGGGGGTGGGGGTGCAAAATGACTCACAAACATGTCGATAAACCCATTCGCAATAAAAAAACAACAACAGTGAATTTCATAACTGATGGGATTCAAACGATCAGGAACTGATGCAATCAGATCAATGAGGCGGTTCTAACGAGCACCCACAAGCTCTTTTTAGAGCATAAATAAGAAATATCACACATTTTCGTCAGAAAGGTCACCCATCACGATAACAAGTCCGTGAAACGAAGACTCCTCTAAACCCCACTTTATATAGAGAAAAAAGGGGGTTTACATGGGTATACATCATCTGGCTTATTAAGCTCAAATACATCGATTGTGGGTACTCGTTAGAACCACCTCAATGAGGCGGTTCTAACGAGTACCCACAATCTATTTTGAAAGCAGAAATAAGAACGATGTTTCAATTGCACGACCCGCAGAAAAAGCGACCGACTGAAGTCGGTTGATTTTCTAAGAGTGCCCCTTAAATCACCGTGTCATTCGGTCAATCGGTCATTCTGTCAGTCTGTCTGTCCGTCCGTAACCCGTTTATGAAAATTGGTGATAGTGACTTAACCGCTTGGAATATTTAAACACTTTTTGGCATACTGATAGATATCAATGAGATCTAACCAATGAACTTGCGAAATATTCCATTCCATTTAGTATAGCCTCGCCGAGGCGAAAAATGTGAAAATTTTCGAACTGCTTCTCCTCGGAAACCGTTGGGTCGATTGAAGTCAAATTTCATATTGAGCCTCTATGGGATGGGGGAAACCAAAATTTGCTCATGGGGTCCAGGTCACATGACCAAAATGGCCGCCAAGCCATATATGGTCTGTCTGTCTGTCCGTCCGTAACCCGTTTGTGAAAATTGGTGATAGTGGCTTGACCGCTTGGAATATTTAAACAATTTTTGGCATACTGATAGATATCAATGAGATCTAACCAATGAACTTGCGAAATATTCCATTCCATTTAGTATAGCCTCGCCGAGGCGAAAAATCCGTAACCCGTTTGTGAAAATTGGTGATAGTGACTTAACCGCTTGGAATATTTAAACAAGTTTTGGCATACTGATAGATATCAATAAGATCTAACCAATGAACTTGCAAAATATTACATTCCGTTTAGTATAGCCTCGCCGAGGCGAAAAATGTGAAAATTTTCGAACTGCTTCTCCTCGGAAACCGTTGGGCCGATTGGAAGTCAAATTTCATATGGAGCCTCTATGGGACGGGGGAAACCAAAATTTGCTCATGGGGTCCAGGTCACATGACCAAAATGGCCGCCAAGCCATATATGGTAAAAACCCTTCAAAAATAGTCTTCTCCAGAACCACTGGGCAGATTTCCACGAAACTTGATAAATGGCATCTGGGACGTAGGCCCATCATAAATTACTAAAATGGTGACCCTGGGTTGACCTTGACCTTCTTTGTGCCTAGGTCAAACTTTGACACATATGCTTTTGTATTGCAAAATGTGAGAATGCATTTTATCCTGCAAACGATTCAGAATACAGTACTAAAGTATAAGATATATTTTTGCTCCTTGCGATAAGGCGCATTTATTGGGCGAACCGTTTTAGGTCCAGGTCACATGACCAAATGGCCGCCATACCCATATATGGTAACACTCATAAAGCTAAAAGCATCCGGCGGGTCGTGCACTTCAGTTGAAGCACTGGTTTTATCTAATATTTGTCATTTCTGAGACCATGTTGGACGCCATTATTTCGCATGGACATGTTTTCCTAATGATTTTGGAGATATGGAGGAATGTACGGGTGTGTTATCGTAATATTAAATCTAAAATTCGAGTGACCTATCAAAATAAATAAACATATACATGGACATAATGCTCGTTCGTACGTTTCTACTAACTATTAACTCTAGATAACGGTTATTTCTAATTACGAACACTCGCCTGTACAAATGCATTGTAAACTTTACCACCGAAAAAAAAAACACGAAAATTTTACTGCATAATTTTCTTCAACAACAGGAATTGTTGTCCCCGTTCAGGATATTTTTCCGGTGATGTCAGAGGTTTGATTATAACTTTACTCGGTATTCATTGTACATGGTACCTTAATCCATTCTAAAAGGTATTTTCCCAGACAAAGCAAATAATTCCAGTCCGTGGATGATGAAAAGTTTCCAGTCCGTAGCTGATGCAAAAAAAAAGTAATAAAGGTTATGATTGAACAATGTACCGTTAGGAAAACATGTCCGTAAGAAATAATGGCGTCCAACATGGTGTCAGAAAATGATGAATGTTAGGTAAAAATGGTAATATCTTTATTATTTCTGCTTTCAACATAGATTGTGGGTACTCGTTAGAACCACCTCAATGAGGCGGTTCTAACGAGTACCCACAATGTATGTTTAAAAGAAAAAATAAGGCAGATAATGTATACCCCCGCAAACCCAACATTTCTCTATATCAAGTGGGGTTTAGGGGGTCTTTATTTCACGGACTTGTTATCGTGATGTTCGATTAATGATCACGGTAGTGGTTTTCCGTTTAATCGATGTGCACGATTAATGATCATGGTTTTCAATGACCGATTAAACACTTTTTTTTGGCCGGTACACAGTTCTTTCAATAGGGCTAGGACCAAGAGACGAGTTTTATACCGCAACCAGGCATTCTAGTAACCGAATAGCTGCACGCTATATAATCGGTAGTGACCTATATTACCTTCTATTGATCTATAATACGTCTTGCGGTCGTTTATAGACCGGACCTAGCTATTTTTCATAATTTGCAAGTCTAAACTTTTATACCCGGGAAAACTTATAATCTTTACTATATTTATTTTAATAGATTTTCAGTAATTTCAGCTATAGGTTCCTACCACCTCGGGCTTTTCTGGTTTGAAATGTCCGTTGGAATAATTGCGCACTGCTACTATGTTTGCGTCTAAACCTCTAAAAAATATTTCTGAAGCTAAAAATCAATTTCATACAGAACGTGAAGCGCTGAGAAACATTTATTCGAGCGTCTAAATTGTTTTTTACGACTTTTTTTTTCAATGGCGCGGTGACATCAGAAACTTTGTGCTCTTTAACGTCACGTTATGTTACGTGTGCGCGCCATGGCACTGAATAACGTTTGAGATGGCACAATGTCTGCTGTCTTTTTTTTTTTTTTTTTTTTTTTTTGGTTGAATTTCCTAAATTATTGCAAAACCCTTGATTGTTTGGATTGCGGTATAATCTTAATTCATGATTAGTGTTTTTAATAATAAAATATTATCGGTACGCCGTGACAATTTTATGGGAAGCTCGCCCCTATAGATTTATCTAAGGCTAACCGATTATGTTTTATTATTAAAGCCACTTGCCTACACGTTGTTTGCTTGCTTCTAACGCCTAAATTTATTGTACTCCCTTAATATCCTTTCAGACCAAATGTGTGTGGCTCTGTCCGTTGTTGTAGCGGCTGGACAATAGCTAGTGGAGGCAGGCGATGTATAGTCCGTAAGTACAGTCAACCCTATTTATAGCGACATTCGTTAGAACGGCAACTCGTTATAACGGTAATTTGAATGGAATGACTACGTAGTTAGATGCTTTGACTCGGTTCCGAGCGACGTGGTTTTCCCTTGGGTTGAAAATCCACAAATCGAGTCCATAATCATGAACGGGTCTTTTAATCAAATACTCCAAGAAACAAATGTTATAGATATTTGTTAGCGATTCTAACAAATGTCTATAACATTTGTTTCTTGAAGTAAAAGGGAAAAGGTCTTTTATTACCTAACTTACTACTGACTGGGATTCTTTTTACGGCGAATTCTTTATAATAATAGGGAACCAATACAGTCGTTATAACGAGGGTCCTATGTATAAGTATTTCATCATCTTTCGGATAATATTTTACATGTAAATGAACGAAGAACAAGGAAGACGCCATATCGCTTAACCTGGTTAACCTTAGTCTACCTTTGAATTGCGGTCCCCGCCCCATCAATTTGGAGAAACAAAATGGTACTTCCGCATCGAGCTTATAACAACGAAACCGCTGAGTACTTGTAAACCGCCCGCCCCCGCCCATTGGGCTTGATGAAATAGATAGGTTGCATGATGCTTCCACGCAGAGCTGAAACCGACGGTAAACCGCTTAGAGCATCTAAGCCTGCCCAGGGAGAGCGGTGCTTATAGACCCATTGGTTTCATTGGGCGACAGGGCTTGAGAAGTCATTGCATCTCAATGTCCGGTAAAAGTCCTACGAAATTGGAAACAACGTCTCCAAAATGACCTATACAGGGTTGACGGGGACGTTCAACCTCAATTCAAACAAACAAAACTTGTAAACCGCTAAGAAGATCTAAGCATGCCCAGGAAAAACATGCGAGTCTGGTCGTTCCTTAAACAAATGCGGTTTCTTTGGTCGGTAGATGAGAGATATGTTACTGATTCGGGTGAAAGTTTCACAAAATTGGAAGCAACGTCTCCAATTGACATAAACAGTGTTCACGTGACGTAAAACCTCAAAACCAAACGCAAAACCTCTGGCCGGCCAGTTAATATTCTGACATGGCTTCCTAGCGTGCAAACAAAGTGTAGGCAACATTGTTAGGTCATTTTTCACAGTAAATAGGAGTAAATAATCATGCAGATAAATGATGTGGTAGATGTAGACATGGTTAAATACAAGATTAAGAAATTATTCTGAGTCAACAGTTATTTGCTGTAATAAATAACAGCCGTGTAGTGTGGGTCATGTTTGCTGATGTTGGCTCGGTGGGGGACGCCTATAAGTCCGCGGGTGGGCTCTCTTGCCTGATGCCTCCAGCTGACCTGTCTCATAGACTACGTCGGTCGGTGTGTGCTCGGAGGGGGGATGTGCTGTGTTTGCCGGGTCTTGTCCATCATCCGTTTCGGTTTCAAAACTTTGGGGTTGAGACACACTGATGAAGATTAAATATCAGAAAGGCCTATGTGTCACTAAATTAGGTATAGTTACGCCTTAATTACAACCACTGGGTCGGTATCTCTGCTGGTGGATGATTCGTTCGTCCCCGAGGGTATCATCAGCTCAGTATCAGTTCCTGAGTGCTGAGGTTGATCTTTCGGACGGTGTTGACGTCAGTACTCAGGTACTGATTTAAATAACTATATTATATCTTAATTTTTGCAGTATAAATTTCTAATTTTTCTAAAACTAAGACTGACTTGTCAGGTGAGACATGTAGCTTAGCGGATTTGGTTTACACTTTTTGTTATATTTTAAATTTTGCAAGTCTCGCTACTTTGGACATCTCCTTCCTGATGCCCGGGACTTCCGTGGAGTGTGGGTCATGTTTGCTGATGTTGGCTCGGTGGGGGACGCCTATAAGTCCGCGGGTGGGCTCTCTTGCCTGATGCCTCCAGCTGACCTGTCTCATAGGCTACGTCGGTCGGTGTGTGCTCGGAGGGGGGATGTGCTGTGTTTGCCGGGTCTTGTCCATCATCCGTTTCGGTTTCAAAACTTTGGGGTTGAGACACACTGATGAAGATTAAATATCAGAAAGGCCTATGTGTCACTAAATTAGGTATAGTTACGCCTTAATTACAACCACTGGGTCGGTATCTCTGCTGGTGGATGATTCGTTCGTCCCCGAGGGTATCATCAGCTCAGTATCAGTTCCTGAGTGCTGAGGTTGATCTTTCGGACGGTGTTGACGTCAGTACTCAGGTACTGATTTAAATAACTATATTATATCTTAATTTTTGCAGTATAAATTTCTAATTTTTCTAAAACTAAGACTGACTTGTCAGGTGAGACATGTAGTTTAGCGGATTTGGTTTACACTTTATGTTATATTTTAAATTTTGCAAGTCTCGCTACTTTGGACATCTGCTTCCTGATGCCCGGGACTTCCGTGGAGTGTGGGTCATGTTTGCTGATGTTGGCTCGGTGGGGGACGCCTATAAGTCCGCGGGTGGGCTCTCTTGCCTGATGCCTCCAGCTGACCTGTCTCATAGGCTACGTCGGTCGGTGTGTGCTCGGAGGGGGGATGTGCTGTGTTTGCCGGGTCTTGTCCATCATCCGTTTCTGTTTCAAAACTTTGGGGTTGAGGCACACTGATGAAGATTAAATATCAGAAAGGCCTATGTGTCACTAAATTAGGTATAGTTACGCCTTAATTACAACCACTGGGTCGGTATCTCTGCTGGTGGATGATTCGTTCGTCCCCGAGGGTATCATCAGCTCAGTATCAGTTCCTGAGTGCTGAGGTTGATCTTTCGGACGGTGTTGACGTCAGTACTCAGGTACTGATTTAAATAACTATATTATATCTTTAATTTTTGCAGTATAAATTTCTAATTTTTCTAAAACTAAGACTGACTTGTCAGGTGAGACATGTATCTTAGCGGATTTGGTTTACACTTTTTGTTATATTTTAAGTTTTGCAAGTCTCGCTACTTTGGACATCTGCTTCCTGGTGCCCGGGACTTCGTTGAGTGTGGGTCATGTTTGCTGATGTTGGCTCGGTGGGGGACGCCTATAAGTCCGCGGGTGGGCTCTCTTGCCTGATGCCTCCAGCTGACCTGTCTCATAGGCTACGTCGGTCGGTGTGTGCTCGGAGGGGGGATGTGCTGTGTTTGCCGGGTCTTGTCCATCATCCGTTTCTGTTTCAAAACTTTGGGGTTGAGACACACTGATGAAGATTAAATATCAGAAAGGCCTATGTGTCACTAAATTAGGTATAGTTACGCCTTAATTACAACCACTGGGTCGGTATCTCTGCTGGTGGATGATTCGTTCGTCCCGAGGGTATCATCAGCTCAGTATCAGTTCCTGAGTGCTGAGGTTGATCTTTCGGACGGTGTTGACGTCAGTACTCAGGTACTGATTTAAATAACTATATTATATCTTTAATTTTTGCAGTATAAATTTCTAATTTTTCTAAAACTAAGACTGACTTGTCAGGTGAGACATGTATCTTAGCGGATTTGGTTTACACTTTTTGTTATATTTTAAATTTTGCAAGTCTCGCTACTTTGGACATCTCCTTCCTGATGCCCGGGACTTCGTGGAGTGTGGGTCATGTTTGCTGATGTTGGCTCGGTGGGGGACGCCTATAAGTCCGCGGGTGGGCTCTCTTGCCTGATGCCTCCAGCTGACCTGTCTCATAGGCTACGTCGGTCGGTGTGTGCTCGGAGGGGGGATGTGCTGTGTTTGCCGGGTCTTGTCCATCATCCGTTTCGGTTTCAAAACTTTGGGGTTGAGACACACTGATGAAGATTAAATATCAGAAAGGCCTATGTGTCACTAAATTAGGTATAGTTACGCCTTAATTACAACCACTGGGTCGGTATCTCTGCTGGTGGATGATTCGTTCGTCCCCGAGGGTATCATCAGCTCAGTATCAGTTCCTGAGTGCTGAGGTTGATCTTTCGGACGGTGTTGACGTCAGTACTCAGGTACTGATTTAAATAACTATATTATATCTTAACTTTTGCAGTATAAATTTCTAATTTTTCTAAAACTAAGACTGACTTGTCAGGTGAGACATGTAGCTTAGCGGATTTGGTTTACACTTTTTGTTATATTTTAAATTTTGCAAGTCTCGCTACTTTGGACATCTGCTTCCTGATGCCCGGGACTTCCGTGGAGTGTGGGTCATGTTTGCTGATGTTGGCTCGGTGGGGGACGCCTATAAGTCCGCGGGTGGGCTCTCTTGCCTGATGCCTCCAGCTGACCTGTCTCATAGGCTACGTCGGTCGGTGTGTGCTCGGAGGGGGGATGTGCTGTGTTTGCCGGGTCTTGTCCATCATCCGTTTCTGTTTCAAAACTTTGGGGTTGAGGCACACTGATGAAGATTAAATATCAGAAAGGCCTATGTGTCACTAAATTAGGTATAGTTACGCCTTAATTACAACCACTGGGTCGGTGTCTCTGCTGGTGGATGATTCGTTCGTCCCCGAGGGTATCATCAGCTCAGTATCAGTTCCTGAGTGCTGAGGTTGATCTTTCGGACGGTGTTGACGTCAGTACTCAGGTACTGATTTAAATAACTATATTATATCTTTAATTTTTGCAGTATAAATTTCTAATTTTTCTAAAACTAAGACTGACTTGTCAGGTGAGACATGTATCTTAGCAGATTTGGTTTACACTTTTTGTTATATTTTAAATTTTGCAAGTCTCGCTACTTTGGACATCTCCTTCCTGATGCCCGGGACTTCGTGGACTGTGGGTCATGTTTGCTGATGTTGGCTCGGCGGGGGACGCCTATAAGTCCGCGGGTGGGCTCTCTTGCCTGATGCCTCCAGCTGACCTGTCTCATAGGCTACGTCGGTCGGTGTGTGCTCGGAGGGGGGATGTGCTGTGTTTGCCGGGTCTTGTCCATCATCCGTTTCGGTTTCAAAACTTTGGGGTTGAGACACACTGATGAAGATTAAATATCAGAAAGGCCTATGTGTCACTAAATTAGGTATAGTTACGCCTTAATTACAACCACTGGGTCGGTATCTCTGCTGGTGGATGATTCGTTCGTCCCCGAAGGTATCATCAGCTCAGTATCAGTTCCTGAGTGTTGAGGTTGATCTTTCGGATGGTGTTGACGTTAGTACTCAGGTACTGATTTAAATAACTATATTATATCTTAATTTTTGCAGTATAAATTTCTAATTTTTCTAAAACTAAGACTGACTTGTCAGGTGAGACATGTAGCTTAGCGGATTTGGTTTACACTTTTTGTTATATTTTAAATTTTGCAAGTCTCGCTACTTTGGACATCTCCTTCCTGATGCCCGGGACTTCCGTGGAGTGTGGGTCATGTTTGCTGATGTTGGCTCGGTGGGGGACGCCTATAAGTCCGCGGGTGGGCTCTCTTGCCTGATGCCTCCAGCTGACCTGTCTCATAGGCTACGTCGGTCGGTGTGTGCTCGGAGGGGGGATGTGCTGTGTTTGCCGGGTCTTGTCCATCATCCGTTTCTGTTTCAAAACTTTGGGGTTGAGGTACACTGATGAAGATTAAATATCAGAAAGGCCTATGTGTCACTAAATTAGGTATAGTTACGCCTTAATTACAATCACTGGGTCGGTATCTCTGCTGGTGGATGATTCGTTCGTCCCCGAGGGTATCATCAGCTCAGTATCAGTTCCTGAGTGCTGAAGTTGATCTTTCGGACGGTGTTGACGTCAGTACTCAGGTACTGATTTAAATAACTATATTATATCTTTAATTTTTGCAGTTTAAATTTCTAATTTTTCTAAAACTAAGACTGACTTGTCAGGTGAGACATGTATCTTAGCGGATTTGGTTTACACTTTTTGTTATATTTTAAATTTTGCAAGTCTCGCTACTTTGGACATCTCCTTCCTGATGCCCGGGACTTCGTGGAGTGTGGGTCATGTTTGCTGATGTTGGCTCGGTGGGGGACGCCTATAAGTCCGCGGGTGGGCTCTCTTGCCTGATGCCTCCAGCTGACCTGTCTCATAGGCTACGTCGGTCGGTGTGTGCTCGGAGGGGGGATGTGCTGTGTTTGCCGGGTCTTGTCCATCATCCGTTTCGGTTTCAAAACTTTGGGGTTGAGACACACTGATGAAGATTAAATATCAGAAAGGCCTATGTGTCACTAAATTAGGTATAGTTACGCCTTAATTGCAACCACTGGGTCGGTATCTCTGCTGGTGGATGATTCGTTCGTCCCCGAAGGTATCATCAGCTCAGTATCAGTTCCTGAGTGTTGAGGTTGATCTTTCGGATGGTGTTGACGTTAGTACTCAGGTACTGATTTAAATAACTATATTATATCTTAATTTTTGCAGTATAAATTTCTAATTTTTCTAAAACTAAGACTGACTTGTCAGGTGAGACATGTAGCTTAGCGGATTTGGTTTACACTTTTTGTTATATTTTAAATTTTGCAAGTCTCGCTACTTTGGACATCTCCTTCCTGATGCCCGGGACTTCCGTGGAGTGTGGGTCATGTTTGCTGATGTTGGCTCGTTGGGGGACGCCTCTAAGTCCGCGGGTGGGCTCTCTTGCCTGATGCCTCCAGCTGACCTGTCTCATAGGCTACGTCGGTCGGTGTGTGCTCGGAGGGGGGATGTGCTGTGTTTGCCGGGTCTTGTCCATCATCCGTTTCTGTTTCAAAACTTTGGGGTTGAGGCACACTGATGAAGATTAAATATCAGAAAGGCCTATGTGTCACTAAATTAGGTATAGTTACGCCTTAATTACAACCACTGGGTCGGTATCTCTGCTGGTGGATGATTCGTTCGTCCCCGAGGGTATCATCAGCTCAGTATCAGTTCCTGAGTGCTGAGGTTGATCTTTCGGACGGTGTTGACGTCAGTACTCAGGTACTGATTTAAATAACTATATTATATCTTTAATTTTTGCAGTATAAATTTCTAATTTTTCTAAAACTAAGACTGACTTGTCAGGTGAGACATGTATCTTAGCGGATTTGGTTTACACTTTTTGTTATATTTTAAATTTTGCAAGTCTCGCTACTTTGGACATCTCCTTCCTGATGCCCGGGACTTCGTGGAGTGTGGGTCATGTTTGCTGATGTTGGCTCGGTGGGGGACGCCTATAAGTCCGCGGGTGGGCTCTCTTGCCTGATGCCTCCAGCTGACCTGTCTCATAGGCTACGTCGGTCGGTGTGTGCTCGGAGGGGGGATGTGCTGTGTTTGCCGGGTCTTGTCCATCATCCGTTTCGGTTTCAAAACTTTGGGGTTGAGACACACTGATGAAGATTAAATATCAGAAAGGCCTATGTGTCACTAAATTAGGTATAGTTACGCCTTAATTACAACCACTGGGTCGGTATCTCTGCTGGTGGATGATTCGTTCGTCCCCGAGGGTATCATCAGCTCAGTATCAGTTCCTGAGTGCTGAGGTTGATCTTTCGGACGGTGTTGACGTCAGTACTCAGGTACTGATTTAAATAACTATATTATATCTTAACTTTTGCAGTATAAATTTCTAATTTTTCTAAAACTAAGACTGACTTGTCAGGTGAGACATGTAGCTTAGCGGATTTGGTTTACACTTTTTGTTATATTTTAAATTTTGCAAGTCTCGCTACTTTGGACATCTCCTTCCTGATGCCCGGGACTTCCGTGGAGTGTGGGTCATGTTTGCTGATGTTGGCTCGGTGGGGGACGCCTATAAGTCCGCGGGTGGGCTCTCTTGCCTGATGCCTCCAGCTGACCTGTCTCATAGGCTACGTCGGTCGGTGTGTGCTCGGAGGGGGGATGTGCTGTGTTTGCCGGGTCTTGTCCATCATCCGTTTCTGTTTCAAAACTTTGGGGTTGAGGCACACTGATGAAGATTAAATATCAGAAAGGCCTATGTGTCACTAAATTAGGTATAGTTACGCCTTAATTACAACCACTGGGTCGGTGTCTCTGCTGGTGGATGATTCGTTCGTCCCCGAGGGTATCATCAGCTCAGTATCAGTTCCTGAGTGCTGAGGTTGATCTTTCGGACGGTGTTGACGTCAGTACTCAGGTACTGATTTAAATAACTATATTATATCTTTAATTTTTGCAGTATAAATTTCTAATTTTTTTAAAACTAAGACTGACTTGTCAGGTGAGACATGTATCTTAGCGGATTTGGTTTACACTTTTTGTTATATTTTAAATTTTGCAAGTCTCGCTACTTTGGACATCTCCTTCCTGATGCCCGGGACTTCGTGGACTGTGGGTCATGTTTGCTGATGTTGGCTCGGCGGGGGACGCCTATAAGTCCGCGGGTGGGCTCTCTTGCCTGATGCCTCCAGCTGACCTGTCTCATAGGCTACGTCGGTCGGTGTGTGCTCGGAGGGGGGATGTGCTGTGTTTGCCGGGTCTTGTCCATCATCCGTTTCGGTTTCAAAACTTTGGGGTTGAGACACACTGATGAAGATTAAATATCAGAAAGGCCTATGTGTCACTAAATTAGGTATAGTTACGCCTTAATTACAACCACTGGGTCGGTATCTCTGCTGGTGGATGATTCGTTCGTCCCCGAAGGTATCATCAGCTCAGTATCAGTTCCTGAGTGTTGAGGTTGATCTTTCGGATGGTGTTGACGTTAGTACTCAGGTACTGATTTAAATAACTATATTATATCTTAATTTTTGCAGTATAAATTTCTAATTTTTCTAAAACTAAGACTGACTTGTCAGGTGAGACATGTAGCTTAGCGGATTTGGTTTACACTTTTTGTTATATTTTAAATTTTGCAAGTCTCGCTACTTTGGACATCTCCTTCCTGATGCCCGGGACTTCCGTGGAGTGTGGGTCATGTTTGCTGATGTTGGCTCGGTGGGGGACGCCTATAAGTCCGCGGGTGGGCTCTCTTGCCTGATGCCTCCAGCTGACCTGTCTCATAGGCTACGTCGGTCGGTGTGTGCTCGGAGGGGGGATGTGCTGTGTTTGCCGGGTCTTGTCCATCATCCGTTTCTGTTTCAAAACTTTGGGGTTGAGGTACACTGATGAAGATTAAATATCAGAAAGGCCTATGTGTCACTAAATTAGGTATAGTTACGCCTTAATTACAACCACTGGGTCGGTATCTCTGCTGGTGGATGATTCGATCGTCCCCGAGGGTATCATCAGCTCAGTATCAGTTCCTGAGTGCTGAAGTTGATCTTTCGGACGGTGTTGACGTCAGTACTCAGGTACTGATTTAAATAACTATATTATATCTTTAATTTTTGCAGTTTAAATTTCTAATTTTTCTAAAACTAAGACTGACTTGTCAGGTGAGACATGTATCTTAGCGGATTTGGTTTACACTTTTTGTTATATTTTAAATTTTGCAAGTCTCGCTACTTTGGACATCTCCTTCCTGATGCCCGGGACTTCGTGGAGTGTGGGTCATGTTTGCTGATGTTGGCTCGGTGGGGGACGCCTATAAGTCCGCGGGTGGGCTCTCTTGCCTGATGCCTCCAGCTGACCTGTCTCATAGGCTACGTCGGTCGGTGTGTGCTCGGAGGGGGGATGTGCTGTGTTTGCCGGGTCTTGTCCATCATCCGTTTCGGTTTCAAAACTTTGGGGTTGAGACACACTGATGAAGATTAAATATCAGAAAGGCCTATGTGTCACTAAATTAGGTATAGTTACGCCTTAATTGCAACCACTGGGTCGGTATCTCTGCTGGTGGATGATTCGTTCGTCCCCGAAGGTATCATCAGCTCAGTATCAGTTCCTGAGTGTTGAGGTTGATCTTTCGGATGGTGTTGACGTTAGTACTCAGGTACTGATTTAAATAACTATATTATATCTTAATTTTTGCAGTATAAATTTCTAATTTTTCTAAAACTAAGACTGACTTGTCAGGTGAGACATGTAGCTTAGCGGATTTGGTTTACACTTTTTGTTATATTTTAAATTTTGCAAGTCTCGCTACTTTGGACATCTCCTTCCTGATGCCCGGGACTTCCGTGGAGTGTGGGTCATGTTTGCTGATGTTGGCTCGGTGGGGGACGCCTATAAGTCCGCGGGTGGGCTCTCTTGCCTGATGCCTCCAGCTGACCTGTCTCATAGGCTACGTCGGTCGGTGTGTGCTCGGAGGGGGGATGTGCTGTGTTTGCCGGGTCTTGTCCATCATCCGTTTCTGTTTCAAACCTTTGGGGTTGAGGTACACTGATGAAGATTAAATATCAGAAAGGCCTATGTGTCACTAAATTAGGTATAGTTACGCCTTAATTACAACCACTGGGTCGGTATCTCTGCTGGTGGATGATTCGTTCGTCCCCGAGGGTATCATCAGCTCAGTATCAGTTCCTGAGTGCTGAAGTTGATCTTTCGGACGGTGTTGACGTCAGTACTCAGGTACTGATTTAAATAACTATATTATATCTTTAATTTTTGCAGTTTAAATTTCTAATTTTTCTAAAACTAAGACTGACTTGTCAGGTGAGACATGTATCTTAGCGGATTTGGTTTACACTTTTTGTTATATTTTAAATTTTGCAAGTCTCGCTACTTTGGACATCTCCTTCCTGATGCCCGGGACTTCGTGGAGTGTGGGTCATGTTTGCTGATGTTGGCTCGGTGGGGGACGCCTATAAGTCCGCGGGTGGGCTCTCTTGCCTGATGCCTCCAGCTGACCTGTCTCATAGGCTACGTCGGTCGGTGTGTGCTCGGAGGGGGGATGTGCTGTGTTTGCCGGGTCTTGTCCATCATCCGTTTCGGTTTCAAAACTTTGGGGTTGAGACACACTGATGAAGATTAAATATCAGAAAGGCCTATGTGTCACTAAATTAGGTATAGTTACGCCTTAATTGCAACCACTGGGTCGGTATCTCTGCTGGTGGATGATTCGTTCGTTCCCGAGGGTATCATCAGCTCAGTATCAGTTCCTGAGTGCTGAGGTTGATCTTTCGGACGGTGTTGACGTCAGTACTCAGGTACTGATTTAAATAACTATATTATATCTTTAATTTTTGCAGTATAAATTTCTAATTTTTCTAAAACTAAGACTGACTTGTCAGGTGAAACATGTATCTTAGCGGATTTGGTTTACACTTTTTGTTATATTTTAAATTTTGCAAGTCTCGCTACTTTGGACATCTCCTTCCTGATGCCCGGGACTTCCGTGGAGTGTGGGTCATGTTTGCTGATGTTGGCTCGGTTGGGGACGCCTATAAGTCCGCGGGTGGGCTCTCTTGCCTGATGCCTCCAGCTGACCTGTCTCATAGGCTACGTCGGTCGGTGTGTGCTCGGAGGGGGGTGTGCTGTGTTTGCCGGGTCTTGTCCATCATCCGTTTCGGTTTCAAAACTTTGGGGTTGAGACACACTGATGAAGATTAAATATCAGAAAGGCCTATGTGTCACTAAATTAGGTATAGTTACGCCTTAATTGCAACCACTGGGTCGGTATCTCTGCTGATGGATGATTCGTTCGTCCCCGAGGGTATCATCAGCTCAGTATCAGTTCCTGAGTGCTGAGGTTGATCTTTCGGACGGTGTTGACGTCAGTACTCAGGTACTGATTTAAATAACTATATTATATCTTTAATTTTTGCAGTATAAATTTCTAATTTTTCTAAAACTAAGACTGACTTGTCAGGTGAGACATGTATCTTAGCGGATTTGGTTTACACTTTTGTTATATTTTAAATTTTGCAAGTCTCGCTACTTTGGACATCTCCTTCCTGATGCCTGCGACTTCCGTGGAGTGTGGGTCATGTTTGCTGATGTTGGCTCGGTGGGGGACGCCTATAAGTCCGCGGGTGGGCTCTCTTGCCTGATGCCTCCAGCTGACCTGTCTCATAGGCTACGTCGGTCGGTGTGTGCTCGAAGGGGGGATGTGCTGTGTTTGCCGGGTCTTGTCCATCATCCGTTTCGGTTTCAAAACTTTGGGGTTGAGACACACTGATGAAGATTAAATATCAGAAAGGCCTATGTGTCACTAAATTAGGTATAGTTACGCCTTAACTGTAATAACGCTTGATAGCTTATTGCGATTTTTGTTTCTGTAAACGGACTTTTGACCCGCTCTGAAACTTCCATTCTTTCTGCTTTCAATTTTTAAGATAATACAGATTAACATAGTTTGAATACATGATTTTATAGCTCGAGAAAATGTAGTTTTGTATTTGAAAACGTGAGTCGGAATATGATAACGTTACAGGGAAATCCGTTTTAATAAACATAGCAGGTGCATATCGTATTAACAGGTGCAAACTCTAGAAGCACACAGTGCATTGGTATCGATACCTGTTTTCTTGAGAGGGTGTATGATCCGGCACACGGCAAAACCTACAATAATTGCGATAACACACACGTATCACACACTGCTGTCTTTCATGTCTCAAAAATGGCTACGTTTCCGAAGAAAATTTGTGATCAGTCCTTATTTATATTCCAAGCATAGGTCGTAGGTGCTCGAATGAGGCGGTTCTAACGCGTACCCACAACCTACAACCTATGTTTTGGAGCAGAAATCAGCAAAATAATGGATACAACTATAAACTCCAGTTTTCTCTATATAAAGTGGAGTTTAGAGAGGCTTACATTACACGGACTTGTCAACATGAGAAAGATCGTGCCCTGAAGTTATAAAACTTTTTTCATGCTCGAAGAACTGGGCCGGGGGAAGACACTGGCCGTCGACAGTACCGTTTACCTTTAAATTCCTGTATTTCAAGCAAACCGTGTAGACCCTCATCAGGCGCCGTTTTTGCGTCGTCTGATCAGTGTCTTCATTGCCAACGATTCACGAGCCCAGTCCAGATTTATTTTTACTGAACACTCTGATCCCACAAGGAGACAACCGCTGCTATAAACAACCGGTACCTGGAATTTTCAGCGATAGTCACGTGGACAATAGCAGGTGGAGAGCTTCTGTATGTTGTAACTTTGGGACGATTAATAAGCAATCAACCAAATAATGACATTGAACGTGATCTGTTTCAGCCAGCCTTTAAATCTCGATATCAGATGCGGCGTCTTATCTGAATCTACACTGTTTGCCAATTTTCCATTTCCGGACCTTAGGCACATATGGGCTAACCAGTTCAGCATTCCAGTATTTTTGAGTGTTTTATTTGCAGGTTTATTTCGTTTTTGTTTGATTTGCGCCAGTGATGTAGTAGTCGCAGATAAGATTCACTAGGTGAAGCTATTCAGGTGTTGTCAATATATGTCAAATTCGCTGAGTCCACCAGAAGATTCGGTAGAGTGCCTTTCGCACGCTTTCTACAAGCGGACGATATGGTCATATACGCCATAGCTATGCTTGTGTTACAGTTGAATTCACAAAATCGGGTGACTTGGTTTACCTTTTTGTGAATGGAATATTCCTAAGGCAGGTACAAACGGTAGCTCCGCCTAGTCAATCTTATCTGCGACTACTATAATTAACAAAAAGCAATACGTTTTGTGACAGAAATCCTATTATAGTAGCATCCGATTTTAAAATGTCCTTAACCCTTTTAGTACCAAATGGAATCTTCCTCATTATATAAAGCAGGGGTCTATTTCAAAAGTTAGGGGTGTCAGGTTGTGGTTTCATCAAAATTTGACTTGGAAAATATCTTAACTTTTGGCAAACAGTGGAGGCCCTGATCAGACGCCGCGTTCTACGGCGTCTGATCTGGGCCTCAACTGTTTGCCAAGTACCCGTTTAGGGGTTTCTTGTACTGAATGGGTTTATTTAAATACAAAAGCATGATCACACGACGGGACATTTGATGGATTAATAATTTCAATATACGTATTTCAGGATGTTTTTGCAGTTAATGGGCATTTACTTTTTTCAGGCAATCTGCAGGCAATCTGCTATTTACCCTGCGCCCCGCCCATCGTGGCTTGGAAAAATAGATTAAGCTGCCTGGTCCTTCCGCGCAGGGCTGTAACCCACCGAACTTGAGTACTGGTAAACTGCTTAGGTATTAAAAAGAAGTAAAGCCTGACCAGGAAAAGTGGTGAGAGTCGGACCTCTTCTGAAACCCCAGCGGTTTCTTTGTGCGATACGACTTGAGATGCGTCAGGTAAAGGTCCCACAAAATCGGAAGCAACGTTTTCAAAATTACCAAGATAGTGTTGACGAGGGCGTGAAACCCAAAATCAATTAAACAAAGCACAGAAGCGCTTCAGTGTTAATGCCCACGTGACTGTCACGATTTGTAGGAAATCCAGGTTACTAGTGCTTAAATAAGTATTGCCAACCCTAGGGATACCCGTGCCGAACGGAACTGAGACCAAGCCGATTTTGTTATGTAATTATGTCACCCTACCACAAGGAGCAGGGCATATTGTATTTGGTGCGGACCCTGTTTAAGACGGCGTGTCGGCGGTGTCAGCATCAGTGTAGCTTATTTGAAGTACAATATCTCCTGAACCTATGGACAGATTTTGACCAAACTGCATGGTTACATCACTGGGGTGGATGAACACACTCGTTAGATGGTATTGACCTCCTTTTCAAGGGTACAAGCTCCCCCCCCCCCCCCAAAATCACTTTTTTACCAAAATGGTTAGTGTGCACCCTATCTATTGAAAGGATTGCTGGATTTTGGTCAAACTTGGCACAATACATCATTATTATATACCAAATATTTGTTTAGAATTTGGTGACCTTGACCTTATTTTCTGGGGCAAAGACCCTAACACGCTGTCAATTTTGGCTTGTCTGTGCCCTATTGTTGAAACTTTGTCAAACTTGGTGCAGCATATCCGGGGGGTGGGGGGTGGGGGGGGGGGTGATTGCAACTTACAGAAGATTTTATTTTATTTGGGTGACTTAGACCTCATTGTCAAGGGCACGTGCCCCTAAACTGTCATGCTTTGCTTGTCTGCACCCTATCACATGAAGGAATAGATGAAATTTGGTCAAACGTGGTACAATCTATCATTGCTACCTACTAAAGATTTGATGAGAGTTTGGTGACCTAGACCTTATTTTTACAGTACAGTCCCACAAAGCTGTCAGTTCTGGCTTATATGTACACTACCTCATGAATGAATTGATGAAATTATAATATATTATTGCAACCTACCAAAGATTTGATTGGCCTTTGGTGACCTTGACCTTATTGTGTAGGACATAGGCGCCACAAAACTGTCAAGTTTGGCTTGTTTGCACCCTAGCTTACAAACTATTTTGACGGGTTTCCGTGGCCTAGTAGATAAGAGCGCTGACTTAGTCATTAGGTCTCTCACCGCTGTAGGTTCCAGCCTGGCTCGGGTCACAGGTGAGACGCCAAGTTCTGCAACGGAAGGTCAGGTGTTTTTTCTCCGGGTACTCCAATTGAAAATTGTTAGCATGATTTTCTGTATTAAAGGTTTATTTTATCATAGTAGGTCCGGTATTAGGGGAATGGGGTTGGGGGATATTTCTCTGAGATAAAAACATTTGCGAAGAAATTCGGATATTTATTATTTACTAATATTTGGGAATGTTGTATGTATAGCATATGAGAATTATTAAATTCATGTGGGCTTACAAGTTAGGTAGTTTAACCCATATTAGCCTAGCGTGCCATTTTTGGGGCATTGGCAAACGCGGCATCTGATCAGAGTATACACTGTTTGCTAAAAGTACATACATTTTGGAACAACATACCTCAAACAGACCTGGCACCACTATAATTGAAAATGGACCACTCCAAACTTATTAGATGGAACATTCCATTGTCATATATGGGTTAAAGCAGGGTTGGGATACGGATGGTGAAATATCAAGGGTGAATAGAAACTCTGTATCTTGTAGAAATGTCGGATTTTCTTCCCTGGTTTGAAGAAAATGCTTTCTCACTCCTGAGACAAGAATAGTTCTTTGATTGCGTCTTTATCTTATACTGGTTGTTCCAAAACGGGCCGCAGATTGCTTCTATGTTGATATTTCCAGTCACATGGAAAGCGCGTATTGACCAGTCTTTCTTAAATCCTTTTGAAACGTCCGCTTGCTATAAAGCAGGAGTCCATCTGTTACGCAGAGTGTAGCTACAAACAGAGGAGGCCCTCATCAGTCGCATCTGGGCCTGCACTGCTTGCCAATGACTCGTTTTCCCGTACTAATATTTCATTGTTTTCTAGCAATATGTGTGGGTGGCTGTGGTATTGGCGGTATGTGTATGAGACCCGGACTATGCTTGTGTTCAACAGGACAGATTTCAAGAACGTGTAGTTCAGCTGGAGGAGGTGGTGGAACAGGTATTTTTTTATCTTTTCTTGTTTTGGATTTACGGCCTTTTCACTATTATCTCATTAAATTTCGAGCTGATCGATTATCAGAGGTAGGCGTAAACCGGAGTACCCGGAGAAAAATCAACCGGCCAATTGAACCTTTGGTTGCAGAACTTGGCGTCTCACATGTGACCCGAGCTAGGCTCGAACTATTGTGGTTACAGACCTAATGAGTCAGCGCTCTTACCCACTAGACCACGTAGGAAACCGATAAATATATCTGGTCTGGATTTGGATCAGAGAACACATCGAAATTGATGAACAGGCTGGTCATAGTCTTTTGTGTTCTATTCTAACACGTTCTACAACAAATCACGACAAGAAAGAGCGTGATGAGTAACGTCATTAAAAACTGCCAATCGATGACGTCACTAGTCGATTTCCTTGACGTTAGACGGTGTAACTCATTTTCACGCATCGAAAACGTTAGAAAAGGTTATAAATGCATGTGTTTCAGTCGAAAATTTTAGCGGGATTTCTTCTAACAATGGCGAAAATCTGTGAGATTTTGAAGGAAACAACAGCATTATTGCTGATTTTCAGCCTGTTAGAATCGAAATAGATCAGCTCTAGTTTGTGATTTGTTGAGTAATAAATCACAGTTTGTCGGTCAGTAGTAAGTAGACGAATCACGCGCGCTACGCGCTCGTGATTTTATCTACTTTACAACTGGCTTCCAAACTGTGATTTATTACTCAACAAATCTCAGTTTGAGCTGATCTATTTCTTAAATTTAATATAGACATTGCGTGTGATGCGGCACAATTATGGTATACAAAACAACCAATTACAGAAAGTATGCCGATGATAGCAGTGTTTAAACCTTTTTGTACCAAATTGAAGCTTCCTCTTTACATATGGCAGGACTCCATTTCAAAATTAATGGGTGTCAGGTTGTGTTTTCTTGAAAATTGATTTGAAAAATGCCTGAACGTTTTGCAAATATTGTGGGCTCTGATCAGACGCCGCGTTCTGCGGCGCCTGATCTGGGCCTGCATGGTTTGCCAGGGTACCCGGTTTGGGGTTTCCGGTACAAAATGGGTTAATGTCACGTTTGCAGTAACTTTTCAATCTCTACGAATCTTCCTGATGCGAAATACGATTTGTCCTTTTGGGCTTCGTAGCTTACATGATATCACGTGCAAATGACAGGTTTTACCTGTCACGGTAACATCATATGGTGATTGGGTGTAACTTGTTTGTTAATGTAAAGCTTATAAAACAGACGTTGCACGAAAGTTTAGGAGATGTGTTTCAAAAAGGCTCAAAAATAATAGCAAAAAAAAAAAATGATTTGAAAACTGATTTCTATATAATTGTAATATTGCACCCCAAAACTGAATTGATAATTGATAAGATTTGAAGTGCGTTTGTTGGCTTTTGTCTGTAATATCAGTAGTAAAATAGCTCTTAATTCATTGTTGTATTCCGTTTCGTGTGTTCCGCCGAATTCATCACGTGAACAAGTCCGTGAAATGAAGACCACCCTATACCCTAATTCATATAGAGAAAACAGGGGTTTACATTATTTTTCTTATTTTTGCTCCAAAACATAGGTTGTGGGTACCCGTTAGAACCGCCACAATGAGGCGGTTCTAACGACCACCCACAACCTATTTTGTAGTATTTATAAGAACAATATCACTGATTTTCATCAGAAAAGTAGTCAATTTGGAGATGTGAAAAATGCACTTTATCGCACGGGTATGTTATCGTAATGTTAAATACGCCTAGCCCAGCATAAGTAACGACCAGGTGTATGTTTTCTGTACTTGAATGAAGTTCGCAATTTGTTTTGATTGCTAATTTCTTCACACACACACACACACACACACACACACACACACACACACACACACACAGAGAGAGAGAGAGAGAGAGAGAGAGAGAGACAGAGAGAGAGACAGAGACAGAGAGATACAGAGAGAGGAATAAGTAGTGAACCTTTATTTAAACAAATTGATAATTTCAAGGGTGACAATCTACGTCATAGCAGAGATGTCGTACCCATTTCAGTAGCGGCCATATTGGTGTAAACAGGGTGAATAAAATGCTTCAAACGATATGTACATTACGAGTCTTCAGAAAACATACTTCAACTGGTAACGAACAATATTTGCATCCCATCTGTGAGCTAATTTTACCTAGAAACATTGAAAAAGGTTTCGATAGCTTCGGCACAAGATTTGATTCGGCGCTGTAAACAATGGTAGTTCCGACACCATTGCAAAATCAGCTTGTGTCGAATTATTTAAAGAAAGATCCATCACGTGAACAAGTCCGTGAAATGAACACCCCTTACACCCCACTTTGTATAGAGAAAACTGGGGTGTACGGGGGTAAAGAATATTTTTCTTATTTTTACTCCAAGACATAGGTAGTGGGTACTCGTTAGAACCGCCTCAATGAGGCGGTTCTAACGAGTACCCATAACCTATGTTTGCGGTCTAAATAAGAAAAATATCACAGATTTTCATCAGAAAAGTAGCCAGTTTGGAGATGTGAGAAAATGCACTATGTCGCACTGGTGTGTTGGCGTAATGTCTGAGACAGATTTCAGTATGTTTGAGTCTTTTATGACCTAATGCACCGACTGCGCCTACTTGTTGTGACAAATGCCTTTAGTATAGTTAATGCCGGCATGGTTAGCATGGTTACTAATGGTTACGACATCACTGCTCTAACGTAGGTTGTTCCCCATGAATGATGCCGGACAGTGACCCTCGGGACGGATTTTTCCATCCACCCCTCACACTCATATAATATTCTTATAGTCCACACTATGATGAAGGGCAGGGAGATTATTTTCGGCCGTCACACATTCCCTTAACACCAGCTGTGGTGAAGGTGAATGTTCTGAAAAAAAGGGTAATCCTTTGGATGCAAGGACTACAGCATAGAACTGAAACCCATGGCGTGTACAAGATTTCTCAAGGCCTCACTAGCTAGTGTCGGCCAATTAGGCCTCATCAGTGACCATCAAATAGTTTCTCTTCCGCAGTGAAATCAATGATCCCAAAGGACTGTAGAAGATATTCCAAACTAGGATGAAGACTGTTATTTTCTATACAATCGTCTGTTTCTTTAGCCATATACTTAAATAATGGGGTAGGATCAATTTGTTAGTGTGCAGTCCACAGATTTCAGTGTGCTGTAGTCCTTGCTTCCAAAGTATTACCCCTGTTTCAGGACTTCTAAAATCGCTATGATCGTTACGTGTCAAAATATTGAAACTTACCCCTACCACGCAATTAAACATCTTGTTATTTTAAAACTTTGTGTGCATGTTCTTGTAGTCATCAATGGCGCCTGGATGCAATATACTAAATTGTGTTTAGCCTTTAATGGTACGATTTGTTATTCGCCTTTCTTGGGAAAAATAGTTGCGGTATTTTTATGGTTTTAAGAAAAGATGAAAAAGTGTTGACGGCGAGTTGGACATTTGGCTAGAGTATATTATGATGTTAGTAAAACGGATTTTTGAAAGTGAAAATTCACCTCATCACGGAAACACGCCTATATAATTTGACCCCGTTGAATCCCACTTTTATAAAGTAAAACTGGGGTTTACAGGGGTAAACTTATTTTTCTTATTTCTGCTCTAAAATATAGATTGTGGGTACTCGTTAGAACCTCCTCGATGAGGCGGTTCTAACGTGTACCCACAATCTATATTTGAGCAGAAATAAGAAAAATATAACAATTTTTCATCATAAAATTTTCCCTTTTCCGGTGATAATATTTACAGTATATTTGTATGGGCGTGTTTCTTTTAAGTTTCAGGATCTGCATTATGCGATGTCCCTTGTAAAAATGGTGGTGTCTGTGTGGCCAGAAATTTGTGTAGATGTCCATCGGGATTCTCCGGGGGGAATTGTGAAAATGGTAATTCACATTATTATACATCTATTAAAATTGATTGATTATCAATGTGAAATAATATCAGAGAAACATTCGTGCTGATGTATAGGAATGATATTTTCTTTTGTGCTGAAACATTCGTATTTTCACGAGTGCGAAGCACGAGTGATAATTCTGATGTTTTCAGCAAACAAGATGAAATATTTTGATATTCGTACTCGTAAAAATTCGGGATTTTTTGGCCCACATGAGATGAAACATATTTGGAATACGCCACAAAGAAGTGTTTTTTTATTATTATTATTATTTCATAGCAGAACGCAATATTTATAGCCGAACGTAAACAAAAAAGATGAATGCCTAAATGGTATCAGTCACTAATGTTTAATATCATTTTTATTTGTTTTATATGTGTTGATTTCACTTCTAAGTATAAAATAAAATAGTTATTTGATGACTGTTTTGACAATAGTAAAAAGTATTGCCCCAGGTCTTCCACAAACCTCGGGCAATACGTTTTATTATTGTCCGAGGCCGAAGGCAGTAGTCCATCGTGTCGTCTGCAGCGATGGGCAGTAGTTTTGATTGTTGTCTAAACAGCCACATAAATAACTGTTTTATTACCCAATCCAGCGTACAGACAGACACCTATCTTTTCACTTTTATGAGCACTTCCCCCTGTAATCTCGTTAGCATTTCTGCGCGACTGGTTAGGTGCCGTTGCCTAGATATGGTTCCCCGCTTCTACTGCTTCCGCGTCATAATGATCCTAAATGGTAATCCAAAAATACTAGTTCAGCGCTAAAACTAGTTAAAAAATCATTCCATTGCTAAGGAGATGATTAGTATTAGCGTTTCGCTTGTTTTCAAATCCTGTCATTGTAAATTGTACATGTACAGTTCGAATTGACTTGTCAAAATGAAATGAATAAATATTGTTTAAACCAACAATCATCGTTATTAATTAACGAGTGTGTGTGTATAGTATACACATACTATACACACAGAGAAATCAGTCCACATGAGAGACTGTCGTTTCTCACTTCGTTCTGCATATGCAAGTTAACCTCTGCTCATACGAGCTGGACGTCTAACTTATATGGCTTAACCTCATACTAATATCAATGACCTGCGATCAATATTGAATTGCTTGAACTTGATTGGCTAAGAAGTCATATTAACCTGAGGTGAAATCCATATTTACCTGAGGTGAAATCCCTATTAACCTGAGATGAAATCGTATAAACCCGAGGTGAAAGCATCAGAAAGAATGTTTTAGGATGTTAATTAATTCAATTGTCATTAATCAAGTAATTTCGTATTTGCCCAGTTAATAACATTATAATAATACCAAATGCTATTTATTACAGTCATGAACAGCCGGCCTCGGTAGCTCAGCCGGATGCTCGTCTTACTGGTGATCAGGAGGACGCGGGGTCGATACCTGAAGGGATCAGCAACATTCTTTCGTGGAGATTGATCATGAAATCTTTTCTTCCCTTCCGCTGATTCAAGAAGGCCTGTTGCCAGTTTCTGGCGAAAGAATGTTCACTGTACTGGTTAACCGGTTACGTATAAGCATGCCCAGGAAAAGTGTCGATAGGTAAACTGACCGGCTCAGAAATTACCTAATAATGTGTTGACTGGGCCGTTAAACTCCAATACAAACAAACAAACAAACAGTCATGCACAGTTTTCATTACATTAACATTTCTCTGTGATGAGAAGTAAATATGCTTTATTTAAAGAGAGTGTGTCAATCTTCAATGAGGCCCTCTAAAAAAACGAAACATACAATATTACATTACTTACTTACTTAGGGCCCTGTCCATTGGGGCTTGGAGAAATAGTTTGGGCTGCATGGTGCTTCCATGCAGAGCTAAAACAGATCGCACACGAGTACTGATAAACCGCTTATAAGGTTTAAGCCTGTCCCGGCAAAATGGCGCGAGTCGGATCGTCCAAGCTTTGAGACCCAATGGGTTTAATTGGGCGGACGGGCTTGAGATATAATTTCATTTCAATATCGGGCAATAGGTCCACAAATGTGGAAGAAACGTCTCCGAAATGACCTGAATGGTGTTGACGGACAAGAGACTTTATTTAGGTCCATTACATGTATATCATATGTATTACATGTATATCATAAAGTACAGTAAAACCTGTCTTAGTGGCCACCTCTATTGAGCAAGCAAACTGTGTTAAGCAAGCAGACATTCAGTTCCCGAAAAAGGAAAATGCATTAACATTCACCTGTGTTAAACAAGCACCTGTCTTAAGCAAGCACTTTTTGAATATCCCATAGGTGGTTGCTTAATACAGGTTGGACTGTATATCATAAACCCTAATGGACTAGTACTTCGACAAAACATTAGTGAATCAACAACATAATATCACATGCAGACAAATATATAATTTATCATATGACGTCGTTGATAAGCGGTGGATAACGTCGTGTAATAAAAATTGTATGGCCACACGTGTAATAACACTTTGGCGGGATTAAGTAACCCCATGACGATGTCCATGTCAACCAAGCATTTTGGAGGAATAGATAGTAAAGTTTAAAGGCGATAAATCCCAATTTAAAGTGGTCATATGATAAACAGAATCTTACACTCGTGGTCATTTCATATGAAATGTATTAAACTCGCCAAAGGCTAGTTTCATAAATTTCATATAAAATGACCACGAGTGTAAGATCCTCTATATATATCACATTGGCTGGAGCTGAAAACAGCCATTAGTCGCATTGTTGAACCTTCATTCAAGCAAAACTTACTTACATGTGTAACGTACGTTTTTACTGGCTGTCATTTGATTTAACGGGGCGTTAAACCTCTATTCAAACAAAACTTATTCATTTAATTACTGATTGTGTAACGTACGTTTTCATTGACTGCCATTTGATTGAACACAGCAGACCGCGCATCTATTTTATGTAAAAACAACATTTTTATAAATAAAGCGAATGTCTTGAAAATTGTCCTTTTGGTATGTAAACCGTTGTTATTATGGTCGGAAATTCGTTTTACGGCGATGCGCTAGCGGATAACCATTTTCAAAGTAGTTAATTGCACCAACAAAACAAGGTCCAATGACATAAAGGAATATGAAAAGGAATTACCACCAGAGGCAGTCAACAATGAGACTAACGGCTGTTTTCAACTTCAGAGTTAAGGAATCTCCAACCATCACCCAACGTTTCAATGCGGTATATTTCAGAAAAATAAACTGTGTGTGCTTTTTCATGCAGATTTGCGAACGGGACCTTGTTTCACTCAGCTTGCCAACAGCATGTGCCGAGGTCAGTTGACAGGTGTCATTTGTACGAAACATCTATGTTGTGCAACAGTAGGGATGGCATGGGGCAACCCGTGTGAGCAATGCCCTGCTCAGCCACATCCGTGTAGGCGGGGCTACATACCGAACCTTCAGAAGAACACATGTCAAGGTAAATATATTTTTCTTCTTTATAACGATGAAAGCGGTTTTACGTTAACTTTGTGTTTCTTTCCGCTATTGATGGTTCAATAAGGGTCTGTTGTTTCATGCTTGTGTTTCTTTACCTTTGGTGGCTCTGATGGGAGCTAATTGTATCGATTCCTGATCATTGCCTCCACTTCTATTTTGACTATTTCTTGAGAATATAAGACTATTGGAATTTATTGAAAGCACGTTCTCGCGTTGATACAAACTGCAGCTAAATGACATTTGTTTGTTAACCTATTGCTGTTGCTAGGTATATGGTGAAAAACACTCTTCTGTTATATTATTGAAGCCCGTTTTGTTTGTTTGATTTGAGGTTTAACGTCCCCGTCAACACTGTAAAGGTCATTTTGGAGACGTTGCTACCAATTTTGTGGGACTTTTACCCGACATTGAGATGAAATGACATCTCAAGCCCTGTCGCCCAATGAAACCAATAGAGTTAATTAGCATGGACGGTCCGCCTCGCACCGCGGTTCCTGGACAGGCTTAGATCCCCCAAGCGGTTTACCAGTACTAGTGTGCGGGCTGGAGTCAGCTCTGCGTGGAAGCATCATGCAGCCCATATATTTCTTCAAGCCCCTATGGGCGGGGGGCGGTATTGAAGCCCGTACGTCTTTCAAGACATATTCATATTCAGTTCAGGTGGTTTGGCCAGTGTTAGCTCTTTGAATCTTTAAATGTGTTCATAATTATATATCTTGTGGAAGGATATCGTCCCCATTTGAAAAGGTGATTAAATCTCATTGATAATTTGATGATATGAACAATTAAACTATCCTAATACATTTTGAATATCAGAAAAAAAAATCGAACCCGATAGTTTTGAAATAATGTACAGTAAAATTCCAATATTAAGACCACCTAAGATTACGAAAATTATACTTTTAAAAGCATATTTAAAAGGTTCAAGGTATATTTATATTCTTTTGTGTTTTCTACGTCAAGGGTGCTCTAGTGGAAGACCACCCTTGGGACTGTTAAAAAGTGGTCTTAAAGACCACTTTTGAACAGTCCAAAAGGTGGTCTTAATTTAGGAATTTTACTGTACTTAACAATTGAGCCTGTGCACAACAGAACAAATGAACAGACCTGCAAGAGGAACCATAATTCCATGTCGTAAACTGCACTTACTGCAAATCTTCTCGAAATAGAAGTGGAGGCAATGATCAGGAATCGATATACTCAACCCACAGCTCCGATCAGAGACGTCAAAGGGAAAGAAACACAAAGATGAAACAACACACCCAATTGGAAACATCATTAGCGGAAAGCCAAAAGGACAGTTACTTTCCCACAAAATGGCCAATAGGCTTTCCAAAATAAAATAATATAAGCGACACAAACACACAAAGACAAACCATAGCAAAAATAAACCGCCATAGAAGAACGGCCTTGGAACGGTCAGCGGAAACGAATTCCACTTGGGGGGCTTAAATCGACTTTACGTGGCCACAATCCTCGCCCTTACTTCCGTCGCGATTTAAACAAATAATTTATACAGTCCGCATGAAGGTCTTCGAAATACTTCTTGTCTCTTTGCAATGAAAAACTTCAGGCCTGGAAGCGGCGAATAGAATAGCCACGCGTATGGATCTGAATCGTCACTGGCCATTCATGCATCTTATAAATTACGTATATTAGGATAGCATACCCGTGTGAGATAATGCTTTCTTCAATGTTTCCAAAGGCCTCCACCCATTTAAGCCCCCCAATGGAAACTGTTGACCTTCCAAAGCGGTTCTTCTGTCGCGGTCTATTTTTGGTTATGATTTGTCTTTGGGTGTTTGTGTCGCTTATATTATTTTATTTTGGATAGCCTATTGGCCATTTTGTGAGAAAGTAACTGTCCTTTTGGCTTTCCGCTAATGATGTTTCCATAAGGATCTGTTGTTTCATGTTTGTGTGTCTTTCCCTTTGGTGTCTCTGATGGGAGCTGTGGGTTAATTGTATCGATTCTTGGTCATTGTCTCCACTTCTATTTTGAAGAAATAAATGGGCTGCATGATGCCTCCACGCAGAGCTGAATCCGGCCCGCACACGAATGATGGTAAACCGCTTAGAAGATCTAAGCCTGCCCAGGCAATGCGGTGCGAGTAGGACCGTCCCAGCTTATAAACCATAATGGTTTCATTGGGCGACAGGGCTTGAGATGTCATTTCATTTCAATATCGGGTAAAAGTCCCACAAAATTGGAAGCAACGTCTCCAAAATGACCTACATAGTGTTGACGGGGACGTTAAACATCAAATCAAACAAACAATCAATGTTTCCAATATATATGATTGTGGTTTTTCGTATTTTTTCTCTTTTTATTGTTAGCATAATTTGTGGGTGCGCGCTAAAGCCATCTCATTGCGGTGGGCCTAATGAAATATCCACAGGCTATGTTCAGAGTAAGCATGGAGACTTTAATGTTAACCCTTGTAACGCCACTTATCTCTCTATCATTGCCTCCACTTCTATTTTGTTTGGATGATCGTTATATGGACTTGTTACATCACGTTAACAAGTCCGTGAGTCAAACACCTTCGTATTATCCACTTTATATAAAGATGGGGTTTACAGGGGTATACATTATTTTTCTTTTTTCTGCTCTAAGAAATATGTTGTTGGTTCCCGTTAGAACCGCCTCATTGGGGCGGTAGAAACGCCTCAATGAGGCGGTTCTAACGAGCACCGACAACCTTTGTTTTGAGTAAAATAAGAAAAATGAAATACCACAAATTTTGGTCAGGAAACTAACCGCTTTGGAGATCTGAAGTAATGCACTTTGTTGCACGGATATGTTATCGTATGAAGAGTATTTTATTTATATGACAACGTCACTGATATTTAGTGGATAACATCATACCTTAAAATGATATAAAGGATATTCACCTTTTTAGATTAATGCCAAAAATACTTCATCGAGTGTGTTGAAAATATCAAAATTTTCACGCGTGTGAAATACGAGTGCAACTTCTGATGTTTTCAACATACGAGATAAAATATTTTCGTATTTATCGAAATAACTAAATTTTCTTTTTTTAATTTTATACGTGAATTCGGCGATGTACTGTTATTGAACAACTATTCGTAACATGCTCCGCACTCGTGAAAAATTTTGGTGTTTCAAAACACTAGATTAAATATGTTTTCAACACATATATGAAATATTGGTATTGAGCAAAAAAATATGACATAGGTTGTTGGTACCTACAACCTTTGTTTTGAGTAGAAATAAGAAAAAATATCGCAAATTTTGGCCAGAAAAATAACCGTTTTGGAGATCTGAAGGAATGCACTTTGTCGCACGGATATGTTATCGCACTGAAGAGTTATGTATCATTCATTTAAAAGATAGCATCACTGAGATTTAGAGGATAACATCATTTCGTAAAAATGATATAGAGGATATTTACATTTTTGAGATGAATGCCAAAAAAAAATCATCGAATGTGTTGACAAAGTTAGAATTTTCATGAGTGTGAAGAACGAGTGCAAATTCTTATGTTTTCAACATACGAAATGAAATACTTTGGTATCTATCGAAAGAACTAAACGCCTGAGGTTTATTTAATGAATTTCGTATGCAAAGACAGTTCGCAGTAGATTTTTTATGTACGTATTGTATAATTTGGTTGGTAGATATTGATGAGTGTAAAGCTATCCCAGGACTATGTGTGAGTGGGAGGTGCATCAACACGGTAGGATCATATATATGTGAATGCAAGGATGGACAGACTCAGAATCCTGTCACCAGAGTGTGTGAAGGTAAATGTTTATTTGTTAAGATACCATGTTTTTCATCCATTTAAACTCTGTGGCTCAGTCGAATGCTCGTCTGATTGGTGATCAGGTTGACGCGCCGGATCGGCAGCATCGAGACTGATCGTGATTTTTTTCTACAGTTTTTCTCACCATTCCGCTGATTCAAAAAGGACACTTAAGACTTTCTGGCGGAATTATGTACACTTTACTGGTTAAACCAGCCCTTGAAAATTTGACAGGCTCGAAATGTCCTAAATAGTGGTGCCTGAGCAGATAAACCAAACCGAACTCCACAGTGAAAATCTTTCGTTTTTGTTTTTGTTTTTTTGAAAATGGGTCTCACTAACTGAACGAAAATAAGAAAACATTGAATGCAATGTGGCAAATGTGGTGCAGCAAATTTATTTGCAACATGTGATGTATTCCATGCAAATATTATGGCGAAAAATCAGGATTTATTCAGAAAAACGATAACAAACTCTCACCGCAGAATAAGGTGGTCTAACTTTCATGGCTTGTGTTGGCGTAATTCATAATAAGTCAATATTCAACATTATTCATATCTGACAAATGAAATGCTTCCCTTTCAATACTTTGACAAAAGTGGATTTTATTCAGAAGTATCGTATGGGTTGAAGTTTGAAATTATTACACGGCCCTTCTAAATCAAATTGCCTCAGAATAATGGTGCTTGTTGGGTTCCAAATTTGAGATTTGCTGATCATCCTGGATACAGAGAATCTTACATGAGTGTTCACGTATTATTGAATTTATTAAACGAGTGGAGGAAAAGGGATAAAGTGTGAGGCTTTGTCGAGCATTTCATCCATTTTCTTCGACTCGTTTAACAAATTCAATAATACAGGAGCATGAATGCAGGATTCTGTTTATCATTTAAAACGCATTTTATTCACGATTGTTCAACAAAAATGTCAATATTCCGCCATTAGTAAACGTGATGTCGTTATTGACGTCGTTCATGTTACATTACGGGGCGTATCTATTAATTTGCATATTGAAACCACTAGTGGATAATCGAATTTATTACATGATGTTATTACATTCTCAGATGCGACGTCATATGATACAATTGTTTTGGCTGTTCAGTGTACGCTACGATTATACACTCTTGTGCATGGGGTTTAAAGAAAAACTTTAATCTTACGTAAATGTGTTCATTTCATTTTGTTTATTAATGCTTCGTAATAGCAGTGGCTATTGTTCGGCAAGGAAAGTGGTTTGCAATCACATGACTGAAAGAGAAAAACAAAACTGAATTTGAGGCTGAATAATGTGTATAAACAGGCATTTTAAATATCGAACAAAGGAGAAGTTCCACAATTTATGACCTGTACCAGTAATAATATAAATATATGCGCCCTTGTAAACACCTTTGTGTTCTAAATACGCTCCATGAAGAGGCAATCCTTCGGAAGCGAGGACAATATCACAGACCTGAAAACTATCGGAGTGCCCTGGTGCAGTGACAAAGCATTGGGTTTGTGAGGGAGCCGGTTCGATCCCGCAAGCGCGCCAAGTGCTGTTTCCTTCAGCAAGAGCATTGTCTCTGAATGGAGATGTGGGTTAATTGTATCGATTCCTGTCCATTGCCTTCACTCCTATTTTTATTCACGTTGCGCAGTATTGGTTTTTACCCAGGAGGAAAAATGGGCAACACTAAAGCTAAGAGATTGTTTATTGAATGTGTTATTATTATTATTATTATTATTATTATTATTATTATTGCATCTAAGTTCTTTCTAGACAAGGCTAGCAAGCCAGTGTCGACCGATAAGGCCCATACTGTCCATTTGATACTTTCAAAATTTCGAACTGGATTCAGTGGTCCCAAACGATTAGAAAACATAGCCGAAACTATAAAGAAGGACCTGGAAACGTTTAACGGCCGCTACACGTTCATTTAACACCAGATATGGTTAAGTTACATATGTTCTATGATAGGGTTATCATTTTAGGGTTAGTATTAAAACACAGAACTGAAAACTGTGGAGAGTGCAAGTTTTTTGGGGGCTAGGCCCGCTAGTTTCGTCCATCCAGGCCCCATTAGTGACCCAAAAATCAAAATTGCGCAGTCGATTCGATGATCCCAAATGACTAGAAAACAGGACAGAGAGACCTTTTACGGCCGCCACACAAAGTTACTCTCAAATATTCTCAAACTTGCACAAAGTGCAATCAATGATCCATAAGTACTAGATAATGTAACCCTTTCTTTGATGAATAGTAGCGCCGGGAGATCTTAAGCTAGATATCCCATTAGGAAAACATTTCCATCTTAAATAATGGCGAGGAAGATGGTGTCAAAAATGACAAAAGTTAGGGTAAAACCTGTAACATTTTTCTTATTTCTGCTTTAAATATAGATTGTGATTGCTCGTCAGAACCGCCTCAATGAGGTGCTTTTAATGAGTACCCACAATCTATGCTTTTGAGCAAAAATAAGGCAGATAGTGTATACCCCCATAAACCGCACTTGTCTCTATATAAAGTGGGGTTTATAGGATTCTTCGATTCACGGACATGTTATCGCGATGCAGGGTATTTTTTCATGGTATTCTTGTCTTAGATCATTATTAGCTAACGAAGATCGTAAGCGGTCCAAATGGTAATTGTTTTGCAAGCACAGTATCTGATACTTGCGGTTTTTGCTGAAAAATGTGAGCTGCTTCTGCAAACGCAAAAACTATTTGCATAATGTGATCAACGTTTTAACGATATGTAAATTAACGACCTTGCAGGTTTTAAGCATTCACTTCTATTTTGTACAACTGGTCCTTGAAGTTAATGGATACTAACTGTCTAGACTGGGATTGTTGCCTGCAGTTTGGCGTCAGTTCTTAAAATAATAATATTTCTATCTAAAAGCTTGGAAGACTTTTCTGCCTAATGTCTTAAGAAAATCATGATTTATTTCATGCATATGTATTGATTTGATGCTTGTTACTTGAGTCAATTTTCAATAATGATATTACATTTCTAGAACTTGAAATATTGCTTCTCCGGATGGTCCAATTTTAAATCTTAGTTTGCTGTATAACTAGATTTTGTTACAAAATAGGTTGAAATATTTATGCGTCATTTAGCATCAGCGTTCGAGAGAGATGTTTTTTTTTGGTTTGGGTTTTACGGCCCTTTCAAGATTATTTCACTCATATCGAGCCGATCGTTAATCATAGGTGGGCGAAAACCGGAGTACCCGGAGAAAAACCACTTGACCTTCCGTTGCAGAACTTGGCGTCTCACACGTGACCCGAGCGAGGCTCGAACCCACGGCGGTGAGAGACCTAATGACTCAGAGTCAGCGCTCTTATCCATTAGGCCACGGAGGCCCGTACGAGAGAGATGTTAACCTTAAATTTATGTAAGACAATCAGTTATGTGTACGCCCGCAGTACGTCCATCGCCAAGTGTAGTAGAGACTGTACTGCTTGCAGAACCCTCTTTTTTGATCAGATGATACAGTTTAAGTTTGAACCATTAAATGAGCAAAAATGTTCATGTTATCACAATAGATGGACATTGAACGAGGACACTTCTTTTTCTCTCTGTGTTGTTATTGAGCATGCTGGATAAATAAAGTCCATATCCCTAAACCACTCATTTCGGTTCGCAGCCAAGTCATCCTTTATCAATTTTTTTCGACGACCACACTAGTGTCTGAACGCCTAAGATTACCTTGGGGTTGCCGTATGTGAAACATTTTAAATAACTATGCAATCATGAACATGTCAGAGCAATGTAAATCATTCGTAAGATTAAAAGCATTTTTTAAGCACGGCTTATCTGTGGTCAGTCTTCCGTCAGTGTCGTTCACACAAAATTTCCTCAAAAGCCGCTAATGAAAGTGGGTTCGGATCTCATATCTAGCATCTATGGGTCGCGAATATAAACTTATTTTTATTTAAAAAAATATCGGCTTTCAACTTTTACTATATTTGTCATAGTCTTTTAATAGGAAAAAAGGACATTGCGTGTTCAACAATTTCTGATATTTTGTCAAAAGTAATACAATGGTTGTCTATCAAATAAATTATTTTTCTGCCAAGTATTCATTTCAAATTGTTACCATGAAAACCAAACCGCAAAAACGAACAAAATAACCTTCAAATTTGCCCGAAGCCATATGTGCTTTGGGGCTGAGCTCATGTTGAGACTTACAAATTAGATTAAACATAATAGATTGAACAGAAGTTATAGCCTTGTCATTGCCGTTACATTTCAGATATACTCATATGTATAGTGGTGTGAGTCATTAACAATATACTGTCTGTTATTTTATCATTCTAACTTAACAGCTCCCTCGCTCTGCGTACATTCATTCACCCATTAATTGGTAGCAATGCTCTAACTCAAACAGCCGTATTAAGCTTAGATACGATGTAGGTACATTTAATACAACAAACTTCATTCTACGCTTTTTGCATACTTAAAAAATAATATTATACTTGGTCAAAAAAGTTCATATACATACATTGTCTTCTGTTGAAAAAATGAAAAATACACAAAATTTGTTATGTTTTGGTTAACGGTCTCACTTTTCCATGCAAAAGCCCAAACTGTTTTTATTTATATAAACTCGCCAGCCTGGGCTATTGTTCGAAACACGCAAGAGGTCACTGTGACAATGTCGCGGAATAAATCATTACAAAAGCCAAGATTGCACAGCATAAAAAATACACTTAGCACAAAATGTCTAAAGTGTGATACATTAGACACCCTGTGTGTCTGTTCACAAAAGATTTGGAACTTAAGTTCCATTTGCTAAGAGAAACAGACGCACACTTATAGGCAACGATTCTTTGAAGGTGTGTCCAAAATGCTTTTCAATTGAAACTCCGTAGAAAATCGCAATTGGTAGTGCTAAATGAATTTCCTACATTATTTTCCATCATGGTTAACAGCAATGGTAGCAACAAAGCGTTGTTTCAGAAATTGCAAAAATCGAATGACATGTATAGAAATAACAACAGTTTGAACATTGCTATAGTTTTAATTGAAAGGGTAGTTATCTGAGAATTTCACAAATTAAAGCATTGATTGTCGTGCAAGATCATGAGATATTGTAAATGTAAAATGAGTTTCGATGTTCAATGGACATGATTTTTCATCTCAGACAACAAATGATTATCTGGGCATGTGCAGTGTGAAATTCCTTGCAAAAACGTTCTAGGCACAGCATGGTTAACAGCAATGGTAGCAACAAAGTGCTTTTAAAGAAATTTTAAAAATCGAATGGCATGTATAGAAATAACAACAGTTTGAAAATAACTATAGTTTTGATTGAAAGGGTAGTAATCTGAGAATTTCACAAATTAAAGCATTGATTGTCGTGCAAGATCATGAGATATTGTAAAGGTAAAGGGAGTTTCGATGTTCAATGGACATGATTTTTCATCTCAGATAAAAAATGATTATCTGGGCATGTGCAATGTGAAATTCCTTGCAAAAGCGTTCTAGGCACATATTGCAAGACAGCTCTTGAGCAGAATAGTATGGGCAAAGGCAAATGTAAGCATTTTGTAGCTAAACGTCCGATTCGCATGTTTACAGCCGTCTTTAGATGAATAGGTACCGGATAGCTACTGGAATGTACCCGGAAGTTGGTAAAGTTACTTTTTGACCGAGTTTATACGACTATGTTATGTTAGTCAAACCTATGTATGTCCTTAATTTATTTAAAAACTGATGAAATGATCTTTTGTCTCTTTCGAAATCACAAATTGGTCTACCATCAGTCAGTAACTGTAAATTTACTACAACGCTGTGGTTTAAGACTCTGTTACCATGATTAGACAGTGACATTACCGGCTGGGCCATGGCAGGTAGTTTGACAAAAAATATTACAGGAATATTTTGGGGTGTGTTTTGTGTTTGGTCGGGTCCACCGGAGACCAACTATAGATTTTCTTTTGCTCCTGCATGTCAGTTAGATCATGCAATTGAGTACTCGTCGTTGTTTCATCTCTGTATTCTTTGATGTTTATGTTTTCTGAGATGTTGCACCGATGAGTTAGATATCTTTCATGTGAACTACACAAATTAAGCGTCTAAACCACAACAGAACCAAAGGTGAGGATTGTGGCCACACAAAAACGATTTAAGCCCCTAGTAATAAGTTTTACTGATCCTTCAAAGGCGGCGCTTCTGTCGTGAATAAATATTGTTGTAGTTCGACTTTGTATGTATGTAATGCTGATATCTTTTTATTTTGGATATCCGTTTGGCCATTTTGTGGGAAAGTAGCTGTCAATTTGGCTTTCTGCATGTGACTTGGTCATTATAATGAAGTTGATTTATGTTCCTTTTCTTTCCCTTTGGTGTCTTGGGTTGGAGTTGTGGGGTAATTGTATTGATTCCTGATCATTGCCTTTACTTAAATGTTGCACTTTAATATGCCCAGATTGTTATGCACAATATTTTGAGTCATCTGCTCTTTTTAAACCTCCATGTCTGGGCTTAAAATGTTTACAGGTTCGGTTTTTTTCGTGAAACATCTCAAGTATCCTTAGCTGTGTTGCGAGATAAAACCACGTTCTTCTGCTCTTGACAAATTTTGTGTCCGGTATTTAATAATTGAATTTAGGATCGACTGCATTTGAATGCTGGCTGAAAAATGTATTCTGATCCTGAACTTGTATTGTTAAGTTTTAGCAATTCAGTATTAAAACGCTAACCGTTCCAGAACTTGATTCATCTTTATATTCATTGTGCTCTGTTTGTTAAGCAACGACCCTGCCCATCGGGGCTTGAAGAAATAGATGGGCTGCATGATGCTTCCACGCAGAGCTGAATCCGGCCCGCACACTAGTACTGGTAAACCGCTTAGAGGATCTAAGCCTGTCCAGGAACCGCGGTGCGAGGCGGACCGTCCATGCTAATAAACCCTATTGGTTTCATTGGGCAGCAGGGCTTGAGATCTCATTTCATCTCAATGTTGGGTAAACCTCCCACAAAATTGGAAGCAACGTATCCAAAATGACCTTTACAGTGTTGACGGGGAAGTTAAACCTCCAATCAAACAAATGAACGTTTAAACAAACAACAAAACCTTTACTATGTGTGTGATTACAGCACTGATGGCCACCAATCATACATTTAGTTAATGCATTCATACTGTTGTGAATGCTCGCATATTTAAAACATGTTCCTATCTGTTTTGTCAGACATTGACGAGTGTAGGCGGGACCCCAATATATGCGATGGCGGTCGATGTACAAACACGGAGGGCAGCTATTTCTGTACGTGCGACCCAGGGTACGAACTGACACCAGATAGGACTAGATGCATATGTAAGTTTCAAGTGTTACATTTCTAAGGAAACAGACATAAAATGCACAGCGAAGCTACAAACTTTGCCTTGCAAAATACTGGTTTGGCGATTTATCCATTTGCACGGTGATACAGATAAGCATCTTCATACCAACATTTCATAAAACGACAAAACTTTGTACAGTGACGTTTTCAGTGGAAGAAATCCACAGCCAAAGATGTTAGGGATCAATGGAGATATAAAAGTATTTTTCATTGGTTGTGGATATTTGTTAGAATCGCCTCGGTGGTTAGGAAGGCTTAGTGGTAGGATCCTAAAATTTTTTATTTAGCATCAGCATGAAAATAAGCGGACCTATTTTTATTTTTTTATTTTTTTTTGTTTTTCCGTCGGGGTTCTCCTTGCTGAGTTATTCCCCTTTTCAGGCTGAGGAATTTGAAGAAAGACGGTAGTTACTTTGTGTACACAACTCCTAATACAATTTCATACCCATGCAGCTTTTTCGTGCATGGTCTGTAGATGTTCATGTGGTGTTGACATTATCGTCAATTAATTTTGTCACATTTTTTACTTTAGAACTTAGCAGCCATGGGTTATATTTGTATAGAAATCACTATTATGGATCTCAAATTGATCGAGCTAGAATCCTGAAAATCTATATATAGCATCTACATAAAAATAGCAGACCCATATTCATTTGTTTTTTCGTCAGGGTTATCCTTGCAGAGTTATTCCCCCTTTTCTCTTTTGTCTTGGAATGGACATTTGACGTTATATTGTGGGTATGTTGTATGCGCAACGCCTCATACAGTTTTATACCGAGCAATTTAAATATTGCGTCTCTTTTGCCGTAGTCTGTAGATGTGCATGTGATTTTGGCATTATTGTCAATTTGGTTTTTGCCACTTTTTTGACTTTTGAACTTACTATTTTGGGGTTAAATACTATGAAAGTGCATTATAGTGGTTAGCAAATGGTTAGAGCTAAACTCTTGCGATTTCATATATAGAATCATGAAAAATAAGCAGACTTTTTTTTTCGTTGACCATTATGCTTGCATAGTGATTCCCCTTTTTAAAGCCTTTTTCGACATAGGTATTCGACGCCAATATGGTGGATACTTTGTGTGCACGACTCCGCATACTAATTTATATCAGTTAGATGAAGACTTCGCAGGCTCTTTTTTAATGCTTGCAGATGTGCAGTGTAGAGCTGCTAGATTTGTAACAATCAATTACTGCTTTGAAATCGGGGGCATGTCTAGTGGTGAAGAGACAGTAGGCTGATACTTTTATACAAAGGTCTAATGGGTGCTGCTAGCAATACCAACAGATGACCTTGTTCCACCAGCTAAGCACTGTAGAAATCATCATTCGATGTCGTTTCAGACCCTTACTGCAAGAACTGACTTTGATAAAGAATCGTTCTTGTCTCGAACCATTAGAGATTGGAATGCCCTTCCCGATTCCATAATTTCGACAGGACTGTGTAACTAAGTTTACCTCCTTGGTGAGAGCTGGGGACTAACCTCCCATATCACAGGTCCTGGTGTATGAATGTCATTGACGTGTCACCAGTATCAATTCTGATTTTGATTCTGATGCGGACATTATCATCGATTTAATTTGTGTCACTTCTTTCGACTTTTGAACCCAGCAATTTTTTGATACATAAGCATTAAGCACGGAGAGCATTTAGTTGGAAGCATAGTGTTTTACCTCCACTTCTATTTTATAAACACATTTTCTAGTTTTTAAGCATTGAAACCAAAGACGTTTAAAGACACACCAGTCGCAAATACAATAAATAGAGGATCTTACACGAGTGGTCATTTCATATGATATTAATGAAATGAGCCTTCGGCGAGTTTCATAAATATCATATGAAATGGCCACGAGTGTAAAATTCTGTTTATCATACACCTGTGGACACAAGACCATTCAAACTTCTATGAAATAATTTTCAATGAATCTCTTTGCATCAAGTTAGTTTGACAAGCAAATGTCATTCATCAAAGAAATTCTAAAACTAGATCAAGCAATTGATTGGTCTCATTTTGCCAAACACAGTCTGATTGACATTAGAGATGTATTTTGATTGGACAGTGCAGGAGTAGCAATAATATGTACACCACATTGTGTTTTGAATTTATATCTGTCTCGCAGTTGACTGATAGGATGTTAGTATATATTGAATGAAGTTTCAAGTCAAAATAAAATGAAGCTCATCAAAGTTTGAACGGTTTTGTGTCCACAAGTGTAAGACCACTTTAAATTGGATTGTATCGCCATTCAATTTGACATTTTTTTCATGAAAAATGCATTGTTGACACGGACGTCGTCATGACCTTACTTATTCCTGCCAAGTGTTATTACATGTGTGGTCTTTCGATTTTTATTACACGGCGTTATCCACTGCTTAGCAACGATGTCATATGATAAATGAAATTCCGCAATATCTGGCGCGACTCTGTTATCAGAGTGTTGCTTGGTATTTCCGTTGTAAAGACATTACATGTAAGCATCCCTATGAAAACTAAATCCTAGAGAATTTTGTCTGTTTTACTTTCAGCTGTGAGGAGAAACTATTGCTTCACTCGGGTGGTAGGTGGCCGCTGTTCAGACGAGATATCTGCCAAAACAACGCTTCAGGATTGCTGTTGTCGTGTTGGAAAAGGATGGGGAGACCACGACCTTTGTCAGCTATGTCCAGATAAAGGCACTGGTAACTATTTCTTAAGCACATCACATTAAAAATTCGCGTAATGAGCATCCTTATTAATTTCAATTTATATAGGAGAGGGTTTTACATGGTTATACATTAGTTCGTCTTATTCTTCTAAAGAATAACTTGCAAGTAAGAGTTAATACCTCTTCCGAGGTGCGGTTCAAATGAACATAATATTCTATGTTTGAAGACGAAATGGCAAGACAGTCACAAATTTTCATCAGAAAATGCTCTATGGAGCAATGACAAAATTTGAGCCAGAGCAGTGCAAATTCTACAAGGAGACGTGTACAACCATTGAAGACTGATATCAGTCTGTACAGTATAAGAATCTTATACGGGGTTCTTTTGTAGATAGGCGCTTCCAACCTGAGGGATGTCCTGCTGAGCGGAACCGAGGTTATGCCGAGGTTCCGCTAAGCTTGGTCTCCAACCTGAGGGATGACCTGCTGAGCGGAACCGAGGCGATGCCGAGGTTCCGCTCAGCGTGGTCATCTCCAGGGTAGGAAACGCACATCTACAACATAGATTGGCATTTCCAATCCTAAGGATGACCGTGCAGAGCGGAGCCGAGGCTATACCGAGGTTCCGCTCAACATGGGCATCCCGAGAGTTGGAAACGCCAAACTACACAACACCATACAAGATTATTTTCTTGCCCGACGCCGCCGAGAATTTTCATTTTACATTTTATTTTCCGTGCACTATAATTATGTAGATTGCCTGGGTAAGAACACGGGGATAAGAACAGAAAAATTATCCCGGGCTAAAACCACGGATTTCCTTATCTGTTGTGCAAGAAAAAAATATTCTGATCAGCGTCTTCGTTGGCTCTAATGACTATAGAAGACTATTATATATAGAAGACTATTATACAATGCGAATTCTGATCTGAGTTTTCATTGTTTGCATTCGTCTTGTGGTATGTTTTCTCATGCGCAGCTCCTATAGTTTATTGGATAGGTATGTTGTTCTTATGTATTGCATATTAATACACTTGTAGGATTAATCTATCTTGCAGCAAGGTTCACAAGCAACGGTAACCTTCTGTCGGTGTACCTGAATTGTAGCTGTTGCTCGACAACGACATGCTACAGTGCACCAAATCGTCGCCGTTATATGCTTGAACAACACAAAAGAAAGTTCAATAAATTTGATCGTTTGACTTAAGATTACATTACCCAGCAAGTGTAAAACGAAGGACCAAAGTCGGATCGACATCGATACAACATGGCTACGGCACAACGATGTCGGTCTGACGTTAGTCACACATTCTGTCCTGGCTAGAAAGGGTTCAAACAATACTGCGATGCGAACCCTTTAACCAGTCTATTTGCTTTCGATGTATAAGCAAGATGGACATGTAGGTGCATTTGAAAAGTTATTATAAATAAACGAAGAAGGATATAAACAGTACATTCGACATGTTAAGCTCAACATAACTGCTCCATCACTAGATATTGGTTTATCATGAACAAAGCTGTTTTTGTCCTTTGCTTTGCGAACAAAACAGGTGCATCTCGACGTTTTTATCCGCACAGTTTATTAGCGGCTACGAGCCTACATTTTGTATACCCGGATTTTTAAGTCAATTTATAGTCGGTAACTACAGTGAAATTCCGCTAGTAAGACCAACTAAAATTAAGACTTAATCTTCCTTCTTTCTTACTGTTTTGTACACCAGGGGTCTTCTATTTAAAGTCGACGTTTGGGACTGTTCAAAAGTAGTTTTCAAAAACCCACTTTTGATAAGTCTCAAAGTTTGTCCTAATGGCATTTTTATTTATATATATATATCAATTTTTATAAGTCATTTTCATTAGCACAAAGTTATTAATACCTTCTTTATAAAATGGGGTCTTCTGGTGTCTTCATGACATGCATTTGTTTAAGTAATATAATGGTTCTTGACTGACTTAAGCATATTATTCAGATGCCTACAAAAGACTATGTACCACTCCTGAGCCATGGCAACGTACTGATGAATGCGCCTACTTTGACAATCTGTGTAAGAATGGCCGCTGTGTTGACACACCGTACTCCTACCGCTGTGACTGTTATGCAGGATACAAGCTTGGCGAACTTGGGTTGGAGTGTATAGGTAATGTTTTCCAGCGAACTGTTGTACAGTTGACCTTAAATAGATCAAATATGTCTGAGCCGTGACACTCTGTAATAGGGATAATAAGAACCAGTGACGGATAAAATATCACCAGATCATGAGGTATAAATGGGATGACCTAGGGATAGCTTTTTACATTTCTATATGAAATAAAGCAATTATGTGTAAAATGGTTAGAATCGCCTTGTTCAAGTGCTACGAATGAGTACATACAACATACATTTCAAGCTAAATTTAGAAAAAATATCGCCATAAAATATTCTAAATATTCAGTTATCGGGGACTGTGGTAATTATATAGGTACTCGAGAAGCCTCGGTCAACGAGCTATCTGTGTTCGAATTATCGACGTTTTACTGTATTTTTATCAGTAGTACTAATCAGTGACATAACATTATTACATATTCGCTATATGTAACATGTAGAATGTCACTTAGAAAGAGCGTGGAACGAAATCGCTCCACCGTGACATTGTAGTTTATTTGTACAACCTTAAACATACTTCGCCGGTCTCGGTAGCTCAGTCGGATGCGCGTATGACTGGTGATCAGGAGGACGCAGGTTCGATACCGGCCGGGATCGGCAACATTCTTTCGTGGAGATTGATCATGAACTCTTTTCTACGGTCATTCTCTCCCTTCCGCTGATTCAAGAAAGGCAGTTGTCAGTTTCTGGCGAAAGGATGTGCACTGTACTGGTTAACCGCTTACGTATAAGCCTGCCCAGGAGAAGTGTGGATAGGTAAACCGACCGGCTCAAAATGACCTAAAATAGTGTTGACTGGCTCATTTAACTCCAATACAAACAAACTTAAACATTCTTTTACGCAGAAAATACAAAGAAATATGGCCATATGATAACAAGAATCTCACCCGCATGAGTGTAATATGAAATCTATGAAACTCGCCAAATGCTCGTCTCATAAATATAACACGAAATGTCTACTTGTGGAAGATGCTCTTCAGGCTTTCATAAAATAGCAGATGCAAATTACACGCTTGGGGGAGTCTTAGTTCAAAAGATGACACCAACTTTTATGTAAATTCACGGAAAGAATATAAGTAAAACGCCTCCTTAATTTCTCTGTGTGGTTTCAGATATCGATGAATGTTCTACCCAGCCAGGATTATGCCTGAATGGCCGCTGTGTGAACACACCGGGGAGTTTTGAATGTGTTTGTCAGGTTGGATATGTTCTTGCCTCTAGCGGAAGATACTGCACAGGTTTGTTATAAAAAGGTCTATATCTTCACAGTGTTAACAAGTAGCGAATCTGCAACCGTTTAAGGGCTGAAGACATGAATTCTTGAAGGAAGTTACAAGTCTATTAGAACCAAAGACCCAGGCGAGCTTGCGTGTATAGAATTCATCCACCTAGAAAAGAATGCCGGGGCAACGTCGGATCGATAGCGATACGAAGTTACCAGGTCATATAGTTGATTGTCTAACGTTTGCCCGCTGTTTAGTGCTAACTGGGATGAGATTTTGCTGGTCGCCTGTGCGATAAGTACCTTAATAAGTGAGCTAGGTCGGGCGAAAAAGCGTTTCTACACAGTCCGTTGATCAGAGCCTTCCGCTATTGATGTTTCTATTAGGGTCTAGTCATTTCATATCTGTGTTTCCTTCCCTTAGGTGTCAGTGATGGGAGCTGTTAGTTAATTTTATGGATTTCTGATCATTGCATTAAATTGTATTTTGCAGTGTGCTTGATGAATATCAACTGACCGAAAGCTTCTCCAAGGATGTATGTTACCGGAATAAGCAAAAAATTTGATTTTCGTTTTCGCTGAGCGCACCTCCTCCAATACCCCTTTTTGCTTAGTCCGGCCTTTTTAGCTTGGTTAATACGCCTGTCATACAGTCACGAGTGGGCTTCATGTTGTCCCGAGTTAACAACTCGTAGCATGTCGTAGTGATGCCGGTATATGTCGGCGGTTGTCGTATGCATCTCGCCTCAAATCGCTACAACTCGTAGCTTGTCGGGAATAGCCTTCGAGAATTTAAAGCGGTTTAAAATTTCTCGGGACAACTCGTAGATAAATGGACGGAGCTTCACTCGTAAATTCGTAGCATGTCGTGTAGATCTCGTAGAAATGTTGTGTTATCTCGTATGAGTTACAGCCACTACAACATACCACGACTTACTTCGAGTTAGTCTCGAGTTGCTGCGACGAAGTACTATATACTGCCGAAATATCACGTGTTGGCTACGACATTCATTCGATAAGACACGACAACTGTACGACTGAATACGAGTTTGCACGGGTTACTGCGAGATAACTAGCGAAATATATTAAAATCTTTTTCCCCGATTTTGTCATAGACATGTCATGAGGGACTCGTATAACAGTTTTGGCCAGAGGAACAGAGCAACAATTCGCTCTTACTCGTACAACATGTCCCGAGTAGTAACTCGGCTCATGTCGTAGAAAAGAAAACAAACTGATGACATAGGTATAAAGCATACGACCGACGGCACAGAAAATTCTGTTTTGCTACTATGTTTGTCTCTACGACTTACAATGGGGTGTTAAAGGCCCGACCTGAACATGCAAGACTAAGCAGCAACGACGAATACCGAATGCTCTAACACTCGGTCACATCGCCTGGCTGTCAGTGGATATATTATATCTTACATATTGCACGTCTGGTCTGAAGCTTTATCTTGTCACTTTATGTCACTAACGCAGGGGAACGAATTGACAGAAAATTAATTATATTTACAGTGAACATTTCACAGTTCTCTTTGTTATGGAAAAAAGCAACGTTCCTCTATGAATGGAAAGGGTTCCTTATTATTATTGATTAACAGGAATTAGTCAAACGACTGTCAAATAACGTATTGTACAATACTAAGCCTTATGATACTATTTTGTTGTTGTTGTTGTTGTTGTTGTTTTTGTTTTGTTTTGTTTTGTTTTTATTCTGCGGCATTTGTGTTTTGCTCGGCTTTGGCTTCAAACAAGCAAATTTAATTTTGCTGAAAACTGGAAATAAACAACAGAAAAGGATAGATGATATCAAATAAAGTGAATAGTAATGGTTTTTGGTTGATTGCCTAGTATCGATGTCTGTAGCATTGAGACTAAGACAGTAGCAATATAACACCATGCTAAGTGTAATTGATATTAAGATCAATTTTATAAACTAGGCTGTGTGAATAAAAAGCTAGTTTTAAAACAGCCTATAATATATAAGGGTGGGGATTTACTCCACATAATTACTTTGTTTTATATTCAGACATACATGTAGATCTAAAGAGTAAAAATAGAAATGTACTCATTAAGGCTTTCCGAACAAGCACTTAAAATCTATGTTCAGAAGGGTATTCTTTAGTTCAATTGTATTAAAGTGCTTCAAACAAGCGACTGCCAGCTATTTTGGTAACATAAAAAACGAGGCAAATATTACGCAAAATGAATTTAACATTAGCCATAAGTATGTTAAACTAATTTTATTCATTTCAGATATGAATGAGTGTGAAAAGAGTGGTATGTGTCCTAACGGAGAATGCTTTAACATGGACGGTAGCTACAAGTGTAGATGTAACAGGGGTTACAAACAATCACCTAATCAACAAGTATGCTTAGGCAAGTATGAAACAATTTATAAATTCAACGTTATGTCTATATGAAGGACTATGATAACTTACGTCTTCTAGAAAAGTAGAAGTAAAACAAAGATCAGGAATTGATACAATTAACTTACTCCATCCATAAAAGACACCAAAGGGAAAGAAATACAAACATTAAGCGACAAGACCATAATGGAAACCTAAACAAAGGAAGGCCATAAGGACAGTTACTTTCCCACAAAATGGCCATATGACCATCCAAAATAATAAGACAAAAGTGATACACACAGTAAGTAACAATCAACAACATAAATAAATCGCCACAGAAGAGCCGCCTTGGAACGGTCAGTGGAAGATTTCCACTGGGGGGCTTAAATCGATTTTACGTGGCCACAATCCTCGCCCTTACTTCATTACTTTCATGAATGCTGCTCGTCTATGGGTCCGTTTGTGTCCTCTGAGAGAGGTTTTATGGAAATTGAGTGAAAATGATATTAGAAATACAAATTTTCCGTACATTTCATTTGAACATTGAATCGTTTCCATTACAAATATATTTAAAGTAGAAGTAAAACAAAGATCAGGAATTGATACAATTAACTTACTCCACCCAGAACATTATAAAAAGTAAGAAACAATACCATTTTGTCTCAAGAAAATATTAGTGAATGCAATGATCAGGAATCGATACAATTAACCCACAGCTCCCACCAGAGGCACCAAAGGGAAAGAAACATCAACATGAAACAACTAGCCCTTAATGGAAATATCATTAGCGGAAAGCCAAAAGGGCAGTTACTTTCCCACAAAATGGTCAACTGGCTATCCAAAACAAAATAATATAAGCGATACACATATCAAAGACAAACCATAACAAAACTAAACCGCTAAACGAATTCCACTGGGGAGGGGGGGGGGTGGCTTAAATCGATTTAACGTGGCCAAAATCCTCGCCGTTACTTCAGTTGCGATTTAGACAAATAATTTGTTCAATCCGCATGAAGAAACCTTCCTTCAGGGCTTATGGCCAGGTAATAAACAACCGGCCTATTCAGCTAAAACGAGTAACATTAGTCATGGCATTTGCATGCATTTTACTCACCAAACAGCGACCATAAAGGTATTGATCGGCCTGTAACAAATTCACATTCTTCCAAGCTTATACATGGGGCGATGGTCCCACACTGAGTCATAAAATATGACAGACATTGCTCGATCAAGATTCGAATTCAGACCCTCTAAGCACTCTAACGACTGAGCTATCGAGCCACACGGCCGACCAGTTACTCTTAGTAGGTACTCGAGAAACATTTCAACATTATCCTTCATTAAAACATGCCCTATTGATAACATGCGGTTTAACAGCTTGATGACCATAATTCTGGCGACAAAGCACAAGACAAAAAAAACTATATCTTATTGTTGTACCAATAACAAAGACAGTTTCTGGTAATGCTGTCATCAATGTACTGTATGCTCTTGTTGTTAATTTGTTAATTTGTTTTTTATGTACGACGTTGACTTAAACATTATTTTCAAGGCCGCATTATCGCTTATGTCATGTGATGATTTTTTCAACATGAACTGTGATACCTAGAACGTCCTATATGCCACACCATTAATCAAAGTTATGCGCCTCACCATTGCAGACATAGACGAGTGCACCGAGAATGGCCGGGTATGCCTCAATGGGCAGTGTGTGAATACTGATGGTAGTTTCCGCTGTATTTGTAACCCGGGTTATAGGCTTTCCCCTGATGGTGCTTTCTGTTTAGGTAGGTATACTGAAAGCGAGAATCATAAACAGCTTCAGTTAACTTTAATACCCGTGATATAGACTCCGCCGATGTATCGCGTTGGCACAATTTGTAAACATGGATAAACATATACTATTTTATCGTATAACGTCACTGTTATTTACAGGATAACGACATGTCATAAAAATTATATGGCCACACATGTACACACACACATGGTTGCTTAAGTATGGCAAGACGCCACACGTAATATTCCCATCAGGAAAACACGCCTTTAAAATATACCCCTTGAACCCACTTTTATAAAGTAAAACTGGAGTTTACAGGGCTAACACTTATATTTCTTATTTCTGGACTACAATATAGATTGTGAGTACTCGTTAGAACCGACTCGATGAGGCGGTTCTACCTACTATCAATATTTTGAACAGAAATAAGAAAAATATCACAATTGATCATCTTAAAAGTTTAGTTTTTTCGGCGGTAAAGTTTCCATTGTATTCGTATAGGCGTATTTTCGTATTGCTATGCTTTCTAATGAAGCAATACAATTTGATTTAAAATCCTGTGACGAAAAGTGTTTCATACTCATGTCCATTTCAAACAAAATTTGTGCAACAGGAATGTGAGTTTGTCTTATTGATGCTATATTAGATTTCCACCCTTGTAAGATCCTCTATGGCATTTGAAGCATGATCTTTGGAGTATTTTGTAGAATTCATTTAGTTACTTACTCTTTAAAGTGACACAAAAACATTTCAGTGTTTATAGTAAAATAATGAGTATAATTGGTACTATAGGAATATATCGTGGGTATGAGGGGTGGATTGAGAAATACGTCCCTTGGATCACAATCCGGCATCAGGCAGTTTGTCTCGTGATCCTGGTGAAATTACTATCTTCCCCTTCACTACTAATGCTATTTTGCACGCCTTTAATTTCTGAGCGTTGATTTTAAATATGTCACTTCGATTGCAGATGTCCGCCATAGTGTGAAGACAATACAGTGATGTGAGTGAGTGAGTTTTAGTTTTACGTCCCACCAACAGCTAAGGTCATACGGAGACGGGACCTCAATTTCACGACCAATCCGAAAGTCTGGAGAAGCCCGGGATCGATCCTGCGATCCCTGGTTTACAAGGCGAGTAGCGTAACCACTGCACCACGGAGGCTTCTCAATACAGTGATGTAAAGTGACGTCACGTTACAGTGAGGTCAACGTTAATGACAGCACACGTTAATTCCTTTAACATCAGTGCTTATCAAATATGTGTATTTTTCACTTTGCTATACCAGGGTATAATCAGAACTGCTAGAAAACATAAATCATGAATGAATGCTACACCCAAGACTCAAACTCGAAAAAAAACTCTCCAGCAGATAAAAAAAAACAAACAATTAGAGATATTTAGAGATGTTCAGCTTATGGGCACCACAGCGGTAATAGTACTACTGATTTATAGTCAATGCACTTACCCACAATGCCACGGAGGAGTGGAGCAGTAACTCTAAGCAAGAAGGCATGTCTCTCACTTCATTAGGTGGCTGCGTAGGCGTGTTTAAAGAACGTAAATCGGAGAAGTTAACCTTTATATGAAAATGACATCCCAACCTAAAAAGTTTAGAGTGGTCCATTTCCAATTATAGGGGTGTCAGGTTTGTTTTGTTAGCGGTAAGTTTGGCAAAACTGCATGTGTTTGCAGCAAATAGTGTAGATTCAGATCAGATGAAGCACTTTGGGGCGTCTGATCTGGGTCTGCACTGTTTGCCATGTCCGAAAAAAGGTCGCTAGGAAGGTATGGGTCATGGACCCTTTTTGGGTGTCGACCCGAAGTTATAAAGCGCTGAAGCGTTTCAATGCTGAAGTCGACGGGGCTATCCCTGACTTGTGGGAAATCCAGGTAAAGGTAATTGGAAGAAAATGAGCCCCGCCAAGCGAATTTGTGTCTTCGAGCATTCCGTCATGACAAATTTTAACTGCGCATGCCCAGCCATTCAGAGGGGCCAGGGATATGGCTTTCTGTCTGAAGGTTCCTCTTGATTCACTGCTTGTATGAGCGAGCAGCGAAGGTTCTGGCGAGACTGCGCGGATGCGCAGGCTCGCCTGAACCATCTCTGCTCGCATAGGCGATAAGTACCAAAATCGCTTGACGGAGCCCAAATAACCGCACTATTCTGATCGCTTTAGGGTTAGAGTGTTGCCTTAGAGGGCTGTGTATAGAATCTAGACTGGAATCATGAATTGGGTTTGGCAAACAGTGTAGATACTGATCAGACGATGCAGGGCGCAGTATCTTATAAGCGTCTGAATTGTTTGCTGAAAGTAAAAGATTTTAAAGCTTTAAGGAAAATGTCAAAGTCCCCAGTTCAGACCAATTTTTCCAATGTACACTCCAAGAAGCGCTGCGCCCGTGCTGTCAGTGCTTTTAGCTTTTATGATGGTATAATGTTAGGTTTGTAAAGATAGTCATTGCACAGGCTCGTTAATATAAGTGTATGCATTTTAGATTACAATGAGTGTCAGACGACTGGGATGTGTACCAACGGTATGTGTAGGAATCTAGATGGCGGTTTCAAGTGTATATGCAATCCGGGGTACTTGCTAGCCCCTAATGGTGAAGTGTGCTTAGGTGGGTCAGTTGTTGTTTATTAGTTGCTTAAAGAAAATTGTTTAATTGGACATATGCACTCAGAAAAGACTCTAATCAGCCTGCAAATTAGGGGATAACTGTATTGAAAAGTGTCATTTGTGGAGGTAAATCGCCTGTTTTACGGTCGGAAATTTCGTTTTACGGCGACGCGTCTGTGTGATCCGCACCGCGTCTAAAATAGAAGTAGAGGCAATGATCAGGAATAGACACACATAACACACAGCTCCCATCAGAGACACCAAAGGGAAAGACACACAAACATGAAACAACAGACCCCAACGGAAACACCAACAGCGGAAAGCCAAAAGGACAGTTACTTACCAACAAAATGGTCAAAAGGCTATCCATAATAAAATAATATAAGTGACACAAACACCCAAAGACAACCCATAGCAAAAATAAACCGCTACAGAAGAACCGCCTTGGAACGGTCAGCGGAAACGAATTCCACTGGGGGGCTTAAATTCAATTTTACGTGGCCACAATCCCCGCCCTTACTTCCGTCGCGATTAAGACAAATACTTTGTTCAGTCCGCATGAAGGCCTCCTAACTCATCAGTGCAACATCTCCGTGAACATAAAAATCAAACAACCACAGAGATGAAACACCGGCGAAGACTCGACAGCAAGAAACAACAGAAATGCTGGAGCAAAAGAAAACCAACAGTTTGACTCCAATGGGCCCGACCGGAGATAGAGCACCAGGTACCAACCAACATAAGCCTTTACATTGGAACCGTCATAGAATCCGAAGCCTGACTCAATTGGCATGCAATTAAAGAGGGAAGCAAAGTTGTCAACCGTGATTGGGTTCCCCACCATGCATGCAGTCTGTCGTATAACATTTATGTTGTACCCAATCTTTTTATATCGAAGAATGGTTTTACGAAATTGGGTGCTGAAGTCATTGCGGTTAAGAAAATGAAACGATCGAGGAATTTTATTAGGTTTGGTCGACCAAGTGGCTCAATATTTCAATCGAAAGAGTGTTCGCATGGTATGCTAGAGGTCCGATCATGTCTTGCTCTTGTTCCTCGCCTGTAACATGTCGTTTTGTAACGGAAAATTTGAAGCAATAATGTATGTGATATACAAATCAGTTGTTTGCATTTCTTCCTTATTGGGTCGTAGCAGAACTTTCTGTTTGCCTTCAGCAGGCAGATAGTTCAAGATGAATTAAAACTAATATGATAACAAATGTATGATGCATACATTCTTGATATTGTTAGGTGAATCTGACCACACGGCTTTTGCTAATACATCTTCATTCATCACGTTAACCACCATCTATGTTTCCATCATCAGTGACGGCAAATATCAGAATAATTAATCTAACAAATACTGGTTCTAACAACATGAAACACCATCTGTTACTGTAATGAAGGTTTCTATGTTCGCTGGTGACCAAAGTTACAGTGTGTGCAATGAAAGCACATTTACAGGAGATTCTAATGATAACAATGATTATCCTTTCTCTTCAGATATCAATGAGTGTGTGAACCGACCAGGTGTATGTGTCAATGGAAATTGTATAAACAACCAGGGGAGCTTCAGATGTGAGTGTGCCAGAGGGTTTACCCTTGGCCCGGATAGAAGAACGTGTCTAGGTCAGTAGAAGCCAGTAACTATGCGTTTAAGCTTACCGCAATGATATATGGGCGGCGAGAGGCCATCGCCCATCGATGCTTGGAGAAATAGATTGGGCTGCACGGGGCTTCCACGCAGAGCCGAAACCGACCGCGCAAATTAATACTGGTAAACCGCTTAGAAGGTCTAAGCCTGCCCAGGCAAGGTGGTGCGGGTCGGACCGTCCATGTATATTAAACCTTTTGAATTCTTTGGGCGGCATGGCTTGAGATGTCATTTCACCTCAATGTCGAGTAAGTTCCCATAAAATTTGAAGCAACGTTTCCGAAATGAAAACAACCTAAATAATGTTGACAGGGACGTTAATCCCAAAATCAAACAAATAAACATACAGGCGCCGACAGGCGAAAAGGTGTCATCCAGTATGTTCGTTCCTGGAAAACAAACATCACCTGCTCTCTCGTAATTAAGGCGAATGGATATATCTGGTAGACTATTGCGCAATTTCACAAAGTCAGACAACTTTGGGGACTCAGAATGATTAAGTTTGGCCCACGGAGAAAGGGTCTACTCTTAAAGGAAAGAATTTGCTCAGGAGCAAATGCTTTTCTTAATGAGTTGAATCCTCTTTACATGGGAGACAGTAATCATTTTGCTGGAGTTGCCTGCCCTGAAAACGTATCTATTCCCCTTATTCAATGAATGCTACGGTGCACATCTGACTGCGTGGCGGGTCTTCAATGTACCTTCTATTTCGCAAGTGGCAAAACTGGACATTTCTTGACGAGGCCTTATGCTCCACTTATTAGAAATGACTATATTTAGGATTATTTACTTGTATCCAAACTTGCGGAAAAATACTTAGATACACAATAAATAATTGATATACAAGTACAAGGCTTTGCCAGATAGCTTAAATATTAAGGGTAATTTGTGCCCGTAATGGAGGGATGATTTGCAATACTAGGCTTTTATTCTGCTTTCACTACTTCGTTTTAGTTTAGTTTAGCTGCTATTGTTACAATACTTAATCATAGTTTCTTTCCATTTTGGAGCATTGAGCCAGTTCAGACAAAGTGTTGCTAACTACAAGAAAAGAGGTTATAGCATGGATGTTATGCACCAAATCGCGTGTTTGGTTGTCGACCCTTTTACCGCGGACTCCGGACTCTTTGATGACGGTCCCTCCCTAAATCTTTTGAAATCGGGAAAGGTAGAGCCGGATATTTTCTAGGTTCGACCCTCCCCGATGTAGCCGGTGGTTTTCTTCTGCTCTGACGCCGGATTGTTGTTGTGTCCTCAATCCTGATTCATGATACTGTTAATCTATACGACTCACTGTTGACCTAGAAAGCCTCCATGCGGATCAAGTTGTTATTGTTATTTTGTTTGATACTTTACTGGAACCGAGGGCGAGGGTTGAAATTTCATAATCTCCGGAGTTGAAGCCCCACCCCTCCACCAGTAGTTTCACTACTGACCGTCCCAAGGCGGCCGTTCTTTTGCAGTGTCTTATTTGTTATTTGGCTTTGTGTCGCTGGTTCATGTTTCGTGTGTTTTGTGTGTGCCTCCGTGTCACATTCTGTAGGTGACTTGAGACGGCTGCGTTTTTGGATTGTGGCCTTTGCTTGAGTGACCTTTTCTTACTAGTTTGGTATTTGAAAACGTTCTGCTAATGTACATTAGAGAGAATAGTCAACCATCATGATAACCAGTCCGTGAATTGAACACCCCTCTAAATCCGAGGTTATATGGAGAAAGCTGTGGTTAACAGGGGTATATATTATTTTGCTTATTTCTGCCCCTAGACATAGGTTGTGGGTACTCGTTAGAACCGTCTCAAAAAGGAGGTTCTGAGGAGCACCTAGAACATATGTTTTGATGTATAAATAAGAAAACGGTCACATATTTTCATTTGAATGTAGTCATTTTGGAGATATGAAAGAATGCACTGTGTCACACACGTGTGTTATCTCAGTGCTTGCAAGAAATACAATTAAACCGAAACTTCTATTTTATAGGTGTAATGTATTCTTTGTTTCAAAAGGCAATATTTATATTTAAAAGAAAAATGCATAATTCAATTGTGATATAAAAATTGGTTTTGATACGTGATCGGTCTTCGAGGTAGAACCTTAAATTATTTTGTTTCAGACACCCGTCGTGACCTCTGTTTTATGAAGTATCGTCGTGGTGTTTGTCAAGAACCGTCACCGCTTCTGGCAACAAAGTCACAGTGTTGTTGTATGGTTGACTCAATGGAGGCGCCTGGTTTAGCATGGGGAGCCCAGTGTGAGCCCTGTCCTTCCATGAGAGATCCCAAGTACAACGAACTGTGTCCACATGGACCAGGAACGGACCACGACGGTGGAGGTTGAAAAGGATTTATATATAATACAAAATAACCTGTAATCTCAAGCACACCAATAATTAAAATGTGAATCCCATAATGTGTCAACTTGAGAGCGTACTGAGTGGTACTTGATCTATACCACAATTAAGTGTTATGCATGTATGTTTTATCATAATGTGTTAGATGTCTATGTGCAATCTGAAAGAAAGTCATACGAACGTCATAAGGGGCCGAAAGCACCCCATGTGTACTTTCATTCTCGGGCAGTTTACGTGTTCGAGTACCTAGGTCAGTACGAAGTACCTGAGGACTGTAGGTTTTCTTGCCAACGGCAATTCTTAATACGCGCCATAGCCGATCATTTATTTCCATTGGTAGGACTTAGAAAATATTTGATATACAGTACATATACCAGATTATTTCTTTTCAGAAGAAACAAAGTCAGGCTGCCAGTTTATTGATGCTATAATGCTAGCTTACTGAGCATTGAATGCTATTGTTACTTACTGACTAGGTAAAAAATGAAAGCTTTCTCCCTCATACTTTAAGTCTTTCGATCAAGGTAATAAACTAATAGGAACAGTCTGATTGGCTAACTGATCATATACTGAATCTACTATTGCGCTTCGAAAATTTCAGAGATCAACTATTGTGCGTTGATGATGGGCTTGTGTGAGCATGGGGCCTGTGAAAATGTGAAGTCGGGGTATCGGTGTATTTGTAATCCGGGCTATAAGCCAGATAACTCTGGCAAGCGATGCATTGGTAAGTTACCCTACATAAGCAAGCATTGGATGTGGTAAATGTTTCTTGTGTGAAATGGGAGTTAATGATATACACTTGTATTTCTCTATAAACCCAGCTGCAACATTAGAACGTCAGTCTCTCGGCCTATGTGCCAGGTGAAGACACAAGTCCGTCCGCGCAATCTGATTAGAGACTTCACTTAGGACATGTTTGACTTTTTTTGTTTGTTTTTTTTAAATCCGTCCTTTATAATAGCGATGTCCCCGGACGGGTGGGCGTCGTCCGAGGTTTACCGTTTGGCTAACCATTTATCCAAGTGATATGTTACTTTCATTCTTCAGTGATTTGCTTTCATATTAAGACGTGTTGCTACATTGAAGGGACACCTTTCATATGCAATCCATTAATGGCACCAAGGATAAATTGCCAGTTTTTTCCCCCGACAGAATAGGTTCGGGGGATATAGCGATCAACCTGGCACCCGTCCGTCTGTCCGTTCGTCTGTCCGTCCGTCCGTAGACACAACCTTGTGATGGCCATAACTCCTATACCCTTTGAGATTCATTGATGGTTCTTGGCACAATTTTTCACATGGCTGAGACGGCATGTCATGCGTAATAACCAGATTTCTGGATGCCATACTTTTTGAGTTATCTCCCCTTTAAATAAAATAGAATGACTACTTTGTGATGGCCATGACTCCAGTACCTTTTGGAATATATTGATGGTACCTGGCACAGTTGTTCACAAGGCGTGTCATGCACAAGAACCACAACTCTGGGTGTCTTGTTTTTTAGTTATCTCTCCTTCCATTAAAATAGTGTGACTACCTTGTGATGGCCATAACTACAATGCCCTTTTAGATATATTGTTGTTACCTGGCACAGTTGTTCACATGGCTGAGACGGCGTGTCATGTACAAGAACCACAACTCTTGGTGTCATGGTTTATGAGTTTTCTCCCCTTCCAATAAAATAGAACCAATACCTTGTGATGGCCATATCTCCAATACTCTTTGAGATGTATTGATGGTACCTGGTACAGTTGTACACGAGTTTAAGCAGGCATGTCACGTGCAAGAACCACGACTCTGAGCGCCCTGTTTTTTAATTATCACCCCTGACAATATAACCTTGTAATGGCCTTAACTCCAATACCCTTTGAGATTTATTTATGGTACTTGGCACAATTGTATTCAAGGTTGAGACGGCGCTTCATGCTTAAGATCTACAACTCTGGGTGCTATGGTATTTTAGATATCTCCCCTTCCAATATAACAATATGACCACCTTGTGATCACCGTACCTCCCTTTGAGACATCTTGTTGGTTCTTGATGCAGATGCACATCAGGTTAAGCAGGTGTGTCATGCTCAAGAATTACAACTATGTGTGCTCTGGTTTTTAGCTCACCTGTCACGTAGTGACAAGGTGAGCTTTTGTGGTCACTTTTTGTCCGTCGTCCGTCGTGCGTCCGTGCGTGCGTCCGTGCGTCCGTAAACAATTTCCAATTAGTATATCTCTAATACCCCATGGTCAATCTTGATCAAATTTCATGAGAAGCATCATCAGGTAGGGGGAAAGGCTGCATAAGGTTTTTGGGCTGATCAGAATGGAATTCTGGTTGCCATGGCAACATATAGCTCCCATAGACTTACAATGGGAAAAAATTAAAATATCTTCTTCTCTGAAACCACAGGGCCCAGAGCTTAGATAATTTAGCATGTAGTAACGGCCAGTGAGCACCTACATAATTCCTGCCAATCATGCCCCTGGGTTCCAAATTGGCCACGCCCCGGGGCCCCTTCGCTCCCATTGACTCATAATGGAACAAAAAGCTTCAAAAATCTTCTTCTCGAAAACCACAGGGCCAAAAGCTTTGATATTTAGCATGTAGCAAAGGCAAGTGGTCACCTACATAATTCCTGCCAATCATGCCCCTGGGGTCCAAACGGGCCACGCCCCGGGGCCCTTTAGCTCCTATAGACTCACAATGGAAAAAGGCTTCAAAAATCTTCTTCTCGGAAACCACAGGGCCCAGAGCTGAGATATTTGGCATATACCAACGGCAAGTGCTCACCTACATAATTCCTGCCAATCATGCCCCTGGGGTCCAAACAGGCCACGCCCCTGGGCCCCGTAGCTCCCATAGACTTATATTGGAAAAAAAAAGCTTCAAAAATCTTCTCCTCTGAAACCACAGGGCCCAGAGCTTAGATATTTTGCATGTAGCAACGGCCAGTGGTCACCTACATAATTCCTGCCAATCATGCCCCTGGGGTCCAAATGGGCGACGCCCCGGGGCCCCTTCGCTCCCATAGACTCATAATGGAACAAAAAGCTTCAAAAATCTTCTTCTCGGAAACCACAGGGCCCAGAGCTAAGATATTTAGCATGTAGCAGCGGCAAGTCACCTACATAATTCCTGCCAATCATGCCCCTGGGGTCAAAACAAGCCACGCCCCGGGGCCCTTTAGCTCCTATAAACTCATAATGGAAAACAGATTCAAAAATCTTCTTCTCTGAAACCACAGGGCCCAGAGCTTAGATATTTAGCATGTAGCAACGGCCAGTGGTCACCTACATAATTCCTGCCAGTCATGCTCCTGGGTTCCAAATGGGCGATGCCCCGGGGCCCCTTCGCTCCCATAGACTCATAATGGAACAAAAAGCTTCAAAAATCTTCTTCTCGGAAACCACAGGGCCCAGAGCTGAGATATTTGGCATCTTGCAACGGCAAGTTGTCACCTACATAATTCCTGCCAATCATGCCCCTGGGGTCAAAACGGGAAACGCCCCAGGACCCTTTAGCTCCTATAGACTCATAATGGAAAAAAGCTTCAAAAATCTTCTTCTCTGAAACCACAGGGCCCAGAGCTTATATATTTAGCATGTAGCAATGGCCAGTGGTCGCCTACATAATTCCTGCCAGTCATGCCCCTGGGTTCCAAATGGGCGATGATCCGGGGCCCCTTCGCTCCCATAGACTCATAATGGAACAAAAAGCTTCAAAAATCTTCTTCTCGGAAACCACACGGCCCAGAGCTGAGATATTTAGCATCTTGCAACGGCAAGTTGTCACCTGCATAATTCCTGCCAATCATGCCCCTGGGGTCAAAACGGGCAACGCCCCGGGGCCCTTTAGCTCCTATAGACTCATAATGAAAAAAGCTTCAAAAATCTTCTTCTCTGAAACCACAGGGCCCAGAGCTGAGGTATTTGGCATGTAGCAACGGCAAGTGGTCACCTACATAAATCCTGCCAATCATGTCCCTAGGGTCCAAATGGGCCACGCCCCCGGGCCCCTTAGCTCCCATAGACTCATAATGGAAAAAAAAAGCTTCAAACATCTTCTTCTCTGAAACCACAGGGCCAAGAGCTTAGATATTTAGCATGTAGCAACGGCAAGTGGTCACCTACATAATTCCTGCCAATCATGCCCCTGGGGTCCTAACGGGCCATGCCACGGGCCCTTTAGCTCCTATAGACTCATAATGGAAAAAAACTTCAAAAATCTTCTTCTCTGCAACCACAGGGCCCAGAGCTGAGGTATTTGGCATGTAGCAACTGCAAGTGGTCACCTACATACATCCTGCCAATCATGCCCCTAGGGTCCAAATGGGCCACGCCCCCGGGCCCCTTAGCTCCCATAGACTCATAATGGAAAAAAAGCTTCAAAAATCTTCTTCTCTGAAACCACAGGGCCCAGAGCTTAGATATTTAGCATGTAGCAACGGCAATTGGTCACCTACATAATTCCTGCCAAACATGCCCCTAGGTTCCAAATTGGCCACGCGCCGGGGCCCCTTTGCTCCCATTGACTCATTATGGAAAAAAGCTTAAAAAATCTTCTTCTCTGAAACCATAAGTCCCAGAGCTTAGGTATTTAGCATGTAGCAATGTCAAGTGGTCGCCTACATGAATCCTGCCAATCATGCCCGTGGGGTCCAAATCCTGTGGCCCCTAAACTCCAACAAACTTATTATGGAAAAAAGCTTCAAACATCTTCTTTGAAACCAAGAAGTACAGTCCTTAGATATTTAGTATATAGCAACACAAAATGGTCGCCTACATAAATCCTGCCAACCGTGCCCTTTGGGTCAAAATTGGCCAAGCCCCAGGGTTCATTAGCTCCATTAGACTTATACTGGAAAAAACTTCAAAAAATCTTTTTCTCCAAAACCATAAGGCACAGATTGTGTTTGATTTGAGGTTTTACATCCCCGTAAACACTGTATAGGTCATTTTGGAGATGTCTCTTCCAATTTTGTGGGACTTTTACCAGACATTGAGATGAAATTACATCTCAAGCCCTGTCGCCCAATGAAACCAGTAGGGTTTATAAGCATGGACACTGCTTTGCCTGAGCTTAGATATTTAGTATGTAGCAATGTCAAGTGGTCTCCTACACTAATGATTTTCTAGTACACAGGTGAGCGATATAGGGCCATTGGGCCCTCTTGTGTTTTATATTAGGATCACTTTTTGTCTGCCATCCGTGCGTAAACAATTTCTTCAAACGACATCTCCTCCTAAACCACTGATCGGATTTTGACCAAACTTCACAGGAATAATCCTTAGGTGGTCCCCTTTCCAAGTGGTTCAAATGGTTCCGGTCCGTTGCACATATAGCTCACAGGAGCCAAAAATAGATTTTTTTCACCGAAAACTTAAAAAATCTTCTTCTCTGAAACTGCAAGGCCCAGGTCTTTGAGTCTTTGATATTTGGTATGAAGCTTCATCTAGTGGACCCCTACCAAGATTGTTCAAATTATAATGCTGGGGCCAAAAATGCCCCCGCCCCGGGGGCCCTTTGGTTTTACATAGGCTTATATAGGGAAAATCTTTAAAAATCTTCTTCTCTGAAACGGCAAGGCCCAGGTCTTTGATATTTGGTATGAATCTTCATCTGGTGGACCCCTACCAAGATTGTTCAAATTATAGTGCGGGGGCCAAAGATGCCCCCGCCCCAGGGCCCTTTGGTTTTACATAGGCTTATATAGGGAAAATCTTTAAAAATCTTCTTCTCTAAAACCGCAAGGCCCAGGTCTTTGATATTTGGTATGAAGCTTCATCTAGTGGACCCCTACCAAGATTGTTCAAATTATAGTGCTGGGGCCAAAAATGCCCCCGCCCCGGGGCCCTTTGGTTTTACATGGGCTTATATAGGGAAAATCTTTAAAAACCTTCTTCTCTGAAACTGCAAGGCCCAGGTCTTTGATATTTGGTATGAAGCTTCATCTTGTAGACCTCTATCAAGATTGTTCAAATTATAGCCCTTGGGCTAAAAATGCCCCCGCTCCTGGGCCCTTTGGTTTTTCATAGACTTATATAGGGAAAATCTTGAGAAATCTTCTTCTCTGAAACCACAAGGCCTAGGTCTTTGACATTTGGTATGAAGCTTCAGCTAGTGGACCTCTACCAAGATTGTTCAAACTATAGCCCTGGGGCCACAAATGCCCCCGCCCCAGGGCCATTTGGTTTTAAATAGACTTATAATAGAGATAATCTTTGAAAACCTTCTTCTCTGAAACAAAAAGGCCCAGGTCTTTGATATTTGGTGTGAAGCTTCATCTAGTGGACCTCTATCAAGATTGTTTAAATTATAGCCCTGGACCTTTGCCAAGATTGTTCAAATTATAGCCTTTGTTGAAGCTTCACCTTTTTAGACCTCCCTCAACATTATGCACATTATAACCCTGGGGTCACTAATGGCCCACCCCTGGGCCCACTTGTTACTCTATGGATCAGGTGAGCAATCCAAGATCATCATGGTCCTCTTGTGTTTTATATTAGTATCACTTTTTGTCTGTCGTCCGTGCGTAAACAATTTCTTCAAACAACATCTCCTCCTAAACCAATGATCGGATTTTGACCAAACTTCACAGGAATGATCCTTAGGTGGACCCCTTTCAAAGTTGTTCAAATGGTTCAAGTCTGTTGCACATATAGGTCACAGGAGCCAAAAATAGTTTTTTTTTCACCGAAAAATTAAAAAATCTTCTTCTCTGAAACTGCAAAGCCCAGGTCTTTGATATTTGGTATGAAGCTTCGTCTAGTGGACCCCTACCAAGATTGTTCAAATTATAGTGCTGGGGCCAAAAATGCCTCCGCGCCGGGGCCCTTTGGTTTTACATGGGCTTAAATAGAGAAAATCTTTACAAATCTTCTTCTCTGAAACTGCAAGGCCCAGGTCTTTGATATTTGGTATGAAGCTTCATCTAGTGGACCCCTACAAAGATTGTTCAAATTATAGTGCTGGGACCAAAAATGCCCCCGCACCATGGCCCTTTAATTTTACATGGGCTTATATAGGGAAAATCTTTAAAAATCTTCTTCTCTGAAACCGCAAGGCCCAGGTCTTTGATATTTGGTACGAAGCTTCATCTAGTGGACCCCTATCAAGATTGTCCAAATTATAGTGCTGGGGCCAAAAATGCCCCTGCCCCGGGGCCCTTTGGTTTTACATGGGCTTATATAAGGGAAAAACTTTAAAAATCTTTTTCTCTGAAACTGCAAGGCCCAGGTCTTTGTTATTTGGTATGAAGCTTCATCTAGTGGACCCCTACCAAAAATGTTAAAATGATAGTGCTGGGGCCAAAAATTCCCCCGCCCCGGAGCCCTTTGGTTTTACATAGACTTATATAGGGAAAATCTTTAAAAATCTTCTTCTATGAAACCACAAGGCCTAGGTCTTTGATATTTGGTGCGAAATTTCATCTAGTGGACCTCTATCAATATTGTTCAAATTATAGCCCTAGGACCAAAAATGCCCCCGCCCCAAGACCCTTTGGTTTTACATACATGTTTACTTATATAGGGAAATCTTTAAAAATCTTCCCTGAAACTGCAAGGCCATGTCTTTGAGATTTGGTATGGAGCTGCATCTAGTGGACCTCTACAAAGATTGAACAAATTATAGCCCTCTGGCCACAAATGCCCTTGCCTGGGGCCCTTTGGTTTTACATAGACTTATATAGACATAATCTTTGAAAATCTTATTCTCTGAAACAGCAAGGCCCAGGTCTTTGATATTTGGTGTGAATCTTCAGCTAGAGGACCTTTATCAAGATGGTTTAAATTATAGCCCTGAGGCCAAAAATGCCCCCGCCCCGGGGCCATTTGGTTTTACATTGGCTTATGTAGGGAATATCTTTTTAAAAAATCTTCTTCTCTGAAACGGCAAGGCTCAGGTCTTTGATATTTGGTTAGTAGCTTCATCTATTGTACCTTTGCCAAGATTGTTCAAATTATTGCCTTTGTTGACATTTGGTATGAAGCTTCACCTTTTTAGACCTCCCTCAACATTATGCACATTATAACCCTAGGGTCAATAATGGCTCTCCCCGGGGCCCACTTGTTACTCTATGGATCAGGTGAGCGATCCAGGGCCATCATGGCCCTCTTGTGGTTTATATTAGGATCACTTTTTGTCTGTCATCCGTGCGTAAACAATTTCTTCAAACGACATCTCCTCCTAAACCACTGATCGGATTTGACCGGCCCCGATAGCTCAGTTGGTAGAGTGTCCGCTCCGGGGAACGGGAGGTCTCGGGTTCGATCCCGGGCCGCGACATACCAAAGTCGTTAAAAATGGTACTAGCTGCTCCTCGTTTGGCACTCAGATTTATGGGGTAGAGCTAGGACTGGTCGATCCAGTGTCAGGATAATGTGACTGGGTGTGGTATCATGTATTGTGTCTGGGACATGATACTTCAGTGAGGCAGCACTATAAACGTGAGCATTGAGCTCCCTGTCGCAACCAGACACCGTCGTGATATGACTGAAAAATTGTTGAAAGCGACGTTAAACCTGAATTCACACACACACACACACACACACACACACACACACACACTGATCGGATTTTGAACAAACTTCATATGAAAGATCCTTAGGTGGACCCCTTTCAAAGTTGTTCAAATGGTTCCGGTCTGTTGCACATATAGGTCACAGGAGCCAAAAATAGATTTTTTCACCGAAAACTAAAAAATTCTTCTTCTCTGAAACTGCAAGGCCCAGAACTTTGATATTTGGAATGAAGCTTCATCAAGTGAATGCCTACCAAGATTGTTCAAATTATAGTGCTGGGGCAAAAAATGCCCCCGCACTGGGGCCCTTTGGATCTACAAGGGCTTATATAGGGAAAATTATTTGGTATCAAGCTTCATCTAGTGGACCCCTACCAAGATTGTTCAAATTATAGTGCTGGGGCCAAAAATGCCCCCTCCCAAGGGCCCTTTGGTTTAACATGGGCTTATATAGGGAAAACCTTAAAAATCTTCTTCTCTGAAATCGCAAGGCCCAGATCTTTGATATTTGGTATGAAGCTTCATCTAGTGGACCCCTACCAAGATTGTTCAAATAATAGTGCTGGGGTCAAAAATGCCCCTGCCCCTGTGCCCTTTTGTTTCACATGGGCTTATATAGGATAAATCTTCAAAACTCTTCTTCTCTGAAACTGCAAGGTCCAGGTCTTTGCTATTTGGTATGAAGCTTCATCTAGTGGACCCCTACCAAGATTATTCAAATTTTAGTGCTGGGGCTAAAAATGCCCCCGCCCCGGGGCCCTTTGGTTTAACATGGGCTTATATAGGGAAAACCTTTAAAAATGTACTTCGCTGAAACTACAAGGCCCAGGTCTTTGATATTTGGTATGAAGCTTCATCTTATGGACCTCAACCAAGATTGTTCAATTTATAGCCCTCGGGCAAAAAATGCCCCCGCTACGGGGCTCTTTGGTTTTATATAGACTTATATAGGGAAAATCTTGAAAAATCTTCTTCTCTGAAACCACAAGGCCCAGGTCTTTGATATTTGGTTTGAAGCTTCATCTAGTCGACCCCTACCAAGATTGTTCAAATTATGACCCTTGGGTCAAAAATGCCCCCGCCCCGGGGCCCTTTGGTTTTACATGGGCTTATATAAGGAAAATCTTTAAAAATCTTCTTCTCTGAAACTGCAAGGCCCAGGTCTTTGCTATTTGGTATGAAGCTTCATCTAGTGGACCCCTACCAAGATTGTTCAAATTATAGTGCTTGGGCCGAAACTGCCCCCGCTCCGGGACCCTTTGGTTTTACATAGGCTTATCTAGGGAATATCTTTAAAAATCTTCTTCTCTGGAACTGCAAGGCCCAGGTCTTTGCTATTTGGCATGAAGCTTCATCTTGTGGAACTCTACCAAGATTGTTCAAATTATAGCCCTGGGGCCAAAAATGCCCCCCCCCCTCTCCGCTGCGGGGCCTTTGGTTTTATATAGACTTATGTAGGGAAATCTTTAAAAATCTTCTTCTCTGAAACTGCAATGCCCATGTCTTTGATATTTGGTATGGAGCTTCATCTAATTATAGCCTTTGTTGATATTTGGTAATGAAGCTTCACCTTTTTAGACCTCCCTCAACATTATGCACATTATACTCTTGGGGTCAATAATGCCCCCCCCCCCCCGGGGCCCACTTGTTATTCTATGGATCAGGTGAGCGATCCAAGGCCATCATGGCCCTCTTGTTTAGTTATCTCCCCTGACACTATAACCTTGTGATTGCCATAACTCCAATACCCTTTGAGATATATATTACAGGGTTACTGATGAGGCTTTATTAGCCGAAATTACGTAGTATAACCCATCTTCTTTCTTATGAATGTTTTCATTGTTCAAGGGCCAGCTTGTGATCACCATATCGTCCATACCCTTTGAGACATATTGATCGTACTTCGTTCAGAAACACATGAGCTTTAGCAGGCATGTCATGCGCAAGAACCACAATTCTTTTTTTAATTATCTCCTCTGACAGAATAATCTTGTGATGGCAATAACTCCAATACTTTTGTGATATATTGCTGGTTTAATTCTGCTGCACGTTCTATTGGTGAACAATCTTCTGAAGGCCATATTGGCTTTCGGTCGGGGGATTTGCCATCTCTTCCGATGGTTATTTTCGAACTTAAATTAAGTTCAGGTTTACCTTTAGGTGAACCTTGTTTTCTTATTCTTCAGATTGCTTGTTGTCTCATAAGGGGTACTCCAAATGTATACACACCCGTGTCTCCATAAATCAACGAAATTTAGTGTGAAATTAGCATTTTGTTGAACTTATATGCACATTTCTATGTTGAGCTTTTTGTTAACCTGTTACCAATGTGCTTTACTCATTTTACTTTTTTCAGTGAGTTGTTACATATGCAGGTTGTCGCTTCATTGGCTGCAGCCGGCAAAATAGTACTTTTAATTCAGTAGACTGATTTGATAACAAGCATCCTTAAACATTTAAGTCCTGTAAGACCGGCAAACATTAATCACCCTTTCAACCCTGTAAGCTGGTAACGTAAAAAGCACCCTTAACCCATTATATACCATAGGACCCTTCCATAGCTTTATGTTGAAGAAGCACATTTGTAATACAAGGGGTGTCAGGCCTATTTTTCGTTTTTACCGGCGTCTGATCTGGGCCTACACTGTTTGCCAATGTACCGATTTAGGGGTTTCCTGCATACAGTGGGTTAACCCTTTAGCTCTGTAGATCGGTAATGTAACATTCTTGACAGTTTCAACCCTGAAGACTGGTAACGTAACAGACATAGTTAAACCTTTCAATCCAGAACATCGGTCTCAAAACGAGAATTTTAACCCTTTAAATCCTGAAGACCGTTAACGTAACAAACAACCTTACCCCTTTGGTAACGTAAAGAGCACGCATGCTTCTTCCACGCAGAGCTGAAACCAACCGTACATTGAGTACTGGTAAACTGCTTAGAAGTTCTTAGCATGCCCAGGAAAAGTGATGCGAGTTTGGACCGCCCGTGCATATAAACCCTATCAGTTTAATTGGACGGCCGGGCTTGAGAGGTCATTTCATCTCAATGTCGGGTAAAAGTCCCACAAAATTGGAAGCAACGTCTTCAAAATGACCTTTACAGTGTTGACGGGGACGTTAAACATCAAATCAAACAAACGTAAAGAGCATGTTTTAGTCTCCTTTAGACCGGTATCGTAATCTTTCCAACCATATAGACCGGTAAAGATGATTATGCAAGCACAGACACATACAATAGATCTGAAAATTATTAAGAGTTATATTTTTCTCTGCCAGACTTCCCTGTAAACCGATAACGTTAAAAGCAACACTATCCTTTTCACCCCTCTGGACTGGTCAAGTAACAAGATTTCTTAACCTTGTAAGCTTTGTAGACGGGTAAAGATACCTATGCAAACACTATAGATCGAGATGTATCTGTTCATAATATGGCGTCTCATGCGGATGCTTGATATGTTGCACTGATATGTTTCCGCTGATCGTTCCAAGGTGTTTTTTCTGTCGGGGTTTATTTTTGTTATGGTTTGTCTTTGGGTGTTTGTAACGCTTATATTGTTTTATTTTGGAAAGCCCATTGGTCTTTTGGCTTTCCGCTATTGATGTTTCCATTAGGGTCTGTTGTTTCATGTTTGTGTTTCTTTCTCTTTGGTGTCTCTGATGGGAGCTGTGGGTTAATTTATCGATTCCTGATCATTGCTGCCACTTATATTTTGCCATCCTATTAAAGACCTTCAGAAGAATGATTATGAACAAATTCAAAGATGGATTAATCTACTTCGGAGACTCAGAGTCGAAATGGTAAAACACCTTTTATATCATGCTTTATACATTGTTAAACAATGATTCAGCTCATGACCAAAGGGACCTATCGGATAAGCACGGTCTCACTTGTACTTTTACTGCAGACACGCTTTCCATCACGAAAACACCTCTATATAATTTTGACCCATTAAACCCCACTTTTATATAGTAAAACTGAGGTTTACAGGGGTATACATTTTTCTTCTTATTTCTGCTCACAAACATAGGTTTTGGGTACTCAATAGGACCGCCCCTCGAGTCGGTTGTAGCACGTTCCACAATCTATCTTTTGAGCAGAAATATCAAATATATATCAGAATTTCTTATGTGAAAATTTTGATATTTCTATGGTAACAATACTTGAATAGATGTGCTTGCGCAATGAAAAGGACATGCGTCTAGCTATCTTTGTTGGCTGCATAAGCTCATATGAAGAGCAAAAATCAAAGAGTGCTTAGTGTCGTTTGCTTATACAATATTTTAATATATCTCTTCACATGTAGATGTTAATGAGTGCGTAGAGACACCTCGACTGTGCGACGGTGGTACATGTAAGAATATCCCAGGATCTTTCACCTGCGAGTGTCCTGCTGGTTCAAGATTCAATCCACAACACAAAATGTGTGAAGGTAAATAACCGTATATCAGTATTTAAATGTTTTCATGTTATCTATCTATCTATCTACATATATCCACGGTCATACTTGGCCATTACCTCATTTAGGCGGTGCGCTAAATTTAGAATTTAGCACAAAAATAAGAAAAAAAAATACTGGATAAATTCTTTCAAACTATTTAAAGTAGAAGTAAAACAAAGATCAGGAATCGATACAATTAACTTACTCCACCCACCAAAGACACCAAAGGGAAAGAAATACAAACATTAAATCTACTTCATAGGTGTACTTAAACGCATATCACTGAGTCCCAATCTATATCATGCGGGCTTTGAACTCCTCTGCTGTTTTGGCAGGGAAGACTATTCCTCTGAGGAATAGTTCTAGGGACAAAATAGTTCACTATAGGCCAGGTACCTACGATATTGACTGTTGCTTAATTTTGACGCCCTTCTTTGAGTTGAGCTTGTCACAGGGATCAAGTTTTTGAGTTTATCACTTTTGTGTGCCTACATATTTTAGTTCAGTAAAGGTAACCGAGCTGTAATCTGTTTCGCAAAGCGCTGCTATCTCGGCTTGACGACAGTGATTTTGTTGTTTTATAAGTTGTGTTTGTCCATCGTTCCTTTTTATATTTGTAATAGGCTTGGGTTCTGATTCTACCGGTTCCTGAAGTATATTTTCTCATTTAGTTTTCATCATTGTGCAATTTATGGCTTTATTACTTTTTTTCAATCACCGAGCTCATAGTCACTGTACTGACAAAATGACATCATATGTCGTCACGTGAGTTTGATAATTATGCTACCTTATATTCAACACTATTGCAATACAAATTGGTTACGGTTCGGCATCACGACCATAGCAGCGCCTCATATACTTACCTATTTTATTTGTAAATTTTGCGAATCTAAGTTGCCACTTTCTGGGAAGTAGTTACTGATTTGACGTATTATCTGTGCGTTCTGAAACGTAATTTTAATATATATGATCTTGTCCAATCGTACAGAGCAGGATCTGTGGTCTGCTTATTTCAGTTGTTGATCGTTGTCTTCACCTTCTACTTAAGGCGTTGTTCATAAGTATATATACAAAATATAAATACAGTGAACGCAACTTAAGAGTCATTCTTGAATTTAACTTGCATTTAAGCCGTCCCATCCCCACCCCCACCAGTGAAATTATTTTTACTTACCGTTCCAAGGCGGTTCTTTTGTCGCGGTTTATTTTTGTTATGGTTTGTCTTTGAGTGTGTGTATCGCTTATATCTTTTTGTTTTGGATAGTCAATTTGGCCTTTTTGTGAGAAAGTAACCGTCATTTTGGCTCTACGCTATTGATGTTTCCATTAGGGTCCAGCTAGTTCATGTTTATGTTTCTGTCCCTTTTGTGTCTCTGATTGGAGGTGTGAGTTAATTTTATTGATTTCTGATCATTGCTTTCACTTATATTTTGCCAGCTCGTTAAAATAGAAACTACTAAACCCATTTAATGTTCTATGAAGTGAACATTCGTTTGAGGTTCTGTTTATATAAATGAAAGTCACGATTTAATTTCAGTCATAGTCTTATAATGTATTAATAAGTGTCGTGATTTCTTTGTTTTTCGTAGTCTTAAAGCAAAAAGGACGTATTTACTGACGTTTCTATGTACCCTATTAACGCACCCCAATTATTTATTTTGCAGATATCGATGAGTGTGTATCATCGCCATGTGTTGGTGGATCTTGTATCAATGTTGTCGGCAGTTTCAGATGTGAATGTAGGAGACCAGGCTTTGAACTGGACTCTACTGGGCGAATTTGTCTTGGTAGGTACTGAACGGGAGACATTAAGTTCCTAAATACCAGAGATTAACAACAATTATTGTGTGACCATATGAAATGTCAACATGAATCACAATTTTAATTTCATTTTTCAGCTTAAGGGGAAAGGAATTACCTGGCAGATTTGTCCGCCACTTTTCGAAGGGAGACAACTTTTTGGACTTCCAAAGGATAGCCTTTTTATAGAACAAAATTGACGTCACTACACCTGGTGTTTGTAATGTGTGGCGGCCGTAAAAAGTCTCCCTGTCCTACATCATAGTGTTGTTTATATTTTCTTGTCCTTTGGGATCACTGATTCCATTGTGGAATTTTGAAAATATTTTCCTTTTCTATGGTGTATTCCTTACTTCCAAAGGATAGCCCTTTTATAGAAAATAGTCCTGTTCGTTTTTCTATAAACTCTGTCTCACGGGAAACGGAGTCTACTCTTAAAGGAAATAATTTCTACTCAGGCGTAAATTCTTTCCTGTAAGAATTTACCCTATTGACATAAGAGACAAAATAGCTTTGCAGGAATTGCCTCCCCTGAAGGTGTATCCATTCCCCTTAAAGAGTAATAAGAATACGTTTGAGTTTGCCGGTAGCATTAACATTTTATATTTTTCCTGAACTGACACCAGACAAACATACTATTTACTTGTGCAGTATAGTCTTATATCAATATTGATATTATTGTACATAATTACAATTCCAGACAATCGAAAAGGCCCTTGTTGGATGGTAATTCATGACGGGGAGTGTGAAGCGAATGTTAAACGTTCCATGTTAAAGTCGGAGTGTTGCAGTACAGTGGGTAAAGCTTGGGGAAGCCCATGTGAGGAATGTCCATCACAATGTAAGAAATTATTTTAGCTTCCACTGGATCCAAAGCATTCTCCGATTTATATCTATCAGATGGACATGCGCAGCCACTGCTAATAGATATGGCTAGTCACATGACTTCATGTTTGAAACTACCGTAAGGTTTTACCAGTTGGTAAATGTTCCGTTTTATGAAAGAAAAGCAATTTTCAACCACCTTAATTAATCATGCATTTGTAGTATTATTATTCGAGAGCAATGGACGTACGCAAGATTCCACTGGCGTCGAACGATATAGAAATAAATACAATAAAATAGAAGTGTAGGCAATGATCAGGAATCGAAACAATTAACGCACAGCTCCTATCAGAGACACCAAAGGGAAAGAAACAGACATGAAACAACAGGCCCTAATGGAAACATCTATAGCGGAAAGCCAAAAGGACAGTTACTTTCCCACAAAATGGCCAATTGGCTATCCAAAACAAAATTATATAAGCGATACAAACCCTCAAAGACAAACCATAGCAAAAATAAATCGCGACAGAAAAACGGCCTTGGAACGGTCACTGAAACGTATTTCACTGGGGACGGGGGTTGCTTAAATCGATTTTTCGTGGCCACAGTCCTCGCCCTTACTTCCATCGCGATTTAGACAAATAATTTGTTCAGTACGCATGAAGGCCTCCTAACTCAAAACTTCAACAACTTAAACACTGATGGCCCGTTTACGAGGCCGTGTCGAACCTGTTCTTTGGCCCATTAGGAATATTTCCCATACCTCTAGATATCTTCTATATTAAGCTAGATTAGTATTCTTGTATCATGAAACTGTATGTTCGTTATACTTAGCAGAATTGCATCGATGCACGTGCTCAACTTGGAAGCAAGGAATATACAGCAGAACAGAAAAGTATGAAGCGCATATTTTTTTTTCTGGGCCAGACTTGCTAGTTTCGGCCAATAAGGCCTCATCAATGACCCTCAGATATTTTCAAAATGCGCGCTGCAATCGATGATGCCAAACGACAAGAAAATATAAAATCCACTATGATGAAGTGAAGGGAGACTTTTTAGGGCCAACCCACAGGCCCTTAACACCAGCTGTAGTGACGTTAAATATGTTCTAATAAAGGGTTGCCGCCACGTAGAATAATATATTTAATCCCCCATTGAACTACTTTGTACTGACCGTTCCAAGGCGTGCCGCGGTTTATTTTTGTTATAATTTCGTCTTTGCATGTATGTATTGCTTAAAATGACCGTTCGGCCATTCTGTGAGAATGTACTTGTCCTTTAAGCTTTCCGCTTCTGATGTTTTCATTAGGGTTTAGTTATTCCATGTTCTTGTTGCTTTCCCTTAGGTGTATTTGATTGGTGGTGTGGGGTATTTGTATCGATTCATGATACTTTTAAAGCAAGGAATTCACCGTGAACTAAAGGACTAAAAATATAAAGCATATCTGGTTTGGACATTTAGACCTTACCAGTGACCCCTTTCAGATTGGCGCATTAATCAGGGAACAATTTTATAGTCAGTTTAATTTTATGTCATTTCATGTATTAAATCAAATATGTTTTATTTCAGCACAGCTACGCTGCCAACCAGGCTTTTACTTAAGAGGAGAGGATTGTCTAGGTATATGAATATATATTTTAACACTGACATTAAAAGCTTCCATGTAAACCGGGTGAATGTTGGGGCCCCGTAAAACCGATTTAAACCCAACTTCCGGTAATTAGCACTGGCCGTCCCAAGGAATTACTTCTGTTGCGGCTTCCGTCGCTTTATGCTCAGTTAGTTGCAATTTTAAATGTATTCGCTTTAAAACGCAAATCATTTAGTTCATTAAAGGTAACTGAGATGCTCCCTTTTCTGGAAAGAGCTGCTAAATCGGCTCTATCTGTGATTTTGCTGTTGGTTAGGATGTGTCTTTGATGCTTGGGAGGGTATTTATTGTTACGCATTGAATTTTCTTAATGTTGCTTTAGTATAGTTTGAAGGTTCATTGAGTGTTATCAGAAAGAAAAGGGCATGTGTGAATCTATATTTGTAAACTACAAAATGATATTAATGATAAAAGATAATAATCATATCATTATAAAAGATAAATAATAGTAAGTAATTATTAACAAACAATACTTTTAGAAATATTATTGACGAGTATAACAATAATAATAATACAAATCATAATGGTGCCATGAATATTTTTATGTATCTTACGAAGCAAAGAATGCACCGCAGAACAGAAAAGTATGGAGTGTACAAACTTTTCTGATCCAGACTAACTTTTTTTTAAAAATCGGGCCTCATTAGTGACTTTGAGATTTCTTCAAAATTCCACAGTGGAACCAATGATCTCAAGGGACTATTAAACGTAACCTACACTATAATGAAGGGCAGGGAGAAATCCTGAAAACATCTGTTATAGGAATAGCAGTTTTTGTAGTAATTGACAACACAGATCAAAATCAGGTTCTTCATATATGAATTTTATTTTTTGTTATCTGACTTTCAGATGTCAATGAATGTTTGTTATTCTCGGATATATGCGAAGGCGGTGGACGCTGTATTAACACCGAAGGGTCATTCACATGTCGCTGTCCCAATGGTCTTGTGCTGGATTCCACCGGACGACGTTGCATTGGTAGGTCTTTTGGTATTTTATTCTATGTTACGTGATTTTTTTGTTTCTGTTCATCTTTCCACTAGGCATCTCTTGACTTGTAACTTCTCTGTGTTATGTTCCGCGGAGAGCTTTTGAAAACGGTTTGTTTATATATTGTGTAATTTGTTGCTTTTACAACTACAGATTCATTCCACTACGGTAAAATTCAAGTACTCGCCACTGAAATGGTCACTTATGCAGTAATCGCAAATTTAAAACAATGTGACTAAAGTTTCAGTATAAGGAATTCATCAATATAGAACAAGTTGCTGAGAAAAAGCCACGAAAACCTGGATACAGCCATCCACACATCATTTTGCTATGTTTGCAAAACCTAATAGATATACCACATACATTGTATATCAATTGTAATCAACAGACGGCTCAGTTGTTGGAGGCAAGATTTGTTTCGGACACACCTGAGAAAACCAGAAACGGTGGTTCAAGAAAAAGACATAAGCAAATCTTACAAGTCACTTATTGCACCAGGAAGGAAAATGTATTTTTTTTTCAAAATAAGAGATGTAAAATTAATTCTTCCATCTTGTTTCCAAGATGTGCAAAACGAACCGACCGATATGACAGGCCATAAAAATCCCCGCAGCCAAAAGCCACCGGCCACACTACAGTAAAATAACTTTACAGTCACTGCCTCCGCACTGTCAACGGCAAAAGTAGTTGGGACTATAAGCGATTTTACAAGTAATTATCTTCACCCCGGTCCTTCAAATTATTTAAAATGTAGACGGTATGTAGGGTAAAAGCAAAGCAATGGCCACGTAAAATCTATTTATGACCCTATATTTTTATTTAACGCTGCAGGACAGTGTTTATTTGTGGTTTATTATTGTCATTGTTTGTCTTTGCATTTGTGTCTTGGAAATACTTCGTATTTTGGATAACGGGTTGGCCATATTAGGGGAATGGTGAGGGGAAGAAACTGACTTTTGGCTTTCTACCTGTTATGTTATAATTATAAGTTCGCTATTTATGTTCGTCCTTCCGTACCTTTAATATCTTTGGCAGGAGGGGTGAGGTTATTTATCGAATCCTGATCATTGCCTCTTCTGTTATTTTGATCAGGTCTTAAATCATTGCTTATTAACGTTTAAATCCTGTTAATATGCCCGCGTGTGCGCGTAGGTCTGTGTACGCACACACGCGGGTGTTTTGGCCGCTTTAAGATTATTTCACTTATTTCGAGCCGATCGTTAATCTGAGGTGGGTGAAATCCGGCGTACGCGCCGAAAATTCGTTGCAGAACTTGGCGTCTCACATGTGACCCGAACGAGGCTCGAGCCATAGCGGCTTGTTTTGTATGTTTGTTTTATATATATGCACTTTTTAATATTTTTCATAGACAAACGACGCAGTGCGTGTTACATCGACTACCGGCGAGGAGTTTGTAGCAATGGTTTGGACGGATTATTTACAAAATCTATGTGTTGTTGCACAATAGGAAAGGCTTGGAGTGAGCAATGTAGCCCTTGTCCCAGCAAAGGTTCAGGTAAGACAAGTGGATATTTGAATCAATCAACTCGTATTGTATAGGACCCCTCTTAAATCTCTTCTTTTGATATGATTTTAGGAGAATGGCTTGACCTAACTTTTTTATTTGACAAATACTATAATAATATATATGTGTAAATTTTAGAACAAACTCGTGGATCAAGCTTCAGTAAAAGGAATGTATCTGCATATCAAATATATTCTGACACCAGAGGTTAAGACAATCAAGAGACAGTTTCAATAGGCGCTAATACGGGTTTCCTTGGCTTGGGTGCTGATATACATGGCTAAAAGGATAATCACATTAGATGACTAGACATTTAGCTTGAAATGTATTTTCAAATAGTACAGACCCCGGGCTTGAAGAAATAGATCGGCTGCATGATGCTTCCACGCAGAGCTGAAACCGACCCGCACACGAGTACTGGTAAACCGCTTAGCGGATCTAAGCCCGCCTAGGCAATGTGGTGCGAGTCGGACCGTCCATGCTTTAAATCTATTGGTTTCATTGGACGGTAGGGCTTGAGATGTCATTTCATCTCAATGTCGGGTAAAAGTCCCGCAAAATTGCAAGCAACGTCTCCAAAATGACCTTTACAGTGTTGGCGGGGACGTTAAACCTCAAATCAAACAAAACAAACAATTTTCAGATAGAAAGATCAGTATTTTCATATATATACCTACAATGTATTTTGCAAGACTTAGTATCAGTATTTGTTTGACATAGATGTATCGCCTAGTCAATTATATGCACATTGAATGTATATCTATGCGCTATACGTTCCATATTATGTAAATAAGGTGATTAAATTGTCAGAAATGGCACACCTATTTTCTTGAAGGGTTTGTTGTGCGCCTGTTTGTTCGTGTGCAGTGGTTGGTACGTCGCCTGTATAATGACCAGTATAAACTCATTTAAAGATATCTCCGTGTTGCACAGCCGTTGGATAACAGTAAAGCGCATCGTTTTTCCTCCTGTTCCTAGTTTTGTAAAAACGAATTATGCATAAACATACCATGAGAAATGACGAATGTGTAATGTGAAATCATATTACTGTTGAGTCTTTAACTTTTATTCTTGGCAGATTCATTCAGAAAGAACTGTTGTACTTCCTATTTTGAATCATAGTTGATTTGTGAGGCTGGTTGATTTGTTTCACTGACCGTTTCAAGGCAGTGCTTTGATCGCGATTTGTTTTTAGCTCACCTGTCAAGTTGTGACAAGGTGAGCTTTAGTGATCACTTTTCGCCCGTCGTCAGTGCGTCCGTGCGTCCGTAAAAAATTCTTCAAACGTCATCTCTTAAACCCTTGATTGGATTTTGACCAAACTTCACAGGAATAATCCTTAGGTGGTCCCCTTTCAAAGTTGTTCAAATGGTTCCGGTCTGCTGCACATCTAGGTCACAGGAGCCAAAGATAGTTTTTTTTTCACCGAAAATTTAAAAAATCTTCCTGAAAACAAAAGGCCCAGGTCTTTGATATTTATTATGAAGCTTCATCTAGTGGACCCTACAACGAATGTTCAAATTATAGTGCTGGAGCCAAAAATGCCCCGCCCCGGGTCCCTTTGGTTTAACATAGGATTATATAGGAAAATCTTAAAAAATCTTCTTCTCTGAAACCGCAAGGCCCAGATCTTTGATATTTGGTATGAAGCTTCATCTAGTGGACCCCTACCAAGATTGTTCAAATTATAGTGTTGGGGCCAAAAATTCCCCCGCCCCGGGGCCCTTTGGTTTTACATGGGATTATATAGGGAAAACATTTAAAAATCTTCTTCTCTGATACCGCAAGGTTTCAGGTTTTTGATATTTGGTATGAAGCTTCATCTAGTGGACCCCTACCAAGATTGTTCAAATTATAGTGCTGGGGCCAAAAATGCCCCCGTCCCGGTGCCCTTTGGTTTTACATGGGCTAATATAGGGAAAATCTTTAAAAATATTCGTCTCTGAAACCGCAAGGCCTAGGTCTTTGATATATGGTATGAAGCTTCATCTTGTGGACCTCTACCACGAATGTTCAAATTATAGCCTAGGGCCAAAAATGTCCCCGCTCCTGGGCCCTTTGGTTTAACATAGACTTATATAGGGAAAATCTTAAAAAATCTTTTTCTCTGAAACCACAATGCCTAGGCCTTCATATTTGGTATGAAGCTTCATGTAGTGGACCTCTTCCAAGATTGTTAAAATTATAGCCCTGAGACCAAAAACGCCCCCGCCTCGGGGCCCTTTTGTTTTACATAGACTTATATTGGGATATTCTTTAAAAATCTTCTTCTGTGAAACCACAAGTCCTAGGTATTTGATATTTGGTGTGAAATTTCATCTAGTGGACCTCTATCAAGATTGTTCAAATTATAGCCATGGGTCCAAAAATGGGTCTTCAAGGCGCGATGAACGGGGCCTGATGTTGAACCCCGAGACCCTTTGGTTTTTCATAGACTTATATAGGGAAATCTTTAAAAATCTTCTTCTCTGAAACTGCAAGGCCCATGTCTTTGATATTTGGTATGGAGCCTCATCTAGTTGACCTCTACCAAGATTGTTCAAATTATAGCCCTGGGGCCACAAATGCCCCCGCCTCGGAACCCTCTAGTTTTACATACACTTATATAGATATAATCTTTGACAATCTTCTTCGCTGAAACAGCAAGGCCCAGGTCTTTGATATTTGGTGTGAAGCTTCATCTAGTAGACCTCTATCAAGATTGTTCAAATTTTAGCCATTGTTGATATTTGGTATGAAGATTCACCTTTTTATACCTCCCTCAACATCATACACATTATAGCCCTGGGGTCAATAATGGCCCTCGCCGCGGCCCACTTGTTACTCTATGGATCAGGTGAGCGAACCAGGGCCATCATGGCTCTCTTGTTGTTGTGGTTTGTCTTTGAGTGTGTGTATCGCTTAGTATTTTTTTGTTTTGTTTTGGATAGCCATTTGGCCATTTTATGGGAAAGTAACTGTCCTTTTGGCTTTCAACTGTTGGTGTTTCCATTATGGTCCAGTAATTTCATGTGTTTGTTTCTTTCCGTTTGGTGTCTCTGATGGGAGCTGTGGGTTAATAGTATCAATTCCTGGCCATTGCCTTCACTTCTGTTTTCTTATTTGTATTCATATCGACGTAAAATCATCAGAGTCTAACTGTTGGTTTTCTTTTGCTCCAGCATTTCAGTGGTATCTTGCTGTCGAGTCCTCATCGTTGTTTCGTCTCTGTGGTTGTTTGATTTTTGTGTTTACGGAGATGTTGCCATGATTAGTTAGGAGGCTTCATGCGGACTGAACAAATTATTTGTCTTAAACGCGACGGAAGTAAGGGCGAGGTTTGTGGCCACGTAAAATCGAATTCAGCCCCCATGTGAATTCGTTTCCACTGACCGTTCCAAGGCGGTGCTTCTGTCGCGGTTTATTTTTGTTATGGGTTGTCTTTGGGTGTTTGTGTCGCTTATATTATTTTATTTTGGATAGCCTATTGGCCATTTTGTGGGAAAGTAACTGTCTTTTTGGCTTTCCAGTATTGATGTTTCCATTAGGTCTGTTGTTTCATGTTTGTGTTTCTTTCCCTTTGGTGTCTATGATGGGAGCTGTGGGTTAATAGTATCGATTCCTGATCATTGCCTCCACTTCTACTTTAAATGGGCTTGCTAAACAACATCGCTCTGATTGTTTTCTGCTTCTGCCTCATATATATCAATGTCTGTACATTTTGACTTTTATTATTTTGACGTTTATTTTTCTTCTGTGTTTTGGGGCAATATTGTTTAAATTTCTACCGGCATCTTTAGATAGTTGCAATCTTTTATTACGGCTGTATTTATTAATAACCATTGCTTATCATTATGATGCCAAATTGTTATTGTTATGTTTGGTAATCGCCTAAAACCCGGTAGCGAGTTCAGATGCGGGCCTTGTATTTAGGAAATTGCACTTCAGAGATTTTAGATGAAACAAACTAGTAAGCAAAAATCCAAAGCCAAGCTCATGAAATTTCTTGAATAGGCAGAGAACTTCTCCAAAGAGGTTTATTTGAATGTTGATGCAGTCTTGAAGTTCCTCTACTAAAGCATTTTCATTTTCAGATGAGTACAAGTCTCTTTGTTCGGAAGGAGGTGGCTTCAATCCTGACCCGGATTTTCCTACAGGTAAACATCGACTCACAGTCACATAACATTCGTTTGACGTTGTCTAAACGTTTGTTTTGCATCGATCCATGACCCCTTGTGCATTTAAAGCATGGTATTGCTCCGCAACCAGTATATTATATAATTACAAGCAAGAAGTTATTTCTCACAGCCACTGGTTTGGCTGCCAAAATATCATTATTCAAAATGAATTATTCTTCACTTGTATAGAAAATGGGATATTCCAGGCTTAAAAGGTATATACCGTTTCTACAACATATTCATAAATTGATCTAAATAATCTAAATTGACAGATATTGGGAAAAACATTTTGTATTTATTTATGTTAGTATATTTCAATTCGTATTTTTGGTTTTGGTTGCTTCATTCATTACACGAGACGGTGGTGTTAATGATTGGTCTTATTCCTACCTAAACGAGCACATACGGAGTGCATATCTTTTGCAGGGCATTGTTTGTATAAGACAATTGACATTCCATGCATTTTGAAAAAATTTATGTTATATAGTTATATAGCAAGTCTTCATTTTGTTACTTCAGATATCAATGAGTGTGCCCAGATCCCTGGTATCTGTACCAATGGTCAATGTAGAAATACGCCTGGTAGCTTTACATGTACATGTAATCCCGGTTATGCTCCCGATGCCAGAGGATTCAACTGCTCAGGTATCACACTTTATACTTTTTCATATCATTACGAAAACACGCCTATAAAAATACATTGTAGATTTTACTGCCTAAAACACGAAAATTACACATAAAACGTGTGAATTTTTTCTCATTTCTGCTAACGAGTACCCACAATCTATCTTTTAGCGCAGAAATATAACAAAAAATAAGGTTTAACCCTGTATACCCAAGTTTTACTATGTAAAAGAGGGGTTCAACAGGGTCAGAATTATGTAGGTGTGTTTTCGTGATGTCCTATGACACAGACTTAGTTCAGCCTATTTTATCCTATTTATGATCAATGAAAGCATATTCAAAAATGGAAGACCGCGTAAGTGCATCCAGAGTGCATAAGCAGACGTGCAAACTACAATGCCGCTTACAAATGGTCTAACGCATTTCTCTTTCCGTGATGTGATTATAGTTCCAAGTGTTGGTTGGTACCTGGTGCTGTCGAGTTCTCACCGTTGTTTTCATCTCTGTGGTTGTTTGATTTTTGTGATCTCGGAAGTGTTGCACTGATGCGTCAGGAAGCCTTCATGCGGACTGAACAATCCTTTGTCTAAATCGCGACGGAATCAAGGGCGAGGATTTGTGGTCGCGTAAAATCGATTTTTTACGGACCATTCAGAAGCGGTTCTTCTGTAGCGGTTTATTTCTGTCATGGTTTGTCTTTTAGTGTGTGTATCGCTTTTATCGTTTTGTTTTGGCTAGCCAATCCATTTTGTGGGAAAGTAACTGTCCTTTTGGCTTTCCGCTATTGGAAACAGGGTCTAGTTATTTAATGTTTGTGTTTCTTTCCACTGGTGTCTCTTATGGGATGTGTGGATTAATTATAACGAGTCCTGGTCATTACCTTCACTTCTATTTTGCAGGTGCTTTTGACATGGTCTGAGCATGTGCATGCGCTTTCGGGTTCATCCTCGGTTTATTTTTATCATTTTGTTCCATTATTTATCTTAGTTTTTTTTTCGAGGTCCAAATACCATTAGAATAGATACATTTTGAGCGCAACTCCTCGTACAGTCTGAAGATGTGCATGTGGTTTTGGGGTTAACCGTCTGTTTATTTTGCGCCAACTTTTTCAACGTTTGAACTTAGTTTTTCAAGGTCCAAGTGCTATTAGATTTAATAGATACTTTGTGAGCGCAACTCCTTTCACAGTTTTTTTTTCAAACATTTTGAACGTTTGCAGGTGTTTTTGTCATGGTCTGCAGATGTGCATGTGGTTTCGTGGTTATCGTCTATAAAATTTTGTTAACTTTCTCAGCTTAGGGTTTTTCCAGAACCATTTACTATTGGAATTGAGACCTTGTGAGCGCAACTCTTCAATTTGTTCCACTTTTACAACTTAGTTTTTTCAAGGTCGAGTTACTTTATGAATAGGTACCTTCTAAGCGCATTTTCAAGGTCTAGTTACTTTATGAATAGGTACCTTCTAAGCGCAACTCCTCTGACAGTTTGCTAGGGATATTGTGAAAATTTTGCATATATTTTGTCATGGTCTGCAGATGTACATCTGCTTTATTGGTTATTGTCCTTTAATTTTGCATCAACGTTTTCCACTTTTTTAACTTAGATTTTTCCAGGTTCACTTGCTTTTAGAATAGATACCGATATTTAAATGCCATATATGAATGCAAACACAAAATACAGTTTACCAAATTAATTATGCAACTTTGCATTTTAGTCTTTTAAATCTATTTAAGTCCCACAGTGGAATACGTTTCGCTGTCCGTTCCAAGGAGGTTGAAACAACCACAGAGATGAAACAACAGTGAGGACTCGACAAGAAACCACTTCAATGCTGGAGTAAAAGAAAACCAACAATAAGACTCCGATGTGCCTGACCAGAGACAGAGCATCAGGCAGCAACCAAGATACTAAGATTCTAAGTCAGGCCTCAGATTCTATGACGGTTCCAGCGTAAAGGCTTATTGAGAATTAGAGAGATCTAATTCAAGGTAACGTTGGTTGGTGCCTGATGCTCTATCTCTTGTCGGGCCCATCGGAGTCTAACTTTTGGTTTTCTTTTGCTCCAGCATTTCAGTGGTTTCTTGCTGTCGAGTCCTCACAGTTGTTTCATCGGTTGTTTGGTTATTTGTGTTCACGGAGATATTGCACTGATGAGTTAGGAGGCATTCATGCGGACTGAACAAATTATCTGTCTAAATCGCGACAGAAGTAAGGCGAGGATTGTGGCCACATACAATCGATTTAAGCGCCAAGTGGAGTTCGTTTCCGCTGACCGTTCCAAGGCGGTGCTTCTGTCGCGGTTTATGTTTGTTATGGCTTGTCTTTGGGTGTTTGTGTCGTTTATATTATTCTAATTTGGATAGCCTATTGGCCATTTTGTGGGATAGTAACTGTTCTTTTGGCTTTCCGCTATTGATGTTTCCATTAGCTCTGTTGTTTCATGTTGTTTCATGTTTGTGTTTCTTTCCATTTGGTGTCTCTGGTGGGAGCTGTTGGTTGATTGAATCGATTCCTGATCATTGCCTCCACTTCTATTTTAGATTATCTCTGATTCTCATTAAGCCTTTACGCTAGTCCATTATAACTTGTTCCCATGATGTCCCAAGGGCTGGCCCAAGGTTGACCTTGATCTGTTTTAGGCCAAGGTCAATTTGGGTCACACAGGCTTCTTTTCTGTAAAAGGTAAAAACAGAGGACTTCCGAAAAGTACTTCAGCCTGTGATGTCAAGATTGGTAGATGCAGTAATTTTAGAGTAAGGGAAACAAGTTAACCCTACATAGACATGTAAACGACAGCTAACGACAAAGTGGTGGCAAAGTGTCTAAAATTACGGAAAGGTTATTACAAATTATACAAATTGAATGTCGGAATCGACAGAAAGAATGTGCAAGTCAGTTAGTGTTAAGTATAGCATGGCACGGACAAAACCCGTCAATTCGGTAGGGTTAGCTCCTTGCTAAAACACGGACTTAAACGATCGAATCCATCACGTAAACAAGTCCGTGAAATGAACACCCACCTGGACCCCTCTTTATATAGGACAACTGGGAATTACGGGGATAACCATCGTGTTTGCTCATTTTTGCTCCAAGACATAGGTTGCGAGTAGTTGTTAGATCCGCCTCACCGAGGCGGTTCGTTGCGGCGGTTTTTACGAGTACCCCACAATCTATATTTGCAGTATAAATAAAAAAAATACCACGGATTTTCATCAGAAAAAGTAGCATTTTTTTGAGATATGAAAAATGCACGCGTGTGTTATCGTAATGCATTCAAAATTATTTGATTGGGTTTCCTCCATGCTGTATCATTATGGATATGATCGATGTTACCGCGTAGTTTTCTGAATAACATTTATTCATATAACCCACGTATTTCTGATTATGCAGGCGCCTAAGTCAGTTTTTTACATTACGAAAACACGCCTATTAAACCTTGTATGTTGACATTTCACCAGACACCCTAAAAGACCCACCCGACCCATCCACAGTGGCCAAAATCCTCTGAAGAGGATTAAGGCCACTGTGTGGGCTCATTTAGGTTTTTCACCAGCATAAGTTGATTAAGGCCACTGTGAGGGGCGCTTTTAGGTATTCTTATAACACGGCACTTTCCTGTGATTCAAACATATTCAAAAACATTTCCCACCAAAAATGAATTTTTCAGATACACGTATTTTGTTTTTAAATTTCTGCTCAAACAGAAGGGCGATTGACACCAAAAGGCTGAATTGACACCATTGACATCATAGTGCAGATTATTTTATCTGGTCCTTTCGGATCATTGAGTTCATTCAGAATCATTTTGAAAATAGAGTTCTAGTTAAGCCGTTGCTAGAGGGCGTGGCCCGTGTTGCACATTTCAGTACTGGTCATGAACAGACTCAATAAAACCGAGTCTGCTATTTTCGTTTGTTTGGTGTATTCTTTGCTTTCAAGGACCCAAATATTCAGAACTTATTTATCTTCACTGCAGCTGGTATTGTGCAGTGTGACGGCCGTAAAATGTCAACCTTACATCATCATAGTGCAGATTATATTTTCTGGTCCTTTCGGACCATTGAGTTCATTCAGAATCATTTTGAAAATAGAGTTCTGCTTAAGCCGGTGCTAGAGGGTGTAGCTGGTGTTGCACATTTCAGTATTGGTCATGAACAGACTCAATAAAACCGAGTCTGCTATTTTCGTTTGATTGGTGTATTCTTTGCTCCCAGAGGATCCAACTATTCAAAACTTATTTATATGATTTGGAGGGTCTGACTCAGATCACTTTTCCTGGGCAGGCTTTGTCCCTCTTAGTGGTTTACCAGTACTCATGTGTGGTCAGTTTCAGTTCTGCGTAGAAGCACCATGCAACCCTTCTATTTCTGCTGGCCCCGACAGGCGGGGTCGAAATGTTTCGAAAAAGCTCCGTCACAAGAAACCCATTATATACTGGTGGACTCTTCCATTGCTATATGTTGGACAAGTTCATTTGTCATATAAGGGTTGTCAGGCCTATTTTGTCGCTATCATTCTATTTTTGACGAATAATTCTGTTAGCAAACAGTGTAGGGCCTGATCAGACGCCGCGTTCTGATCTGGGCCAGCGCCGTTTGTAAAGGTACCCCTTTATGGGTTTCACGCATGGGTTAACCGGAAAAAGCACAAACCAGCCATCACTGCTACACAGACTTCTTGCTGTCGAGTCCTCACCGTTGTCTCACCTCTGTGGTTCTTTGATTTTTGTGTTCACGGAGATGTTGCACTGATGAGTTAGGAGGCCTTCATGCGGACTGAACAAATTATTTGTCTTAATCGCGACGGAAGTAAGGGCGAGGATTGTGGCCACGTAAAATCGATTTAAGCCCCCCAGTGGAAATCTTCCACTGACCGTTCCAAGGCGGCTCTTCTGTGGCGATTTATTTATGTTGTTGTTTGTTACTTACTGTGTGTATCACTTGTGTCTTTTAATTTTGGATGGCCATATGGCCATTTTGTGGGAAAGTAACTGTCCTTATGGCCTTCCTTTGTTTAGGTTTCCATTATGGTCTGGTCGCTAAATGTTTGTATTTCTTTCCCTTTGGTGTCTTTTATGGGTGGAGTAAGTTAATTGTATCAATTCCTGATCTTTGTTTTACTTCTACTTTACCAGTGTCTTGGACATTAGAAACAGAGATATTATACTATCCAAACGGTGAACAATTGAACAATAAGTGTTGGTCAGACTACGCGGATTCACAACAAGCTCTATATCTTAGTTGTTCGAAATAGCAAAACCATGACGTGTGTCATTTCGCAGTAGGACTAAACATTAAAACAGCTAATACTGAACAGTTGTTTACCATATTTGACTTTGAGATTGATGGATTTGTTAAATTGAAAACACATATGTATATTTCTATCCAGATATTGATGAATGCCGAATATCATTTGGCATCTGTGCAAATGGACGATGTGTCAACACTGCTGGGATGTTCCGCTGCGAATGTGACGAAGGCTTCATCGGTGTTATGATGGACCAGATGTGTATGGGTAGGTACAAACTTCACTCCTTAACTTTCGAGGTAATATAGCTAACCCCCCCCCCCCCCACTCTCCAGAATTTAATACTAAATGCTATAATCATTTGTTTATCATAAAATTTGCAAAGTTAATTCACAAAAAGTCGCTTATTTTGCCTCAGCCTATCCGCTAAATGTTGCAAACATTTACTTATCATAAAGTGTGACCGTTTTTGCTGTGTTAAAATGTGTCAGGTTGATAAAAGAAGTCGCCTGTTTTTGTTTTAGCCTTGTCTGGAACTACCCGCAGAAATAATTGACTTGAATGGCGCAAACATGACATTTCATTAAGCAGGCGTGTGTTTGGTCAAAGAAAATATAGAACTCAAAAGAAGAAATTTAAGGATTCCCTGTTTTTCTGTATACAAAAGATTAAAAGGACTTGTTAGATAAATAAAAGAAGTTTGTCTGGTTTTATATTTTGTGGTTGATCTCTGTTTTAAATTTGAGAACGATTATCGATTTACAAGGAAAAAAACTGTCATACAGGAGGCCCACTAACGACCATTTGCATTAAAGGACATTTGCCACCTGTACCGAATCCAAGTTCGAGGTATTATAATAGCTAATAAACCGCCTTTATCCTTAATTATTAATTTAGTATCATTAATTGATCGGAGGTCATCCGTATTAACACCAGGTCAACCAATATTAGTGGAGATCAAGTGATATTAAGCTGAGGACGAAAACGAATAGTCATATTTTTTAATTGTGTCAATTAAAGAAATTGTCATTATTGTCATTAATAAAGTAATCTTGTATTGGTCCAGTTACAAGTCCTCGGTAAGCTGTGTTTACCCTCGGCCTCCGACCTCTGGCAAAGGCAGGTGTCCTCGGATCGTTAACCGGGCCAGTGCGAAATTACCTGATTAATTACATTATATTATAAAGAAGGAAACAATAGCCCCCGCATATCGGGGCTTGAAGAAATAGATGGCTGCATGATGCTTCCAGGCAGAGCTGAAACGGACTACACACGAGTACTGGTAAACCGCTTAGAGGATCTAAGCACGCCCAGGCAAAGCGGATCGAGTCGGACCGTCCATGCTTATAAACCCTATTGGTTTATTGGGCGACAGGGCTTGAGATAATATTTTATCTCAGTGTTAGATAAAAGTCCCACAAAATCGGAAGCAACGTCTCCGAAATTACCTATACAGTGTTGACGGGGACGTTGAACATCAGTTCAAACAGAACAAAGAAGGAAACAAATTGTTTTGGACTATTTAATGCAATGATCTTGAGCATCTCTAGTAATCCGATTCATCTGAAGCTAAGGATTAGCACCGCTGATTTGTTTGTTTGTTTGAACTAAGATTTTACGTCCACATCAACACGTCATTTTGGAGACGCTGCTGTCAATTGTGTGTGACTTTTACCGACATTGAGATGAAAAGACACCTAACGCCTAAACAATCCAATAGGGTTAACATGCATGGACGGTCCGACTCGCACCACCTTGCTTGGTTGTAAAAACGATTGCAAAAAGTCATTTGGCTATAAAATCTATACCTTTGGAATTGTCCATACAGAGCACGCTAATTATTTTACCAGAATACATACCATAAAAAAGAACTTCCTTAAAGGCATTTATTCTTGATTATTGAGGACTGTCATTTCATTACATAATATTATGTAGCACTCAGAGCTGACTCAAGAGCAGTCCTCTGTCTTCAACAGGTAAGGGGCCTCCTTGGGGAAAATCAATAAATTACTTACTGTTGACTGGTGTACATTATTGATTTCCTCTTAAGTACCTCAGTCAGGGGATTCAACAAGAGCTACTAATCACCCTATTAAGGGTCGCCTTTGATCTGCTATAGTCAGTATATCACAGGGGGCAATAAAACAATTATGAACACACCGTGTGTTTTACTGTTACAGAATAAATGCCTTTAATCGACATGTAAAACTACGATCCATTATGTACTTATTTGTCTTAAACTAGTTTTCACTGAGTAAAGCAAATAATCGGCAAACCACTTAATTAGTAAGAAAACGTTACTATCATGCTGACCTGTCCTTGTATTCAGAACCCCTGTGAATACCAGCTTTATATGGAAACAATGGGTTACAGGAGAGGGTTTCATTATTTGCTTTGTTTCTGTTCCACGACAAATGGTTACAACCGCCTCGATGAAGTGACTTTATCGAGCTTAAATGAGAAGGTTCAAACGGAACGAACAATCAGTGTTTTGAATATATCGCAGATTATCCTCATTCAATTAACAATTCTGGAAAAAGAAAAATTGCACTATGGCGCACGGATGTTTCACCACCGAAATGTCAGAAAAATCTACAATCAAAGACCATCGTCTTTGAATTCCACCGAAATAGAAGTGAAGGCAATGATCAGGGATTGATGCAATTAGCACACAGCCCCCATCAGAGACAGCAAAGGGAAAGAAAAACTAGACCTTAATGGAAACGTAAATAACGAAAAGCAAAAAAGGACAGTTACCTTCCCACAAAATGGCCAGTTGTCTATCCAAAACAAAACTATAAGCGATACACACACCCAAAGACAAACCATAACAAATATAAACCGCGACGGAAGAATCGCCTTGGGCCGGCCTGTGAACTCAACTGGGGGCTTAAATCGATTTTAGGCGGCCGCAATCCGCGCCCTAAGTTCAGTCGCGATTTAGACAAATAATTTTTTCTGTTCGCATGAAGGCCTCCTTACTCATCAGTGCAACATCTCCGAAAACACATAAATCAAATAACAACAGAGATGAAACAACGGTGAGAACTCGACAGTAAGAAAGATAGAAGTGAATGCAATGATCAGGTATCGATACAATTTACCCACAGCTCCCCTCAGAGACACCAACCACTGAAATGCATGAGAAACAGCAGAACTCCAATGAAGCATTAAGTCACTCATTAGTTATAACAATATACATATGACGTTATTGTCGATCTTTTATCATAAGGAGAAAAGCTTTTATAACTCTTTGTTGAAGAACCTGCAAAATACAGTATTGCTGGTTGCGTTGCTTTCTTCTGTTTTAAATACATATAAGCTGGTGCACATTAAAATTGAGTTGATCTGTGAAAACAGTTTAGACTTAGGGCAGACTCAGTGTTCACCTATTCTAACCAGTCCTGGCTTCCAAAGGATTACATTCGAATAGAACATTTAACAACTGGTGTTAAGGGAAAGTATGGTGGCCGTAAAAATTTCCTGTCCTTCATCATAGTTTGGGTTATATTTTTCTATTTTTAATATTATTTTTGGCTCATCAATTCCACTGCGGAAAATATTTGAGGGTCACTCTCTGAGCCCATCTGACCGAAACTATTAAGTGTGAAAAACTAGTACACTCATCGAGGCGATTCTAATGTGTACACAAAACATACATTTGCAAGATAAAATAAGAAAAGCTCCCTGAATTTGGCTATATATGTCTCGTATTTGGAATTCCCAGCAACTGGGTTTGACTCATCCATGACAAATGGGCAAACAGAGTTCGCGCCATTGAAATTCTACTGAATTAGGAAAATTTGTTTGTTTGATTTGATGTTTAACGTCCCCGTCAACCCTGTATAAGTCATTTTGGAGATGTTGCTTCCAATTTTGTGGGACTTTTACTTGACATTGAGACGAAATGACATCTCAATTGCTGCCGCCCGATGAAACCAATAGTGTCTATAAGCATGGACTTGCACCGCTTTCCCTGGGCAGGCTTAGATCCTCTAAGCGGTTTACCAGTACTCGTGTGGGGGTCGGCTTCAGCTACGCGTGGAAGCATCATGCAGCCCATCTATTTCTTCAAGTTACGATGGTGACAGGGGGGGCATGAATTAGGAAAATAAAAAAAACATAGGCTAGTCAGGTTTTCCGCTTGTGACGTTTTCATTATGGTGAAGGTGTTTTTATGTTAATGCTTCTTTCCCTTTGGTGTCTTGGATTGTAGTTGTGAGGTGATTGCATCGATTTCTGATCATTGCTTTCAGTTCTCTAATGCTTGAGAAATCATTGTTCTCAATACTTTCACTTTTTGAAATGCCAACCATCTGATCTTCATTGTGTTCGAATTATCAGTGATTGAAGTGATGTTTCTCTTGATTGAACTGTTTGCAAGGTGTTTTATAATGAATTTACAGACATAAATGAGTGTGAAGACGATCTAAGTCTCTGTCGAGGTGGAACTTGTCGTAACCTACCTGGTTCATTTAAATGCGAATGTCCTGAAGGACTAGAACTCTCCCTAGATGGCAGGTCATGTATCGGTAAGTGTTCTGTTACACCCTGTAATATAATTTACTACAGCCTTGCCACATTTATATTTCATTTTGGTACAGCTTACCATGATCAGAGATGAATGTGCCTTTTGTTTAACCCCTGCGTGCCAAGCCTCCCGAAAATGGGACCATCACAGTTCAGACACTGTTATACCTGACGTCTGAATATTACCAAATACATTATCAATTTGAAACATAGATTGCTGTTCTATCGAATACCCACAATCTATGTTTTTGAGCAGAAATACGAAACATAACGTTATCCCCTGTAAACATCAGTTTTACTATATGAAAGTGGATTTTTAGGGGGTCAAAATCGCATAGGCGTGTTTTCATGATGCAAGGCCTGTATTTTTGGCTAATGTGAATGTATAGAGTTTCAGAGGAGGCAACTCCTCCAAAAGTGGTTTTGTTTCCCATGTCAGCAGAGGTCAACTTAAAGGAATGAATTTGCTCGTGAGGAGCAAAAGAATTGCTCTTGTGGAGCAAATTCTTTCCTTTAAGAGTAGTCAACTTTTTCAGCGGGACAGGGCTCATAAAAATGCGAATAGGAAGTCCCGAAAGTTGTCTCCGTTTAAAAATGGCGGGAAAGGCCATTTGTTTTCATTCCTCTTAAATCACTGTTATTTGTGCGTAACATTTAGCGAACAAAGTAAACGTGAGTGAGTGGGTGTGGTGAGTTTTACGTCGCACCAACAGCTAAGGTCATACAGGGACGGGACCTCGGTTTAAAGACTCATCCGAAAGTCTGGAGAAGCCGTGATCTCTGGTTTCAGGGCGAGTAGCGTAACCAGTTCACCACGAAGGCTTCTACAAAGTAAACGAGGCACACCTTATATTGCACCAGTGCCTATCCAAAGCTTATACATGGAAGATTCTATTGTATATCAAAGGCTTACCTGTATAATTGAATTAATTTAAAATGTTCTTGCATTTTCCTATCAACTCAGTAATATTCGTAGTTTAAGCTCTGCTTTAAATTTCAGTTTTTACTAGAGCAAGTCGATGGCGCGCCATCACATATCCCTAGTATGTGAATATCATGTCCCAATTAAAAGTCCAAAAATACTTCTTTTTATCCTCCCGTCACCCCAAGACATGCCTCCTCGACAAAACATTTGCACCATTGTATTCTACACTTCGTTACCTTCGATTTGATATTCAATATGACTATGTTTCTACAAAATTGATTTTTGACCTTTTGGGTGGGGAACAGGCCCCTTCCCTAGGGAGGAGGGGTCACTACAACATTCTGAATACCTTCCTCTAGTCCTCTTCCATAGTGACAGTACCTGTGACTGTTTCAAGATTCCAGCTCAAAAAGCCTAGGAGGAGGTGTGGGATAATCGAAAAAAGGTCCCAAAATCCTACTTTTGCCCTCTCGTGACCGCTTGACATGCCCATGGGGTAAACGTTTTGTACCACTGTATTCCAGTCTTCATTTCTTCGATTTGATATGCAGCATGGCTATCTTTGTACACAAAAAGAAGAATTGAGACCTGGGGGTCACATTAGAATCCACATCAGAATTTCAATTACGTTCCTTCAGTCTTCTTCTATAGAGATATTAACTGTGACAGTTTCAAGATTGTAGCTCAAAAAGCCTAGGAGGAGTTGTTTGACAATTGAGAAAATGGACTCCACATCCTAGTTTTTGACCTCTGGTCACCCCTATTCATAACAAGTAAACTTTAACAGTTTTGCACCACTGTATTCTGCTACATGACAGTGTTTGCTCAAGATGAATTTTGATCCCTCGTCCAGTGTTGGGTCCCAACCCTGTCTGAGGGGGGTGGGTGTAAAATAAAAATTCTGAATATTTTTTTTTTTTGCTGTAGTCCTCAGTCATAGGGCGTTTTCCTGTGAAAGTTTCTAGATTCTAGATAAAATGGTCCAGGAGCATTTGTGGGGCATTACAGACGGACAGACGTCCGGACGGATGGACGGAGGAGGGTAAATCATTATCTCTGCTTTTTCTTCGAAAATCTCGGGGATAAAGAAGACCGAGGGATCAGAACAGTGGTTAGTTCAATACTAGATCTTTTTGCACAACTGGTCACAGTTATGTAATAAAGTCAAGCTGTTCCCTATAATACATTTTCCCTGCAGATATAGACGAATGTTCAGTAAGTAGCAGCCTGTGTTCCAATGGCTTCTGTGAGAACTTTATGGGAGGATATGAGTGCACGTGCATTGAAGGATATCACCAGAATGCTCAAAGAACAGCTTGCATAGGTAATCGACTAATTTGTTATATATACGTCTCTCCTAAAATTAAAATTAAATACTCAACGGCGAATGTAGAGGCAAGAAATGACTTTTTTTCTATGAGAATTGTTTTTAAGACTTTTGTGTATTTTATGAACATTCTTTTTTATGTTACCCGACTAGAGAGAGGGACACATATTGTTTTGCGCACCGTTGGAATCGACACAGCCTGTTTCAAACACTTTATCTGCTGAATCAATGGATTCTGACCAAACGTGGATGATAACATCACTTAGATTGACTTAACAGTCCATAGGGTTGTATTTTATTGTATTGTATTTTTTGTTTTGGTTTAATGGCCTTTTCAAGAATAATTAACTCATATCGAGCCAATCGTTAATCAGAGGTGGGCGAAAACCGGAATACCAGGAGAAAGACCACCAGACCTTCCGTTACAGATACTGGCATCTTATATGTGACCAGAGCCTGGCTGGAACCTACAACGGTGACAGACCTAGTGCTTAAGAGTCAGTGCTCTTATGCACTAGGCCACGGAGGCCCGTCCATAGATTTTTATGGCGTTTACCTAATTTTAATTTTTACGGTCACAGGCTCCCGAATTATCAATGTTGGTCAAAAACGGATTGTCTCATGAACCAGTTGAGGCAGTTTGTCAAAGTCGGTTAAATATATCAATGTCTAAAGCTTTGATTTGATTCTTATGAACTAGACCTTATTTTCAAGGTCAAAGGTTCCTTATAACTGTCAATGACCGAGTTATTTACTTGCGGTCGACCTTTTGTACATATATCATTACAACCTACCAAATATTTTATTTGGTTTTGATTACCTTTACCTCATTTTCAAGAAGACAGGCTTCTGAAAACTATCACTGTTGGTCCAAAATAGCCATAGTCCATTAACAAATTGATGCATTTTGTTCAAACTTAGTACAATACATCACTTTAATTGACCAAGTGAGATTATGTTGTGGTGACATTGACCTCATTTTCAATGTCACATTCTCCCGAAAAATATTAATTTGGGTCAAAATATGGCTTGTCTGCATTATACCGCATACACGAATTTGCGAAAATGGGTCACAATATATCGTAACCACCCAAAGACATGATCTGATGTTAGTGAGCTTGAACTTATTTTCAACTTCACATGCTCCCGAAGACTGTCCAGTTGTGACCAAAATTGGCTTGTTTGCGACACTACTGATGAATGAGTTGATGTGTGTAGGTCAAACTTTATGCGATATATAACAACATCCCGAATATTTGGTTTGATTGTGGTGGCCTCGGCCTCATCTTAAAGGTCATAGGCTCCCAATATACCGTTACTTTTGTGTCAGTAATGGCTTTCAACCTAACACAGATTAGATTTTCGTGACTTTGATCTTGCATTCGTTTTACATACATCCATGCATTCTGTAGTGAGGATAAGTTCGATAGTGTCAAACGTGTGACTCAAAAATAAAAATGTTAATTGTCGTCGCCATAACATGATTTCAGTCAGACTGATGTAGACGTTTGTTAAGCGACAAGGTCACATGATTAGCCGACACTCAATTCATGCGAGGTAGGCCAGTACGATAAAACGAATACTATGTCAAGAAATTTTCTAACCACTTCAGAGAAGGCTTATCACCAATTGCATTCATTGATACAGTTTTACTTTTGTATATGAATATGTGATTGGAACGAGTGTAGAGGCTGTGATGTGTTGTAAAGGCATGTTCGTTTGATCCGTCGACAGTCTCAATTTATTAGTCTTACAATATTGACTAACAGATTGTTTTGCTGATGTTTTCAGATATAGATGAATGTTCTGAATTAAATGGTGGCTGCGAGTCCCTTTGCATCAACGTTCCCGGTAGTTTCCACTGTGCCTGTGAGTCAGGATATCTGCTAATGCCAGATGGCAAGTCATGTCAGGGTGAGTAAGTAGAATTTCGGTGGATATATTCTCGGGAGACAAATCCTTGTCGGGCAAAGTAGTACATTAAACTGTTGAACACAGACTTGTTTTTTTTCGAAAGTATTAATGTTAATGCTAAAATAACGAGGGTCAAAAGGTACTGTGGGCATATAGTGAACAAAATTTTGAGCCAGCGCACGACAAAACCTACAATAAGACATGTGCGCCCAGCGAACACTCAGATCAGCTGCGCAGGCTGATCAAAGTCTTCGCTGTGCGCTCTAAGGATAGCTAAGGTACCAATGCTTCTTTATGCAGTAAGAGAAGTCTCTGGTCAGAATATATTGATACGCAGGCTGATCTGATTCCTCGCTTGGCGCACAGGTAAATTGTAGCAAATGCTGTGCCCCGGCTCAAATAATATGTGTTACTTGGAAATGGTTAGATAAATAATGCAAGGCAAACCACGGGCTCTGTATTCAATTGCTGTACAACACCGAAGCATGTGATACAGACATACGGGGTGTACCATTACTTGGACAATGTGTCTTATTTAACGGGCATTATATATTATCCATGTGTGACAATAAACTTAAAAGCGTAAGTTAAAGTGATAAGCCTGTAAATCATTACCTATATATAAAGGGAGGACATTAAAACAACAGTGCTTGTACTTCATTCATTAGCAAAGGGTGGCAAATATCAGCTGCTTTTATAGAAAATCTCTTCCACAGGAGAGAGAGTGTACCTACACAGAACAAACTCTAAACCCCATTGTATAGCGAGACAAAATGTTTACATTTTCCCTATATGTTTGTTCATAAACATATATTATGTTGGAGAAAAAAAGAAATTATCGGCCATTACCATCTGTAAATGCTAGTTCTAGAGATGATAGAGACGCCATCTTGGTGCACGGATGTGTTTTCAAAATGGGAAGTTGTTTGTTTTTAGCTCACCAGAGCCGAAGTCTCCGGGGGAGCTTATAGGATAGGCAGTTGTCCGTCGTCGTCCGTCGTCTTTCCTATGTCGTCTGTCGTCTGCGTCAACATTGTCAAAGGGCATCTCCTCTGAAACCACTAGGCCCATTGTGTCCAAATTACATCTGTAGTATCCCTGGGCTGGGGGATTGAAAGTTTGTGTTTTTATGAAAATCGACTGTTTAGTTTGGTTGCTATGGCAACTCAGAGTTTCCATAGACTCATAATTAGGAAAATTGAAACATGGCATTTACTGCCAAGTCATTGCAGATATTTTGACAAAACTTTTATAGAAATGTTCCTTGAGTAAACTTCTCTCAGCCATATGCTTTTATGCCAACATGGGGGTCCCCCTGGTTGTGCTGGGCCATGCCCCACCCCTCAACTTCATAAAAGGCCATATGACTCAGAAACCATTCAGATCCCCACTCCTAAACCATATATATTCTTGTTCCCACTCCCTCAATTTCATAAAAGGCCCAATATCTCGGAAACCTTACAGATCCCCACCCCTAAATCATATATATTCTTGTTCCTTATGGAGAGACGCAGTCATGGATACCAACTTGGGGGTCTCCCGTGGTGCACCGATGCCTTGCCTCACGCCTCAACTTCACAAAAGGCTATATACCTCAGAAACCATTCAGATCCCCACCCCTTAACCATATATATTCTTGTTCCTTTTGTTAGGACGCATTCAGTGGCACCAACCTGGGGGTATGCGAGGATGCGCACGGGTCATGCCCCATCCCTCCATTTCATAAAAGGCACAATATCTCGGAAACCTTACAGATCCCCACCCCTAAACCATATATGTTCTTGTTCCTTATGAAGAGACGCAGTCATGGATACCAACTTGGGGTCTTCCAGGATGCGCCGGGGTCTTGCCTCACGCCTCCACTTCACAAAAGGCCATATATCTCAGAACCCATTCAGATCTCCACCCCTAAACCATATATATTCTTGTTCCTTTTGATAAGACACATATAATGACATCAACCTAGGGGTCCCCTGGGATGCGCCGGGGTCATGCCCCACCCCCTCCATTTCATAAAAGGCCCAATATCTCAGAATCCTTACAGATCCCCACCCCTTAACCATCCTTATGAAGAGAAGCATTCATTGACACCAACCTGGGGTCTCTCTTGGTGTGCCGGACCTTGCCGCCACCCCTTCACTTCACAAAAGGCCATATATCTCAAAGATCCCCACCCCTAAAAGATATATTTTCTTGTTCCTTATGATAAGAACCATTCAGTGACATCAACCTGGGGGTCCCATGGGATGTGACGGGGCCGCACCTAACCCTTCATTTCATAAAAAGGCCCTCTTGGAAACATTGCAGATCCCTTGCACCTAGAATCATATACTGTAAAACACTTAAATTTGGCGGCAGCAAATTGTGGCGGTTTTTATGAGTGGACCTTTTCTTGGATTTTTATTTTAGCGGATTTTCAATTTCTGAAATAAAAACAAAATCTGTGCTTATTGACGTAGCCCTGTGTGTCTTATGCATTCGGATCCTACACGGTGATTTGCAAGTCATACACTGTGATTTTAAACTGTTTTTCACACTGCACTGTTTTTGTTGTTTGAGTGTACAAATTAGTCCTAATGCTATTTTAATTACTCAATAAAACAAGTTATAATTAAATGTAGTTTTCTTTCTTACATTGGTGTACTCAAAGACAAAGCCGCCAATCAATTGGGAATTATACATGCAATTTTGATAATTACTGTGAAGATGTATTTGCTTTTATTCGGCCCTGTTAATCACGCTAAATGTCTTCATAATTGACATGTTAAACAATGAAAAAGACTTGATTAATTGTCGTTTTCTACGGTTGAAAAGAATAGCTTTAAGCTACGTTCCCTAACAGTATGCTCTTCTTCTAGCAAGTAAATGCATTTCTTCTTTCGTAACGGATAATGCCCTTGGCTGATTGACATTTTATTTCCCTATATCATACTTCTGATGTGTATTGGGAATAGAATTTCTGCCATTTTGTTATACGCTGTTTGATCTTTATTGGCGGCTTTAAATTTTGGCGTTTTTTTCCTTGACCGCCAATAGCGCCAAATAAAAAGACCACGAAATATAAGTGTTTTACAGTATATTGTTGTTCCATATGATAAGACTCATTCATTGACACCAACCGGGATGTCTCATTGGTCAAGCTAGGGCCTTGGCCCACCCCTCCACTTCACAAAAGGTCATATATCTCTGAGACTCAGAAACCATTCAGAGTTCCACCCCTAAACCATATATATTCATCTTCCTTATGATAAGACGCATTCAAATGACACCAGCTTGGGAGTCCTCAGGGGTGCCCGGGCCATGCCCCACTGCTTTACTTCATTAAAAGCAATATATTTCAGAAATCATTCAGATCCCCACCCCTAAACTATATATATTATTGTTCCTTATGATAAGACTCATTCAATCACACCAACCTGGGGGTCTCTTTGTGAGTGGGCAATGCGCCCCGCCCCTGCGCTTCATAAAAGGCAATATGTTTCAGAAACCATTCAAATCACCACCCCACAATCATTAATGCACTTGTTCCTTAACAATAGCACACCAACTTGGGAGTCCGCAGGGGCCATTATTCTCCTTTCCACTTCATAGAAGGGCCTCATATATCAGAAACCATTAAAGATTCCCACCAATAAACCATATTATATTCTTGGTCCTTTTGTTAAGACACAGTTAGGGACAGCAATCTTAGGCTTTCCTATGATAAATAGGGCATGCCCCAACCCTCCATCGCTTAAGAGGCCTTATATTTCCGGCATACAGATCCCCACTGCTAAGCCATATATATATTCTTGTTCCTTATGATAAGTCACATTTAGTGATACCAATCATGGCTCCATTTGGTCCATGCCTCACCCCCTCTACTTCATAAAAGGCCTCATGTTTCAGATATTGAGTTCGCATGTGTGCTCATTTGGATATGGGGTTCATTTGGGTGACTTTATAATTGGTAGATTAAAATGATATCATGTTAAAATACATGGCTGCCATTGGACAGTGTAGCCTGAGCTCTGGTGAGCATTGTGGCCCCTGGCCCTCTTGTTTTTCGTTAATATCTATGCCATTTTATCATCGCCCCCGCCCATCAGGGTTTGTGGGTCAGGCCTCAGATTCTATGACGGCTCCAACGTAAAGGCTTATTGAGAATTAGAGAGATAATGTTGGTTGGTGCCTGATGCTCTGTCTCTGGTCGGGCTCATCGGAGTCTAACTGATGGTGTTCTTTTGCTCCAGCATTTCAGTGGTTTCTTGCTGTCGAGTCCTCACCGTTGTCTTACCTCTGTGGTTCTTTGATTTTTGTGTTCACGGAGATGTTGCACTGATGAGTTAGGAGGCCTTCATGCGGACTGAACCAATTATTTGTCTAAATCGCGACGGAAGTAAGGGCGAGGATTGTGGCCACGTAAAATCGATTTAAGCCCCCCAGTGGAAATCTTCCACTGACCGTTCCAAGGCGGCTCTTCTGTGGCGATTTATTTATGTTGTTGTTTGTTACTTACTGTGTGTATCACTTGTGTCTTTTAATTTTGGATGGCCATATGGCCATTTTGTGGGAAAGTGACTGTCCTTATGGCCTTCCTTTGTTTAGGTTTCCATTATGGTCTGGTAGCTTAATGGTTGTATTAATTTCCCTTTGGTGTCTTTTATGGGTGGAGTAAGTTAATTGTATCAATTCCTGATCTTTGTTTTACTTCTACTTTGAAGAAATAGATGGGTTGCATGATACTTCCACGCAGAGCTGAAACCGTCCGCACACTAGTACTGGTAAACCGCTTAGAGGATCTAAGCCTGTCCAGAAACCGCGGCGCGAGTCGGACCGGCCATGCTTATAAACCCTATTGGTTTCATTGGGCGACGGGGCTTGGGATGTCATTTCATCTCAATGTCGGGTAAAAGTCCCAAACAAATTGGAAGCAACGTCTCCAAAATGGCCTATACTATGTTGGAAGGGACGTTAAACCTCAAATCAAACAAACAAAATCAAACAAATGTCATTTTATTAATAACGTAGATCTCGATGAGTGCAGAGAAGACAGAGACATTTGTAATGGTGGAAAGTGTACCAACATTCCAGGCGGTTACACGTGCATCTGTGTTGGTGGTCTCAGACCTGCTGAAGATCTAAGAGATTGTATAGGTAAGCAAATAGCTTGAATATACAGTAGAACTTCGATGGCTCGAACACCAATGGCTCGTTTACCATGGCTGAGTCGAACCCGTTCTTGAGTCCCTAGGGAATTTCTGTACATAAGAAATAATGAGGGTAAAAATTAGGATATTTTCGTCTTTTACTTTGCAAATGTATGCTGTATGTACTCATTAGAATCGCCTCGATGAGGCGATTCTAATGAGTACACACAGCATACATTTTTCATTATAGAACACAGAAAAAGATGTCGTAAAGTATGTCGTTATGCCTCCTGGCATAACCCCTCAGTGACTCGAACTACCCCTGTCTCGAACAGATTTTCGTGGTCCCAAAGGTGTTCGAGCCATTGAAGTTCGACTGTAGATCTGCTGAAATCTTTTAAATAAAATCATCATAAAAATTTGATATTAATAATATATTTTTGTAATTGGAATATGACTTGAAACAGAAAGCATACTGTAGTGTCCTTTCGTCTTATTTAATAGGGTTTTAAAATGTAAGAAGATAGCAATTAGGACAATGTTTTATTCTTAATAAAGAATTTTACTCTTTAATGATACGTAGAAATGCGTTTAATGTTATCTAACCATTTAGTTATACGAATGGTCGTCTATTACTTTTTACAAGAACGAAATGAATTGTACTTACACATTAACGCTTAGTGTCCAAAATGGGCTGAGGCAAACAGTGATCAGATGTCGCAGAACGTGATGTCTGATCAGGATTTTCACTTTTTTGATTATGGTACGGACATTGATGTGAAACATTCAATGAACTTAATAAACTTGAAAAATCGTATATTGTAACTTAATTTTTTCCAAACTTATTTAGTGGAATGTTCTACGATTAGGTCTACGAAAGCTTATTTATACTAAGCTGTAAATAACACATTAGGTGTCAGTTATATATAATTCCATTTGATAGCGTAAAATAAATTAATGTGTTTAGATAGTATAGTTTCTATTGTTGAAAGTTTGATTGTAGACATAGACGAATGTGTAGAAAATCGTAATCTGTGTTATGATGGAGTGTGTGAGAACACGATCGGCTCATTTATCTGTAGGTGTGATGTAGGATATGCTGTACAGGAGACTACGGGCACGCCAAGGTGTACTGGTAAGAAGCTTTGATTATTTAGGATATTTTATAAATCAACCGTATGAAAAACGACCGAATTCTTTAATTGTGTAAACAGTGATAGTTTTACCACGATGGTTACCAGCCTGAAAAAAATGTAACGCGAATGAAACTGAAGGCAAAAATTAAAATTCAGAAAACTTCAGGGTTGAAGCCCATATGTATTTTATCCTCAAGCCGGGAGTTCAAATTTAGCCATATACTTGCGGTTTCTGTTTTGCCTATAGATTTTTTTTATTGCCGAGTTAGTGCATAGATACATGTTGACATGCTAGATTCTAGTTTACCTGAGTAATGTTTTCTCAGTGTAATTATCATACGTTTTAATTCAACACTATGTGGAAACAATTAGTCTGTATGAGATAAATATTTTATAAGAAGAAACTATATATGCGTCTGTATGAAATAAATATTTTATAAGAAGAAAGTATATTCTTATTTTATTCCAAACCAAGGGAAGAGTTGCATATTACTTTTGAATTGGATCCTGTCGGCGTCGGCATAGCCTGTTTCTAACGTTGTATCTCCTAAAACTATGAGTGGATTATAACTAAACTTGCATGGTATCAGCACAAGTATGGGATGTTTGCCATTTGGTCCTGGTAGCCCGTACTTCATTTTTAATGGCACATGCCACCAACGCTAGCGAAAATGGCTTCTCTGAACCTTTCTAATGAACGAATTGATGAATGTGACCAAGCTCATTACATGATACCATTACAGTCTACCTAAGATTTGATGAGAGTTTGGATACCTTGACCTTATTTACAAGGGAATAGGCTCCCAAAAACTGTCCATTTTGGGACAGAAAGACACTTAATGACATCTCTTTAGGCCAAAACCTTTTCATTGATACCAAACTTTTATCCTGTAACCTTGACCATTGAACTTTGACCTAGTTTTCGAAACTTTAACCAAACATTTAACATTGGCTATATTTCCGGATGTATTTGGCCTACCTTCATGAAAATTCACACACATACTCACCATCCCAAGAGCTACATTCTATCCAAGCTCCATATCATACAATTTGACTGAATTATCTCCCCTTTTCTGTTTGTATTTTTCACTTATTTTAATACCACTAAAATACAGCCTTCAAACTTTACATGGATATTCCTTGGGACAAGACCTTTCAATTGATACCAAGCTTTTTGACCTGTGAACTTGACCTTTGTACTTTGACCTAGTTTTCGAAAATATTACCAAAATATTACCTTGGCCATTTTTCAATAATTATTTGTTCTACCCTCATGAAACTTTACACAGATTTGTATGATCACAAGAGCTACAATATGACTAAGTTCTGTAACTCTTTCATGGAATTTGATTTATCTCTCTTTGTGACGCAGGAAAAAAACGTCCCTTTCAAGAAAACGTTTTGGACTCTCATTTAAATACCACAAACAATACAGCTTTCAAAATTCCCGCTTTAGTTTCTTGAGGCAAGACCTTTCTTTTGTTTTCTTTTGATATCAAACTTTTCGACCTGTAACCTTGCTCTTTGAACTTTGCCTTTTTTTCGAAAATGTAACAAAAAACGTTAACTTTGGTCATTTTAGATAGAGCTTTCATATTTCACATGTGTATACCTTATCAAAAGACCTTTCCAGTGGTACCATAATTTTTGATCTCGTGACCTTGAACTTGACCTTTGATCTATTTTTTTCAAAATTGTTAAAAACATTAACATTGGCCATAACTTTCGATTGGTAAGTGATAGGGCTTTCATATTTCATATGTGCATTCATTGTCACAAGACCTTTCTAGTGGTACCATAATTTTTGACCTTATGACCTTGACCGTGATGTTTGACCTACTTTTTAAAAACTTTAACATTGGCCATAACTTTCGATTGGTAAGTGGTAGGGCTTTCATATTTCACATGTGCACTCCTTGTCACAAGACCTTTCTTGTGGTACCATAATTTATGACCTCGTGACCTTGACCTTGACGTTTGACCTACTTTTATAAACTTTTACATTGGCCATAACTTTCGATTGGTAAGTAGTAGTGCTTTCATATTTCACACGTGCACTCCTTGTCACAAGACCTTTCTAGTGGTACCATAATTTTTGTCCATCCAGACACCCGCCCCCCTCAAGGTCAAGGTCACTGTGGCTATTTTTAGAAAAACTTTGTCATCGCTCTAGCGCCAACATTTCTTTACTGATTTCAATATAACTTCACACAAATGTTCCTTATGACAATATCTCGAGCGAGTTCGACTTTCAAGGTCATGACCTCAAGGTCAAGGTCACTGTGGCAATTTTTAGAAAAACTTTGTCATCGCTCTAGCGCCTACATTTCTTCACCAATTTCAATATTACTTCACACAAATGTTCCTTACAAAAATATCTCGAGCGAGTTCGACTTTCAAGGTCATGGCCTTAAGGTCAAGGTCACTGTGGCTATTTTTAGAAAAACTTTGTCATCGCTCTAGCGCTTACATTTCTTCACCGATTTCAATATAACTCCACACAAATGTTCCTTATGACAATATCTCGAGCGATTTGGACTTTCAAGGTCAAGGTCACTGTGGCTATTTTTAGAAAAACTTTGTCATCGCTCTAGCGACTACATTTCTTCACTGATTTCAATATAACTTCACACAAATGTTCCTTATGACAATACCTCGAACGAGTTCCACTTTCAAGGTCAAGGTCACTATGGCTATTTTTAGAAAAACTTCGTCATTGCTCTAGTGCTTACATTTTTCACCAATTTCAATATAACTTCACACAAATGTTCCTTATGGCAATATCTTTAGCGAGTCCCACTTTCAAGGTCAAGGTCACTGTGGCTATTTTTAGAAAAACTTTGTCATCGCTCTAGCGCCTACATTTCTTCACCGATTTCAATATAAATTCACACAAATGTTCATTATGACAATATCTCAAGCGATTTCGACTTTCAAGGTCAAGGTCACTGTGGCTATTTTAGAAAAAGTTTGTCATCGCTCTAACGACTACATTTCTTCACCTATTTCAATAGAACTTCACACAAATGTTCCTTATGACAATATCTCTAGCGAGTTCGACTTTCATGGTCAAGGTCACTGTGGCTATTTTAAGAAAACCTTTGTCATCGCTCTAGCGCTTACATTTCTTCACCGATTTCAATATAACTTCACACAAATGTTCCTTATGACAATATCTCAAGCGATTTCGACTTTCAAGGTCAAGGTCACTGTGGATATTTTTAGAAAAAACTTTGTCATCGCTCTAGCGACTACATTTCTTCACTGATTTCAATATAACTTCACACAAATGTTCCTTATGACAATACCTCGAGCGAGTTCGGCTTTAAAGGTCAAGGTCACTGTGGCTATTTTAGAAAGCTTTGTCATTGCTCTAGCGCTTACATTTTTTCACCAATTTAAATATAATTTTACATAAATGTTCCTTATGACAATATCTCGAGCGATTTTGACTTTCAAGGTCAAGGTCACTGTGGCTATTTTTAGAAAAACTTTGCCATCGCTCTAGCACCTACATTTATTGATGGATTTTAATGTTTCTTATGATGACATCTCGAGTTGCTTTGACTTTCAAGGTCATGACCTCAAGCTCAAGGTCACTGTGGCTATTTTTAGAAAAACTTTGTCAACGCTCTACCGCTTACATTTATTAACAGATTTTAATATAACTTCACAAAAAAGATGCTTATGATAATATCTTGAGCAAGATCTACTTTCGCGGTCAAGGTCACTATGGCTATTTTTAGAGAAACATTGTCATCAATCTAGTTTTACCTTGTTACCTTGATGTTTGACCTTTTTTTTATTAAATTTAACATTGGCCATAACTTTCAATTGGTAAGTAATAGGGCTTTCATATTTCACATGTGCATACTATGTCACAAGACCTTTTCAACAATCCCATAATTTTTTACCTTGTGACCTTGACCTACTTTTTTAAGACTTGAACATTGGCCATACCTTTTGATTGCTTAGTGATACTGCTTTCATATTTAACATGCGCTGTCCGGGGGCATCAGTGTTTCACAAACACATCTTGTTACAAGAGTATTTGACCCAGTCTCATGAAACTTGACACACGTTTGTATAATCATAAGAGCTACCTCCTGGCCAAGTTCGATTACCCTTTCATGCAATTTTATTGATTTATCTTTCTTTGTTACATATGAAAAAACAGACGAGCGAAATAGGTAGATGCAGTAAGCTAAATGTGTGGATGAAGCTACATGAGTATTCAATGTGACGGCCATTCCTTGACCTTTGCCCAAGGTCATTCAGATATGAAAATTAAATCTTGTTTTTCACAGAAACCACTGGGCTATTGTAACGTAATTTTATATGAAAGCCTTTAGGAACAAGGAAATGAAAACTGATTACTTTGAGTTTGGTCACATGACCAAGATGGCGGCCATGCCCATATAAGGTGAAAATCGATCAAAAATCTTGGACTCAAGAACCAGTAGGCTGATTGCGATGAAACTTGGTATTTAGCTTTCGGGACTTGATCTCATTATATTGTTTTAAATGATGACCCTTATATGACCTTGACTTATTTTACGCCAAGGTCAAATTTGGTCACATACGTAGACTGTATGAGAAAAAGTCAAAACAGACTTTTTTAGAAACTGTTGCAGCCTGTGATTTAAAAATTGGGAGATGCTGTAAGCTAATTGAGTGGATGGAGCTAGAGCTTTATACAAGGTCAAAAGTCGTTCCTTGACCGTATAACAAATTTGTTAGAATTTTAGGAGAATTACAGCAAGTTCTCAAGGTGTCCAAATTTTTTGGATTTTTACCGTATTTGTCTGATGAAATCGTAAAAGTCAGCAAGACTGTCTTGGCCTCTAACAAATCTTTCGAGAAGGGGTGGGTGGGGGTGTCAGCAAAAGCTTCTCAACAATGGAGCGTAATGCTGATGTCCAATGGTCTATGACTGACATAACATTACGAGCCACCAGCTAAAAAGCTTCCATGAAACAGTATTTCACATCTTTCTTTTACCATTGTTCATGGGTGGGAGGCAAGATATGCCGTCTTGGATATCTTGCCTCTCCCTAACATATCCTGAATTTACGCCGGTTGGTTAGGCCTCAGATTCTATGACGGTTCCAGCGTAAAGGCTCACTGCGAATTCGAGTGAATTTCAATCTATGTAATGTTGGTGCCTGGCGCTCTGTCTCTGGTTGGGCCCTTATGAATCTAACTGTTGTTTTTTCTTTGCTCCAGTATTTCAGTGGTTTCTTGCTGTCGAGTCCTCACGGTTGTTTCATCTCAGTGGTTGTTTGATTTTTGTGTTCTGGGAGATAGACTCATGAGTTAGGAGGCCTTCATGCGGACTGAACAAATTACGGATGTAAGGGCGAGGATTGCGGCTGCGTGAAATCGGTTTAAGTTTCCCAGCTGAATTCGTTTCACTAACCGTTACAAAGCGGTTCTTCTGTCGCGGTTTACTTTTGTTATGGGTTATCTTTGAGTGTCTGTATCGCTTATGTTTTTTTATTAGCTCACCTGTCACGTAGTGACAAGGTGAGCTTTTGTGATCACATTTTGTCCGTCGTGCGTGCGTCCGTCCGTGCGTGCGTGCGTCCGTGCGTTCGTAATCAATTTCAAATAAGTATATCTCTAGTACCTCATGGCCAATCTTGATCAAATATTTTTGTGAAGCATCATCAGGTAGGGGTAAAGTAGAAGTAAAACAAAGATCAGGAATTGATACAATTAACTTACTCCACCCATAAAAGACACCAAAGGGAAAGAAATACAAACATTAAGCGACAAGACCATAATGGAAACCTAAACAAAGGAAGGCCATAAGGACAGTTACTTTCCCACAAAATGGCCATATGGCCATCCAAAATTAAAAGACACAAGTGATACACACAGTAAGTAACAAACAACAACATAAATAAATCGCCACAGAAGAGCCGCCTTGGAACGGTCAGTGGAAGATTTCCACTGGGGGGCTTAAATCGATTTTACGTGGCCACAATCCTCGCCCGTACTTCCGTCGCGATTTAGACAAATAATTTGTTCAGTCCACATGAAGGCCTCCTAACTCACCAGTGCAACATCTCCGTGAACACAAAAATCAAAGAACCACAGAGGTGAGACAACGGTGAGGACTCGACAGCAAGAAACCACTGAAATGCTGGAGCAAAAGAAAACCAACAGTTAGACTCCGATGAGCCGGACCAGAGACAGAGCATCAGGCACCAACAAGCATTATCTCTCTAATTCTCAATAAGCCTTTACATTGGAGCCGTCATAGAATCTGAGGCCTGACCCACCGGCGTGCAATTAAAGAGGGAAGCAAAGTTGCCAACCGTGATTGGGTTAACTACCATGCATGCAGTCTGTCGTATAATATCCATGTTGTACCCAATCTTTTTATATCGAAGAATGACTCTACGAAATTGGGTGCTGAAGTCATTGCGGTTATACATCTCTCCGAATTTATATACTAAGTCACCATACAATTCGGGTTCCGATAGACCTTGCTGCAGAAGAGATTTAAGTCCAATATTGAATTTTGAAACTAAATCAGAATGGCGTCTATAAAATTTTGAAAAGGCCCTGCGTAGTTTATGGTACCGACAACCCCGACCAAGGAGCCCAGCCGTCAACAATCCACCACGAGTGTTGAAGTCAGTCACACGACCACACACTCTAGCAAATCGAACCAACTGCGAAACACAAACGCCACAGGACGGCGCACGAGGAACACCACCATCCGAAAAAGGAAAACCCACAATCTCAAAATCAAAGCCATCGCGTTTATCACAAACCCTGCACGAAACAAATCCATCTACAACAGATAGATGTAAATCCAAAAACGGGGCCTCGGTATCAGAAGAATTTGCTTTATTTAACTGAAGCCCTAGGGGGTAAATCTGACCGACCAAACCATCAAAATAGGTGTTATCAATATTTAATAAATCATCTAAATATCTAGAAGTAGAGCTAAAAGCTTCAACAACCCCAGACCGGCCACCAATAGAAAGCGACAAAACGAAGTCCCCCTCACAACAACACAAGAACAAATCAGCCACAAGAGGTGCGCAACTAGCACCCATCGGAATGCCCACAATTTGCCAAAACAACCCAGTACCGAATCTAACACAAACACCGCCAAGCAGAAAGGCGAGGGCACCACACACCCTCCGACCCGACCAAAGTGCACAACTCCCATGCTCTTTAGAAGCGAAAAATGCATTTCTGACATCACACGCAAGACAGAGAGAACCCTCCCCGCGAAAAGCCCACCCAACCAAACCCCCAAGCCCTTCCCCTACAGGACCACGAGGAAGTGTAGTGCAAAGAGTGGAAAAACCGCAGGCAGACAGACCAGAAGCACGAAAACGCCTAGACCTCAACCCACCCAAAACCCCACTCGAATTTCCCACAGACCAAAACAGATTTCTTCCCGATCTTTCAAAGACTTTATCACAACATTTAATTACATGCGTTTTAATAGCAACAAGACAGGAAGCCAACAACCCAGAAAGCCCAGCGGCAGCGCAAGAGCCAGAACCCGCAACAAACCCCGCCTTGTAAGGTTTTTTATGAAGTTTTGGTAACCAGTACAGCGTAGGAAGCCTGCCCCGGCCTTCGTTAACACACACAGCAAACCCGGTGGCTGAAAGACAAACATGTTTATCTACTATAGCTCTCTCCTCAGCTAAAGGTCGAAGCCCACAGGCCCAAGCACCACCAAGCTCCTGCCCAAGCGTGCCAACACAGCGGAGCCGCCACACAACGACGACGCCGCCAGCGGCCTAGATTTGCCCAGTATCTTCCGTGAGAGATCGGTGCTTTCTTCCATTCCTGCAAATCTATAAAATCCATACCCTTATTAATGAAGGATATTTTGAAGAAATGGCGTTTATGATTAATTTCAGAATCAATGTAAGGACGGAGAGTATGCTGAGTATAGCCTCTAGTTAAGAGAGCCGCATCATATAACTGATGAGAACTATCGTAGAATTTATTCGCCTCGGTGTCCAGAAGACGTAAAACAGAAACGGGTAATTAACTTAAAAATGAAAGCATAGAGTGGCGTCCATGATTTAATAATATAATTGACAGTCACTTCAGTCTAGTATTGTTTCGTTTAAACGCACGTGATTTACGTTTAAAGTTACCATTTTTCCTGGCGCCGTGAGATCTAGTTCTGCGTTTTCGACATTCCAGGAGTGAGAAAATATCAAAGTCCGGCATTCTGGAAATATTACCCTCATGATAAATGTTGTCATTAAATCCCAGTGGAAAAGGGGTCTGTAAAAATTTAATCCATTTCAGTTCAGCTTCATGTCTTTTGATACATTTTGAATCTAGATGTAGAATTTGCATCGTAATAAAGTTTTTCCACTGGTTGTATAACAATGTTATTTACAGAATGACCTGTACGTCGAAAGTGACGGTACAAGAAAGTGTCAGTTTTCTTAGGCTTACTCATTCTACGATAATGCTCGTTCAATCTTGTTTTAAGCATGCGGTTAGTTTGACCGACGCACTGCATATTACAGTTTGCAGCACGTCAAGTAATTAGATAAATTAAATCTGTAGACTGTCATGTCAAATCAGACATGTTAACTACAGAGAAGCGTCTACCGTTTACAGATGAAGTAACGGTAGACGCAGTGCTTAAATGCGAACAACATCTGCATCTCTTGGCATTGCACTTAGAAATACTAGGATACATTCCACTTCTTTTCCACGGATTAGGCTGCATAACGTTTTTTTGGCTGATCAGATTGGAATTCTGGTTGCCATGGCAACAAATAGCTCCCATAGACTTATAATGGGAAAAATTTAAAAAATCTTCTTCTCTGAAACCACAGGGCCCAGAGCTTAGATATTTAGCTTGTAACAATGTTTAGTGGTCACCTACGTAAATCCTGCCAATCATGCCTCTGGGGTCCAAATTGGCCACACCCCGAAGCCCCTTATCTCCTATAGACTCTTAATGGAAAAAAAGCTTCAAAAATCTTTTTCTCTGAAACCACAGGGCCGAGAGCTTGGATATTTAGCATGTAGCAACGGCAAATGGTCACCTACATAATTCCTGCCAATCATGCCCCTGGGTTCCAAATGGGCCACGCCCCGGGGCCTCTTCGGTCCCATAGACTCCTAATGGAAACAAGGTTCGAAAATCTTCTTCTCTGAAACCACAAGGCCCAGAGCTTAGGTATTTAGCATGTAGAAACGGCAAGTGGTCACCTACATAATTCCTGCCAATCATGCCCCTTGGGTCCAAATTGGCCGCGCCCCAAGGCCCCTTAGCTCCTATTGACTCATAGTGGAAAAAAGTTTCAAAATCTTCTTCTCTGAAACCACAGGGCCCAGGGATCAGATGTTTAGCATGGAGCAACGACAAGTGGTCACCTAAATAATTCCTGCCAATCATGCCCTGGGGTCCAAATGGCCCCTTCGCTCCCTTAGACTCATAATGGAAAAAAAGCTTCAAAATCTTCTTCTCTGAAATCATAGGGCCCAGAGCTTAGATATTCAGCATGTAGCAACGGCAAGTGGTCACCTACATAATTCCTGCCAATCATGCCCCTGGGGTTCAAAGGGGCCCCTTAGCTCCTATAAGCTCATAATGGAAAAAAGCTTCAAAAAGCTTCTTATCTGAAACAACAGGGCCCAGAGCTTAGAAATTTAGCTTGTAGCAGCGGCAAGTGGTCACCTGCATAATTCCTGTTAATCATGCCCATGGGTTTCAAATGGGCCACACCCTGGGACCCGTTTGCTCCCATAGACTCATAATGGAAAAAGCTTCAAAATCTTCTTCTCTGAAACCACAGGGCCCAGAGCTTACACATTTGGCATGTAGCAATGGCATGTGGTCACCTACATAATTCCTGCCAATCATGCCCCTTGGGTCCGAACAGGCCATGCCCCTGGGCCCCTTAGCTCCTATAGACTCTTAATGGAAAAAAGCTCCAAAAATCTTCTTCTCTGAAACCACAGGGCCCAGAGCTTAGATATTTAGCATGTAGTAATGGCAAGTGGTCAACTAAATAAATCCTGCCAATCATGCCCCATGGGTCCAAATGGGCCGCGCCCCGGGGCCCCTTAGCTCCCATACACTCATAATGGAAAAAAGCTTCAAAAATCTTCTTCTTTGAAACTACAGGGCCCAGAGCTGAGATATTTAGCATGTGGCAATGACAAGTGGTCACCTACATAAATCCTTCCAATCATGCCCCTGGGGTCCAAATGAATGGGCAACACCCTGGGACCCCCTTAGCTCCCATAGACTCATAATGGAAAAAAGCTTCAAAAATCTTCTTCTCTGAGACCACAGGGCCCAGAGCTTAGATATTTAGCATGTAGCAACGGCAAGTGGTCGCCTACACAAATCCTGCCAATCATCGCCCTGGGGTCCAAATGGGCCACGCCCTGGGGCCCCTTAGCTCCCGTATCCTCATAATGGAAAAAAGCTTCAAAAATCTTCTTCTCTGAAACCATAGGGCCCAGCGCTTAGGTATTTAGCATGTAGCAACGGCAAGTGGTCACCTACATAATTCCTGCCAATCATGCCCCTAGAGTCCGAACGGGCCACGCCTGGGGCCCCTTAGCTCCTGTAGGCTCATAATTGAAAAAAGCTTCACAGGTGAGCGATGTAGGGCCATTGGGCCCTCTTGTTATTTTGTTTGTTTGTATTTGGACGGCCAATTTGCCATTTTGTAGGAAAGTAAATGTCCTTTTGTCTTTCCGCTGTTGATTTTTCCATTAGGCTCCAGATATTTCATGTTTGTGTTTCTTTCCCTTTGGTGTCTCTGATGACAGCTGTGGGTTAATCGTATCGATTCATTATCATTGCCTTCACTTCTATTTTGGAACAATAACCAGTTTTCATCCAAACAAGTACACTTATACCATAAATCAAGCAATCACACTTTTTCAGAGAAAAAACAAACTGTATTATCTTAATTGTCTGATGAAACCATCAATTTTATCTTGCCCCGGCCTATTCTGACTTCGGAAAAGTCAATAGTTTTAACCTATCCAGTCATACTTATACTTTAAATCCAGATATCACACCTTTTCTGAGTTTGCACCTTTACCTGGGGCCAACATATGGCTTATTTGTAACCTTTATCATTTAAGAATTGATGAATGTTGGTCAATATCGGTATATTATTTAATAACAGTCCACCAAAAATGTCTGAGCTTTTTAATGACTGTTTGTTTTTTATCACAGGCCCCCGCAAACTGTCAATTTTGGCCAAATCGGCTTGTAGTTTGCAGCTTTGGTTATGAAAGTCAAATGGGTGTTTAAGAAATATTTATGGTAGGGGCATTGTTTTCCTCTGAAAGCATTTCTAGTTTCTAGATCCTTTGTACCATCTTCTGTTCGGCTCTGGAACAATCTACGCTCTGTATCTAAAGAATCGGATACATTTATGTCTTACAGATATTTGTTAAAAGGAGAAATGTTAAATGTTGCGACCGTTCTAGATTATTTTGTTTGAAAGGAACAGAAAATTATCAATCCTGAATGCGCGAATTCGTAATAACTGCAGTGGCTTGAAAAGTGATCTCTTTGAAAATCATTTAAGCAACGACATAATGTGTACATGTGGAAGAGAAAATGGTGATTATCTTCATTATTGTTTGGAATGCAATAGTTATAACATTCAGAGAATACGGATGTTTAGACAAACTTACGCTTTTAACCCACTTAGTCGTGATATTTTACTGTATGGTAATCAATGTTTAACCAAAGAACAGAATATTCTTCTTTTTCAGGCTGTTTATAGTTTTTATCAAAGACACCAAGAGATTTAGTTAATCTCTAATTTTGTCACGGTCAAAAGCTATATTTTTTCCCATATCTGTGTTCTGCTTAGACACAAGAGAACATTAGGGGCCGCAAAAACCACAGTTCACTTTTCTACTACTCTTTTCTCCTTTTTCTTCTTTCGTCTAGTTTACTCTGATTGTATTTTCACAATCGTTCATTTGCCGTGTTGTTGCTTTGTGTCTTTATTGTAGGGGAAGTTCTGAAACTAATGTTACGAGACCTTGTACCCCAACCCCATTGCTCTATCTTACAAGGCAATAAAATATATTTATACTAAGATGGATTATCCCCGCCTTTCATATTGTGGTGTATATGTTCTAGTCCTTTGGGCCATTGATTCAATTGTGAAATACTCAATATATTTAAGGATCACTGATGAGGCCTAATTGGCCAAAACTAGCTATTTTCGCCCTAGAACCCTTGTCCACTCCATACTGTATAGTTCTGTGGTGTTTCCATTGTTGTCAACGGAAACCCCGTTTAAAGAACATTTTTTTCGTTTGCCGCCCAGCAGACGATTTACATGCAATGTCAAGGCGTATTTTCCTTGAAATTTATTTTGAAAAATAAATTGGCTGCTCTAAAATCTTACACCGAGATTTAAGGGTAAAATTTCTGGACTGAACTAGAACACTTTCCATCTTGTGCATGTGCGTGTGTGCGTTTATTTTTTTTTTTATTTTTTTTTTTAGTGGGGGTGGGGTGAGGGGTGGGGTTGTACAATGACAGCCATTATATGTCAATTTTAATTCAATGTACTTACTGTACAGTTATGTATCACTCACAAAAGTCGCTTAATTAAATAATAGAGCAAGTTCATGAGAAAGCGATTATTATATGCCACCAGCAAATGCTCAGGGGAGCCGGTGCATACGATCAGCCTGGCTAGAGACTTCACCACTAGCAGAAATATAGAAGATACTTGTGGTAGCATTATTCAAACAAACATGCGTCTAACACGTGAATTTGAAGAACGTAATTTAAAGAACTCTAAGGGTCATTGTATCTTGTGTCGACTCATATAATTTCAGATGTTGATGAATGTTTGAGTGGTGCCGATATCTGCGACTCTTATGCTGTCTGTATAAATACACAGGGCTCATACAAATGTGATTGTAAGCCGGGATATCAGGGTGATGGCTATACATGTAGAGGTATGTATATAGAGGATCTTACATGAGTGTTCATATATTATTGAATTTATTAAACGAGTTGAGGAAAAGGGATAAAATGCGAGGCTTTGCCGAGCATTTTATCCCTTTTCCTCAACGAGTTTAATAAATTCAATAAAACATGAGCACGAATGCAAAATTCTATTTATCATATGACATTTAAAACGCATTTTATTCACGATTGTTTGCAAAAAATGTCAATATTCCGCCATTAGTAAACACGACGTCGTAAAGGACGTCGTATATGTAACGTTACGGGACGTATCTAACTAATTTGCATATTTAATCTACTAGTGGACTATCGAAAATAATGCATGGCGTTATTACACTCTCGGACCCGACGTCATATGATAAATACATATATGACAAAAAGCCATACACATAATACGTAATATCTAGCCATTAAAAATCAAAATATTTTTTCATTATAATATACCCAGAAATGCCCGTTCACTTGGTACATAAACCAGCTGGCAATATTTGTTTATACTGTCTGTAGTTAAGTGTATTTTGTTCGCTAGCAAGTTTATAATACCATTTGGTAAATAGTACAAAACCTTGCTTATTTGTCCATTTGGAGAAAATAATTGTAATAAGGTGCATAAAGCGCATCTAACGATATCCAGTATGGCCTCCCTGTAATCAATACAGGGTTATTTTTGATTTTTATTTGCCTTCACTGCAGCTGGTGTTGTGCCGTGTGGCGGCCGTAAAATGTCTCCCCGTACATCAACCATAGTGCAGTTTATATTTTACTTTTGGTCCTTTGAGATCAGCTTGAATATTCTGAGAAATCAGAAATAAATCATTGGTTTAGACTCGTATTCTAGACAGGTTTTTAATAATTTGGACCCCATTTGATTTATATCAGTCTTTGAATCGACTGCCTATTCGAACTTCGCAAAATTGCAGTATGCTTCCTCTGGCTTTCTTTGCCGGATCCTTACAGGGTCACTGATGAGGCTTTATTAGCCGAAACTACGTAGTATGACCCATCTTCTTTCTTATGAATGTTTTCATTGCTCTTAAAGGAACTCATTTTTTGATTTTTATTATTATTTTCCCTTAGGAACTCAGGAGTATTTTGAAAGATGAAACGGAAACAGTGTTTTTACAGACGTCACATCAGCTAACGTTAACGCAATTTTCACTTTGGCGACTTTGGATGTATGCTTCAACGTAAAGGAAGCGATAAAGACCTGCATCAGTTCAGAGTAAACAACTGTAAATCATACAGTCCAAATTATTATTGAATCACAGACGCCATCAATGCTTGCATACCATCATGTGAACAAGTCCGTGAAATTAATACCCCCTAAATAAGTTCTGAAGTTAGATCCTTTGGAAGCAAGGAATACACCAAATAAACGAAAATAGCAGACTCGGTTTTATTGAGTCTGTTCATGACCAGTACTGAAATGTGCAACACCGGCCACGCCCTCTAGCACCGGTTTAAGCAGAACTCTATTTTCAAAATGATACCATATGAACTCAATGATTCCAAAGGTCCAGAAAATATAATCTGCACTATGATGATGTACGGGGAGACGTTTTACGGCCGCCACACGGCACAACACCAGCTACAGTGAATTAAATAAGTTCTGAATTTAGATCCTTTGGAAGCAAGGAATACACCAAATGAAAGAAAATAGCTATACCCCACTTTATATAGAGAAAACTGGGGTTTAAGGGGGTGTGCAAAGTTTTCCTTATGTTTGCTCCAAGACATAGGTTGTGGGTACTCGTTAGAACCGCCTCAATAAGGCGGCTCTAACTAGCACCCACCACAACCTATGTTTGCAGTATAAATAAGAAAAGTATAACAGATTTCTTTCATCAGAGTATTAGCCAGCTTGGAGAAGTAGAAAAAAGCACGATTCTGCACGGGTGTGTTACCCATTTCGGTATAACGTATTCCAGACACCAAGCCGAATAAAATCTACGGCAGTTCTAATCAGTTATTTGACAAGCTGCTCTTCGTCCTTACATCGATTCTTAATATTAATCGGACACTTTGCTACATCAAAATATCTTTCATATATAAAGGTATAGACTTTATTTGTTTGCCTAGTATCTTCCGGAACAGTTCGGTTATTTCATCCATTCCTACTTATTTTCAAAAAAAACTGAAACACTCATAATTTGCTATAAGTGCAAGAAACCTGTTCGATCCATTTTTTTAATTTCAATAAACTTCGTTCAGATCTTGATATTGATTCTACAACTCCTGATACCTGAGATTGTAAAGACTCCGTGTATTGCTATCCGGCAGCTGGTCATAATCTAAACCTAATTCCTGATTCCAGTATACAAAATACAGTTTCTAAAGGACCGGAATACCGTTTTCCTTCTAATATTGATTTTAATAAGCGTAGGGAAGAAATCGCCCCTTCCTTGAAGGAATTCCGTAATCGATGGAGTCAGCGAGCGTATGTTGAGTATAAAACCCTTAAAGAACACAAACTTAGCATTTTGAAAGTAGTTAACAAACGCATTTATTTCTATTCTCAAAACTTTATTACCTACTGATCCAAATACGTGTTTTCGTCACCTTAAACTAGATATTCATGTAGTATGAATTGGCTCCGGTTGTTTGACGGTTCCACTATGTTAACACTCTTCAGCAAGATCTTGGAAGTACAAGGGCCTATGCACTGCAGCTTTAGACTGCAGAGAGGTCTGTGGTTAATGCACATACCAATTATTAAGCCACCGTTTGATGTACGTGTTAAAAAAGGCAAAACACCCATACTTTGTTATAAATAGAACAAACCTGTTAGATCTGTCATTTTTAATTAATAAACTTGTTTCAGAACTTGATATTGATACTAACACTCCTGATACCTGAGATTATAAAACCTCAGTGTATTGCTGCGCTGCAGCGGGTCATATATTTACTTGCAATTTAAAAATTATTCCTGATTATGGGATATATATTTTTTAAAGGACCGAAATATCGATTTCCTTCAAAAATTGATCTCAATGAGTGTAGAGAAGAAATCGCTGCTGCCATGAATGAATTTGGTAGCCCATTGTGTGGAGCATAAACGAACGGAAAATTAGCATACTTAAACTAGTGAACAAACGCATTTCTTTCTACTCTCAAAATACTAACTTACTACCTCCTACACCTAAGACTTCTTTACGTCACGTTAATCTAGTTATTCAAGAATTTCATAAGAAGTATGTTTTAGCTCAAGCTAACAAGGCCGCTTACAATGTCGTCGTTGTTTCGCCGTTTATTTTTGTTATACTTCGTCTTTAAATATGTGAATCGCTTATATTTTTTGTTTTGGGTAGCCAATTGGCCATTTTGTTGGAAAGTAACTGTCCTGTTCGCTTTCCGCTAGTGATGATTCCATTATGGACTAGTTATTTAATGTTTGTGTTTCTTTCTCTTTGATGTCTCTATTGTATCGATTCCTGATCATTGCCTCCGCTCTATATGCCACCATTTTAACACGCTTCATGAAGAGCTTAGTGGTACTAAGGCCTATGAACTACAGCCTTTAGCTGTGGCGAAGGCTGTAGTTGATAACCAAATTGGTCATTCAGACACCAAGTTGGCTGTATCTGTTACAGAATCCTACGTTATATTGGTTACCTAAACTTCATAAAAAACATACAAAGCACGGTTTATTGCAAATTCAAACCACCACTGAACTTTCCAAATTATTAACTTCATGGTTTACTGCCATCAAAAATCATATGATTAAATATTGCGACAACGTCTTTGAAAGATCAGGGAGGAATCTGCTTTGGTCTGTAAAATTATAATGAGGTTTTAAATAAATTGAAAGCCAAAGCTTTTCGTCTTTCAAGTCTGTCTACTTATGATTTTTCCACGCTTTACATTACACTTCCTAATAATCTTATAAAAGAAAAAACTTAATGATTTAATTGAATGGACATTTCATAGAGAAGACATCCTCTATCTTGCATGTAATTTAAGAAATCCTTTTTTCACTTCAGAAGAGCATAAAAATTATACATTATGGTCATGTCTGAAAGGGTGTGAAGCTCTCACCTTTCTACTTGACAATATTTACATACGATTTGGTACAAAGGTATTTAGACAATTTGTGAGTATTTTAATGGATAAGAATTGCGCACCTCTTGTGGCTGATCTGTTCTTGTGTTGTTATGAAAGAGACATCATGATTTCTCTTTCCGTTGAAAATTGATCTAAAATCAGTCAAGCCTTTAGCTCGACTTTAAATTTGTTAATGTTCCTTTCTTGGATGGTGATGATCCTCGTCCGGTATCCTATGTCGTTTATATTTGGCAATTAATTCGATTTGCCAGAGTGTCATGCCATGTAACTGACTTCAACACTCGTAATAAATTGTTAACCGCTAAAGTTCATAATCAGGGTTATCGGTATCATAAACTACGCAAAGCATTTTTTAAGTTTTATAGACTTCATTCAATTTAGTATCAAAATTCAGTGTTGGACGTAAATCTCTTCTGCAGCAAGGAACCGAAATTTAATGGTGACTTAAAATATAAATTCTGAAAAATATATCATGTTTGTGTTTCTTTCCCTTTGATGTCTCTTCTGGGTGGTGTGGGTTAATTGTATCGATTCCTGATCATGGCTTTCACTTCTATTTTCCTACGGTACATTGGTTGCCTAAACTTCAGAAAGGGCCATACAAAGCACGGTTTATTGCAAATTCAATATTCCAAATGTACCACTACTGAACTTTCGAAACTATTAACTTCATGTGTTACTGTCATCAAAAAACATGTGATTAAATATGTGACAACGTCTATAAAAGATCAGGAGGAAATCTGTTTTTGCCTATTAAAATTCGAATGCGGTTTTAACTAAACTAAAATGATGTTAACAAATACGTTAACTAAGGACGTCGTTAGTTTTGAACAAGTGGCCCATTGTCGCAAGTCGGGAAGTTAGCTTTTTCTAGTGAAGGCATGGATATACTTACTTTTCATGCATTGTCGTGAATGCCTCAAACATTGGCATGATGTACACAAATTGAATATGATAATGCTTTTTCTTTTTCTTAGACAGAAATGAATGTCTGCGTGGCAATGGTGGTTGTTCACCTGATGCTAAATGCATCAATACGCCAGGTAGTTTCTCCTGTGTCTGTGATGAAGGCTTCGTGGGAGACGGATTCCAGTGCACTGGTAGGTTCTGAATGTCCACAATATTAATCATAACGTTAATACGCGCGTATAATGTACACACTTGAAAGTCCCACTTCATGTAAAGAAGTGCTGGGTTTACTACGATATACATTAAATTTGTTTGCTCAGAAACATGCTTTGTGGGTACTATTTACCAAATGGTATATCGCTGCCTCATTTAGCATACTACACTGCCTTTGGAGCGAAAAAAGATTCCTTTTAAAACAGTGACAACTATATGGTCATATATCTCACCGCTGTGGTTCGAGCCTGGCTCGGGTCACATGTGAGATGCCAAGTTCTGCAACGGAAAGTCTGGTGGTTTTTCTCCTGGTACCCCGGTTTTCGCCCCCCTCTAATTATCGATCGGCTCGATATGAGTGAAATTATCTTGAAAGGGCCATAACACCAAAAGCAAAAAAAAATATTGTAATGAAACGCATGACTGTCGCATACTAGTATTGTTCACAATGGCAATACCCGATAGATATTTTTTTTTTCAAAAAAACATGCATACCTCTTCGCCATCGTTATTAGCTCAGCTGTATTTTACAGAAAGACTTTCGAGCTATTGTCGTCACTCATTACGCAAACACGCCTATACATTACATTGCCACCTTTATCGCCGAAAAAAATGAAAATTTTATGGTGAAAAATTATGATATTTTTCTTATTTCTGCTCCAAATATAGATTGTAGGCACTCGTTAGAACCGCCTCATCGAGGCGGTTCTAACGAGTACCCACAATCTATATTTAAGAGCAGAAATAAGAAAAATAATGTTTACCCCCGGAAACCCCAGTTTTACTATATAAAAGTGGGGTTCAAGGTAGTCAAAATTATATAGGCGTGTTTTCGTGATGCCTGCGTCTGCGTTGTCGTTAATCATAGCTGTTCAGATAGAAAATCTCCGAGCTAAGTGTACCCTCATAAGTGTATTGGGTCCAGCCGTTTAATATTATTTATTTTCATTACTTAATACAGCCTTCAAACTCCGATTGTTTAAATCAGATGAGTACAGCCTATCGCAAACGTCAAAGAGAAAGACTGACAAATGTATGTCAACAAACAACACTATTTGAGGCGACAAGCCGAGTCAGCGGCTGTTTCCCAAATAGATGGCAACTCAATTACAGTACTGTTCAAACCATTCTTCACACTCTTATTAACTTCGCTTTAAACTATAATCAGACAAGATGTTAACTTCTGGTAAACAAAAGAGTAAACTATTATTGAGTAATGCTAACTCCTGGTTTACATGTAGTTAACTTTGACGTCTATACATAGACTGTTCCTAGTCGACTTCAAGTTAACAAGATGTAAAGAATGGTATAAATAGTACTGTACCTTTTTCTGAACAAAAACTACATACACATATATATTTCTTAACATTTGAACAGCTTAAAGGTACATACATTTGTAGCGAAACGTCGGGGGTATTAGATATTGTACGTGGTAGAACAGTTAACATATTGGCCAAAAATGGGCTTATTAAGCTACCGATGCTTTGGATTACTGGCCTTTTTTGCTTTTTTTAATTCGGTCTTTTTTTTTATTGTTCAATATCTTCACAGTGACATTCGTGACAGGCGATTTTTAAATTTAAATAGTCCGTGTCTGTATTCAGATTTCAGACCCGAGATTTGGTCCCAGCCCATTGGGGCTTGGAGAAATAGAATGGACTGAAACTGACCGCCCATAAGTACTGGTAAACCGCCTAGAAGGTCTAAGCCTGGCAAAGTGGTAAGAGTCCGATCGTCCATGCATATAACCCCTATTGGTTTAATTACCCATGACAATTACCTGTGACGTCATGGCCATGCCGACTTAATTATTCGTGCTTTAACAAAGCAGAGCGTCTTATCTTTTGCAAACATATCTATCATCAAAAACTGAAAATAGTGAGTAAGACCCATACACAAAATTAGAACGTTTCCGAGATTGATACACCATTGTGCTAACGTTTTATATTTAGAGGGACTATAAAAGCATCGTGACCAAATACCAATTTGTTTCTTTTTATATCCTGTAGATATAAATGAGTGTGTATTGAATACCGGACTTTGTGAGAATGGCGAATGTTTCAATTTTAATGGTGGCTACAGATGTACTTGTCTAATGGGTTTTACCCCTACGGAAGATGAGAAAGCCTGCATTGGTAAGTCTTTTATTTAAGCAAATGGCTTGTTTAATTTTGTGTGATAGACTGTTCTGTTTAGAATAAAATGTTAGATTTAAAGCAACGAACCCACACTGAATTCCTAAACGATTACCCTTTTCGCTAGAGCGTTTAAACATTTTACCTTTTCCGACTGCTGAGAAAACTAAAGATAAGTTAAACCTTACGACAGTGGTCATCTTTATATACTATTTACTTTTATCATATGACGTCGCCTCTGAGAGTGTAATAACGCCATGTAATAAATTTGATAATCCACTAGTGGATTAAATATGCAAATTAGTTAGATGCGATCCATAACGTTACATGCACGACGTCCTTAAAGACGTCGCGTTCACTAATGACGGAATATTGACATTTTTTATAAAACAATTGTGAATAAAAGGTGTTTTAGTTGTCATATGATAAATAGAATCTTGCATTCGTGCTCATGTATTATTGAATTTATTAAACTCGTTGAGGAAAAGGCATAAAATGCTCGGCAAGCCTCGCATTTTATCCCTTTTCCTCAACTCGTTTAATAAATTCAATAATACATGAGCACTCATGTAAGATCCTCTATTACTATGACTAAGTCCCTTTTCAAAATCTTGCATCGAATTAAAGGTGCGAGATAGTAATTTTATTTTATTGCTTCATGATACTATTGTATAGAATTGAAGAAAAACATTTTAGCAATGTTTCCTTGCCTTGGTTCGTTTTTATGAAGCAGCTCGAAAGGGCTTTTATCTCAGAATAACATCAACCAGATAGGCTGTTTAACAGTCAGTCAGGGAATTCCCGTCACGTGAACAAGTCCGTGAAACGAACACCCCCTAAACCCGACCTTATATAGAAAAAAACTGGTCTTAACAGGGGTATACTTTATTTTTCTTATTTCTGCTCCAAGACATAGGTTATGGGTACTCGTTAGAACCGCCTCATTAACGAGCACCCACAACCTATGTTTGCAGTATAAATAAACAAATGTCACGGATTTCCATCAGAAAAGTGGCCATTTTGGACACATGAAACAATGCATTATGTCGCACGGGTGTGTTATCGTAATACATTAAAATCTATGGAATATAGATTTAAAGTTCAACTGCAACGCTATTTTTTCTATGACTTATCATTGAATACATATAAAATACATCTCGAATAAGCTATTCGCCGTACTTCTTGTTACGGAATTATGTATTTATTAACAATTTACATTCGGTTCACCTGTGGGCAATTGCGAACCGGAAGTGATAATCCGAGTCACGTGACTCTGAACCCTGTGACGTCAATTGTAGAACGGAAGTGGAAATAGCGTGTATTTTACATTGACTGTTCGAGAAAATTGTGATAAAAAACATCTTGTTATCTGAAATAAATTCCAAAAATGCCGACACGATGTGTTGCACCGGGTTGTGGCAATACCCCTGCACCTGGTCGCGGTTTGTTTACGTTCCCGGAGGACCCGGTATTAAATAAAGAGTGGAGAGTGAATATGGGTCGCGCGAAAAGTGCAAATGAGCCTTTCAAACTATGGGAAAACTCAAAAACTTCGAGATTGTGTGATTCTCATTTCACGGAGGAGTGTTTTATTGTGAGCCCAAGACTAGCGGCGGATCTGGGATTCAAACCAGGCAAGTTTCAGCTCAAGACAGGTGCTGTTCCAACGATCTTTGCCAGACCAAACCACCCCTGGAACACTCCAAAACAGACCAAAGTTGGCGGGGCATACAGGAAACGGCAGAGACAAGAGGTAATGTAGATTATCAGAATGCTGATTATAAATAACATTTGTTTTCAGAGCTTTTTGGTGCAATGGTCCTGAATGGCAGCACTTCATTTTATCAGATTTGTGATCGAGAGGTGGGTTCCGTCCTCATGCTGACCAAAGTGTTGTGTCCCTGATCATAGACAGTTCATCCATGTCTGTCTCAATGTACAGTCTCAATCAGCCAATTTCTCATTGCCAAAACATGCCTATCCAAATCCGCCCCCGCCCATTGGGGCTTGGAGAAATAGATTGGGCTGCATGATGCTTCCATGCAGAGATGATACCGACTGCACATTAGTACTGGTTATCTGCTTGGGGCTAAACCCTAGGAAAACTGCTGCGACTCTGTCCGTCCATGCTCATAATCGTTTCTAAAATAGTTGGAGGAGTGGCAAACAGCGCAGACCATGATAAGATGTCACATTTTGCTGTGTCTCATGTTAGTCTAGGTCACGGGTCAGTTCGCCCGTGAGTCGTTTCGCCCGTGGGTCAGTTCGCCCGTGGGTCAGTTCGCCCTGGGTCAGTTCGCCCTGATTTGGTGGGTCGTTTCGCCCTTATGTTTTCAAGCTCTATGAAATACGGTTATATGGTTTGGCATATAACGGGGTAAATGCCACCTTTTGAATGCCTTTTGGGGGAAGATGTCCAAGCTCACATAACGTTAACAAGTCTTTGCAATGTAATGGGACTTTTATGGCCGTGGAAAAGACTGGGAATATGTAAAAAGAGTTTGGGATTTCTCTCATTTCTGCTGAAAACATAGATTGTTGATTAGATCCACTTTATTGTCTGTGTTTTAGAAACAGACGCAAGTATCATTAGTATAATTAGTAACGTCATGGCCATTCATACATGTGCAGTACCGTAACGAAAACATGCCTATTTAAGTGTATGGATATTTTACCTCCATAATATGAAAATTTTCCAATGAAAATTTCTCGTTTTTTTTTTTTAATATTCTTGCTTCAAATATAGCCTGAGTGCACTCGGTAGAACAGTCCACTCGGTAGCCAGGCTCAAACCGAGAGACCTAATGACTAAGAGTCAGAACACTGACCCACTAGGCCTTGTGTATGTTTAGACCATAGGAGGAGGACATTTTACACCTGACTTCACAAAAACTGATACCATCTTATCCATTATATTTCAGACTATGTCAATCAGCTGATTAATGAAGTCGTTGCAAGGAGGCAAACACTCAAGAGCTATAAAGCCTGTCTCGAGGACTTACAGCCTGTTATTGCTGCCACTCCAAAGCCAGTGTCATCCAAATATGAGAATGTGAACAAAATGGCTGTTGTGACTGCCCACAGATCACGATTCGGAAGTGCCTTTAGTGGAAACTAGAGATATGTGTCAGTTACATTCAAATTGTGATTGGTAATTGGATACTGTGAATATGCGTGTTAACCTGAATGGATTATACATTTAAATTCGAGAACGTCAGTGAGTAGTTGAAAGACAAAGAAGCAGAACATATTTTTGCAAAAATCATCTGCAAACCTAACCAGTGAGAATCTTTTCTTCAGACACTATATCCAAGCCCATGCAGAAACCCAGTTCTAGGTGTACTTGTAGGCAAGCAGGCTACAAGAGAAACTGCATTGCTTGGAAGCCACTGTTGGTCTTAAATGCTCAGCTAATTTGAGCATGAAACTTTGTCTTGCTCATAAATGTTGAAAATGCCACACAATAATCACTGGATCCTGCAGAACTCTGTGTGTTTTGGGCCCCAGGTGTCATATTTTTCGGGCATCTGCAGATTTCAGATTTCTATTTTTACCCCCATATCCTGTTGCCTAAAAACATTTGTATCTGTGAACGAATCGGTTTAGTTCATATTATATATACATTCAGTTCACAACTGCATGAAAAAAGTGTAGATCCTGATCAGATGGCTTCTTCAGAAGCCATCTGATCTGGATCTACACTGTTTGCAAAGTTAGGGATTGTCATGTCCAGCAGAATAATGGTTAAAAAGCTTGGTCAGTATGAGGCCTGTTTGGCTAATGTTTTTCTGGAATTCTTTGTTTATGAGCATTACAGATTTCATGCTCAAATCAGTTGAGCATGATGAGAGTATCTTTAATTTATACTACCGGACCAAAATTTTTGTACAGCACCACAAAAACACAGTGTGACTTATGTCCAGTAAATCCTAGAAACAAAAATGATATCTTACAATAAAATATGCCTTCAGTCCTGTAGGTACATATTCTGTCCAGTAGAAGATAACAGACTTTACTAGCAGTAAGAGGCTTTTTCATTGCATCTTATCCTCTCTGTATGATTTAAAACTTGTTTTCATGATTTGTGTGATCACAGCCATTTCAAGAGTATTCAACAATAAACTTAAAATGCTGAATGACATGAGTCATGGAGGAAGGCACCGTGAAATAGACCTAAGTGTCTCAGTTATTATGGACTGGTCGCCCATCAGGCATTTTTGTTTGCATTCAGGTTTAACGGTCCAGTCAACACTATTTAGGTCATTTTTGCAGTTCCATTCACCTATAGATCCACACTTTTGTTTGGGCGAGCATATCCATATGCAGTTAACCAGTACAGTGCACATTCTTTCTCCAAAACTGAGAACTGCCCTTCTTGAATCAGCGGGAGAGAATGACTATAGAAAGGATTTCAGGATCAAACTCTACAAAGAATGTTGCCGACCCGAACCCATCAGGGCTTGAATAAATAGGTTGGGCTGCATAATGCCTCTGTGCAGAGCTGTAGACAACCTCAGGAGTTCTGGAAAACCACTATAAAAGCAGATCTAAGCCTGCCCAAGAGAAGTGGTTCAAGTATGTGACTGCCCATGTGTACAAACTGTTGGTTTCTTTTCATTAGACAGCAGGGCTGGAGATGTCATTTCATCTCACTGATGGTTATAAGTCCCACAAATTGGGAACCATGTCTCCACAATGACCTTTACAGTGTTAACAGGGGCATTGAGCCTCAAATCAAACAAATTGTAGACTAGATACAGCTGAATAAATCTCTGGCCTTGATGCCGTAATAGGTAAGAGCTCAAGACTTCTTTTATTAGGTCACCTGTGTTTTTAACCTTTAACCTGCTGAATAGTCAATTAAGCCACACCCACTTATGACTTTGAACCAATTAGATTACTTGATGCAGTTTATTTCTACGTATGCAACATGGCGATACATTCTGGAAGTAGATACTTTTATAAATTGAAAGTGGTTAACAACCACAGTCTGCTAGTAACCCTGCAGTTTATTTCTACATATTCATAAACTGAATGTCAAACAGTGTAGATACTGATCAGATGGCTTATTCAGAAGCCATCTGATCTGGATCTACACTGTTTGCAAAGATAGGGCTTGTCGCCAACAGCAGGGTAGAGGTTAACGAACTTGGCTCCTGTCACCTGAGATGCCAAGTTCTGCAATCTGCCTAATATTAGTGAAAAAATCTTGAAAGGGCTGTAAAAACGAAACATAATAAAACAAAACAGAAGGAACACTGTCATTTGTTAAAGATCTGTTTAATACAACTGACTGAAATCAGAGCACTGACAACACTGTTGGGTTGTTTGCCTTTGAGTGTATGATAACTAGATGTAACCTTGATCCTGAAGCAGAACAGTCACTTAGACTGTGAACAGTTCATGAAAAAACCTACAAGAAGCTTGGGTGGCCAGCAAAGACTGAGATCAGCCTGCGCCTTAGCAGTCTGATCAGAGTCTTTGCTGGTCACATGTAAAGTTCTACTATATACTACAGTCTATGTAAACCAAAATGAGCAAAAGGTCTTGTCTTAGTGGATGGGTGAGTGGGTTGATTTTAGTCTGCTGGCTGCATGGTCACATTGTAGGCTTTGTCTTGAATTGGGGGAAGGGGAAGAATGACTATATGTAGAAAAACTGTTATCCTCTTTGCACTAATAGTCTCTTTGATATTTGAAACCACAGTATTGCTCTGATGGCCAGCTCTGACGTATCTTGTTCACAGCACAAGCTGGTATCACCTTCCGCATTCCTCTTCCAAGTCTGTGCCACACCCATCTCGTAAAACGTCTGTATGCAACATGGCGGTACATTCTGGAAGTAAATAATTTTATAAATTAAAAGTGGTTAACAACCACAGTCTGCTAGTAACCCTAATCTTGCTGAATATTTTAACCACACCCATTTCTGACTTTGAATAAATCAGATTACTCGATGAAATTAATAATTTATAAGCTGAATGTCAAACAGTGTGGATCCTGATCAGATGACTTCTGATCTGGATCTACACTTTTCCAATGAATGAGGTTGTCGAGAACAGCAAGATAAGGGTTAAATCTTAATGGCCTTGTTCTGTCTAAAATGTAAACCTCCAAACAGACATAACCTGTGAACAAAGACCACTCTTGGCCATTCCTTTGTGCCATCTTTGTAGACAGGCTGGATTGTTCCTATAGATGTATGTATATATTATATGTAGATATGCTATTTTTGATAGCAAACATGTACAGTAAAACAGGACTTAGCAGCCACCTCTATTAAGCAAGCAGCCTGTCATAAGCAAGCAAGCATTGGTTACCTGAAAAGTAGAATGCATAAATTTTACCTGTATAAAGCTAGAACCTGTCATTAGAAAGCAAATTTCGAATATGTTTTGAGGCGCTTGCTAATACAGGTTGGACTGTATACATTTGGTAAATCAACCTTATCATCCATCCACAGTGACAAGACCTTTTGCTCATATCCGGGCATAGATCATAGAATATAGTAGGTACAGGCGATCAGTGAAGACTGATCAGCCTGCAAAAATGTACAGGCTGGAGTCTTTGCTGGTCACTCAAACCTTCTTGTAAATTTTGTCATGCGCTGGCTCTTAGTATAACGAAGGATACCAATGAACTACCCAGGCCTACCCAATGGGGAAAGGGCATGTCTGTAAATACCAAGAATAAAAATAAAAAAAATATTTGTACATATAATGCTGTTATTTTTCTTGCCCCTGTCCTTGATCTTATATAGTTGGAGTACCAGAATGCCATCTTTCTCAGACTCAGCTACAGTATGACATCAATGCAGGTCTATAGAATACATTCTGTTTGTGCTCAGTTTCACCAGCTGCTTACCAAAACCAATTGGTTGGATTTTGCTTGTTTCCGGGTTTTAATACCCAGTCAACACTATTAAGGTCATTTTTTAACCCGTCAGTTTACCTAGCCACCCTTTCATGGACAGGCTTACACATCAGCGGTTAACCAGAACTATGCACCTTTTTTGACGGAAACTAACAACTGTCCTTGAATCAGCATAAGGGAGAGAGAATGATTATTGAAATCATTTCATGATCAACCTCCACAAAAGAATGTTGCTGACCACACAGGTATCAAACCGATGTCCTCCTGATCTTCAGTCATAAACAAATCCGACTGAGCTACTGAGACCGGCTTACAGTTTCTAGGAGAGTTGATGAGTAAAACACCGTCACCTAGCTGGTAAACACATTCAATGGCTCATACTTACTCATGAATTGGCTCATCATCACCAACATGACCATAGTTGTCCAAAAATTCATAGAAGGATGTCTCTATAACATACTGGTTCAGACAATTTCCTTCATAGCCAGGATGCTGTGTGATGCACTGAAGGTCTTGATCTTCTACTAAGTTGTCAATGAGACCAATCTCCCTGCAGCATGTGCTCTCATCTACAGATGGCATGGGAATACAAAATCCACATTCACACCTGAAAAATAAAATGGCATACAAATTTAGGGTCAGACGCCAATGTTACATGCTAACTTGAGGTTTTTTTTCTCTGTGCACTCTGCTTTTGGCCTACTACCCTCATGTATTGGGGTTTGGAGAAATAGATTAGGTGCATATTACTTCCACGCAGATCTGAACCAATCGCACATGAGTACTACTGGGAGGTTCTTAGCCTGCCACGGAAAAGTGGTGCAAGTCTTGCTTCGAACCCGAAAGGGTTTACCCTGTCCTTGTGTGGATCAGTTCTGTGTAGAAGCAACATGCAACCCAATCTATGTCTTCAAGCCCTGTGGGCAAGGACCATTAGCATGTGTTGCCAGAAATTACAATTTAATTTATTACACAAGTCATCTTTGCAAACAGTGTATATCCAGATCAGATGGCTTCTGAAGAAGACATCTGATCAGGATCTACACTGACATTCAGTTTATGAATTTGTAGGTATAAATTTATCCAAGTAGCCTGATTGGCTCAAAGTAAAAAATGAGTGTAAAATGGGTGTGGCTACACTGAATATTCAGCAGGACATGGGTTAATCCCGGAGTTTTTTTGCTGAATCTAGCACATAAATATTTACCTTTTGTTTTTTTATTTTTAGTTTAATGACTCAACCAACACTATTTAGGTTATGTGGGGCATGTCAATGAACTATCCATGCTTTTCCTGGACAGGCTAATTTATTGCATTTTTGGCCAAAAATTGACAACTACCCTGGTTGAATCAGCAGAAGGGAGAGAATGTTTTTAAAGTAATTTCATGATCAATCTCCACGAAAAGTTATGCTGACACTCACAGGTCTCGAATCTTGGTCCTCTGTACACATGTCGAATGCGCGCCTGACTGAACTGCAGAGGCCGGCCGGTTACTTGTTGCAGTAATGATTAAAATACACCCGGGTATCACCCCACTTTGGGTTCAACACACACTTGTCGCCAGGGATGACAGAAGAAGATAAGTCCAATGTTTTGCTGTTACATTGTAGGTTATCTGTGGCATTTTTGGTGTGTAAATATCTATATAGAGACAATAATAACAAAAGCAAGCCAATAATTTCACACTTCAACAAGGGGTGGGGGTGCAAATGTTTCCACTTTTCATAAACAATGAATGAGCAGGAATTATCTTGGCTTTCTGGCTCATTCTATTGAAAGTATTTGGCCCTATTGCGGGTTGTAAAGATGACAAAACAGTTGTCAGCCCCCACTGTCTCAACCAGTGCCCCCCGCCCCCCCCCCCCGATTTTTTTATTTACTTCCTCCTTTCCTTACGTTAGTTTCGGCTATCAAAATACGAAACGGAACCTTACTAATATTGGGCTAATCAGTAGTAAAGTGGACGAACTTATTTTTTCCTCGTCATGCATTTTTTTTTTGTTTATTATTCTCGCTAACTTACCAGTCTGTGTTGCCGAGCCTATCGCTCAGCTGGCCCTCCAAATCTGACTCGCTAGATGTGTCCGATTCGGAATCTTCCGAGTAATCGGGCGCAGATTCTCTTCTTGGTTCAAACTGATACGGCTGTACCGGCCTGATTGACCCAGCTAAAACAGAATCACCGTCATTCTCCTCTAACTCTCTAAGATTTGCACTGTCCGCCATAGCTGTCACTTCGAAATGTGTCTACAAATGACGTCACGCGCAAGTGCGCATGCGTGAAAATCTAAATTTGGACAGTTGCGAAAGAACGGTAAATCACGTAACTTTATTGGCTTATAACTTCCCCTATATAACCTTTTGAATTCTCGCGACTTTTGTAATTGCTTATTTTTATCTGTGCTACATGGATAATTAATAAAGATATGGTGGTAAAATTACCGCTTCCGTTGAACTTTAATATAATAACATAACCTCTAAGCAATATAATATGGCCAATAAAATTAGGAAATGAATAATTTCAAACTATGTTAGGAACATCAAAATTCCACTTTTCAGGATTGCTGACGATTGGTGTTTACAAAGTAAATCTACAGTCGAACTTCAATAAATCGAACACCTTTGGGAGCATGGAAATTTGTTCGATAAAGGGGTAGTTCGAATAACTGAGGTTTTATCCTTGCACCAGGCCGTGACCCATAATAGGGATCACTCAAGTATATTTTACAATCTTCTATAAAATCAGGGCATAATATGTGTACTCATCAGAATCAACTAATTGATGTTCATCTCACAACATACCTTTTAAAATAAGATATAACTTCAAAATGTATGCTTATCTAGATCTAGTGTTTTATATCCTTTCGGGACTCAAGACCAAAATCGTATTAGCCAACCGAGTTGTCGGCGTTCGAATCATTGACGTTTCTCTTATAAAACTCCAGAATGACAGTTATAACTTCCTACTCTGTTCTCTTCTCAGGACCGATAAGAAATCTAGGTTCTTACACAATTTGCATTTTGAAAGAATTTACGTAAAACGGAATATAAAAAAGAACTAAACATCACGAAAACACACCTAATAGATATAATTTTGACCCCCTTGAACCCCACTTTTATATAGAAAAACTGGGGTTTCCGTGGGTATATCTTATTTTTCTTATTTCTGCTCTAAAATATATATTGTGGGTACTCGTTAGAACCGCCTCGATGAGGCGGTTCTAACGAGTGCCCACAATCTATATTTTGAGCAGAAATAAGAAAAATATCACAATTTTTCATCTTAAAATTTTCATTTTTTTTCGGCGATAAAGGTGGCAATGTATTTGTATGGGCGTATTTGCGTAATGGTATGCTCTTCGTTTATTATATAAATGGAGATGACGACGATATGCCGAAATAACATTGCTAGATAAGGGGAATGTATACACTATCAGGGGAGCCAGCTCCTGCAAAAGTAGTTTTGTCTCCCATGTCAATAGGGGACAACCCTTAAAAGGGTCTTCTCTTAAAGGAAAGAATTTGCTCCCCAGGCGAAAATTCTTTCCTTTAAGAGAAGACCCCTTTTTCAGTGGGACAGGGATTATAGAAAAGCGAACATGAAGTCCCAAAAGTTGTCTCCCTTTGAAAAATGGCAGAAAATTCTGCCAGGTATTGCCCTTCCCCTGAAATGATTCTTCGTCATCACTGGAACAATATGCATTGAGAGTTCTCAACACCAGACATAATTGGACATAACCAGTTCTTACATGTGGCGGTAAAATATCAGTAACTGCAGTTTTGTAGAAGTCTAGCTACATATATAGTGCAGTTCGAGACGATTTAATGTATGCGAAATGTAGTCATAAAAGACGACTAAAGAACTTTACGTACGAATATCATTAAAACATATACTATAATTAGTCAATAAAGGGTATCTGAGTAAGAATAACTAATAATAATGTTTATCACAATCACCTTTGCACAGATATTGACGAATGCGCACTGTTTCCTAACCTTTGTGTCAATGGCGAGTGTGAAAATGGCTATGGTATGTTCCGATGTAACTGCAAAACAGGATTCAAGCCAGATGCTACCGGTGGAAATTGCACAGGTATGTAATGTATTTTCGGAAAGCACAAGGGTGATATCTTTTAAATAGGAAGAGTAATAATAATGTTAAATAAAACTACTTCTGATACCGAAGCCCCGATTTTGGATTTACACTTATCTATTTTAGGTCGCTTTATTTCAAACTTTATGATAAAGGCAATGATTTTGTGATCCTGTATTTTACTTCCTTGGATGGGGATGTTATTTTTGCGGCTTGCTACATGTATGATGTTATATATTACAACTAATTCGGTTCGCCAGGGTGCCTGCTCATATTACTTACTTCGACAATCGAAGTAAATTATTAACAGAAAAAAATCCAAATTAGAGTCATCGGTATTAATAAACGCCGCAAAGCGTTTTCTGCTTAAATAGACGTCATTTACATCAGATACACCAAAGGGAAAGAAACACAAACATGAAATAACTAGATCCTAATGGAAACATCAGTAGCGGAAAAGGACAGTTACTTTCCCACAAAATGAAGTCTTCACCGAATGCATATGATCAAGACATATTGGGTAGTTTGTTTGAGCTGATGCTTAACGTTCCGTTAACAATATTAAGGTCATTTTGGAGACGTTGATTCCGATTTTGTGGGACTTTTGCCCGACATTGAGATTAAATGACATCTCAAGCACTACCGCCCGAAGAAACATCTAGGGTTTTAGAAGCGGTCCGACTCGCACCACTTTTCGTGGGTAGGCTTAGCCCTTAGCGCTTTACCAGTATTTAAGTTTGGTCGGTTTCAGCGCTGCGCGGATGCACCGTGTAGCACCAATGTATTTATCCAAGCCCCGATAGGCTGGAGCGAAACAGGGCGTAGTAAATGGCCCTCTTCCTGATAACGTTGGCTTTTCTTACCGATTTGTATAGTTTTGCAGTATTTGTGTAGTTCCTAAAACTACATTACACATCTTCACAGGAAGTGAAAGCTTGCTGTTGTTTTCTGCAATTTTGTCAGAATTATTGTCTGTAAAGTTTGTTTTAGAACCATGAAGAGATTTAAGGGCCGAGGTGCAGATCATAGTCATTTTGTAATTTCTTTAGGTGCAGATCATACTCTTTCTGTAATTTCTTTTTTTTTCTAACAACAAATATTGGCATGGTTTGTTTTCAGCTGAACGTTTAATTTGTCCTAGCAATTATTTAGTGAATATATAAGTGAAGGCAATGATCAGGAATCACTACAATTAACCCATAACTACCATTAGAGACACCAAGGGAAAGAAATACAAACATGAAACAACTAGACCATATTTGAAACATCGCTAGCGGAAAGCCAAAAGGACAGTTACTTTCCCAAAAATGGCCAATTGGCTATCCATATAATATAATATAAGCGGTTCAGACTTCAGACACAATGACAGTTTCAACATAAACGTTGAGACCTGATGCTATGTCTTTCGCTGGACTCACCGTGGATTAACCAGTGGTTTTCCTTAGATCTGGATAACCATGTTAGGGGTATGGGTCGCAATCCCTCCTTTTTGCTGCAGTGACTGAATTTGATTTATATGTATCTGTGATGACTTATTGATTGATTTAGGGTGCCATTATACGGAGCAAATATTGTTCCTTTATTGTTGGGAATTACATCTTAACCCAGGGCGAAACTTTGCCGGCAGTAAAGGGATTTAATCCACCGTCTTTGTGATGCTGACCGTTGTAATGTGAAAGACCTGATGTTGTTCTTCCATTGTTGCCTTGGTGTATTCTTCGAATTTTATTCTGCGTTGGTGTTGAATTGTGTTTTTTATAATACATGTAGTTGTATCACCCTGTTTAAGGAAGAGAGGGGTGATTGTTCCGCTTGTTAAGAGGTTCTGGTTGTGGTCGGTCACTCTGAGATTTTCTCTTCCTCTTTGGGCCAAAGGGTGAAAAGAAATCGAAAGTATGATAAGAGCCATCGCATGACAAAATCTACAAGAAGTCTTGAGTGACTAGCAAAGACTGTGATTAGCCTGTGCATTCGCGTAGTCTGATCAGAGGCTTCGTTGATCGCATGTAGCTACTTTAGGCTGATACATAAGCATAAGGTCTTGTCATAGTGGATGGATGCGCAGGTTGATTTGAGTCTGTGCTGGTCTTATTGTGGGTTATATTATGTGCCGGCTCATATGTCTTAAATACCAAAATGCTCGTTGTACTTTTTTTTCAAAGGTTTTCATTACACAAATTTGTTTACGTGATGAGCTTTCTGTTTGGTTCCTTTCAGATATAAATGAATGTGATAACCCCGAGAACTGTGTATATGGAACATGTGTTAATAACGAGGGTAGCTATATCTGCCAGTGTCCACCAAATTATTCACTGAACCCTTCCAAGACAGGCTGTATAGGTAAAGATGCCTAAGAATAGAACATTCTTCATCCAAACATGCGGTATATTTAGCAAAATTATTTACGTGCTTTGTGAAATCACGGATAATATGATAGGATGTTCACGATTTTATTTTTCGTTCATAAATACCACATTTTACAAATTAGAAATAAACCTAATACCTACATAGAAATATAGCAGACGATCGACTTCATTGTAGCTGGTATCAGGTGTTGTGATTTCAAGCCAAACTAAATTTCCCTATACTTCTTTATTATGAAATTAATCAAATAACTTTGTTATTGCGTGGATAACGTCATGTCATAGAATCATATGACCACACGTGTAGAAGCACATGGTTACTGACACGTCACTTCATGATTCTCTTCTTCTCCTCATGTACAATAGATTACTAAACAGTCTTGCAAACTAGAGTACCGCTTATGAAGCATTTCAGTCAAACAGTGACTCACATTTTGGTCGATTGTTTGACAATCGACCGTAAGAAACTAAGCATAGAAACTCTTTAAGTGCTGATGTCCACGTGACTATCACTCATTTGTAGGAAATACAGGTGACTGTTATTTATAGAAAATGTCTGTACTTCATTTATAAACTGAACCGAAAAAGAAACGCAACTTTTTAACCCAAAAGATTTTCATGCAACCATCAGGTTGACTGAAAAATCATTTTGCGATTTACTTTCATACTTTTTAAACTTTCTTATGCAGAAAACATTTGGGCGATATCTGTACAGTTTAACGCACCACTTAGCAATTCATTGTTTTCAACATTTCCACGAACAGTACATTAAATGTATACAGTAACCTCATCATATTGGCATATTGTGTTACCTGGAGTTTAGGTTTCAAAAGTCCGGTAAAATTTATCTACGGAATATGGTACGTTTGACACAAGGTCAACGTAATGTAGCGGTCCAAATGCTTCTACGTAGGACGTCTCAGGCTGTCATCGCCAGGAACTTCCAAGTGAGTAAATCGACGATAACTCGCTTGTACCAGCGTCTACTTCAAACGTGAAAGACAAATGACAGGCCCATAAGTGGACGTCCACTCGTCACGACACGTCGACAGGACCGATACATCCGTCTAACCCACCATCGTAATCGGTTCCGTACAGCCATCGAGACGTCACAGGTGACGCCAGGAACGCACAACAATCGAATAAGTGCAGATACTGTCAGGAATCGCCTTCGAGTGTTTGGCTTACGTCCTCGTCGTCCGTACGTTGGTATGCCATTAACACCACGACGACGTCAGGTTAGAATCGCGTGGCTCACACAACATAGGCCAAACCTGTTTCCCCTTCGTCAGTGGCGTAACGTAATGTTTTCTGGCGAGTCCAGGTACTTGTTGTACAGAGCTGATGGCCGTCAACGTGTGTATAGGCGTGACGGAGAGCGTTATCGTGACAATTGTTTGGTTGAACGTGATCGATTTGGAGGCGGCGGGTTGATGGTGTCGGCCGGCATATCTTATGGTCATAGAACGCCCCTGGTATTCATTGATGGATCTTTGACGGCTCAGCGTTACGTTGACGTCGTTTTACGACCGGTAGTTGTTCCATATGTACGACAGCACAACGTTACGTTTCAACAGTTTGGACTGGTCCATTTCCAATTATATCGATGTCAGGTTTGTTTTTGTGTATGGCAAATTTTACAAAAATGAATGGTCTTTAAGCAAACAGGTAGAGCCAGATCAGACGCCGCGTTCTGCCAATGTCCCATAAAAGGGCCGTTGGGCATATATTGGTTAACAACCCTATCCTTATTAACCAATAAAATGTTCAAAACGTCATGTAATGCTTAACAGAATATCATATATACTCGCCCCGCCCATCGGCTCTTGAGGAAGTAGATTGGGCTGCATCATGTTTCCACATAGACCTGAAAGTACTGGTAAACCCCTTAGGGACTAAGCCTGCCCAGGAAAAGTGATGCGAGTCGGACAGTCCCTACATATTAACCCTTTTGGTTTGTTTGAGGACAGGGATTGAGAAGTCATTTCATCTCACTGTCGGATAAAAGTTCTACAAAATTGGAAGCAAAGTCTCCAAAAATTAGCAAAATTGTATTGACGGGGACATAAAACCTCCATTCAAACAAACAAACAACCAAGGTGCCATCATGTTTGTCCTGCTTTGTAGAGTGATTCAGCTTGGTATATCAGAAATCTCTATGAAAATGTCATTAAAGCACAAAAGTCATTAAGAAAACAGTTCTACAGATATTTTTAACCCAATCCTTGCTGTTCACGACAACCCCTATCTTTGCAAACAGTGTAGATCCAGATCAGATGGCTTCTGAAGAAGCCATCTGATCAGGATCTACACTCTTTGGCATTCAGTTTATGAATTTGTAGCAATAAATTACATCAAGTAATTTGATTGGTTGATAGACAGAAATGGGTGCGGCTTAAATGAATATTCAGCAAGATAAGAGTTAATAAAGCATGCCCTGAAACATTCTTCCAACATGAAAATATGCTAAATTCGGCATCAACTCATACGTGGGCCTAGTAAGAATGAAAAGAATAAATCTGTTCATGCCCAATCAAAACATCTAAATGAGTGTGGTAATGAACAGATAATTTGTGTTTTATAATGTATTTGAAGTCGCTTCTCGATTACATATCTATGCAACGATTACTCTAGAAAAGGTATTTATTTGTTTGTTTTGAGGTTTTACATCCCTTGTTATACGATTTATGCCATTTTGGAGACGTTGCTCCCAAGTTTGTGGGACTTTTACCCAACACCGAGATGAAATAACACCAACAGTATAGAAAAAGGTGTGTAAATGTGGATCCCAATGAGGCGGTTCAAACGAGCATGCACAATCTAGGTTTTTGAAGAAAGCACAAATGCATAGCCTGAAAACCCCTATTTTTCTCTATATGAAGTGGAGTGTTAGATGTGCTAATTCTGCGACCTTGTTCACGCGATGCTAACTGTTTGACAAGATAACCCTTTTACTTCTAATGTCGTAAAAAGTGTTGATGGGGTTGCGTCATATGGGGATCCTGGTCAAGGTATACCAGAGCTATGCAAACATTTATACTGATATTAAAAGATAATGGGCGACCATCACCTATCCTGCGTTTATGATTGGCATTGTGCGAAATTGGTGACTTTAAGAAACAATGTATTTCAAAATTACAGACCTACGAACCGGTACGTGCTACCTGGATGTTTCTCAACAGGAGTACAACGGAATGTGTTCTGATGTTATCTCCCGCAGGGTTTCCGAAGCAACATGTTGCTGTTCCGTTGGCAAAGGATGGGGAGAAGTTCAAGGCATGTGTGATAAATGCCCTACCAATGGTTCTAGTAAGTATGGAAGAGAAAGGTTATATTGTTATCGTGCTATCTACTTTGCAAAGCCAGATATTGGCCATACAGAAAAAAGGTCACACTAGGGTAATGAAAGTGCTATGGTTTGGTCCACGTAAAATCAATTTAAGCCCCCAAGTGCAATTCGTTTCACTGCCGTTCCAGTGCGGTTTAGGTTTGTTATGTCTTGTCTTTGAGTGTGTGTATCGCTTATATTATTTTGTTTTGGATAGCAAATTTGGCCATTTTATTGGAAAGTAACTGTCCTTTTGGCTTTCCGCTATTGATGTTTCTATTAGGGTCTAGTTGTTTAATGTTTGTGTTACTTTCCCTTTGGTATCTCTGATGGGAGCTGTGGGTTAACCCTGTCGATTCCTGATCATTGCCTTCACTTCTATTTTACAAAATAATAATAATGGCTGTTTTCATTATTAACGTCACACCCCTCGTATGAAAATGTGTACGTAGTAGGTACCTTGCGAGCGCAACTCATGCAGTTTTATGCTGATCCTTCTGAATCCTTCTGTTGTCGTTTGTTACTTACTGTGTGTATCACTTGTGTCTTTTAATTTTGGATGGCCAAATGGCCATTTTGTGGGAAAGTAACTGTCCTTATGGCCTTCCTTTGTTTAGGTTTACATTATGGTCTGGTCGCTTAATGTTTGTATTTCTTTCCCTTTGGTGTCTTTGGTAGGTGTAGTAAGTTAATTGTATCGATTCCTGATCTTTGTTTTACTTCTACTTTACTGGTATTTAAATCATGGTCATGCATGATTTGAAATTCCTTTTTTTTACATTTCTGACTAAACTCCTTAATCAGGGTTATCGGTACCATAAACTACGCAAAGCCTTTTCAAAATTTTATAGACACCATTCTGATTTAATTTCAAAATTCAATATTGGACTTAAATCTCTTCTGCAACAAAGTCTATCGGAACCCGAATTTTATGGTGACTTAGTATATAAATTCAGAAAAATATATAACCGCAATGACTTCAGCACCCAATTTCGTAAAATCATTCTTCGATATAAAAAGATTGGGTACAACATGGATATTATACGACAGACTGCATGCATGGTAGTTAACCCAATCACGGTTGGCAACTTTGCTTCCCTCTTTAATTGCACGCCGGTGGGTCAGGCCTCAGATTCTATGACGGCTCCAACGTAAAGGCTTATTGAGAATTAGAGAGATAATGTTGGTTGGTGCCTGATGCTCTGTCTCTGGTCGGGCTCATCGGAGTCTAACTGTTGGTTTTCTTTTGCTCCAGCATTTCAGTGGTTTCTTGCTGTCGTGTCCTCACCGTTGTCTCACCTCTGTGGTTCTTTGATTTTTGTGTTCGCGGAGATGTTGCACTGATGAGTTAGGAGGCCTTCATGCGGACTGAACAAATTATTTGTCTAAATCGCGACGGAAGTGGGGGCGAGGATTGTGGCCACGTAAAATCGATTTAAGCCCCCCCCCCCCCCCCCCAGTGGAAATCTTCCACTGACCGTTCCAAGGCGGCTCTTCTGTGGCGATTTATTTATGTTGTTGTGTGTTACTTACTGTGTGTATCACTTGTGTCTTTTAATTTTGGATGGCCATATGGTCATTTTGTGGGAAAGTAACTGTCCTTATGGCCTTCCTTTGTTTGGGTTTCCATTATGGTCTGGTCGCTTAATGTTTGTATTTCTTTCCCTTTGGTGTCTTTTATGGGTGGAGTAAGTTAATTGTATCAATTCCTGATCTTTGCTTTACTTCTACTTTGACATTTTTCATGATACAGTACCATGAAAGTGTTTATGTATTAGGTACCTGGTGAGCGCAAGTCCTTTTACGTTTTGAGGCTAATCCTTCTGAAACCTTGCAGGTTTTTTTTTTCTTATGGTCTTACGATTTGCATGTGCTCTTTTCAGAATTTGTTCAATCATCCTGTTTTCACTTTTTCACATTTTACCTTGGACTTTTTTCATGCTATAATATTGTGAAAGTATACAGACCAGCCAGTGGTAAAAAAAACTATATTTTTTCCTCCGTGGTAATAAGCAGCTTTTTCTCGGAGAACAAGCGAGAAATTTCTCCGAGAAGAAAAACAAATCGCGTTTCAAAGTGCTTAATTTCTCCGCGAAACGCCGCGGAATTTCTCCGCGAAAATCGAGAAGGAAAATTAGTACAGGTGAAGACGTTCACGCTGTTTCTCCGCAAAATCTGCCTATACTATATTTGTTAATGTGCATGTATTTTTACATGCATTCAAATTACGTACACTTAACTGTCAATCCTCCTTATACATGTGTGTGAGAGCGCTGATCTAACTTTACAATTTGGTTATTCCTTTTCTTACACTGCGAGTAATTAAACACCACTTAAGCTTACACTTATGCTCACATGTGGCCTGATAGATCGATCACGCCATGGAGGCTCGCTTGTATCTTTACAATTCAATTTTGCTCATACATGTACATTAATATGGGGAAATTGTGGAGCAAGTATTCACAGGCTGCATATAATAAAAATCTAAAATGAGTTCCTTTAAGAGCAATGAAAACATTCATAAGAAAGAAGATGGGTCATACTACGTAGTTTCGGCTAATAAAGCCTCATCAGTGACCCTGTAATGATCCGGCAAAGAAAGCCAGAGGAAACATACTGCAATTTTGCGCATTTCGAATAGGCAGTCGATTCAAAGACTGATATAAATCAAAATGGGGTCCAAATAATTAAAAACCTGTCTAGAATATGAGTCTAAACCAATAATATATTTCTGATTTCTCCGAATATTCACGCCGATCTCAAAGGACCAAAAGTAAAATATAAACTGCACTATGGTTGATGTACGGGGAGACGTTTTACGGCCGCCACACGGCACAACACCAGCTGAAGTGAAGGCAAATAAAAATCTAAAATGAGTTCCTTTAAGAGCAATGAAAACATTCATAAGAAACAAGATGGGTCATACTACGTAGTTTCGGCTAATAAAGCCTCATCAGTGACCCTGTAATGATCCGGCAAAGAAAGCCAGAGGAAACATACTGCAATTTTGCGCATTTCGAATAGGCAGTCGATTCAAAGACTGATATAAATCAAAATGGGGTCCAAATAATTAAAAACCTGTCTAGAATATGAGTCTAAACCAATAATACATTTCTGATTTCTCAGAATATTCACGCCGATCTCAAAGGACCAAAAGTAAAATATAAACTGCACTATGGTTGATGTACGGGGAGACGTTTTACGGCCGCCACACGGCACAACACCAGCTGCAGTGAAGGCAAATAAAAATCTAAAATGAGTTCCTTTAAGAGCAATGAAAACATTCATAAGAAAGAAGATGGGTCATACTACGTAGTTTCGGCTAATAAAGCCTCATCAGTGACCCTGTAATGATCCGGCAAAGAAAGCCAGAGGAAACATACTGCAATTTTGCGCATTTCGAATAGGCAGTCGATTCAAAGACTGATATAAATCAAAATGGGGTCCAAATAATTAAAAACCTGTCTAGAATATGAGTCTAAACCATTAATATTTTTCTGATTTCTCAGAATATTCACGCCGATCTCAAAGGACCAAAAGTAAAATATAAACTGCACTATGGTTGATGTACGGGGAGACGTTTTACGGCCGCCACACGGCACAACACCAGCTGCAGTGAAGGCAAATAAAAATCTAAAATGAGTTCCTTTAAGAGCAATGAAAACATTCATAAGAAAGAAGATGGGTCATACTACGTAGTTTCGGCTAATAAAGCCTCATCAGTGACCCTGTAATGATCCGGCAAAGAAAGCCAGAGGAAACATACTGCAATTTTGCGCATTTCGAATAGGCAGTCGATTCAAAGACTGATATAAATCAAAGTGGGGTCCAAATAATTAAAAACCTGTCTAGAATATGAGTCTAAACCAATAATATATTTCTGATTTCTCAGAATATTCACGCCGATCTCAAAGGACCAAAAGTAAAATATAAACTGCACTATGGTTGATGTACGGGGAGACGTTTTACGGCCGCCACACGGCACAACACCAGCTGCAGTGAAGGCAAATAAATATCTAAAATGAGTTCCTTTAAGAGCAATGAAAACATTCATAAGAAAGAAGATGGGTCATACTACGTAGTTTCGGCTAATAAAGCCTCATCAGTGACCCTGTAATGATCCGGCAAAGAAAGCCAGAGGAAACATACTGCAATTTTGCGCATTTCGAATAGGCAGTCGATTCAAAGACTGATATAAATCAAAATGGGGTCCAAATAATTAAAAACCTGTCTAGAATATGAGTCTAAACCATTAATATTTTTCTGATTTCTCAGAATATTCACGCCGATCTCAAAGGACCAAAAGTAAAATATAAACTGCACTATGGTTGATGTACGGGTAGGCGTTTTACGGCCGCCACACGGCACAACACCAGCTGCAGTGAAGGCAAATAAAAATCTAAAATGAGTTCCTTTAAGAGCAATGAAAACATTCATAAGAAAGAAGATGGGTCATACTACGTAGTTTCAGCTAATAAAGCCTCATCAGTGACCCTGTAATGATCCGGCAAAGAAAGCCAGAGGAAACATACTGCAATTTTGCGCATTTCGAATAGGCAGTCGATTCAAAGACTGATATAAATCAAAATGGGGTCCAAATAATTAAAAACCTGTCTAGAATATGAGTCTAAACCAATAATATATTTCTGATTTCTCAGAATATTCACGCCGATCTCAAAGGACCAAAAGTAAAATATAAACTGCACTATGGTTGATGTACGGGGAGACGTTTTACGGCCGCCACACGGCACAACACCAGCTGCAGTGAAGGCAAATAAAAATCTAAAATGAGTTCCTTTAAGAGCAATGAAAACATTCATAAGAAAGAAGATGGGTCATACTACGTAGTTTCGGCTAATAAAGCCTCATCAGTCTGCTCTCTAACTTGGAGCAGAACCACAAAATTCTCCAGCTAACCAGCGAGGGTGGTACAGACATGCAACTTAGGTATCTTGTTAAGTCACTTGAACAGCCCGAAGATAACGGGTCCCCATTTCCTAATAGGAAAGAGCGCCGAGTCTTAATTATTAGGTCATTATGTCTCACCGCAGTGGCTTGTGACTGGCTCGGGCCACATGCGAGACGCCAAGATCTGCAAAGGAAGGTGGTCTTTCTCCGGTTTTAGCTCAACTGATTAGCGGTCGGCTGGAAATAAGTGAAGTTATTTTGAAAGTGCCGAAAATTCACTAAACACCCCGAGAATAACGGGCCTCCTTGTCGTAAAGGGAAAAAGCGCTACCACTTAATCATTTGGACTATCACCGCTGTGGCTCGCACATCGCTCGGTTAAAGTCCTGCAACAGTGCGAGGTGAGGTCGGTCGGCTCGAAATAAGTGAATTTGACTTGAAAGGGCCATAAATCCACTTTACACTCCAAAGATAACGGGCCTCCGTGTCCTAATGGATAAGAACGCTGACACTTAACCTTTAGCCTCTCACCGCAGTATGCACCTGAAACACTTTCTCCGGTTTTAGCCCACCATTTATTAACGGCCAGCTTGTGATAAGAGGAATAATCTTGAAAGGACGGTAAAACCAAATCACCAATCAAACCGAGGAAAAAGACGAGGATGATGGAAGGTGGTATGCAAAGAGAGCATCATCAAGGAATGGACGGTGTTTGAAGATTCCCTTGGGGCAGCGAGCGCAGGCAGATGGAGAGATATTATTACAAAGTAATCTATTGTGCCCCAATAGCCTCCAAGATTCAGAACCTGTGATGAGATAACATTAAAACACTCCCGAATCAATATTGCTAGCCCAGGAGTACCGCTAGTTAGTTCTTCAACTGGGCTTCGGGCCTCGCTCAAGTTGTTTGATTTGAGGTTTAACATCAACACTATTTATGTCGCTTCAAATAGTGTGGGAGTTTTACCCGACATTGAGATGTAATGTCATCTCAAACCCTGCCGCCCAAAGAAACCAACAGGATTTATATACAGGTACACCTCTGTTTTGGGGCAGGATTACTTTCTAAGCGGTTTACTAGTACTCGTGTGCGTGATGTGAACAGAAGTTGTCAGGACACTTTTGACTTGGGTTATTCTATGAAGAAATAAATTACTAAACTGTAATTATGTAACATGAAGGAACATTTTATTATTATTTAACAATGACTACCGTTTGCCTTTGTAATGTAAAACAACGCCAAACAAACGAACAAATAATAGTGAGCCGAAAGTTTTACTTATTTTCCCGTAAGCTCAGTTGTTGTTGTTGTTTTTTTCTCTGCGCAACGCGGATACATTCATTTTCAATGAAAGCAATCGGTCAAATTTTCGCCGAGAATCTTCACGAATTTTCTCCGCGAAGTGTCTCGCCCAATTTTATTTCTTCTCGCGGTTTCGCGGAGTTAACAGCCGATTTCGCGGTAGACGGTTTCTCCGCGAAACAAGTAATAAGGGTTTTTACCGTTGGCTGGTCTGTATTTATATGTTGTAGGTACATTGTGAGCGTAGCTCCTCCAGTCTTTCCTAACCTTTATGCTCTGAGGCTATAGATGTGCTCTACAGAATCGTGATTTTTTTCTTTTCTTATTTTTTTTTCATTGCCATCCGGCCACATTAGGAGAAATTTTGGCTTTCGAATTGTAATGTTTCAGTTATAATGTCGTTGCGTTGTGTGTGTCTTTTTTTCCGTTGTTGTCTCGGGCGGATTGTTTCGATTCCTGATCATTGCCTTGCCTTCTACTTCATGTGTATAATTGTTTGTTTGATTTTTGTTTGTATTGAAGTTTAATGGCCTAGTCAACATTATTTAGGTCATCTTGGAGCCGGTCAGTTAGCCTGTCCACACTTGTCCTGGGCAGTCTTATAGGTAAGCGGTTAACCAGTACAGTGCATTCTTTCGCCAGAAACTGACAACTGCCCGTCTTGATCTAAGGGAAGGGAGAAAATGACCGTAGAAAAGATTTCATGATCCAGCTCCTCGAAAGAATGTTGCCGACACCGGCAGAAATCGACCCCGCGTCCTCCGGATTACCAGTCAGACGCGCATCCGACTAGGCCGGCTGCGCGTGTATACAGGAGATGCCTTGTTTGCACAACTCTTCTCACGAGTGATGCACTGACAAAAAGGCACATTGTGCTTTTGGTTTGCTCAGTGTGAGGTAAACAACTTGACAAAAAAGGCGTGGAATTTGCTAGTCCAGCTGATAAACGTTGCTTGATTGCTTGATTGACCAAATGGAATGTGTTCTGCTGACAGTCTTCCATTATGTATTTCTGTATTTATATGTTGTAGGTACATTGTGAGCGTAGCTCCTCCAGTCTTTCCTAACCTTTATCAGTGTTCTGCATATGCTGTGAGGCTATAGATGTGCTCTACAGAATCGTGATTTTTTTTCTTTTCTTATTTTTTTTTCATTGCCATCCGGCCACATTAAGGGAACTTTTTGGCTTTCGAATTGTAATGTTTCAGTTATAATGTCGTTGCGTTGTGTGTGTCTTTCTTTTCCGTTGTTGTCTCGGGCGGGTTGTTTCGATTCCTGAACATTGCCTTGCCTTCTACTTCATGTGTATATTTGTTTGTTTGATTTTTGTTTGTATTGAAGTTTAATGGCCTAGTCAACATTATTTAGGTCATCTTGGAGCCGGTCAGTTAGCCTGTCCACACTTGTCCTGGGCAGTCTTATAGGTATGCGGTTAACCAGTACAGTGCATTCTTTCGCCAGAAACTGACAACTGCCCGTCTTGATCTAAGGGAAGGGAGAAAATGACCGTAGAAAAGATTTCATGATCCAGCTCCTCGAAAGAATGTTGCCGACACCGGCAGAAATCGACCCCGCGTCCTCCGGATTACCAGTCAGACGCGCATCCGACTGAGCTACTGAGGCCGGCTGCGCGTGTATATAGGAGATACCTTGTTTGCACAACTCTTCTCACGAGTGATGCACTGACAAAAAGGCATATTGTGCTTTTGGTTTGCTCAATGTGAGGTAAACAACTTGACAAAAAGGCGTGGAATTTGCTAGTCCAGCTGATAAACGTTGCTTGATTGCTTGATTGACCAAATGGAATGTGTTCTGCTGACAGTCTTCCATTATGTATTTCTGTATTTATATGTTGTAGGTACATTGTGAGCGTAGCTCCTCCAGTCTTTCCTAACCTTTATCAGTGTTCTGCATATGCTGTGAGGCTATAGATGTGCTCTACAGAATCGTGATTTTTTCTTTTCTTATTTTTTTTCATTGCCATCCGGCCACATTAAGGGAACTTTTTGGCTTTCGAATTGTAATGTTTCAGTTATAATGTCGTTGCGTTGTGTGTGTCTTTCTTTTCCGTTGTTGTCTCGGGCGGGTTGTTTCGATTCCTGAACATTGCCTTGCCTTCTACTTCATGTGTATATTTGTTTGTTTGATTTTTGTTTGTATTGAAGTTTAATGGCCCAGTCAACATTATTTAGGTCATCTTGGAGCCGGTCAGTTTACCTGTCCACACTTGTCCTGGGCAGTCTTATAGGTAAGCGGTTAACCAGTACAGTGCATTCTTTCGCCAGAAACTGACAACTGCTCGTCTTGATCCAAGGAAAGGGAGAAAATGACCGTAGAAAAGGTTTCATGATCCAGCTCCTCGAAAGAATGTTGCCGACACCGACAGAAATCGACCCCGCATCCTCCGGATTACCAGTCAGACGCGCATCCGACTGAGCTACTGAGGCCGGCTGCGCGTGTATATAGGAGATACCTTGTTTGCACAACTCTTCTCACGAGTGATGCACTGACAAAAAGGCATATTGTGCCTTTGGTTTGCTCAATGTTAGGTAAACACTTTGACAAAAAGGCGTGGAATTTGCTTGCTAGTCCTGCTGATAAACGTTGCTTGATTGCTTGATTGACCAAATGGAATGTGTGCTGACAGTCTTCCATTATGTATTTCTGTTTTGTCTATTCTCAGTTGTTTATGTTTTAGGTGAATACAAGTATTTATGCCCGGGTGGTTCTGGCTTCAGACCAAACAATGACACATTGCTTCTCGAAGGTAGGTCATACAGACTTACTCCGTAGCATATTATACGATCTATTAAGATTAAACTCTGTCTAATCATTAATAAGTTGTATGGATCAGCAGCATTATGGTGAGAATGAGAATGCGCAAATAGAGGGGTTTGCTGGTCAAATTGCTAGGCCCGAACTCAAATAATAATAGATATCGAGTAAAGAACAAGCAATGTTAATTTTATTAAATATTCAATACAAGAGACATTCAGCAAGCGCCTGCATTTTTTTGCAGAATGTTCTCTTATAAAGGAAACCTTGCCAGGCAGTATGTATACACAAATATTAATATCTGGCAGGAAATACAAAAAAGTACACAAACATACATAAAATCCCGACCAGGACAAACATCATAGTATATTTTACTTTGTTCTATACAAAGAAGCATTTACCGAGCCAAATTGCATATATGTTGTTTGGCAGTCAAAACAGACTCTAAAACCGTTAAGACAGAAGTGAGGAATATTTCAGTTTGTTAAGAAGATGATTCGAGGGTTTTTTGCGGATGTTTTGTATTGTTACAACTTAAGTTGAGATTATATTAATCTTTCAACTAGAACCTAGAGGTATGATGGCTATCAGTGTCACTGTTTTCACATGTTTATTTTCTTCTTTTTTTGGCAGATATTGACGAGTGCGTTGAAGTGCCAGAGATCTGTAAGAATGGACAATGTCAGAACACGTTCGGCAGTTATATCTGCATATGTCCCCAAGGTTTCAGATTAGATGTCAGTCTACAGGAATGTGTCGGTAAATTATTTTTAATGGTCTAGAAACAGCATAACAATATCTTACCCGTGTGCTAAAATGGCGTCTCTGGAACTAGCATTTTCCAGTTTTCTTATTTATAGCCCAGGGATAGAGTGTTGGTGCTCATTTTAACAAAATAAGGGAAATAATTCATACTCCTATAAACCCCAATCTTCAATATGTAAAGTGGGATTTAGAGAGTTTTTCATGGACATATTACCTTGACATCATTTTCCTTTTAATGCTGTTACATTTTAGGTATGTGAAAGTTTTATCATATTTTCTTCCTGAGGCACCAAATGAAACGAAACACCAAGGTTTAACAACTTCACCATAATGATAACGTCTTATGCTGAAAAGGCAGATGGACAGTTCATTTCCCACAAAATGGCCGAACAGCTATACAAAATAAGAAAATAGCAATACATACATGCAAAGACGAACTACAACAATAATAAACCACAGCAGAAGAACCGCCTTGGAAGGATAAGTGCTTATAGGTTATTGACTTTATATTGTGAAATATTCGGCACGAGTGCATATGGCGAAGGACGCACAAGCTTGCGAGTGCGTCTTCGCCTTATGAACGAGCGCAGAATATTTAACAATATAAAGTCAATAACCTTTTTATTATATATCCGAAACCTGGACTGTCTGCCAGAATTCAGGACTGACTGTCATAGAAATCTGAACGTAAAATGAGATTATACATCAAATGGAAAATAATGCAAGTCGTTGAGGGTCTTCCTACACAGTGGAAAACCATGCCCAATGGCGCCAAAGTGAATACGACGTTGACGTTGGTGGATGTGACGTCATTAAAACATTGACGTTTCCCAACGCAGGACGCCATTTTAACGAAGTGTTCCTTTGATTTATTTTAAAATACTCCTGATTTCCTTAAAGAAATTATTGAATATCTAAACAGGTTGCAGGTATGTCATATTTGCTAGCATAAAATGTGCTTTATGCACCTTGTCACAGGCAATATTCGTTTTGTTTTACGTTATTTCAGTCGATACGCACGACATGATGGCTGCCGACTTTTTAGTATCAAAATAGACAGATTTAAAAGTAGTTATTTTGTGAACGTGACTGCTTATCTAAGGGCAATATGAACTTGACTACGGGCAATATGGAAACATATTGACCGGTAACTTCTGTGCAAAGTAAACGGGACATTTTCTGGGTATATAATAATTTTTTTGCTGATGTGGGGCGGTTAAATAGATTTAATGAGTGACCTTTCTAGTTTACTTGGCCACAGTTCCCACCCTTGGTTCTGTCATAATTAAAGGATTTCTAATGCATCAGTACGACATCTCCGAGTACATATGAGCCCCGCCAAGCGAATTTGTGTCTTCGAGCATTCCGTCATGACAAATTTTAACTGCACATGCCCAGCCAAATAGAGGGGCAAGGGATATGGCTTTTTGTCTGAAGGTTCCTCTTGATTCACTGCTTGTATAAGTGAGCAGCGAAGGTTCTGGCGAGACTGCGCGGATGCACAGGCTCGCCTGAACCTTCGCTGCTCGCATAGGCGTTATGTACCAAAATCGCTTGATGGGGCCGATATAATAAACGAATACAGAGATGAAACAATTATAAGAAATCGATAGCATGATATAACTGAAATGCTGTTTTCGTGGAGATTGATCATGAAATCTTTTCTACGGTCATTCCTTCCCTTCCGCTGATTCAAGAAGGGCAGCTGTCAGTGTTTTGGTGAAAGAATGTGCACTGTACTGGTTAACCGCTTACGTACAAGCCTGCCCAGGCAAAGTGTGGATAGGTTAACTGAAAGGCCTAAAAATGACCTACAATAGTGTTGACTGGGCCGTTAAACACCAATACAGACAAACAAAACTGAAATGCTGAAGCAAAAGAAAACCAAAAGTTGGACTCCGTTGGGTCAGACCATATACGGAACATCAGGAACCAACCGACATTAATTAAAAAGATTAAGTAAGTATATAGGTTGTAGCCCTCATAGAGTCTGAAGACCAACCCACGGGCGTGCAATTGAAGAGGGAAACAAAGCTGTTAACCGTGACTCGTCCAACCATCATGTATGCAGTCTGTCGTATAACATTTATTATTTCCAATCTTTTCATATCGAAGATTGATTATACGAAATTGGATACTGAAATCATTGCAAGCATATATTTTTGTGAATTTGTATACCACGTCACCATAAAAGTCAGGTACGGATAGACCTTGTCGCAGAAGAATTTTAAGTTCAACATTGTATTTTGAAACAAAATTGAAATGACGTCCTCAAAACCCAGAAAATACGATACCCATAACCCTGATTGAATGTTTAGCAGTTAAAAATTATTATGGGTGTTGAAATCAGTTACACGGCAAGACACTCTGTTGAACCGAATTGCCAAAGACCCAAACACTAGCAGCCAGCGCTGAAGAAAACCAGCAATACAAAAAGTGTGCAAAACGGAGCTGTAAGCAGGCCGGAATAACCCAACCAGCTCAGAAAGGTAATATTCAGACCAAACTTTACCTCGCCAATCGCTTAAAAACAGAGTTCACTTGCTCTTTGGGTTCCTACCGAGTATTGGTAATTGTGGTGCCGAATACAGATAACCCTCAGTAAAATAATTATCTGTGTGCCATATAACAAATTTAGAGAAAACCGTTTCTTAGACTATAAGATTAAAATGTATGGTACATAGTATGGTTTGTATTACTATTTGTGTTTTAGTATGCATTTTTATTCTGTAAATGACACTTCTGTATTCATTGCTCTTCAGATATTGATGAGTGTCTAGAACATCCCTACTACTGTGGTCTTGGTACTTGTGTTAATACCATTGGAAACTTCACTTGCCTTTGTCCGGATGGCTATATGCCAATGGCGGGAGAGGGTTGCATGGGTATGTTAAAGCACGCACATCGCTTACCATACATTTTAGGAATACTGGCCATACATCGAATAATCTGGTTTAGCATTTATGGACATTGAACAATATCTAATATAGCAAGCCTGCACGATGTAGCTGCGTGGTTTCCGTTGTCTATCAACAAAAGTTTTGCCACCTAGTAATAGTTTCATTGTATTAACCGGAGGATGTTAACAAATTCTGCAAACGAAAAAAGAAGCGCACAGATTTGTAAAGTAGAAGTGGAGGCAGTGGTGTAAGTTTGTTAAGTATGTATTGAAAATTACCCTTCCGAAAGCATACATTTTCTGTTTCCATTTAACTCAATTGTAAATAAGAGTGACAGTGCTGATGCTGTAGCCCCGTGTTCACATTAAAATCAAAGTATAAGTAAAACAAAGATCAGGAATCGATACAATTAACTTACTCCACCCATCAAAGACACCAAAGGGAAAGAAATGCAAACATGAAGCGACCAGACCATAATGGAAACCTAAACAAAGGATGGCCATAAGGACAGTTACTTTCCCACAAAATGGCCAAATGGCCATCCAAAATAAAAAAGACACAAGTGATGCACACAGTGAGTAGTAACAAACAACAACATAAATGAACCGCCACAGAAGAACCGCCTTGGAACGGTCAGTGGAAAGAATTCCACTGGGGTGGGGGGGGGGGCTTAAATCGATTTTACGTGACCACAATCCTCGCCCTTACTTCCGTCGCGATTTAGACAAATAATTTGTTCAGTCTGCATGAAGGCCTCCTAACTCATCAGTGCAACATCTCCGTGAACACAAATAAACAAAGAACCACAGAGGTGAGACAACGGTGAGGACTCGACAGCAAAAAACAACTGAAATGCTGGAGCAAAAGAAAACCAACAGTTAGACTCCGATGGGCCCGACCAGAGACGTTTATGAGAGTTTTAGAAGTACACATTCTGTGTGTGTTTTCAGTCATTAACTCCAAATATTTCTCAGAATTTGCATATTCTACTGATGACATACAGTAAATGATGATATGTATTTTGTTGACTATGATGTTAAATGACTGAATAATAGCTGAACACATGTATTGAATATGCCTATAAACCAAAGCTGGGGCTAGTCTCTAATGTACAAATATCCAGTTTGTTCAGTTACCATGTCATGCACTTATATTTGGCGGTCATATTATTTAGGCGATATTGGCGGTCGAGGAAAATACCGCCAAAATTACAAACCGCATATAAAGCTGAAAAAAATATTAAACTGGCTGAAGTTTATTTCCAGTAGCCATCGCAGTATGATATAGAGCGATACAACGTTTTATATGGCCTTTCTCTCTGCTTAACCAGTCAGTTATTAAGCTATTTAGCATGCTCAACAAAGCTGAATAAAAGCAAATGCTCTCGGCAGTATTTGTCAAAAATTGTTTAATTGGTATTGATTGACGGCTTTGCATGTGAGTAAAACCAGTAATTAAATAACAGTAGAAGTGATTTGTTTCCATACATAAAAAAGAACAATGCGATATGGAAAATAGTTGAAAAACATCGTGTATACATTGCAAATCGCCATGTTAAACTCGCATGCATGTGACAGACGGGTCACATTTTTTTTTTTTTTTTTTTGGAAATCGAAAATCCGACAAAATATTAATCTGCGAAAAGGTTCACTCAAAGTAAACGCGACAATTTGCTGCCGCCAAATTCGTGTGTTTTACAATAGGTTGAGGCTTGGTTTTCATTTGAAGAACACATATCACCACATTTACAGTTATTTTTACAATCCTTTTAAACGAAGCCTTAAAAAGGCTTTTAATTTAAGGAGTGAAATATAAAATTTGTGTAAGACATTCATACTTCAACAATGCATAAAATGTTGCTATCATTATTTGTTTGTTTGATTTGAGGTTTAACGTCCCCGTCAACACTTTATAGGTCATTTTGGAGACGTTGCTTCCAATTTTGAGGGACTTTTACCCGACATTGAGATGAAATGATACCTCAAGCCCTGTTGCAAAATGAAACCAATAGGGTTTATAAGCATGGGCGGTCCGACTCACACCGCTTTGCCTGGGAATTCTTAGATCATCTAAGCAGTTTACCAGTACTCGTGTGCGGTCGGTTTCAGTTCTGCGTGGAAGCATCATGCAGCCCATCTATTTCTTCAAGCCCCGATGATTGATATCATGAGGTAGTTATTACTCTGATCCCCACATCCCCACGAATATTATTTCAACGTATTTCAGAAAGACTACATATGTCCGCTGGAACCTTTGCTGTACTTTACAGTTATTCAAAACATGCAAGCACGAATGAAGTATTACTTTTTCTAAAAGATACCATGATACCACGAAACAGCTTTGGTAGCCAAATTGTATTGCTATTTTAACAGATATGAGGAAGGATGTTTGCTATGCAGCATTGTTCAATGCAAAACGACCAGGACTGCCTCCGCGATGTGAACACGCAGTCTCTACCCAAGTGACAAAGAGACAATGTTGTTGTGTCGGCAATATTGGTCAGGGCTGGGGAACTCCATGTGAACCTTGTCCAGAGAAAAACTCAGGTTAGATCAATTAATATACATAAAGAAAAATCGCCTCATTATATTTTGTGCTTTCCGAGCATTGTTTTTTAAATTGTCTTTGCTAAGTTAAACCAAATTACTAGATAAAAGAGTGCAGTAGAACCGAAAACAATGATCAGCAATCAACACAATTACCTTTCAAACGTTCGCCTTTCGTTCAGGACTTAAAGCAATGTCATAATAAATGACACATTACTAGTACAAGTAGAAAACCAAAAGGAAAATTTCTTTCTAAAACGAAAATGGCCAAACTCAGCGCATATATGCATACAGTGACAATAATAAATCACCACAAAGCACCTTGTAACGGTCAGTAAAAAACAATATTTGAACGGGTTGGGTCGGGTAAATGCTTTAATGGATTTTACGTGGCCACCACTCCCTCGTCTTTCATTCGCCAAAATTTGCAAATGTTATTTGTAAAGTTAGTGTTTAGGGTCAGCTTGAAATATTTATTAGGTGTAAACCATTAGTTTCAGTTTGCATACAATTACAAAACATGGTCAGCGTTCACATTCTATAATGAATGTTGGCTAATATAGTTTGTCAAGACATTGGCGAACAAAACAGTCTACTGATGTTGTATAATTGCGTCTCATCATTTCAGCTGACTATCTAGAGCTCTGCAAACCACTGCCGATTCGAGGTGAGTTAGATAAAGCTATTAACCCTTGTCCTGCTGAATATTTTAATCTGCCACACCCGCTACCAATTACCAACCAATCAGATCACTTGATTCAAATTATTGCAACAAATTCACAATCTGAATGACAAACAATGTAGATCCTGATCAGATGGCTTCTTCAAAAGCCATCTGATCTGGATCTACATTGTTTGAAAGATAAGGCATATCCGGGCTCTGCATGGCAAGGGTTAATGTGACTTTTTGAAACAAAACCACACAAAATGGAATGACAGTCAAGAATCAAGCTAGCTAGTTTCTGTCAAGTAGGTTTCATCAGTTATCCTCTTATTACTTCACTCCTACACAAATACATTGTAAAGTTTACCGCCGAATAAATGAAACTTTTAAGATGAAAAATTGTAAAATTGTTCTTATCTCTGTACAAAATATGGATTGTGATTATATATGAGAACCCACAATCTATCTTTTGGAGGAGAAATAAGACAAATAAGGTTTACCCCTGTAAACCTCAGTTTTACTGCATAAAAGTGGAGTTCAAGGGAGTCAGAATGATGTATGCAAGTCGCGGAAGGCGCTCGATTATCGCAAAATAAATATACATTCAAACTGATGAAGTACGGGAAGCGTCCTGCCACCACCACCACACACCTTGCACCAGCTCCAGGGAGTGAAATAAAACCAAGCAGATACACGTCGCTAGGTCAACGTCAAATCAACGTCAGTGCAACAACGTAGATGCGACGTTGCATAAACACCAAGACGTTGTACCGACGTTGCTATGACGTCACAATCACGCCATGTGCCTGCAAGGAAAGCTATAAAGGTTGCCTTTGGAAACAACGAACACACACAAGAATGAAAATTAAGAATATATAGAGGTTTATGAATTATTGAATTTATTAAACGAGTTGAGAAAAAGGAATAAAATGCAAGGCTTCACTGAGCATTTTATCCCCTTTCTTCAACGAGTAGATTAAATTTAATAATACATGAACAGGAATACAAGATTCTATTTATCATATGTCATCGAAAACGCATTTTATTCACGATTTTTTTTATCAAAAAAAGTCGATATTCCGCCGTTAGTAGTGCGACGTCGTGAAGGACGGAAATAATGTTACGGAACGTATCCGACTTATTTGCATATTTAATCCACTAGTTGATAATCCACTTGTGGATTACAGAATTTACTACATGGCGTTATTACATTCTCAGAGGCGACGTCATAAAAGAATCTCATATGGTGTTATGTTGTAGATGGGCATTTCCAACCGGAGAGATGACCATGCTGTGCTGAACCGAGGCTACATCGAGATTCCTCTCACAACGGTCCTTTTCGAGCGTTGGAAACGCAATCCTTAGAAAATTGATTTATCACATGACATCGCGCCTGAGAGTGTAATAATGCCATGTATTATTTTCGATAATCCACTAGTGGATTAAATATGCAAATTAGCTAGATACGTCCCGTAACGTTACATGTACGACGTCCTTAACGACGTCGCGTTTACTAATGGCGGAATATTTATATTTTTGTAAACAATCTGGTGAATAAAATGCGTTTTACATGTCATATGATAAATAGAATCTTGCATTCGTGCTCATGTATTATTGAATTCATTAAACTCGTTGACGAAAAGGGATAAAATGCTCGACAAAGCCTCGCATTTTATCCCTTTTCCTCAACTCGTTTAATAAATTCAATAATACATGAACACTCATGTAAGATCCTCTATATGAGGGTCACAGATGAGGAATTCCTGGCTTTTTCTTGACAGCACCATCGATAATTTCATTCTACTTTATTAAAGGTTTTATTTGTCGCGCACTATACTTACGTAGTTTGCCTGGATAAGAACATCAGGATAAACATAGAATTTCTATCCCAGGCTAAAGCCATGGCTTATCCGGTGTACAAGAATCGGGCTTTCTGCGCAAGACTAGCTATTCTTTGCCACCACTTCATCATCTGTGTCCCTCGTATCAATTTTCTAGCCTCAGAAAATCATCACGAAAACATCCCTATATAATTTTGACCCCCTTGAACCCCACTTTTATATAGTAAAACTTGGGTTTCCGGGGGTATACCTTATTTTCTAATTTCTGCTCTAAAATATAGATTGTGGGTACTCGTTGAGGCGGTTCTAACGAGTGCCCACAATCTATATTTGGAGCAGAAATAAGAAAAATATCACAATTTTTCATCATAAAATTTTCCTTTTTTCGGCGATAAAGGTGGCAATGTATTTGTATAGGCGTGTTTGCGTAATGTGTTTGATGATGGCACAGTAGATGGAAATACAAACTGCACTACTACTGCAAGAAATGCCCAACACTGACGCACTTTGGTCTTCAGGGGCTTATTATATGTTTACAAAACTTAATGCAAAAGACAATATTAATCTTAATCACAGACTTATCCTTGCTTCCAAAGGATAACCATTTTATAGAACTTATATCTTTTCGTCCGAAGATTTTTATTTCTCCCTATTCAGGACACTGTAAATAATAACACAGTATCTAAACGAATGTGTTTTGACATTAATTGAAAACAAATGTCCATCATTTGGAACGTACACATCTCTTGAAACGTATGCCATTCTTTATGACCTTACATAGTATATGCAGCTTATCAAATTACGTGCAGCACCGAAAAATTGTCTGATGATTAGTTTTTTTTATTCACAGTTTACTAAATCATAAAAGAATGTTGTGAATAAGCATTTTAACAGCACTGCATTTCGGGCTTACAACAATAGTTATACATTTGAAATATTTATTGTTGTAGAGGACACCAATGAATGTTCTATCTACCAGTATCTGTGTGAAAATGGGCGTTGTATCGATACGGATTCTGAGGATGGTTTTCGCTGTGAATGTAATGATGGTTTCCGTTATAATGAAGACAGCAAGAGATGCGAAGGTATTGTTAATTATTTACTCGACCTTGAAAAGTATATTCTGTAAAAACGTTATCCTGTGAAAGGAAAGAATACACCACAGAACTGACAACAATGGAGTGTACAGTTATATTTACAAAATGAAAGAAATGATTTTGTTTGTTTATGTTGAGGTTTTACGCCCAGACAAAACTTTTAGGTAATTTTGAAGGCGTTGCTTTTGACTTTGTGGGACGTTCATCCGACATTGAAATGAAATGACATCTCAAGCCCTGCCGACCAAAGAAACTGCGAGGGCATAAGGAACAGTCCGACGTGTACCACTTTTCCTGGACAGGCTTAGTGTGATGTTAAGGGAATATGTGACGGCCATAGAAAGACTCACTGTCTTTCATCATGGTGCAGTTCTTATTCTTCTCCTTTAGAATCATTGATTCCATTGTTGAGTTTTTGCGTATTTGAGGGTCACTGTTGAGGCCCAATTAGCCGAAACTTGCTAGTTTTGTCCAGAAAAGCTTGTACACTCCATTCTTGTCAGTTATACAGTGTATTCTTTGCTCCCAAATGATAATCCTTTAATAGAACATATTTAACGTAACTACAGCTGGTGTTAAGGGAATGTGTGGCGGCCGTAGAAATTCTCACTGCTCTTCATCATAGTGTAGTTATATTTTGTCATTGGGATCATTGCTTCTTTGGTGAATTTTGAAAATATGAGGGCCAAAGATGAGGCCTAAATGGCCGAAACTAGCTAGTCTGGCCCAAAAGGGCTTTTCCACCCCCTCCTTTTCAGTTCTACAGTGTAGTCCTTACTTACAAAGGATAACACTTTTATAGCACATATAAAACATGCTAAGCGGTTTACGTCTAGATAATACGATGATTTATTAAATATGGAATGGAAGTAGTCTGTAAGGTAGCCGGGCGCTAAAAGCACATAGGGGCTACCCCTTTATTAAATATTAACAGTACCTACTTCGATGGTTTACACTCCATAACTTTCCGTTAAATCAAATTCTTCTGACACCGAAGCCGCGTTTCTGGATTTACATTTATCTATTGTAGATTGGTTTGTTTCCTGAAAAATGAGTTATCAGGTATATCGGTATCATAAACTACGAAAAGCCTTTTCTAAGTTTTATAGACATCGTTCTGAAATAGTTTCATATTCAATGTTGGACTTAAATCGCTTATGCAACAATGCCTATAAGAAATAGAATGTATGGTAACTTAGTATATAAATTCTGAAAAATATATGCTTTCAATGATTTAAGTACCCGGTTTGGTAAATCCATTCTTCGATATAAATGTTTGGGTACAACATGAATGTTATACCAAAGACGGCATGCATGGTAGATAACTTTGCTTCTCTCTTTAATTGCAAGCCGGCGGGCCAGGACTCAGATTCTACGACGGCTCCATAAACAAAATTACCCACAGCTCCCATTAGAGACAACAAAGGGAAAGAAACACAAACATGAAACAACAGACCCAAAGGGAAACATCAATAGCGGAAAGCCAAAAGGACAGTTACTTTCCCACCAAATGGCCAATAGGCTATCCAAAATAAAATAACATAAGCGACACAAACACCCATGACAAACCACAACACAAATAAACCGCGACAGAATAACCGCCTTGGAACGGTCAGCGGAAACGAATTCCACTGGGTGTCTTAAATCGATTTTACATGGCCACAATCCTCGCCCATACTTCCGTCGCGATTAAGACAGTCCGCATGAAGGCCTCCTATCTCATCAGTCCAACATCTCCGTGAACACAAAAACAAACAAACACAGAGATGAAAGAACGGTTAGGACTCGACAGCATGAAACCACTGAAATGCTGGAGGAAAAGAAAACAAACAGTTAGACTCGAATGGGTCAAACAAGAGACCGAGCATCATGTACCAACCAACATAAGCCTTTACGCTGAAACCGTCATAGAATCTGAGGCCTGCCCACGGGCGTGCAATTAAAGAGGGAAGCAAAGTTGTCAACCATGATTGGGTTAACTACCATGCATGCAGTCTGTCGTATAACAAATATGTTGCACCCAATCGTTTTATATCGAAGAATGATTTTACGAAATTGGGAGCTGAAGTCATTGCGGTTATATATTTTTCGGAATTTATATACTAAGTCGCCATAACATTCGGGTTCCAATAGACCTTGTTGCAGAAGAGATTTAAGTCCCATATTGAATTTTGAAATGAAATCAGAATGACGTCTATAAAATTTTGAAAAGGCTTAGCGTATTTTATGGTACCGATAACCTCGTAAAGGCTTATTTAAAATTTTAGCTAATGTCGGTTGGTACATGATGCTTTGTCTTTGGTCCAGCCCAACGGAGTCTAGCTGTTGGTTTTCTTTTCTAGCATTTCAGTTATTTCATGCTGTCAAGTCCCCATCGTTGTTTTATCTATGTTGTCGTTTGATTTGTATGTTCACAGAGGTGTAGCGGGTTTAGTTATTTCATGTTCGTGTTTCTTTCCATTTGGTGTCTCTGATAGGAAATGTGGTGTAATTGAATCGGTTTCTGGTCATTGCCTTCATATCTGTTTTATCAGTACTCATATTCGGTCGGTTTCAGCTCTGCGTGGCAGCACCATGCGACCCAATCTATTTCTCCAAGCCCTGATGGGCGGGGCGAATCAGTTTGAAAACATAATCCACACTATGATGAAGGGCAGGGAGACCTTTAACGGCCGACACATATTCCCTTTAAAGGTATGGAGTGTATTTAAGCCTATTAACCAAAATTAATCCTCAGTTAAGGATGTAGTTACTGTTTTAATCAACCACATTTTGCAAAATAGAAGTGGAGGCAATTATCAGAAACAGATACAATAAACCCACAGCTCCCATCAGAGACACCAAAGGAAAAGAAACACAAACATGAAACAACAGACCCCAATGGAAACATCAACAGCGGAAAGCCAAGATGACACTTACTTTCCCACAAAATGGCCAATAGGCTATCCAAAATAAAATAATATGAGCGACACAACCACCAAAAGACAAACCATAACAAAAATTACCGCGACAGAAGAACCGCCTTGGAACGGTCAGTGGAAACAAATTCCACTCGGGGGCTTAAATCGATTATACGTGGCCACAATCCTCGCCCTTACTTACTCACCTTAGTATTTTTAAATGACCATATTAAATGCAATTAAACTACTATTTATGACAAACATAATTGTGAGGTTGCCTTCCTGAAAGTATTATGATCGCACTTTGTACGCCAGGATTGGCTCTGTAACTGTATGATTGTGCTTTTTCTTTTGTCATGGCCTATGCAGAGGATGAAAAACTTGTGAAATTGAACAGATGAATTACATAATTAAACAGGTATATTCGAAAATATATTTCTATTAACAGACATTGATGAGTGTCGAAACAGGCGAAGCCCATGTCGTGGTAATGCAATCTGCATAAACACTGTTGGCAGCTACACATGCGAGTGTATTCCCGGCTATAAACTCACACGAGACAGGCGCAGATGTACAGGTACGGGTGTTGTTTTTTTATGTTTTTTTTTTTTTTTTTTCATTGTCAAAGCATTATTGGCTTTCATGCTGAGTCTTATGAATTACAAGTTTTAGTTGATTTTTGTCAAAGAATATTGTCTGCAGTTACAAGGTTTATCTTTGTGTTACACAGACCAGTGTTTTTGCATGTATAATATATTTTGGAACAATTTTTAGTTAACATGTGTAAAACAATAACATATATGAATATATTATGTATATGATTTTACCAACTTCATCATCTGCACAGAGTGGTTCGTTAACTTGAGGATTAAATACCAGGATTTCCAGCTATGCACGGCGCGTGACCAATGCAAAACAGAGATTTCCAAAAAAAACACCCATAGAACTGTCAAATAACTAGTGGTGTACGTGTCCAAAGTGTGCAGATGAACTAACAGCGGCGAGGACCCTGGTGGTACTGCTCCTACTGAAGCAGTGGAATTTGGATCTTTACCGTTTGCCTAGTTCTGTCAAACCATAAACTTTGGTTTATTACGGTATTGTATGATATCATTCATTGGTGTTACATGCATTTATGTATGGCTACATGGCAAACAATGGTATATGTTTGCAAATTCTGGATCTCTTATGCACAAGCATTGAGGACCCTGAAAGGACTGCTCCTACTGAATGGTCAACTATGTATCCAGATCTCTCTGAACCTTAAGCTTGGGGTCATGAAGTTGCATTCATGTATAACTGCACTGAAAGAAGTGATCAGTGTTTGCGAATTCTGGATCTTTTATGCACAGGCAGTGGGGTTCCTGATAGGACTGCTTCTGCTGGGGGAGTCAGATCTGGGTCTGCACTGTTTGCCTTGATCTATCTGACCACAAACTTGGTTTTGTGGGATATTAATGGGTGCAACATGCATTTATATATGGCTGCGTTGAAGGAGTTGTCTATGTTTGCAGACTCTGGGTCTTTTATGCACAAGTAGTGACGACCCAGATAGGACTGCTTCTGCTGAAGCAGTCAGATCTGGATCTGCGCTGTTTGCCTAGATGTTTGTCCATTAACTTAGGGTCATTGACCTCTTTTTCTGTGCCGAATGGGGTCTTTCTCCTGATTTATAGCAGAGTTCATTAAAAAAATTGGGGGTGTCGGGTGTTTTTTTTTTTTTTTTTTTTTTTCCGGGATTTTTTTTCATCAAGTGGCTGGGCTTTTGGCAAGCAGTGCAGGCCCTGATCGGGCACCGGGTTCTGCGGCGTCTGATCTTGCCCTGCAATGTTTGCCGGGGTGCCTCCTTTGGTACTGGATGGTTTAGTGATATCATTGGGGTGCAACATGCAGTCATGTATGGCTGCGTTGAGAACAATGATCTATATTTGCAGATTCTGGATCTTTCAATGTGCCCTCCACCTGTAGATATTGATTGTCAGCAAGCTGTATTTAGTTTAAACATATTTATTTTCCAAAAAACATTTGAACATTCAAGCAAATAAACAGAGTCAATACAAAATTTTAGGATCAGAACGAAAGCAGTAGCTTATTTAGTTCCTTTCCTATGTAAATATCAATATGTTTAAGTAACATATGGCAGTAGATAATTTACATGTGATCATAAAATAGGAATGTGACTTTTTCAGTATCTTTAGGCAATACATACATGAAGATGAGATTTAGCAAATTTTGATCAAACAGAATAGAAAAAATAAGGGAAAATAAAGTTAATATCAGGACAGAATATAAAAGATAATAATAGAAGAAATGAGAGATAGAAGGATTTAGATCAGATAAAGAAACAAACATTGAAGATATGACAAAACATTTCATTTGAAAATTTTTTGTCATAAAATTTAGCATAAAAAGAAGTGCAATGAAAAAAAAAATACAGATCAAATACATATAAGTTCACAGGTTATGATAACAAACAGACAAAAAAAAAGAAAGAAAGAAAGAAAGAAAATACAGAATTAACACAACTGGAGCAGGACATAGAGTAGGGGGGGGGGGGAGAGGGCAGGCAATCTAAGCTCTTTGAACCAGTAAGTAAATAAATAAATAAGGTCATTAATGCATGTTAAAAATGAATAGTACGCAAAAAAAATGAAAGCGTATTCTATTTTAAAAGCGTTTGCTACTTCGAATGTACCTCTGGACGGCTTCAAAAATAGCAACATTTGTATCATATGACAATGATCCGTCACCGTACAAGAGTACTTTCGAAGTAATACCACAAAATTGTGAAACTGTTTGATATAATTGATTTCTAGGTTCACGATATAATCGACATATCAACAAAAAGTGTTCAGCATTTTCAATAGAGCCGGAATTACATGTGCAAAGGGGACTATCAGAAATGTTTTTGAGAAATAAGTCGTAGTTTAAAGAACTACATCCAGTCCTTAACCGAGTGTGCAGTATTTGATTCTTTCTGGTCCCCGTATAATAATACTTAGGTACATTCGGTTTTGGCTGGGACGTAAGTTCTTTGAATGACTGTAAAGTGTCTGTGTTTCTGCTTTCTAGGGAAAGACCATTCCATTCCCTTATGACAGAGGGGAGAAAAGAATGAAAGTAAAGACTTGTTCTTGCATCTATTGTTTGTATATTATTAGCATTTCTCAGACTGTATCTTGAGATGTCATTAACAAGCGGTGGCACAAGGGAAACGAGATAGGGAGGAGTTATGTGGTTGCACATTTTGTAGAACAGAGCTAATTTGTGTTGCTTACGTCTTGTAGCTAAAGTGACCCATCCAATTTCTTCATATAATTTTTGAATACTGACTAATTTAGTTGCTCCTGTAGCGATGCGTGCAGCTTCGAGCTGGATTTTCTCTAAATCTTGCTTTTCTTGTAGTGAACAATTGTCCCAAATAGTATCTCCATATTCAATAATCGGGCGTATAAAAGAGATATAGATGGTTTCCAAAGATTTCCTATCAAGCTTGAACTTTAGACGTCTCATAACGTTAATTCTGGTCCAAGCTTTCTCTTTAATGTAATCAATATGATTATGCCAAGTGCAGTCACTTGATAGAACAAGTCCTAGATGTTTATGCTGGTTAACTTCTTTTATTTCTTGATTACGCATATAAACAGGAGGGTGATTTGGTCTATTTGTTTTACGAGAGACTAGAAGAGATTCTGTTTTAACTGGATTAAATTTAACCAGCCAGAGCGCTGCCCATTGGTCAATTCTTCGAAGATCTGTGTTAAGGACTTGTGCAGCCATTTCTGGAGTTTCCACAACAATGAAAAGACTCGTATCATCCGCAAAAAGACGAATGTTTGCTCTTATATCAGTTACAATGTCATTAATATACAACAGAAAGAGTAGGGGGCCAAGAATAGATCCTTGGGGTACTCCTGCATATATAAAATTCCACTTGGACTTTGCTCCAGGTAAAACGACTCTTTGTTTGCGATTTGTAAGATAATTTCTGAACCAGTCTAACATATTACCAGATATTCCTGCAGCTCTAAGTTTGTGAATAAGACCAGCGTGCCACACTCGGTCAAACGCTTTACTTATGTCGCAGAAAATGGCTCTCACCTCTTTTCCAGAATCCAAAGCCTTACACAAAGTATTGTACAAGAAAGTAAGTTGGTTGATTGTCGAGTCTCCCGGTGTAAAACCAGATTGAAAAGGGGTCAAAATATTGTTTTCTAAGAAATGGTTGTATAAGCATTTAAAGATGATTCTTTCGAATGACTTGTCTATGTTGCTCAAAAGAGAGATAGGGCGAAGGTTTGACACTATAGAAAGATCCCCGCCTTTCGGTACCGGGGTAACGTGTGCTTCTTTAAAAGAATCAGGGACTTTTCCTATCCGTACAGAGGTGTTGAAAAATGTTGATAAAGCGGGGGATATTTCCCTGGCAATTTCACGAAGAATTCGATTGTTGATTCCGTCTGGTCCTGATGATTTGCCTAACGGCAAGCAGCGCAATACTGACTCGACTTCGTCGGGACTTATATTCACCGAATCAAGGCTGCTATGGACGGGGTATGTAGGTATGTCTGGAAGGACGGCATTTCGGTCGTCAAGGACTGTCTGATCGCGAAAGAAATCATTTATGATATTTGCTTTCTCGTTATCGTCAGAATATACTGCACCGCTGTGTTCGAGTGGAGGAAGGGAGGATTTATAATTTGGCGAAATAAAAGACTTTAAGATAGTCCACCATTGCTTAGACGAGATTGGACCTGCTTTTAACTTGCTGGCAATATTGTCATGGAATGCTTTCTTAGATTCTCGAGTTTTCGTAATAGTTTCATTTCTCAGCCGTTTAAATTTGACCCAATGCATTTCACTGTTAGTTCGTTTGGCTCTACGATATGCTTTTTTACGTTTGCGAATAAATTTTCTGATATGCGTAGTTATCCACGGTGGGTCAGAAGGTCTAATTGTTACATATTTGTTCGGAACAGAAGCCTCTACTAAACTATTTAAGGTGTATTTCGAATCACTCACATTTTTGTCTAGCTCTAATTCAGCCACAACTAACAACTGCAACCTGAGCCAGGCGGCTTACCGTACAAGTGTCCTAAATGTTTGGACAGAAGAGTAACCAGGGCAGACCCAGATTGATCAGCTTCTTTCCGATCAGGGTCTTCACTTTTTGCTGTTCTAACTAGTTTAAACATGTCCATATTTGTAAACTAAGACTGTGGTTGCAGTATATGTACATGTACGTCCAGACTTTTGGGTAGTTTTGCGGTAACTGTATACATGTCCCACTGCCACTTTATAGCACGGTTATAGAGATCAAAAAGAGGGAGGAGAGGGGAGGAAAGAAGAAAAAAAAGATTTTTTTTCTCCATTTTTAATGAGCCGTGTTATAGGGAGGTCGTGATACATGTTATTGTGTGTTTTTTCCTTGTTTCATTGTTTCTTTGCATTAATCTAGTTTCATTCTTTCACGTTAGTATGTCCATCAGGGCTTTCCTGTTTTCTTAATAAACTTTGAAACTAGACATCGCTTCAAAACCTAAAAGAGCGGGCATGATTATAGAGCACTTACCACAATTGGTCTTAAGGCTAACATTGTCGGGTTGTGCACGTTTTAAATAGAATTCTGCTCTAGGAGATGCATCTATAACATTGGCAACAGACGAACAATATGGTCTGGGCTTTTGCCCATGGCCGATACGTTTGTACACATCCAAATGCAGGTAGTCGAGACAGTTGTGCCGCACTTGTTTTAGCATGGCTCGAGATAGGGATCTGGTGTTCCGAGCAATCTATATCCATAGGGTCTAGCCAATGCGTTTGTTCGGCCAGACAACACTATTTGTGAAATCCTTAACAACTACACTAATGTAATCCATCTCTCACTAACGATTCGGCCATACAGGAGCGACATACATCACGAAATCATGCCAATAAAATTTTGAACCCCACTTTTATATAGTAAAACTGGGGTTTGTAGGGGTAAACCTTATTTTTCTTATTTCTGATCTAAAGTATAGATTGTAGGTACTCGTTAGAACCGCCTCGATGAGGCGGTTCTAACGAATATCCACAATATATATTTTGAGCATAAATAAGAAAAATATCACAATTTTTCATCTTAAAATTTTCTTTTTTTTTCGACGATAAAGGGTACAATGTATTTATATAGGCGTGTTTTCGCAATGGATTTCGTTGTAATTCTTGTTAGTCTGCGACACCATTATAAACTAATAAAATTGCAGATATCAATGAATGTGAGGAGGTTGCTGGAATTTGCACCAACGGTGATTGTAAGAACCTTGATGGCAGTTTCAGTTGTATTTGTAGCAGAGGCTTCAGTTTGGCATCATCAAGAGACGCTTGTCTAGGTAGGTTATTCAACATAAATGAGCCGAAGCACCAGCAAATCTTTATGAAGACAAATGTGATGGGTAAAGACACAAACTACACTATGCACCCACATATTTGTTTAGAGTGTTTAATTAAAGTCAGGTGGATATTTCTACCAAAGCTGGATAGCAAATAATGTGATCTTGAAACAGAGTTATTTTTTATTTATGATATACGTCTTTTAATGTAATTCGTGTTGAACAATATTATCAAGGCAGAACATTTTATTTGTCTATATCGCAACACAATACTGGAGTCGGGGAATCAACTACTATCTGTATAATAACATTCAGTAAATATTGCATTCATTTTAACCTGAAATTGCTTAGAGTATCTAATAAAACATATGAATTGAACATTCAGCATTTTAAGTGTATATTGTTATTGATTGTTGTAGTTTAAGGACTTCGTGATTATGTTTCGTTTATGTAGTGTTTTTCTAAAACGTTTTAGATATTCATTTTGTGGTGTTGATACGCACTTGCTTTGTAAGAGACACCAGGCTTCGATACATGTACGGAGAGTTTAAACTGTTTTTGGCATCCTTCGGTTGTCATTACAGATATAAATGAGTGTGAAATACAGCCAGGCCTTTGTAGAAATGGCACGTGTGAAAACAGGATTGGGTCTTACCAGTGTCACTGTGAACAGGGATTCCAGCTCACACAAAATGAAGATTGTGAGGGTAAGAGTGAACCGTTCCATTACATTACACTTACGAGTCACATAATATAAAACACTTGCAAACTTCACGCATATAGAGAAAGATTGGGCTTTGCTATTTAAGCACATAAGCAGAGAATGGGATACACATCAGAACCCAACTTGATGGGTCTAACGAGCACCAGAATTTTTTATTGTAATTTAGCAGAATTAAGAGAAATTCAACAAAGTTTCATCCAACATAAATGTGGATAAGTGTGGATGATCAACATTTAATCCCACATAAAAAGAATTTGAAACATTCTTCGTTTCGATAGTTGAAACTGTCGTTAGACCTGAAATTTAACACGGTCTTGTGTGACAACTTTCTGCAGATTCATTCCTGCAGGAAATCGTACAGTAGCTTTTCGGTTTCTATTACCAGCCATATATTCACATGGATATTGTTAATGAATATCCGGTGCATACATCACCGTATATCGGAATATTACCTGGACACTATTTTTGTTAGTGCAATTGGAACTAACAGTCTAGACAAAAAGTCACCACAAAAAAGCCTATGTAACAGAAGTGTGGTTTACAAGGTATATCTTATTTTCTTCATATTTTGCTCGAAGACCTAGATCATGGATACTCGTTAGAGCCGCATCAACGGGGCATTTCGAATCAGCATCCACAACCTAGATTAAGAGCAAAACTAATTGAATATAGCAAATGAAAAACTCTAATTCTGTGGGTACGAAAGACAGGCAGTGTGTTATCGTAATAATATTTATTCATCTTTCTGCTCTCAAACTATTTTCCTCATGCAAGGCCAGTTCATTTTCGATTTAATATGAGATCAGTTAACTTCTGTCATCAATTTATAAAAACAGAACGAAATGTCAATTAAGGTTGCTGGATAACTTGATGGTGACAAGTCACACTGTCTTTGACCCGGCTAGACTGTCACAACTTTTGTTTTAAAATATGTGACACATCTGTGCCTGAAGCAGAAATACTTAAGAATCGTACTAGTGGAACGTCCGATGACGTAAATTTACATTGAGAACAGTCATTCACGAGCTTAATTTGACGTCTAAATCAGTAATTCAAATCCAGCATTTATCGATCAGATGTATATGAAAGTTTGGATCGAACTAGTAATGGATGCGAGTGCTTCGACAATTTTTCATGAGTGGCTGCTTTCTTACCATCCATCACTTACCATATTTAATGTAATTCATGTTCCAGATATCAACGAGTGTCGCGAGTTCTTAGGTATTTGTCTGAACGGTCGTTGTGTAAACACCCCGGGGACATTCAAGTGCGTGTGTCTTCCAGGATACAGTCTATCATCTGATAAGATGAACTGCAGAGGTAGGTAATTACATCACCACGTGTATCATTGTATGTCATTTTTATATGAGCCTGTGTACACAAAAAGTAAAACTTTGCATGATTTTGCGACTAGCAAAACAGATTGCAGTTGGTTCCTTGATGCAGCCACAACAAAACTGTCACTTTTCGCTACATCAGGACTCGCAAATGATTCTTGCAAATAGCGAAGACTGTGATTAGACCGCACGGATGTAAACGATAATCTGAATATTCGTTGATTACACGTGTCAGTTGAAAGTTGGAATAGGTCCTGTTTTTTATTTTCTCTGTTTAACTTTTTATCTAGAAATGTTGAGTTTTTCGCTAAAGAATGAGCAACATTGAAAAGCGTTTTGATTGTCAACTTCGTAAGACCAGTGGCATCTTACCAAACCTTATTTCTTTACAAAGGCTTTGAAAATATTTTGGAATCGCCTATGAATAAAATTCAAAAATGAGTTCCTTCAAGAGCAATGAAAACATTCATAAGAAAGAAGATGGGTCATACTACGTGGTTTCGGCTAATAAAGCCTCATCAGTGACCCTGTAATGATCCGGCAACGAAAGCCAGAGGAAACGTACTGCAAATTTGCGAATTTCAAACAGGCAGTCGATTCAAAGACTGATATAAATCAAAATGGGGTCTAAATAATTAAAAACCGGTCTAGAATATGAGTCTAAACCAATAATTTATTTCTGATTTCTCAGAATATTCACGCTGATCTCAAAGGATCAAAAGTAAAATATAAACTGCACTATGGTTGATGTACGGGGAGACGTTTTACGGCCGCCACACGGCACAACACCAGCTGCAGTGAAGGCAAATAAAATTCAAAAATGAGTTCCTTTAAGAGCAATGAAAACATTTATAAGAAAGAAGATGGGTCATACTACGTAGTTTCGGCTAATAAAGCCTCATCAGTGACCCTGTAATGATCCGGCAACGAAAGCCAGAGGAAACGTACTGCAAATTTGCGAATTCAAACAGGCAGTCGATTCAAAGACTGATATAAATCAAAATGGGGTCTAAATAATTAAAAACCGGTCTGCTAAATAATTAAAAGCCTGGTTTGCCGAAGCTTGCTGATCTGACCCAGAGGTGGGGATGGGGCAGCAGGTTGGGCTTGAGTACTTCACAATTTTCATTACTGTGGTGCGTTCCTTGTTTCCAAAGGAGAACCTTTTATAGAATACATTGATGTCGTTGTTATAATGAGCATTAGTAGGCATGATAGAAGTAGCAGTGTAAACATACATTGTTAATCTTATTGACAATTAACAACTGTTATATTTTTCTACTACAGATATTGATGAATGTGCCGATATTTCCGGTATATGCAGAAATGGTCTCTGCTCTAACACTGAAGGATCATATGAATGTTCCTGTTTTGACGGCTTCAGACTTACACGAGACGGAGAAGAATGTGTTGGTATGACAAACAATACAACATATATATTCACCTTATTGTCACATATCATATGTTATTATAATTAATAGTACGCTTTTTGCATCATTGAAGCACCCGATTTCGTGGAGTTGTTCTTCGATATAAAAACATTGGGTACAACATAAATGTTATACGACAGACTCTATGCATGGCAGTTAACCTAATCACGGTTGACAACTTTGCTTCCATCTTTAATTGCACGCCGGTAGGTCAGGCCTCAGATTCTAAGAAGGTTCCAGCGTAAAGGCTTACTGAGAATTAGAGAGAATATAATTTTATGTAATGTTGGTGGGTGCCTGATTCTCTGTCTCTGCTTGTGCCCATCGGAGTCTAATTGTTGGTTTTCTTTTGCTCCAGCATTTCAGTGGTTTTTTGCAGTCGAGTTCTCACCTTTGTTTCATCTCTGTGATAGTTTGATGTTTGTGTTCACGGAGCTGTTGCACTGATGAGTTAGGAGGCCTTCATGCGGACTGAACAAATTATTTTTCTAAATCGCGACGGCAGTAAGGGCGAGGATTGTGGCCAGGTAAACTCGATTTAATCCCCCCAGTGGAATTCGTTTCACTGACCGTTCCAAGGCGGTTCTTCTGTCGTGGTTTATTTTTGGTATGGTTTGTCTTTGAGTGTGTGTATCGCTTATATTATTTTGTTTTGGACAGCCAATCGGCCATTTTGTGGGAAAGTAAGTGTCCTATTGGCTTTCCGCTATTGATGTTTCCATTAGGGTCTGGTTGTTTCATGTTTGTGCTTCTTTCCCTTTGGTGTCTCTGATGGGAGCTGTGGGTTAATTGTATCGATTCCTGATCATTGCCTTCTCTTCTTTTTATGAGGATGAAGGTTTTATTTTTTTTAGAATTTAGGTTTAAAGTCGCCGACAACACGGAATTCATTTTGGAGACTTTGCTTCCAATTTTAGGGACTGTAACCCGACAATAAGATTCAAGCCCTGCCTGTTGCTGTGCTGTTTTGTGGATTATTTGTGTCTTCCTTTGTTGTGTTCCGAATTGTTAGTTACCCTTACTCTTTGTGCCATTGGTAGGCTGTAATCTTTGATTGTGGCTTTTCCTAGGCATCTATTTAACATATCTTTATGATGAATTTTTAGCGAAGAAATTTAAGTATCGGAAGGATAAAATATTCTAGTTTTAACAATAGAAGGTAGCCCACATTGTCGCACAAGTTACGTTTCTTCAAAATTGCCTTTTTAATGTTAGTTGGTATGAGAAATTTGTACGTGATGAATTGTGTAAACGTTTATTTTTGCAGGTGTTTCTTTTTTTATTCAGGTACTGAGATCGTTAAAGAAATTTTATGTAACTATGAATAATTCTCAAATGATCTGACAGACAAAGAATTATAGTGCCGACTGCTATTTCGAGACTGGGTGGCAAAAATCGGAGTAAACATAACAAACAAACATTCCGTGGCAGAAATTGGCTTCTCACCTTTAACGCCTGATGGGCCAAAATCACTCCTGTCTGACACAATGCGGTAAGGTAAGACGCTTTTAACCACACGTAAATAACGGCCATGTACCGGGTTGCTTGGTTGCGTTTTATAACTTTGTGTTCACATAAAAATATATTATTTTCAAAAGCAGAATGGAGTACGACAAAAGTGATTACTGTGATGTTACATTTTCAGATATAAATGAGTGTGTACGTGACCGTGGTCTCTGTACATTTGGACAGTGTGTCAACCTTGAAGGAAGCTTTGAATGTCGATGTCCGGAAGGTTTCGTACTCACTGATGATGGAAAGAATTGTATTGGTAAGCAAATTATGTCGCCCATAAATACTATATCGCCAGAGGCTATTTTTATTCTACCGACAAAGACGTTCACTAGCCTCAAGAAGGATTACCTGTTCAGTTTGTTCCTATGAAGACCTTATATGCTTTGGTTTTGATTTTGAGATTAACAGCCGGTTAGTTTATCAAACCGCGCTTTTTCTGGGCAGGATTATACATAAACAGTAGATGGGTTTGTTTCGTGCCTTTCGTGTGATAAACGCGATGACTTTGATTTTGGGATTGTAAATTTTCCTTTTTTCGATGGTGATGTTCCTCCTGCTTCATCCTATGGCGTTTATATTTCGCAGTTAATTCGATTTGCTAGAGTGTGTAGTCATGTAAATGACTTCAACACTCGTAATAAATTATTAACGGCTAAACTTCTTCATCAGGGTTATCGGACCATAAACTACGCAAAGCCTATTCAAAATTTTATAAACGCCATTCTGATTTAATTTCAAAATTCAATATTGGTGTTTAATCTCTTCTGCAACAAGGTCTATCGGAACCCGAATTTTATGGTGACTTAGTATATAAATTCAGAAAAATATATAACCGCAATGACTTCAGCACCAAATTTCGTAAAATCATTCTTCGATATAAAAAGATTGGGTACAACATGGATGTTATACGACAGACTGCATGCATGGTAGATAACCCAATCACGGTTGGCAACTTTGCTTCCCTCTTTAATTGCACGCCGGTGGGTCAGGCCTCAGATTCAATGACGGTTCCAACGTAAAGGCTTATTGAGAATTAGAGAGATCTAATTCAAGGTAATGTTGGTTGGTGCCTGATGCTCTGTCTCTCGTCGGGCCCATCGGAGTCTAACTGTTGGTTTTCTTTTGCTCCAGCATTTCAGTTGTTTCTTGCTGTCGAGTCCTCACCGTTGTCTCACCTCTATGGTTCTTTGATTATTTGTGTTCACGGAGATGTTGCACTGATGAGTTAGGAGGCCTTCATTTTTTTTTTTTTTTGGTTTGGGTTTTACGGCCCTTTCAAGATTATTTCACTCATATCGAGCCGATCGTTAATCATAGGTGGGCGAAAACCGGAGTACCCGGAGAAAAACCACCTGACCTTCCGTTGCAGAACTTGGCGTCTCACACGTGACCCGAGCGAGGCTCGAACCCACGGCGGTGAGAGACCTAATAACTAAGAGTTAACGCTCTTATCCATTAGGCCACGGAGGCCCGTAGGAGGCCTTCATGCGGACTGAACAAATTATTTGTCTAAATCGCGACAGAAGTAAGGGCGAGGATTGTGGCCACGTAAAATCGAGCCCCTCCCCCCCCCGTGGAAATCTTTCCACTGATCGTTCCAAAGTAGAAGTAAAACAAAGATCAGGAATTGATACAATTAACTTACTCCATCCATAAAAGACATCGAAGGGAAAGAAATACAAACATTAAGCGACCAGACCATAATGGAAACCTAAACAAAGGAAGGCCATATGGACAGTTACTTTCCCACAAAATGGCCATATGGCCATCCAAAATTAAAAGACACAAGTGATACACACAGTAAGTAACAAACAACAACATAAATAAATCGCCACAGAAGAGCCGCCTTGGAACGGTCAGTGGAAGATTTCCACTGGGGGGCTTAAATAGATTTTACGTGGCCACAATCCTCGCCCTTACTTCCGTCGCGATTTAGACAAATAATTTGTTCAGTCCGCATGAAGGCCTCCTAACTCATCAGTGCAACATCTCCGTGAACACAGAAATCAAAGAACCACAGAGGTGAGACAACGGTGAGGACTCGACAGCAAGAAACCACTGAAATGCTGGAGCAAAAGGAAACCAACAGTTAGACTCCGATGAGCCCGACCAGAGACAGAGCATCAGGCACCAACCAACATTATCTCTTTAATTTTCAATAAGCCTTTACGTTGGAGCCGTCATAGAATCTGAGGCCTGACCCACCGGCGTGCAATTAAAGAGGGAAGCAAAGTTGCCAACCGTGATTGGGTTAACTACCAAGGCGGTTCTTCTGTGGCGGTTTATTTATGTTGTTGTTTGTTACTTACTGTGTGTTTCACTTGTGTCTTTTTGTTTTGGATGGCCATGTGGCCATTCTTTTGGAAGATGACTGTCCTTATGGCCTTCCTTTGTTTAGGTTTCCATTATGGTCTGGTCGCTAAATGTTTATGTTTCTTTCCCTTTGGTGTCTTTGATGGGTGGAGTAAGTTAATTGTATCGATTCCTGATCTTTGTTTTACTTCTACTTTACCAGTACCGTACACAATCTTTCGCCAGAAAAATTATAATTGTCTTTATTGAATCAGAGGATTGGGAAGGATGGCCATAGAAAATAAGAAATAACATTGCCGCATCCGTCGGGGATTAAACCAGTGAACTATCGATCACCAGTCCGACACGCATCCGTCTGAGCCTACGAGACGAGTTTGATCATTGCCTTCACTTCTATTTTGGAACTGAACAGAAACATGGGATATACTTGCAAGTATTACTTATCAGTCTAAACAGTGTTTTGTATGCACTATACTCAAGAATAGTCACACATGCAACAACGTTTCTGGTTGGTTTGTTACGAGTTATCAACTGTTGTAATGTCGTCTTGTTAAAAACATATATTTCGTCCAGGATAACCACTGTTTAATCTTTAACAGACGGAAGTGTTTTGAAGAACCTGAAGAGAACTCTGGAATTTCTACATATCACAATGAAGTCCAAATATTACTCAAATCCGTATTTCACCAGCGCATGTGTATTTTATTTCAGACATTAGGCCAGGGAACTGCTACCAGGTATTTGAGAGGGGACAGTGCCTGCAGCCACGCCCTATCAACATGACAAAAACTCAGTGTTGCTGTACAAGTGGTGAGGCCTGGTCCTACGCTGGATCACGACTTTGTGAAGTCTGTCCCAAACCTGGGGAAGGTATTTATTCCACTTTTATACCCTGTTAAAATGTTACAAAAAGTTAGCGTAAACAAATGCGGTAAACAGTTGACAAAATATTCAGTTTTCTTGTTTTAATGATCGTGTCTCTTTTTAAGCTTCAAACGACACTGTCCTTGAATGGAATTAATACTTAGGGGGTGGACAGGACTTATTTTGTTGGCATTCTGGGACAAGATAATAATCATCTGGAAATATTCCCTTATGCTTACAAACAGTTCAATTAATACATGACAGAGGTCCATAACTTACGACATGAAAGTCGTAACAAAGGAAAGAAGCATAGCTGAAAACAATCTGGCATGATTCGTACCCGGTCCGTTCAGGTGAAAGTCCAGTGCTCTAACAAATGAATCAAAGGGTGGACGCCTGACGCAGTTGTCAGAGACTGTTCACAATCCTATGCATATTCTAACAGAGTAGATAAAAGGAGGGCGGTTTTGCGGTCCATAACACTTCCCCTCTTAATGATTACGCAAAGCCGTTTTCGGAGAAAATAATCAGCATTTGATACAATTGTCCTGCACTAGCCATCCAAGACACTAGGGGAAACGAAACACCAACATAAAACAAATTCACCATAACGAGAACATTACAAGCAGAAAAACCAAGCGGACTGTTGCTTTCCCACAAAATGGCCAAACGGCTATCCAAAGGAAAAAATATTAGCCGTACATACATGCAAAGACAAACAATAACAATAGTAAACCACAACAGACGCATCGCTTTGCAACTAGCCACTATCCTCGACCTTGGTTCTGTCGTGGTTAAGACTAATAATTTGTTCAGTCCGCATGAAGGGTTTGTAACTTAACAATGCAGCATCTCCGAGAACATAATTATCAACCGAATTCAGAGATGAAACAAATCACTTAAATGCTGGAGGAAAAAAAGGAAACCAACTCCGCTGGGCCCAACCAGAAACACAGCATCCGGCAACAACTGACATTACTTAAAATGTTTAAGTAAGTCTCTATGTTGGTGCCGTCATAGAGTTTGAGGCCTGACCCGCCGGCGTGCAATTGAAGAGAGAAGCAAATTTATCAACCGTGATTGGGTTAACTTGCCATGCATACACTCTAACGTATAGCATTTATGTTGTAACCAATCTTTTTATATCGAAGAATGATTCTACGAAATTTGGTAATGAAATCATTGCAAGCATATATTTTCAAAATGTCGGAAAGAATCCAAAATTATTAATAAAACCTCCTAATCTAAGTACCCGAAGAGTTGTTATTTATAACTCTAAGTGAAGCCAACGTCGTATCGATGTTGGACAGACATTGGCCGCCTGTTATGTTTCATATTTGAAATAAATGATAAGAAATGTAGTTTTATTGCAGCCGGCTTTATTGATTTGTGTGCTGATATTGGCAGAGGCAAAGGACCCAGTGGAGACGAAGGTATGCACTTGAAGCTACTCTTACTCATTGTACAGCAATGCCTTTGCATTGTGTTGGTTCTTAACCCGTTTTGTACCAAATGGAATCTTCCTCCTTATATATAGCAGGAGTCCATTTCGAAATTTAGGGGTGTCAGGTTGCGTTTTCTTAAAATTTTATTTGGAAAATGGCTTAATTTTTCACAAACCGTGGAGGCCCTGATCAGACGCCGCATTCTGGGCCTGTACTGTTTGCCAGGGTACCCGTTAAGGGGTTTCCGGTCTCAAATGGGTTAAAATGTTGAGAGCACTAATAGTGCCAAATAGAACACGAAAGAGAACTTATGAAAGAGTCGAAAATATATACATACAGCAGTTTGTACATATGAAGCTTCGTGTTGCAAAAAATAGGGCTCTGCTCTTCATACGGCGATACCTAAATGTTCGGTGCTTCATAGTACTCAATACAACCTAGAAACCTGTTTGGTGTTTATAACACAATCAAGGCAGGCTTATAGGAGTAATAGCAAACTATCACATTAAAACACGGGATTCTGCAGTCCTATAGTTTGAAGTAATGTTGGCGCAAGCTAAATCGCACACAAGCAGTGGTCTATATTCAAGGAAACATAACTCAATTTCAATTAATAGGCTCAATTGCTCCGGGTTAAACAAAATTCAATTTTAAGGTATGTAAATACGAGCTGTCATTTTTCACTGTCGATGTAATACATACATGTAGTGATATTTTATATCGTATAGAGCACATTCATGTTTCCTTGTGAAGCTGATATTATATATAAGCACAACTCATTTACATTCAATGTCAAGTGTGAACAAGACAGACAATGATTGCGAAACCTAAATCTGATCCCTCGTTTCTACATATCCAGTATTGTTTGCCTCCAGATCTTGATGAGTGTATGTTGTTCCCTGGCATATGTGTCAACGGCCGTTGTATCAACACGGATGGATCATACAGGTGCGAGTGTGCTCCGGGATACGTGCTCGACAGTACAGGCAGGGTTTGTGTTGGTAGGTATTTCATTACGAAAACACGTCTATACAAATACATTGTAAACTATACCGCCGACAAAACGAAAATTTTAAAGATGAAAAATTGTGATATTTTTCTTATTTTTGCTTAAAATATTGAAACGTCCGCTTTGCATTTGCCTGAACCGGGATTCATTTTCGCATTCAAAAAGTTGTTATACCTATCCCATCAGCTTCTTATTTACGGACATTGCTCTAAGGTATTGTTATACATAGCATCAGTACATGCAAAAATGTCCTAAATGTAAGGGTTGGAACTTAGTTCATATATAGAGGATCTTACATGAGTGTTAATGTTTTATTGAATTTATTTAACGAGTTGAGGAAAAGGGCCCTTTTCCTCGAAGAGTTTAATAAATTCAATAATACATGAACACGAATGTAAGATTCTTTTTATCATATGACTTTTAAAACGCATTTTATTCACGATTTTTTAACAAAATGTCAATATTCCACCATAAGTAAACGCGACGTCGTTAAGGACGTCGTACGTGTAACGTTACGGGGAGTTTCTAACTAATTTGCATATTTAATCCACTAGTGGTTTATTGAATTATTACATGTCGTTATTACACTCTCATATGCGACGTCATATGATAAATGGAATGAAGTACATTATGTTATTATCAGTTTTGTCATCATCAACTTCTTGAACTATTACATTGAAAGGGCAATCTTGCTATTGGCCCCCAGGATGGAGAGAGAGAGAGAGCTCGGCTACGACGGCAAAGATGGTAGTCTCTTACGGTCACGTAAAATCGATTTAAGAACCACCCCAACCCCCCCCCCCCCCCACACACACACACACACACACCACCCAAGTGATTTCGTTACACTGCCCGTTCCAAGGCGGTTCTTCTGTCGCGGTTTATTTTTGTTATTGTTTGTCTTTGAGTGTGTGTATCGCTTATATCATATCGGTTCGGATAGCCAATTGGCCATTTCGTGGGAAAGTAACTGTCCTTTTGGCTTTCCGCTATTGAGGTTTCCATTAGGGTCTAGTTGTTTCATGTTTGTGCTTTTTCCCTTTGCTGTCTGTGATGGGAGCTGTTGGTTAATTGTATCGATTCCTGATCATTGCTTTCACTTCTATTTTAGGCATTCTTATGCCTCTGTAATTGTTTATCTTTAAGGTTTTTGTATGTCGAAGCAGCTCTGCATCGAGGAGCTTTCTTGTCTTGTGTGACGAGGCGGTTTGCACAAATCTTGTTGATAATAAATAAATGAAGTAATGGCAATAATCAGGAATCGATACAATAAACTCAGACCTTCCATAAGAGTCACCAAAGGGAGAGATAATAAAGCAGAAAATGAATATCATATCATCGGACCCTCCTTTGTGTTTTTTTTTCTATATTTTGTGTCGAACTGTACCTCGAATATATTTGATATTGAGAAAACAAGGACTAAGGCTCTTCGTCAGATCAAGGATTTAAGATAATTTGATCCACAGAACAAACTGAAATTTCAATATGAAGAAAAAAATAAATTCCTTTCGAGTTATACACAAAAATATAGAATAGATACCCAGGAAAAGACATAATCAAAGATAACCTAAGCCTATCAATGGTACCAAGAGGAACAGTAAATAACAATGACACAAACGAAAAAAAAGAATCACAAACAGCACAGCGACCAGCTCCCACTTCCAAATAATTAATAAAAATTAACTGAATAATAATAATAATAATAATAATAATAATAATAATACACAACCATAAGCACATACAACATGAAGAGTCCCGTCGAAATATCCGACAAAGCTACATTTAAAATAAACAACATAAGAACCGCCGTATTAATACGGTCAGCAGCGAGAACCACTGGGGAGTAATATTGGTTTCATCAACTTTATAAGCCAACCTTCACTCTAGGCTCTATTATCATTTACAACACACAAAATAGTTCGTCCACTTGAGGGTAATTACCTCAGTCAATAGACCTTCACCGAATAACATACAAATTAGAACAAACAAATACAGCTAAAGAACACCACCAGGCTGACCATGAAATGTCAAGCCAAAGGCAAATCATCAGCCAGCAACCACTTGTAAAATAATTTTAAAGTTTTAAGTTGGGACCATCATCGAATCAGAGACATGAACCCCACCACATCGTGCAATGAAAGAGAGGAGCATAGTCATCAACCATGACTGGGTTAAAACTAGGCATGTTGTTTGCCGTACAGCATTTATATTTTACAATGGTTAAGAAAATTGCATGTGTAAAAGCCAACAATTTATGCGATAAAAGATTGAGTAATTTTATAGCTTGTGATCCTGTTTGTCCTTTCAGACAGTGATGAATGTCAAGAGAAAGATGTGTGCGGTAACGGAACGTGCACAAATAATATTGGCAGTTTCAGCTGTGAATGTGCTGAAGGATTCCTACCAGGTCCTAACGAAGTCTGTGAAGGTAGGTTTACGTGATAATAGTCTCTTATATGAATGTCGTGTTCTGAACAGTACCTACCAGGGAACCCTCTAATTTCCTTGAAGCTGATATTTTTGTATTTATGCATATGGTGAGTATATGTGGGTGTGTTTTTTTGTAAATTGTATCTCTACATGTAAATATTGTGCATATTAGAGGGCCTCATGGAAGATTAGCTTGTTATTGCTAAATGTGTTACCCTCTTAAAATAAAGACGATTATTATATTTATTTTTATTACCAGGGCTGACATTGAATGAATATTATGTTTTACTTTCGGCTGGAAATGAGCTGTGCTGCCCCCCCCCCCGGAAAAGGATAGTTCTAGCTGTTTGTTTGCTAGCGTAATCAATTTGAAGCTTAAAACGTCCAGGCTGATAAGTATAGGAGATGATAGTTCAGTTTTGAATTTGGTCCGCCTAGAGTACACACGTGATACAATTTTAAGAGTACAGACGAGGGTCGCCCTAAATTATCCCTCACTATTTATAAGCTGTTGGAAGAAATATCCAAGGACTCAATAAGACGTTTTTATCAGTTACCCGCTATATATTTTGCATTGTAACGCATTGACCTGATAAAGATAAGCTATCTCAAGACAAGTGAGCTTTATCACGTCAACGTGACATTGCACTTTTATGAATGAACCAGACTAAAATGATAAAAAAATGTTATTGTTACTGGGAAAAATGTAAAAAATACTTGAAAAAAACATCATAGGAAAAATATGGTCAGCTGATACTAAATACATCGACCACCAGAATGCTGGGACGCACTGAGGACCATCAATAACTGATCGTAAATTGCTAATTTAAGAGTGTACAAGGGGATAAACTTACAAATAGATAACCAGATTAGTATCATTTGATATCAAGTTTATCAGGCTCGACTTCGAGAACGCAAGCCTCGCGATTCTACAAGCGTTCTCGAAATAGAAGTAAAACAAAGATCAGGAATTGATACAATTAACTTACTCCACCCAAAAAAGACACCAAAGGGAAAGAAATACAAACATTAAGCGACCAGACCATAATGGAAACCTAAACAAAGGAAGGCCATAAGGACAGTTACTTTCCCACAAAATGGCCATATGGCCATCCAAAATTAAAAGACCCAAGTGATACACACAGTATCGAAGCCTTGCCTGATAAACTTGATATCAAAAGACACTCACCTGGTATTCTCAATGACTCAGCCATTGTTAACGAGCCGTCGGTGTAGGAATCATTGGAGCTTTAATGAATGTGGATACGTTTTGGATTTTTTCTTTGCATATGAGCCAGCGCACGACAAAACCTACACTAAGAGATGTGCGCCCATCGAGGACTCAAATCAGCCTGCGTACCCATATAGTCTTACCAGAAGCTTCTCTTTCTGCAAGAAGGAGCATTGGGCCCTTAGCTATCCTTAGAGTGCACAACGAAGCCTCTGATCAGTCTGCGCGGATGCGCAGGCTGATCTGAGTCTCTGTTGGGCGTATATGTCTTATTGTAGGTATTGTCATGCGCTGGCTCAGTTATGATACCACATTTTAAATATTACAGTTCGATCAAAATACAAATGAAGATGCAATCACATAACACACTATGCAAACAGAACGTACATGAAGGAGGGCAAATAACCAGCAGTGTTTTCTCCACATTACGTGAACAAGTTTGTATAATGAACTCCCTGGGTTTACTGGTGTATACATTATTTTCTTTCTTTTTCTGTTCTCAAATACATATGTCGTGGGTACTCGTTAGACAGTATTGAGCGGTTCTAACGAGCACCCACAATCTATGTTTGCAGTATAAACAAGAAAAGGATTTTCATACTCAAAGAAGCCATTTGAAGATTTCGAGAAGTGCACTATGTCGCATGGGTGTGTTATCGTAATGGATAAGGTGATTACAATGCTATAAAGAAAATAAAAATTTGTATCAGACAGGACTTAACTAAAATGGGTCACATCGAATGAACATAACAGAAACCATCAAATGTACCCAAGCATTTTATACTAAATGTCATTACTATTGTAGATTTGAAATCGAACTAGAAGTGAAGGCAATAACTGGCCAACTGGCTATCGAAACAAAACTATGTATGCGATACACACATTCAGAGATACATACATATAAATAGGTTCTGAATAGGTAGATCCTTTCGAAGCAAAGAACGAAAATGGCAGACTCGGTTTTATTGAGACTGATCTTGACCAGTACTGACATGTGCAACACATTTGCCTTTAGAAATAAATAAAAATAGTACAGACAGATATTTCGAGTTATGGTTTAAAGGAAGACAGTACCGGCAAAATTTATAAACATGTACAATGATATTTGATAAATCATTTTCTCTTGCAGTTTTATAAACGTTTTGAAACTTATATATTTTCATATTCAAGACTTACATACAATACAGTGGTCGCCTTATCCGTTGGACTGATTGAACTGTTTTACAATGTAAAAGACTGTTTTAATAAAGGAAATAATAAACAAACTCAATTCCAATAAACAGTATTTTAATTTCTTTTCAGATATCAATGAATGTGATGGTCCATTGAACCAGTGTGCTTTCCGCTGTGCCAATACTTACGGTTCGTTCAAATGTATCTGTCCTATGGGCTACAAACTAGCAGCTGATGGAATACACTGTGAAGGTAAGTTCACATTATAATATTCATAATACTTTCAGTATGTTCTTTTGGGTGTCTCTTTATTTTTCCTATGTATGAATCCGTTACTGGTACCAGTCTGCTAGTTGTACAACTTTAAACACGTGGTTGTGACAGGGGAGATCTACAGACAAATGAATAGCTAGAATATCCAATAATGCATACTAAATGTTTTGTGTAACTTAGTTTAAACGATGGGAAAGTCCAGTAAGAAATTCGATGGAGCTCCACAGCTTCTCCAACTCGATTGTACTTACTCGATAAGCGCCCGAAACTCGTATTAAATTAAGTAATACAAGCCAAAGATTCCCTGGTGGTTTTGCTAAAAAGGAACTGCTGAAAATGTTTGCACAATTTCATAATCAATGTTTCTTACATGCGTCAATAGACCAAAACGTCCAGTAACGTATTGGGCAGATTATGTTAAGCACATGGTCTTCACGATACCTAGGTTATAAAAGCCGTCTTTCAAAACACAAAATGCATCGAAAACAGAAGCACGGGTTTCAATGAGACTTTCGGCATTCACTTCTATTTTGCATAATAACAGACAAGGTAAAATTTATGATAATTGAAGGATAGTTTCCTTACTTTTCCATATAAACCTATGGAGAAGTGATATAAACTACCCTTTCACATCTGTTGCTATGGACTTCTGATAACCTATTTCAGTCGGATGCGCGTCTGACTGGTGATCAGGGGGACGTGTGTTAGATTCCTGGCTGGATCGGCAACATTCTTTCGTGGAGATTGATCATGAAATCTTTTCATGAAATCTTTTCTACGGTCATTATCTCCCTTCCGCTGATTCAAGAAGGGCAGTTGTCAGTTTCTGGCGAAAGAAGGTGCACTGTACTGATTAAAAGCTTACGTATAAGCCTGCGCTGAGAAAAAGTGTGGATAGGTAAACTGACCGGCTCAAAAATGACCTAAAAAGATGTTGGCTGGTAGTTAAACTCCAATACAAACAAACAAACAAAATCTGATAACCTATTCTGTTATTTTCAAAACTGCTTACACCGTCTGCGCATAAGCAGTACTTATTTTGAAAATGATCGAATCGGTTTTTTTTTATCGCCAAGGATATTTAAACAATATGATGTGGTGAAGTATGGGGAAACGTTGTATTGCCATATCACTGAAGTATATTAAGGATGCAGCGACTGATTTTGAAATAATAAAAATAGAAGATGGGGATCTCAGTTCTTTTTACTTAAAGCTGTTCTTTGTCTTTTCTTACATCATTCACATTAATCGTAAGGATCTATCTTGATTTCCCTTCTGATTAAAACCATTATTTGAACGAATAGACTTTTCTCAGAACAAAATGAAAACTGCACTTCAGAAACATTAAGAGTAACATGGTTATTTTTTCATAACAAATGTAAGAAGCCAATGTAATATATGATAGCATTTCGATGGCGTTTATCGATAACATTAACTTAAAAAATGTCTCATTACATCAGATGTAGATGAATGTGCTACGCCAGCAAACACCTGTCGCTACGCCTGCAAAAATCTTGTGGGAACATTCATGTGTATATGTCCTGAGGGCTACAAAGAGATAGGAAGGGACCAGTGCAGAGGTAAGAAGAAATGGCTTTTTCTAATTAGGGCCCCGCACTGAAAGTGTGGGTGCCCTATAGTAATCACTCTGTCTGTCCGTCTGTCCGTCTGTCCGTCCACAAATTTCTGATAGCGCTGCCGGGGCCCTAGTCAGTTTCACTGACAGCTCTAGTTAATATAAGTATCTCAAGAACGCTTACACAGGTGATTTCTATAAGCGATATCATTACACTTGTGAGGTCATTGCAAGTTGTTTGACACAGCTTTGATTTTGTGATCAAACATTGGTTTATATAAATGAATGATGATCCATTAGACTAATTATAAATGAAACTTCCAAAAATATTTGCAATACTGTTTTCTAAATAAATGGTTTCGTAAAACAACTAATCGGAGGCCTACTTGGAAATTGTATAGATTATCATCACGGTAGTTCGTTCGTTCGTGTTTGTAGATCCCTCCTCTTCCAGGAGAACCACGTAGTAACGTGTAGGTCCTTAAATTGATGTGCACCCCACCAATATTATTATATATTAACAGACGTCACAGATGTTCAACGAACATATATACAGTCGCTGTACAAACCTTTTGGCCTATACTGCAGGGTCTCATTAACTTTGATTAAGGAGTTGAGTGCGTTTGTTGTGGAGGGCAGAAGAAAGTCCCCTAGACGTTGATTCCAGATCGTTTTGCTATACAGTTTTCACATTTACAAAAGCTATTGTTTTTTTTTGTTGGAAACTAACAACGTGTCGTAAGCTATTTGTTATGTGTAGAGAGGCAGATTTGTGACTAATCATTGAAACGCATGATCGATTTTGTTCTGATTTGCCTGATAATATATCGACGCACCACAAGTCAGTCGGTTTTCAGTGTTTTTTGTTTTCTCTCTATCTACGACTGAGCTTATTCAGTTAGTCTAAACAAATTATCATGCGTTGACAGAAAAATAAAGTGACAAAGGAGCAGTCTCTATAAGGCTGTTTTCATGGCCACAACCGATTTCCTTTAAACTTTGTAGCTTCAAATTGGTACATATTGACTGTCTAATGGTGAATTTTTAGACTCTTTGGTCCACTGGTTTTTGTTGTATACACTATTAAAGTGGGTGGGGTAATGTCACCCCATCAAGGGTATACCAACAAAAATACTATTATTTTTGTTCAAAGTGCATGACTGGAGGCGATGTTTGCCGTATGCTTAATACCCTTTTAGGCATAACAGCCAGTGATAACAGTGTTATGAATATCAAACAAGAGAAGAGTTTCTACGCGCTTGTAAGTTGTACCCAAATATTAGTAATTTTTATTCTCCAACTTTACGAAAAACCACAACACCTTTACAGTTTTCAAATTATTTCAAAGATCTTTCATAAATATAATGTTGATGTAATAGTCATTCTAGGTATATGTCAGAATTATTGTTAGTTCATAAAACTTAAAGAGTTACCTGCCCCTGAAATTGGATTTACCCATTTTTTTTAAATCGGAGTGCATTTATCCGTTTGTAGTACTCACAACTTCATTTGAAAGTGAATAAACCAATTTCATGCAAATATAATTAAATAGATGTGGACAAAGAACTCATTTGATTTAATAGTGCATGCTAGCACTAACCTTTTTCTCAGGAAGACACAGATCATCTGCAAGATGACCAAATTATATGAAAGGGTCTCTCTGCATATAGGCGATTGCTTATAGCACATATATTTTTGTAAGTTCTGTAGCATTTCCATGACATACAGTGATCTGACAACATAAACATATGGGTCTGATGTTTATCATTTTATTGCTTCCTGCTAAACGCTTAATCCGTTGCATACAGTATGACGGATCTTGCTTGTGTTATGTCTAAATCAGGGTTTCACTGATTCCGATTGTGGATTATTAACGTCCGGAACGTTTTGCCAGATTGCAGAGGCGCAGTCTAGCCTGAGATTTCAGTAAGATATTAAATGGCTTTATGATTGATAAACAGAAAAGAATGCTATGATCAGGAATTGGTACAGTTACTTTACATCTTCCATCCAACACACACACGGAAAAGAAGCACGATCCCATATCAACGGCAACATAGTAAAACCAGCACGAGTAGAAATCCAAAAGGACATTTCTTACCGACAAAATACCCAAACGGTTATCAAAAAAAGGTATTACCAGTATTTATCAGTTACCCCTTGTATATATTGCATTGTAACGCACTGACCCCATAAAGATATGCTATCTCAGGATCTTTATCACGTCAACGTGACATTGCACTTTTATGAATGAACCGGAGTACTGGGAAATGACAACGTTATTGTAACTGGGAAAAATGGCAATATTACTTGAAAAAAAATAGCATAGGAAAAACATGGTCAGCTGATACTAACTATATCGACCACCTGAATGCTTGGACGCACTGAGGACCATCAATAACTGACCGTAAATTGCTAATTTAAGAGTGTACAAGGGGATAACTGATAAATAGAATACCAGATTCGTGTCATTTGATATCAAGTTTATCAGGCTCAGCTTCGAAAACGCATGTAGAATCGCTCGGCAAGCCTCGCGATTCTACAAGCGTTCTCGAAGCCTTGCCTGATAAACTTGATTACAAAAGACACCAACCTGGTATTCTCTATATACATGCAAACGCAAATAGTCACAATGATATGCCACAACAGAACTGTCAGTAAAAAGAATTACAGGGAAGGTGGGGCGGGGCTTAAAGCGATTTCACATGGCCAGGCCCCGAGGTTATAAAACTTTTGTCAGGCTCAACTCACTTGAGCATGAAATTTGTCCTGTTTACAAATTTTAACAATTGTTGGCTTTTTAAAATTTCTGAGCAGGACAAAAAACATTCTCTGCTATATGAGAAAGAAAAATCGCTACACTTAGTATTTTAATTTTTATGAGCACCACAAGTTTCATACTTAGCTGTGTTGAGCATGAAAAAAGTTTTATAACCTCGGGGCCAGATGTTATATTGTGGTGTGTATGGTCTAACTTTATTTTTAAGATATTGACGAGTGTCGTGAGACGCCCGGTATATGTGGTATTGGACAGTGTCGTAATATTCAGGGAGGCTTTCGATGTACATGTCCGCCTGGATACCAGACAAGCCAAGATGGCAAATCATGTTTAGGTACGTTGTTATACCACACAAATGTATTGCGAAGGAAAGGATTTTTCTCGAGTATTCAGTTCAGCCAAATGAACAGAAAAAATAATTTATTTGGGTTTGTGGTATCTTTTATGAGATGTCTTTAGAAGCATCTTCCTTCATGACTCTATCTTTAAAAATGCAACAGCATCCTTCTCAGCTCTTGCGGGGACAAGTTGAATATCTGTGCATATAAAATAGTATACTCGGCTACTTATTCCAATGGCAAAGTACATTTCATGCAGTTACCCTGTAGCATTTCTCACAACACGTACTTGCCTCTAAGCCAAGACACGTCTGCTAAAAAGGAATCTTTAATGCAGTATGTGACTATATAGATTCTGTTATGGCAGTCAAATAGATACACTTCCGTCAGATATGTACTCATTGATATTAAAACTAAGCGTTGAATCACCTTTCATTTTAAGTCATATCTTGCATCGTAAGGAACGGTACAACACCATACGGCTTCTAACATAAAAAGGTTAAAGGTCACATAAAAAAGTCGCTCCTTAAGGACACGAAATATTTTACATCGTTATATCGTTTTTTGATAATTAACCTGGAATTTCCTTGGAAGAGGCACTTACACTTATCAAACAGTTAGTATCCGGAACACATTGCTGACATTTTATATGAAATATTATAAAACTAAGCGAGTTCTTCTTTTTAAATTTCGTTTCATGTGAAATGCACACTCCGGTTACTACCGCTGAATTCGAATCGTATAAAATGGGTACATAAATGAGGTCATTTTTACCTGAGCAACGTCGACAGAAAACGTTTTTATTTTCGTTTACTACAAAAAAGGGGCAAATCAGCCTACACAATGCACAGCCTGTTCAGCACTTTAATCTTTGCTGCATGAATAATGCAATACTTTTATATTGTGTCGGCCTCGGTAGCTCAGTCGGTTGATAGGAAAACTGGCGGACTCAATATGACCTAAATAGTGCATACTGGATTGTTAAACTCCAAAACAAAGAAACAAATCTTTATATTGTATCTCTAAAATACCAAGAATTTTGTGTTGATAGCCAGTCGTTGTCGTTCTGGGCGCAAACTCAGGTTAAGGGTTTCTTGTGACGGGATTAATCGCATTTAATAATGTTTGGTTCCAGATCGACGAGAAGACTACTGTTATATGGAGCTGACTGGAAGACGATGTGTTCCTTCAGCAAATCTTCCTCGTACTACACATGCTGGCTGTTGCTGCCTTGGCGGTGCAGCCTGGGGACGCCGATGTGAAAGATGTCCAACTATTGGGTCAGGTATAAATGCTATAATTTTGAATAAAACCTAGATGTTTCGTAAATTGTATATTTGAAGATAAGAATCGTTTAAGTAACCTTCACAAAGCCGGTAGACTATGTCATTTGCTATTTTTGGAGAAACGCATGTGAAGAATGCTACAGGTAACAGCCGATACCTTATTAGTGCTCGACCTCAGGAAACATTTACAGCTTATCGTTACAGAGCTTGGTTGCTCATCTGGAACAATTTTTATTTTGTGACATTGTCAGTGGTTTTTGTCACAGCACGTATTTTCCACCAAGGCAGCACATATTTCTCCAAAATAGAGTCAGATATAAAACGTATGATTATCGGGCTTCCCACTGGCCGGTGTTGCAAGAAAGAATGAGACGACTTGCTAACAGAGAAATCTACCTCGACGAAGCTCGGACCTACAGAAATTACAGATATGCTGATTAAGATTGGTAATTCAATTCAGATATGTTTACTTACGAAGTGTGGAAACAGTGCGTTTTTGGGTTCAAAATTTAACATTTGTCCTTCATATACAACTGCCATCAATATCTTTATACTTAACTTATATACATGTAGTTGATCATTCTGTTTCACATCGAGCTATTACTTACAAGAATTCCGCCGAAGGCTATGTCGCGCCTGTGGGGGTTCAAAGTCACTGAACCATGACGCACATGGATGCCAGCATAAAAGTTGTCACTCCCAGATTCAAGCTTGTACAAAGTATCATTAATGAAACTCATATAGTTTCCAAGAAATTAATCGCGACGGAAGTAAGGGCGAGGATTGTGGCCATCTTCGGTTTATTTTTGTTATGGTTTGTCTTTGGGTGTTTGTTTCTCTTATATTATTTTATTTTGGATAGCCTATTGGCCATTTTGTAGGAAAGTAACTGTTTTTTTTTTTTTGCTTTCCGCTATTGATGTTTCCATTAGGGTCTCTTGTTTCATGTTTGTGTTTCTTTCCCTTTGGTGTCTCTGATTGGAGCTGTGGGTTAATTGTATCGATTCCTGATCATTGCCTCCACTTCTATTTTACATTAGGGTGAACGTTAGAGTGGTCGCAATTATTTACAAAGTCAGTGAACCATGAAATTTATGTCAGTGTGAGATATGGACGATTGCATTGAAGTTGCCATTCATGGATTCAAGTTTTTACCAAGTATCATTAATGAAGCTCTTATAGTTCTCGAGAAACGGGCTCTTACATTAAGGTGAAAATAGGGTGATCGCAATAATTCACAAATGCAGTAATCCATGAAACGTAGGTTAAGGTGAGGTATTGATGTTTTCATTGAAGTAAGTATTCCTAGATGCAAGATTGTACCAAATACCATTAACGGAGCTCTTATAGTTCTCGAGAAATGGACTCTTACATTAGGGTGAAAGTTAGGATGGTCGCAGTAATTCACAAAGTCAGTGAAATCATGAAATGTAGGTCCAGTCCAGATATGGATTCTTGCTTTGAACTTGCTATTCGTAGATGCAAGATTATACCAAGTATAATTAATGAAGGTCTTATACTTCTTGAGAAACGGACTCTTACATTAGGTTGAAAATTAGGGTGGTCGGAATAATTCACAAAGTCAGTGAACCATGAAATATGGGCCAAGGTCATATACAGATCTGTTCCACGATACAAGTTTGTACCGAGTATCATTATTGAAGGTCTTATAGTTCTCGACGAATGGACTCTCACATTAGGGTGAAAGTTAGGGTAGTCTGAAAAGTTGACGGCTTGACGAACGGGCGGAAAATCGGGCTCCTATATCGCGCCATGCTTAAAGTAGGAGCGACTGAAACCAAAATAATCTTTCATAGAAACCTAGAAACAAATGAAATACGAAACGCCACTAACAAAGACCACAGAAACAGAATTATTTTACCCATAGCAAAGACCAGTCCCGATAAACCTTTTATCACAATTACAATTGTCAGCGAATGAGCTTCAAAGCTCTATCACGTAGAATTGTGAATAGTTTTGTCAGCTACCATTAATCACTACAATGAATTGATAAGCAACTGATGAAATGCCACAATCAACGAACACCGCAATCACCAGTAGCCGAAAGAATACAAATACTTGGCGGCATGTAGGCAGGCACACAACTAAAGTAAAAATTCGATGACTCGAATATGTATGCCGCGTTACCATGGCTAATTCGATCTTCTTCTTGAGTACCTAGACACTGCTTCACATTGTTTCAGAAATCAATATATTCATGACCAATTATGAAGGTTTGTCTTATTTTATCTTGGAAGTGTCTGTTGTGTTTACTCATTAGAGTCGCCTCAATGAGTCGATTTTTATGATACATATAACATTCTCTTATTTTCTAGAAGACCGAAAAGATAGCCATAAGTCATGCAAATTTTGTGTCATGACCCGGCGTTATGATAAGTAAAGTAGAAGTAAAACAAAGATCAGGAATCGATACAATTAACTTACTCCACCCATCAAAGACACCAAAGGGAAAGAAACACAAACATCAACCGACCAGACCATTATGGAAACCTAAACAAAAGATGGCCATAAGGACAGTGACTTTCCCACAAAATGGCCAAATGGCTGCATAAGCAATCCCTGGGGATTGGAAAAATAAGAGCATTAAATGTATGTACGGGGAGACCTTTACAGCCGCCACACGGCACAAACAAAACAGCCCTGATATGCAAGTAGAAGTAAAACAAAGATCAGGAATCGATACAATTAACTAACTCCACCATCAAAGACACCAAAGGAACCCTCAGTAGTTCGAAATACTCCTATCTCGATCACATTTGTGTAGTCCCGATTGACTATACAAAATTTCTTGCACAAAAACACATAAGAAGGTACAAATGAATAAAACATTCCTATTTATGAAAAAGAATGTAAACGTTACTCAGGACAAAATAGAGCAGGACAAACCATGATCGGAAGAGCACAAACACCTAGAGAAAGAATAGAAAGAATTGTTGTCATGGTCTAAGAAAAAGCCATCACCAACGAACACATCAATCTGATACCACCAAACTACATTTGTTCAGTACATTAAAATGCCCATAAGCCACATGTGTATAGAAAATAATTGGTTCAAAAGGGTATACATATATCAATATCATTCAAGGAAACATAAATTGTTTGAAAATGAGGCGGTTCTAATGAACACAAACAATTCATATTTATAGAAGAAATAAAAAAAAAAATATCACAAATGCTATAAGGCAATCGTCATTTCGGCGAGAGGAAAGAGAACATTATCTAACAATCGTTTGTACTTCTGATGAAGTAGAATTGTAGATACTGTGAGCAGATATTCTTCGTATACCTATGGTAATTAAACACATAAAAGGTCGGTTATATTCTCGTCACGGATATGTACGCTTGAGCATGCGTGACCACCGAAGACTCGGATGCATGTAGTCTGATACATATTTGCATGTTGCCTGTGTATCCTGTCGCATCCACAGAGTACACGGAAAACAGTGAAAATATGGGCACATGCCTATCTGTTTCTTCACTGATCGACAGACCAAATTGTACTAGCGTTTCATTTCATTTCAGCTGCCTATAAACGTTTATGTCCAGGAGGAAAAGGTTTTGATCCTGAAGGAAATGGTAGGTCTATCACTCTTTATTACTCAATTATAGTTTCCCATTAAGCTTAGAGACCGAAACAATGATTGTATAGACCCTGATGAGGCTTCCGTTGCACGGATAGGATGCTGATATGCGATTGGCAAAAATGTGTTCACCACAGCTGGTTGAAAATAAAAAGTAATTTATACTCTAGTATGGGGGCCCAGCCCACGGGGCTTGGAGAAATAGATTGGTTTTATAGTGCTGAGCAGAAACCGACCGCTGATGAGTACTAGTACCGCTTAGAGGGTCTAAAATGACAAGTTAGAAGTGAAGGCAATGGTCAGAAATCGATACAATGAACCCGCAGCTGTCATCAGAGACACCAAAGGCAAAGAATCACAAACATGAAATAAATAGACCCCAATGGAAACAGCAATAGCAGAAAGTCAAACGGACAGTTACTTTTCAACAAAGTGGCCAATTGGCAATCCAAAACGAAAATATAAGCGATACAGACACTCTAAGGCAAACCATAACAAAACAAAACCGCTTTGGAACGGTCAGTGAAACGAATTCCACTGGGTGTGGTCTTAAATCGATTTGAAGCGGCCACAATCCACGCCCTTGATTCCGTCGCGGTTTAGGCAAACAGTATGTTCAGTCAGCATGAAGGCTTCCTAACTCATTAGTGCAACATCTCCGAGAACACAAAAATCAAACAACCACAGAGATGAAACAACTGTGAGGACTCGACAACAACAAACCACTGAAATGCTGGAGCAAAAGAAAACCAACACCCAGACCCGGATGGGCCCAACCAGAGACAGAGCACCGAGTACTAACCAACATTACATAAGTAAAATAGAAGAAAAGGCAGTGATCAGGGTAGGATACAATTAACCCACAGCTCCATCAGACCTGACCCATCGGCGTGCAATTAAAGAGGGAAGCAACGTTATCAACCGAGACAAACCGCCGGCCTCAGTAGCTCAGTCGGATGCGCGTCTGAATGGTGATCAGGAGGACGCGGGTTCGATACCTGGCGGGTCGGCAACTATCTCTCGTGGAGATTGATAATGAAATCTTTTCTGCGGTCTTTCTCTCCCTTCCGCTGATACAAGAAGGGCAGTTGTCAGTTTTCGTCGAAAGAATGTGTACTGTACTGGTTACCCGCTTATGTATAAGCATGCTTAGGAAAGGTGTGGATAAGTAAACTGGCCGGCTCAAAAATGACCTAAAATAGTGCTGACTGGGCCGTTTAACTTCAATACAAAAAAAATCAACCGTGACAAGTATCTTAAGGATGTCAAATTAAGGAACGGTGAGAAGCAATTGTTCATGCAATACTTGAGGATTGGAAAAATAAGAGCATTAAATGCATTACGGGGATACGTTTTACAACAACTACACGGCACAAACAAACCGCCCTGATATGAAAATAAAATTGAAGGTAATGATCAGGACACGCATCTCACATCAAAGACACCAAATGGAAAGGGACACAAACATTAAATAACTAGACCCTAATGGAAACATCAATATTGGAAATCCAAAAAGCCTGCCCAGGCAAAGTGGTGCAAGTCAATGCATATAAACCCTATTGGTTTCATTGGGCGGCACGGCTTGATATATTTTTTTTTGGATAGCCAATTTGCCATTTTGTGGGAAAGTGACTGTCCTTTTGGCTTTCCGCTGTTGGTGTTTCCATTAGGGTCTTGTTATTTAATGTTGATTCCAGATCATTGCCTTCACTTCATTTGAGATATCATGTCATCTAAATGTCGGGTACCGGCCCCGATAGCTCAGTTGGTAGAGTGTCCGCTCCGGGGAACGAGAGGTCATGGATTCGATCCCGGGCAGCGACATACCAAAGTCGTTTAAAATGGTTCTAGCTGCTCCTCGCTTGGCACTCAGATTTACGGGGTAGAGCTAGGACTGGTCGACCCAGTGTCAGGATAATGTGACTGGGTGTGGTATCATGTAATGTGTCTGGGACATGATACTTCAGTGAGGTAGCACTATAAAAAGTGAGCATTGAGCTCCGTGTCGCAACCAGACACCGTCGTGGTATGGCTGAAAAATTGTTGAAAGCGACATTAAACCCGAATTCACACAAACAATTCATTGTCGGGTAAAAGTCTCACAAAACTGAAAGCAACGTCTCTACAATGATCTATTTAGTATTTGGTGGGGTGAGTGGTTCTGTCTATGGCGATTAGGCCTCAACAAAGACTCACATATTACTTTTCAACAAAACCGAAAGGAAAAGATTATCATAACGGACTTGAAATCATAAAAATGAAGTAAAAATAAGAGGAGAAGCTTTTAGCTGTCGCACAGATTTAACACCACCTGTACTTATGGTACAAAAGTTTATAAGCATCAAAATTTTGCATCGTAAAGCTTTAATTAATTTAATACTTATATGTAAACTTTACTGTTAGCCTCAAATTTTTACGACTTGTTTGGTCGTTGTGCAGTTCTGCTCAGATGACTCTAGTAGCAGTCATATCACGGCCGGTCTATACCTTTTGCTGAGAGATTCTTTTTCCAGTACACTCAATCACTTCGTGTTGGAAAACTTAATTGTCTGAACAATGGTTCTTATGTTATTCCCTATTTCAGATATTGATGAGTGCAGGACATTACAAGGACTATGTAGAAACGGTCGTTGTTTGAATACGATCGGCTCATTCCGCTGTATATGTGACAGAGGTTATAAGCCAGATATCTCTGGACAGTCTTGTGTTGGTAAGTTTTGCAAATGTTTGATTTCCCTTGTTGTGTCAGCACGTAAAAATGTTACTTTCCTAGACTGGAGGAATCCGATGCTTAACTGATTTATGGAATAATTGGAGTTAAGGCAAACATGGCCCACACTCCACCGAAGTCCTGGGCATCAGGAAAGAGATGTCCAAACTAGCGAGACTTGATAAATTTAAAATATAACAAAAAGTGGCAACCAAATCCGCTAAGATACATGCCTCACCTGACAAGTCAGTCTTAGATTTAGAAAAAATAGAATTCTATACTGCGATATAATATAGTTATTTAAATCAGTACTTGAGTACTGACGTCAACACCGAAGTATCAACATCAGCACTAAGGAACTGATACTGAGCTGATGATACCCTAGGGGACGAACGAATCATCCACCAACAGAGACACCGACCCAGTGGTTGCAATTAAGGCGTAACTATACCAAATTAAGTGACACAGAGGCATTTAATCTTCATCAGTGTGTCTCAACCCCAAAGTTCTGAAACAGAAACCAATGATGGATAAGACCCGGCAAACACACAAACCGACGTAGCTCATAAGACAGGTCAACTGGAGGCATCAGGCAAGCGACGCCTACACTAGGACTTACAGGCGTCCCCCACCGAGCCACCATCAGCAAACATGGCCCACACGCCACCGAAGTCCTGGGCATCAGGAAAGAGATGCCCAAAGTAGCGAGACTTGCAAAATTTAAAATATAACAAAACGTGGCAACCAAATCCGCTAAGATACATGTCTCACCTGACAAGTCAGTCTTAGTTTTAGAAAAAAAAGTAGAATTTTATACTGCGATATAATGAAGCTATTTAAATCAGTACTTGAGTACTGACGTCAACACCGGAGATAATGTAACATACTGAAAATATGGGACTGTCTCATTGAAAATTATATCAGAATAGATGTTATCCTAAAACATCTGAAATGAGGACTTACCACGAGTGCCTTATAATCAAAGTGCCCATCTGTCTGTGGGTCCGTCAGATATTGAAAAATAAAAAAACAATCTCGCCGAGTCGGAAGTGGAAATCCGCAATCATTTAACTTTTTAAGTGCTGAAAGTTTTTTTTTTAATTTTGGCTTGCTGACAGATTTTGACAAGATAGAAGTTTTTGTTTTGTTTGATTTGAGGTTTAACGTCCCCGTCAGCACTGTATAGGTCATTTTGGAGACGTTTCTTCCAATTTTGTGGCACTTATACCGGACATTGCGATGAAAGGACATCTCAAGCCCTGTCGCCCAATGAAACCGATAGGGTTTATACACATGGACAGGCCTACTCGCACCGCTTTACCTGGGCAGGCTTAGATCCTCTAAGCAGTTTACCAGTACTTGTGTGCGGTCGGCTTCAGCTCTGCGTGGACATATCATTCAGCGCATCTATTTCGCAAAGCCCCGATGGACGGGGGCCGACATGATAGACGGGAAGGCAATGGTCGGTATTCGATACAATTAATTCACAGCTGTCATCTGAGGCCTATTCAATGAAATTGTTATATGCCAAATTTCTTTTTGAGTGAGTGTTTTACGTCCCACCAACAGCGAAGGTCATACGGAGACGGGACCTCGTCATAAAGACTCATCCGAAAGTCTGGAGAAGCTCGGGATCGATCCTGCGAGCCCTTGTTTACAAAGCGAGTAGCGTATCCACTACACCACAGTGGCTTCGAATTTCTTTATGAATATCCTCGCTAAAACAAAAGGAAGAATGTGTAATCAGAAAATGAAAAATGGCATATTTATATATGTTTTCGCAAGATCTTAATGGAATTGTAAACTGCCAGATTTCTTCATAATAGCCTTACGTGGCAAACGTGAAAATCAGTAATCACATTGTAACAACGGTTATAGCTTTGAGTGTCCTGAAGATTATGCGCTGTATGCTGACATGCTATATGTGGTTTGCTTTATGGTATAAGACGGGTTAACTAGCAAACTAACTGGAACACTGATTGGAAAAACAAAGAAAATATTAACAACGCATTAAAAATGTGTAAAAGCCTTACATATACGTTTGAAATGTGTGTTTTTTTTTTTTTTTTTTTTTTTGGTTTTGGTTTTACGGCCCTTTCAAGATCATTTCACGCATATCGAGCCGATCATTAATCAGAGGTGTGCGAAAACCGGAGTACCCGAAGAAAAAAAACACATGACCTTCCGTTGCAGGACTTGGCGTCTCACATGTGACCCGAGCCAGGCTCGAACCACAGCGGTGAAAGACCTAATGATTAAGAGTCAGCGCTCTTAACCACTAGGCCATGGAGGCCCGTATTAAAAGTTTTGATATATTGATTTTAGGATAGCACACCCATGTACTTTTCTTTTTAATTTCCCTAAAACCCGCCCTATTCTGATAAAAATAAATAATAATTTTCTTATTTCTGCTTCAAACATAGAATGTAGTTGCTGATGAGAACCACATAATTTGATGTGGCCCTAACGAATACCCTCCATCTATTATTTTGATGATGTAAACAAGTGATAGGTTTCTTATTTCTGCTTCAACGTAGGATTTGGTTGCTCATTAGAACCGCCTCAGTTGATGCGGCTGTTACGAATACCCTCAATCTATGATTTTGAGCCACAAATTAATGGATTTGTTTGTGTGAATTGGTGTTTTTCGTCCCTATCAACACAATTTAGGTCATTTTGACGACGTTGCTTCCATTTTTGTTAGACTTTTACCCGACATTCAGATGCAATGACATGTCAACCCCTGCCACCCAAACAAATCAAATGGGTTTATATGTAGGGACATTCCGACTCACACCACTTTGCCTTGGCAGGCTAAGACCAATAAGCGGTTTACCAGTACTCGTGTGCGGCAGGTTTCAGCTCTGCAGGCAATTCAATTTTGTCAAGCCCAGATCGGTGGGGGCGAACAAATAAATGAAGGATCTTACATGAGTGTCCATGTATTACTGGATTTATAATATCAGTTGAGGAAACGGATTAAATGCGAGGCTCTGCCGAGCACTTTATCCCTTCTCCTCAACGAGTTTACGTAATTTAATAGTACATGGGCATGAATGCAAGATGCTATTTATCATTTAAAGCGCATTTTATCAGGATTTCTTTTTTAAAAATATCAATATGCCGCCATTAGTAATGGCGACGTCGTTAAGGACGTCGTATATGTATCGTTAAGGGGCGTATCTAACTAATTTCCATATTAATTCCACGTGCATATTACTTCCACTAGTGGGTTACCAAATTTTAATATATGGCGTTCACAGTGAAAAATGAACAAAATAAGGACAAATACGCAATGCGAATTTACACCAATACATACTGATACACTGGCAATACAGTACGTATTTACGTCCGTCTTGTGCGCAAATACGGAAATAATAAGCAACTGGTGTGACAAAGTTTACGCAACAAAACGCGTGCGTATTGGAGAACGTATTTTTGAAAAATACAGAAGAAATAAGCAGCGGATGCAACAAATGTTACGCAGCAAAATGTGTATGTATTGAAGGACGTATTGTTTAAAAATACAGAAAAATACGCAGCTTGTGCGGCAAACCTTGCGCAAAAAAAAAACGCATGCATATTGGTTTATAAACATTTGAAAAATAAGGAAAAATACGCTGGTGGTTTGACAAAGAATTCGGTTCGTGTTGACATGTGTATTTATGACAGAATAGAAAAGAAAAACTAGCCTGTCAGTTTCACGTTGTGTAGCTATTCGCATACGTATTGTTTATATGGATCACAGAAAGTAACTATACATGCATATTGTCCTAGCCTAGGCTGGGAATATTGTACTTTTAGGCCAAGATTTTGCAGAAACGTACATATTTTGTATATTATTTAAATACAATGCATGTCCGACAAAAATTTCACAGCAATATGATCATAGTCTACATGTAGACAGGGAACACCCAAAGATTCTTGGTTCATTCTGATTCAACATTACATCACGAAAACACGCCTATATGATTTTTACCCCCATGAACCCTCCTTTTATAAATTAAAACTGTGTTTTACAGGGGGTAAACTTTATTTTTCTTATTTCTGCTCTGAATTATAGATTGTCGGTAATCGTTAGAACCGCCTCATTGTGGTGGTTCTAACGTGTAGAACCGTCGGTTCTAACGTGTACTCACAATCTATATTTTGAGCAGAAATAAGGAAAATATCACAATTTTTCATTTAAAATTTTCGTTTTTAGATGGTAAAATTCACAATGTATTTGTACAGGCATGTTTGCGTAATGAATTCCAGAGTCAGGCCTACTAATGAAGCTGAAGCTATTAAACAACAAGATGCAACCTCTAGCCCTTTCTTTGTATGCGCAGCTTGGTAACGCCCCGTCAAGGAAGTTAACTCTGTTGTTGTCGACATTCTATTGTTAGGTTAGTTTGTCTAAGATTTCGGCGGTTAGCAATCGCCAACAAACGATCGAACTATTGGCTTGAAAACCTGTCAATCAATTCTGACGCAGGACTAAATAGGCCCACTCCGGTTATAGCTGATAAGACAGGGGTGCAGATTGCCTGCGGTCAAAAATCTTCAAGTTTCAGAGCCAATACACTATATCTGGCATGGGGTTACATTGAGGTTAACTGCATTTATTACATATTAAAATCCATTCCTGAAGTGAAAATGAAATGTTGCAGATTTGGTGTGTAAAATGCTTTAACAATGGTTACAAAAGATAGATCTGGAGAAAATGTTGAAGTGACAATAATATGCCACATATGCAGGGTGTGACCTTCATTCTTTTCCCAAAGCCAAGTGTAGACAATGAAAATTGTAGGTTTAAAAGATTAAATAATGGAATAGTCTGTACTGTTTCGACTGATAGATTAAAATGACAATTTGATATAGTATCCACATTTTTCATCACTTTACAACCAATCTTTGATCAACGTCGAACTAACATCGATTCGATGTTAAGTTTGTTTGTTTGATTTGAAGTTTAACGTCCCTGTCAACACTGTAAATGGTATTTTGAAGACGTTGCTTCCAATTTTGTGGGACTTTTACCCGACATTAAGATGAAATGACATCTCAAGCCCTGCCGCCCAATAAAACCAATAGGGTTTATAAGCATGGACGGGCCGACTCGCACCGCGTTGTCTAGGCTGGCTTAGATCCTCTAAGCGGTTTACAAGTACTCGTGTGCGGGCTGGTTTCAGCTCTGCGTGGAAGCATCACATCACGTGAATAAGTGAATCCACCTAACCCCCACTATATATAGAGAAAACTGGGGTTTACGGGGTATACATTATTTTTTTCTTATTTCTGATACAAGACATAGGTTGTTGGTACTCGTTAGAACCACCTCATTGACCGCCTCAACGAAGCAATTCTAACGAGCACCCACAACCTATGTTTGCAGTTTAACTACCATGATACGCGCCGGAATTTGGAAGAAACGCCTGTAAAATGACCTAAATAATGTTTGCAGGGGTGTTAAATATCAAACCAAACAGCAGAACAAAAAATAGTGTATACCCGCTTAAAGAGTGACCCCATTCTTCCAGGGTGAATGTCAGACAGACACATAAATTACTCTCCGAACGGTCTGCACACCTCCCATGAGACTCATTGCTGGCCATAATTTACCTGCAAATGCCTGAGTTGTAAAATTAACTCCACCACTTGTGTTATCTTCTAGGTTTTCAGAAAGTCAAAGGGGAACTTGAATACAATTTGCCCACTCTGTATAGCTACCATTTTCTTATTGATAACTTGAAGTGCAATATCATTCCATTATAATCATATGACTATGTGTTACACACACACACACACACACGCACGCACGCACATGCACGCAGATGGAGTGAGAGAGTCTTGAAATTAAAAGAAAAATAGAAATAAGAGGCAATATACAATCTAGTCAGCAAAAAACAAGGGTGCTGATCAGACTGCATGGATGTTCAGGTTGATCTTCAACTCTTTTGGCGTTGAAACCACAAAAGCCTTTTTATATTTAGGTTATTATTCTATCACCTGTGTAACATACTGGTGAAAATCTTTTAAAACATAAATTGTAAGCGCTCGTCAAAACTGCGTAAACGAGGCGGTTGTCATGGGTACCCACAATCTAGGATTCCAAAACTCTTCGTAGATTTGGGCATAGGTACATTGTATGATTTGTGATGCATAGCATATCTTTAGAGCCATGTATGCTATTTTTTTATGTTTATATATGGAATAGATGACATGTGTTTTTTTTTTTGGTCTCTCTCTCTCTCTCTCTCTCTCTCTCTCTCTCTCTCTCTCTCTCTGATTATGTCCCTTTCATGAGATATGGCCCTTGTGAAATGTTTTGATGAAATCTCGTCGGCAATATAACTAAAAAAGTATCAAAGCTGCGCCTTGAAAGTTGATGAATGGATCTCACTTTAGCCATGTGAAGTATTACCTTTTCAACTAGGAGCAAGCAGTGTTTGGGGCATAGTGTTTCATAAACACCAGCTCTAGTTTCTCTTATTTCGACCCAAGGTGTGCAAAAAACCGGAGTATTCGGAGAAAAACCACCTGACCTTCCATTGCAGAACTTAACGTCTCATGAATGGATTGGAAGTGATGGGTAGACATTACGCTAACACATCCTTGCGACATAGTGCATTTTTCATATCTCCAAAATGGCTAGTTTTCAGATGAAAATCCCTGATATTTTTCGTATCTATACTGCAAATTTCTCTAAAATTAAGTGGGGTTTATTGGGGTGGGGACGGTGTTCACGTGATGTTGACATTGTAGGTACCGATTCGAGTCTTGAACACATCGTTTCATGATAGTTAACATTTCTGCCAAGTAATTTCAAAATTCATTCAGGAATAACAAAGTTGTTAACTAACCATTTTTAAACTTTGACCTCTACGTATGACCTTGGACCTCGATGTACTGACTGAGTCTTGTGCGCGAAACATCGTCTCATGATGGCT